>JASDDO010000019.1:815818496-816418496 GCA_030015575.1 Agapanthus africanus | reverse complement strand
TTTGTCTTTACTTAATACCTTTTGTACACCACCGTTAGGCTAATTGGTTTTCTTCATTCCCTACCGTTCGGCACCTGCCTATGGTTTGGAAGAAGACTATCCAATAAGCGTAATAGGTGTACTGTCCTAATCCAAGGAGCACTCGCAACCTGAGAAAAGGTAAAAGGAAAAGACAACTGAATAGTCCTATTCATTTTCTCCAGAACCGGAAACCATTCTCGAATCTGGAACAAGTTCCTTCAAGTTCGTATATAACCATGCGATGGTTTTATCCAATGGAAGTGGATGTTCGTAGTAATACGGGGTGTCCTGGAGAAAAGGGTAAAAGTAGGAGTGGCAATGAGGTATGCAACTCAGAAAATCCAAAAGCCAGTGTTTTAAGAAAGTTCGGTCAACTTAGTCACAGAGTCATAGTCAAGGGTCAGGTCATGGTCGCTGCCAAAGAGAGAGAGAAAAGAAACACTCAGCGTGCACTCTAACCTAGATCAGAATGGTTATCAATTTATCTAATCTGGAAACCTCCCACTATATCTTCAAATTCTCCTCCAAACCTGAAAGAAGAATTAGTCGGGATCACCCGAGGAGTAAACCAACTCATCAGTGGGAATCGGGATCCAACTATCATCGCATGATAATGTGATGGAATCCACTCACGTTATCACACTCCAGAAGGTATGCGCATGCCTGGAAAGTTTCAATTTCTTTAGAAACTTCCGATGTGATTTTTACCCTATGGTCTTATGACCTTGACTTTGGCAAACAAATCATAAGTCACATGTCAAGTTCTACCCGTCATTATCCAGGTTAATTTGAACCCACCCGTACCTACCCTTGACTTTGGCCAACAAAGCAGTACGACTGTCCTAAACCAACACATCTATCTATGCAACAGAAAGGTAACAAATAGCTACCATACACCATGCCTTGACTTTGGCCAACAAAAATAGCATGAATACTAAGTGCTATCCGTCTGAAATGATGGAGGGCTACGAATGGTTTTTGGCGAAAAACCTTTAACGTAATGAACTTGATATCTTTGAAGGAACTGAATAGCTTTTTATAAAAATATAGTGGCAAAAACCTTTGCTAAAGAGGTCACTCCCGGTGAAGGGATCTCGGCTCTTTCCCCGTAGAATGAGGTGCAGGATATTTCAACTGAATACCACGATGCAAAGCAAAAAGTAATCGACTATAGTAAAGTTATTACCCTGACGCAAACTTCTGTCCAAGGGGTCACTCCCGGTGAAGGGATCTCGGCCCTTGCCTCGTCAACTGAGGTGCTGGATATTCATAACCGAATACCACTGTGCAAAACAAAAGAGAACGCCCTTGCAATAACAGCTTTTTGAAAAATGTTCCAACAACATCAAACAGGTTTGTTTAGCTTGCATTGATCCGAATCAACGCAGTCCCATCAATTGATCACACCATAAAAGAACGAAAATATGATGTACGTATATGCCATCTGCATTCGCCACTTTGTCCCTTCATCACCCGTTAGGTTACTTAACTAACGACAAAGCGGGGACTGGACTAGCGCGGGTGTAAAACATATACAACATCTACTAGTATATATATCAATATATAATAATCGCTTAAGGCGTGATAAAATGCAACGTCACAGAAATGTAATAAACATCACAAAACAATACAGATAATCTGGGATCCCCGGGTTTCATAGAGCCGCTACTGAAATCCGACGTTCCCCTGGTTGTGTGGATAGCCTGTGCAATGAAATCCTAGACCCCTACAGGCGCGGCAAGTTACCCGCCAAAACCTGAAGCGAGGCAGCCCCCTTCAACAAAGTGAATAGACCACCCAGCACTTCACGGAATCCGGTAATTTGGGCACCCCTCCTTGGGTCAACCTGTACCCCCTACGAGTGCGGCGAATAGCCCGCCAATTCTAGAGTGAAGCCCCCTCCGTCTCAAAGCCATGAGATGCGGGCCCGTTGCCCTCCAGAACCCGGCTATCCGTGCACCCCACCGCGGGGAAATCCTAGTACAGAAAGTAAAACATACAACGGGTACATCGACCTCAGCCCGATCGTGTCCCAAAAGAATAATATACAAACATGCACTGACGTCAGTTCACATTTCGGACGCTCGTCCCGCAATATCAAATGTACAAATACAATCAACCTGTACTAACATTGCTTCCAGGCTATCCACCACGACAAATCAGCAACATCACAGCACAACACAGAACATCAACGTGAATGTCACGTTGGCAAATCCGTCTAAAAGAACTATAGCAATTAGACAAGATTTACCGATCAAATGACATTCACGGTCACAGCTATAATGTAAATACTGTGAACCAACATATTTAAAATTTTCGATCGACAAAACTTCCCGAAGTGGGCCCCAAGCACAACTGCAGTACTCAGACAAATCTGGGCCCAAACAAAAAATACCAGAAACCACATTTCCAAGTCAGAGACCATCTTAGAAAATTTCGTGCACTGTGGCTACAGTACTGCCACGTCCCGAAAGTACGGAACATGACCGGCACTTAAACTACGAAACGTCTCGAGGTGTACGTAATCTAAGTAAACCGAAAACCCAGAAATCCAAACCAAGAAAAGAAGTAGAGTGAAGGAAAACCAATTTAAAACAAGTAGTTTTAATAGCATAAGCCGAATTATGCGGTTTTTAAAATATCAAAAATTTACTGAAAATTTCGGCAGAGTCTCCTTTGTAAATACAGGCCCCCAAACGGGATACAACATGAATAGTATACGAAAACAAGAAAAGGGCATCCCCAAGCGGGAGCTAGCTCTTCGTCAATCGACGGTCACAACCACACAAACAATATAATATACAACGCCAACGGCGAGGATCAATACTCAAAAGGAAACTCAAAACCACCAGAAATATAACGAGCAACTCTAAGGTCGAAAGAATAAACAACACTGGTCTCTATCTCAAAAAAATACATGTTTGGTTGATGGAATTTACTAGATACAACGGAATAATATTATACAAGGTAATATGATGGGTACGATACAAGAAAAACCCACCTACTAGCAAGTCACCCGAATGAAACTGAGCCCGCAAAGCCGTAATGAAACCTGTACGGCAACCTGCAAGAAACTGGGGCACAACGGGGGTGAGTTGCCAACTCGTGAATAGAAAAATATCTACGCACAGAAATCGCATAAATAACGCAACCTAGGTCAATGATCATAATATATCCTCAAATATATGAATAACACGTAGCCTATAACAAGGCTAGGGTAAATATCTAACCCGAGTGTAATCTCATGTGCCCGTCTCAGTGCCTAAGGGTAGCAATATATCATATGAATGAGGTATGAATGCATGAAAACAGAATACAAGTAAATGAAGAACTGTTTCCATAATTTAGTGAGATTTCCTTTGTATTTTTAAAATGAGGTATCATAATGAAATCAGCATAAAACAGTGCCTAGCATCGGCACAAAACGTAATCCCAATATCTCGATATCTCTGTATCGCAGTCTGTGTACCTCAATATCTAAGGCGCCGTCAGTCCAGACCGGCCCCTACCATCCATCTCAAGACCACGACGGTATCCTCCGGATATCCGACGCGTCGGGTAAAATCACCGGTAGGTAGTGCTCCCCTGCCAGGCTCACATCGTCATCATCACGCGCTTCTTTCCCCGGGGTACCTTACCGGGTCCACCATGTACCCGAAACGGTTCATCCGTCTCCTCGAATCGGGTCTTGAAATCCATCAGCAAACTCATGGTGGACGACTCATACATCATGGGAAAACCGCACTTTTTATTTTAAAAAGAGAGAGATCAGTTCATATAAGTTTTTGCGGTTTTCCTCCAAATCCAGAAAATCTCATGGAAATCCGAGTCCAAAACCTCAATAACACGTAAAATAGTGAATATATGCATGAGAATCCATGAATGCGGCATAACAATGAATAACAGTATGCATGAAGTAGCAGGTAATAACTACAATATCTAAACTAACATATAAGGCAAGTACACTAATATCATGTCTAACTATTAGCTAACAGGCTATGTTAAGCAATAACATTTTCTAAGGTGTACGTGACATGGCAATTACCGATGAAGATGTGTGTGAGCCGGCAATTAAGTGTACGTGGTACATACGCATCATCGGTAATGGTGCTGGTGTCCTAACAGCATGATATCAATAATGGAGTATGAAACATAAAATAAGCATGCGATGCGAAGCGGACCACAAAAATGAGCGGGAGCTGAAAACTAGACGCAACTATAACTAATCTGCATTAATCTAATATCAGTCCTACAAATGGTGCCTTTTGAAATAACACAAATCATGGGGTTTTGAAAATAGGGGCTACCGTGTTTTTATGAAAAAATACGTCTTTTGAAATATCCGTAGGATCCCTTGGGCTGTCTTTAAAAATGCCCACGATTCGTTAGTTTTTGAAATAGGTGAGAAGTCTAATCTAATCTAACAACTACACTAAACTATACGGCTGAACTAACAAGCTGAACTACAGGTAAGGAAACCGCCTATCATCTGAGTCGATACATATACATACCTGTATATGTATAGTCGGTGATCCCGCCTCAATAATATCATATCCGATACCATATCTATAATCAGGCATCCCAAGTCAAGAGTGCGGATCAATCATCAATATAGCTCGTACGTAAATCCGTCGTACGGCATCCCCAAATCTGGGTACGGGTTAATATCACATTCAATCACACTATTCATCTGGTATCTTCTTTATCAAATATCATGATCCGGGACAATGTCCTACGTCTAGTACAATACTGATACCGCCTAAGCATGCATACAGGTGTAAGAATTGCTACGTCAAAAGACCCGCTAAAACATCATGTCGTATCTCAATACGAACCAAATCACATCACCGATCTTCTGGCCTCAGGCCCAATATCATCAACTCATCTCAAATTCCAAATACTATCCTCAAATCCAGTATATGAACACATAGTCATATACCCATGTGAACACATAAATATATACTCCCATATACGCACATATAAAAGAAAAATGTATGCAAGTATGTGTGTGTGTGCGTGTGTGAGTGCGACCACTACTCTAGGGTTTCGCAACTACATTAAACCAATCCAAAAATACCAAATATCCATCTTATCATCAATAATCTCAACAACATATAATCAATATCTGTGTGTATACGTATTCGTATACATCACCACGAACTGCGGGGGTGCTATACGCCATCCACCCGACTTCTCCCCGTAGATATAAATCTACTCACCTGGTCCTCGTTCGCCGGTGCCGACATCGCCACGCGCTTACTTGTCGTCTCGAAGTCCACATGGGGTACCTACATATCATAACGCACCGTATCGTATTAAAATCCGACTCATGACCAAAACGACACACGAATCCCACATAGGTCAAAATCTATGGTTGCTTTCACAAATCAACCCAAAAACCCTCGACGTCGGCGTACAAACGCCAAATCATCGAGAAAAACCCAAATACACTCATTTGCACATTCACGAACACTAATTTTAATATAAAATAGGTTAAAATTCACAAAAACCCCAATTTCACTTAAAAAGTCATTTTTCCGAAAATCTAGCAAGCACAATTCGCCGTTTTTTTACAAAACATGATGTTTAAACAAATCTAGTGGCCATAATACTTATTAAATATCTTAAATAAGTCATAAAAACAATTTCCATAATTTAATCTCATTAAATTCCATTAACCCCAAAATTCTAGTTTACAAAATACCCAATTTTTTTTACAATTTATAGCAAAAATGCACAAACAACAATTTAGCTAGGATTTTCATGAACTAAAAGCATTAACCCACTCAATATATTATCTATAATGACATGAAACCATAATTATAATTTAATCTAAGGCATTTAATAATTTTCCAAAACTCTAGTTAGCAAAATAACTTAATTAGGGCATTTTATAAGTAATGGTTTGAAATTAACAACTAAATTAGCTTTCTATAAAACTTAAGATGTTAATCCACAACACAAAACCATGTACAATTTATCATAACCCATTTCCACAACAAAACCCTAATTCAACTCAAGCCATAAACTTTTAAAAAAAAACTAGTATGCAAATAGCACTAAAATTAACACTAAAACAACTCAATTAAATAAATCTAAACATAAGAATTTAAATGGGTAGAAATTATACCTTAAAATATAGTGATCTAGCAAGAAGAATTTGCCTCCAATGATGGCTTCATAACACCATGATCCAAGTGATAAAAGCTAAGGAGAATGGGATGAAGAATGGAAATCAATTTGTGAGATTTAAATTGGATTTTGGAGCAATTTTTTGATTTAAATTGAAGGAAATGAAAAGAGGGAAAATGAAGGGGGAAGGGCTGCAGAATTTCGGCCATGGGGTGATGGGGGGAATGGTGTGGGTGTTGTGCACAATTGGTCAAGTCAACCCCCCTCAAATCAAGGTACAATGAGCCTCCAAAACAATACATCTTAACCTACACCTATAAACTCTATTTCACCCATACAAATGAGATGGAGAAATTTTTGAGGGGGAGAAGTGGGCTGCTGAATTCTACAAGGGGAGAAGTAAATGGGAATGTGTGGATGTGGGTACGGGTGTGGGGTGATGAAAAATGATAAATATAATACCCCAAACATCCATTTACGCTAAAAAAAAAGCCTTTTTTCTTCAATAATTTCTAAACCGTTTTGGCAAATGATTTCGTTCCAAAAACCACATGATAAAATTTTATTTAATGTTTTATGATGCACAAAATTTGTTTCAACTCATTCCAATTTGTAATTTTCCCTAATTAAATGTATTAGTGACGGCTTAAATAATAATAAAATAATATTTTTTCAGAAAATTTGAAATTTCACCAGCGGCTCAATAAACACCAAATAATAGCAATTACATAGCTAGAATATGTATATTTAATTTTTAAAATAAGATATTTGTATTTTGAATTTTTACAGAAAACCCCCTTATTTTACCTATTTTTCGAAATTTCACCGAAACGATTTTCAAAACGTTACAATCTTCCCCCCTTAAAAAAATTCGGTCCCCGAATTTAAATTCAAACTCCCCCAAATACTAAAACATCTAAGAAAAACCATCAAGTCGTCGGGGCTCCGAAATTGTAACTACATAAAACAAATCGTAGCGCAGCGCATGCGCATGAAAAATGAGTATATAACTCAAATCAAAACTCCGTCAAGCATCCCGCAATCATCGGAGTCATGGAGAAGACATCAATGCCAAATCTAAATCAAACCAATATGATATAACTCGAAACTATACATGTAAACATCGAATCTATATCTGTAAGTATCTGAAGGAAATGCATGCCAAATCTCTTTAAGTCACTGTGCAACGCGTATAACACTGCACAGTGGCGGACGTCTATCATAAGAAAATAACTATATACATATATACCTTTGTTTGAAATGTACGTTCCGCCGTTTTGGAAACAATTTAGAAGGGTCTCCTTGTTTTAAACATTTCGTGTCATATTAGACAAGTAGGTAAATACTGCGGCTATAGCTCGCTTTTTGGAAATCCCTTCAATAACTATCAATGCATGCAAAATATATTCAGGTACTGTCCTCTGACTAGTCCTGCTCAGTACGAAAATATATAGCAATATCATAAAAACGTACTGCTCTATACGAAATCAATCCCAAAATATGCACATGAATGCTACGTGCGTCTGGTGCGCACGGAAATCAAAATCCATGAATGTACTATACATGCGCACAGAAACAACATCTAAGTGCATCGGGTGTGCACGAAACATCTGTCGTAGGCAACATGTGTGCCTGACAGCAAAATCAGGTGCATCTATCGTGCACGAAATCATGAAATCCAATATCAAGCGCCGAACGTGCGCAAAATCAATCAGGTGCACAAAACAAATATCGGGTATCACAATCGAAATCGAAGTCCAGTGCATCTAAGTGCACAAAAAGCGTATCACTGCACTGCAAGCATATATAAACTATACCGAGTGCAGGAACGAAATCGTGTGCATGCATACGCACAAAACCAACTCAACTGTTTAAAATCGTAAAATCACAAACATGTGAAACTGAAGCACGAAAACGATATCAAGTGCAACACTGTGCAAAGATCGTAAATCCTCAATCATCAAAATCAAATCATACGAATAAATCACCCAAAACATCGTAATCAATAATGGCGGAATAGTACTGCTCAAGCGCATTCTCTAAGAATCTCGGCCAACTGTCGCGGTCACTAATGGGACGTCTCATCGATGATCATGAACTCTGTCCTGCTGGCGTGCGTAACCATGACCACTCCTGGGTCAAGGTCTTCACTGTGAATTACCAATCTTTCGGTCCATCGGCTCATCGGCCCTGTCAGGTGTGCTAACGGGGACGATTCCGTTTTGGCACTTCTCTGGTCATCTCTCGGTCAATCCGCACGACCACTCGTAAAGCAACATGTCACTGGAATCGGCCTCTGGCTCTCTAAATGCACGTGACACATCTGATCCTGGGTGCAAATATCATTGCAGCATTGTCCTGAAAGGAATCCTACTCAAGGTCTCTTCCAGTCTCATCTCTGCCAACTGTCCGGGAGTCATCGTCCTTTACTATATCTGCTCCTTGTTCCGGAACGGCTGCATACTCATCGCGACTCCTTCTGGAAGGTATATCCAAGTACAATGCCTCGGCATGCGTATCGCATCTATGATGTCGGCGGAGTAGAACATCATCTTATCAAGATCTCGTACGCACCGCTTACTCCACTTTTCTCCAAGGTCGACCGTTTCGGACTCGTCTCGTCGTGGTTGCATGGACTGAGCTCCAACGGCTATCCTCGTATCGAGAGTCTCCCAAGAAATGCATCTCACCACCTAGCATCCGAATTAAGTCGAGCCATCCAATCAATTCGTCAAAACCTTATAATCCCCCAAGAGCTCAACATCTTGGGTACAGTATAATAGTATCGAGTACGTACCACAGCATCGGTGGTCCAGCCGTAGAAGGGCAAACCCAAGCCTCACTAATGGCGCCGTAGAACTGCCGCAAACCCGAAGGTTCAAAGGCTTTCACACGGTCATTAAGTCGAGTTAGGGTTTCATTCTTCTAGAGGGACCATAGAATTGCCTGCATGTCTTTCCGACTGCTTTAAACTTGGAATAATAGGTTTCTGACATTCGATCGTCTCTGTCGACTCTCAACGTCTCCGCGTGAAGTCGTCTCTAGCTGGAATCAATCTATCTGATGACCTTGCATCGGGATAGGCGAACGATCCACATGTCCTAGTCATTCATCCTCGATGACTAGCGACCTTCTATCATCTCTTAGTACAACTTATACTGCAATAGCTCCAACATCTGGGACGATATCTCGTCGTTCGCAGCAATAACTGGCTCACTCGTCTGCATGCTGAACCGTGCCTCAATCATCAGGAGTAAGCAACACACCAACGGTCATCAAAATCTGGCTGGCCTCCATCATTGGCTCAATTCTCTAGTGTCGATCAGCACCTCCGAGTAACCTCATAAAGGCGATCCGCCAAACGCTCGTGGCGCGGAAACACAGTAAAAAGACACATCTCTGCAATTGGGTGTCGCCGGAATCACGTCCTGGTCAGTCCTCGTTTGTGACGAGCTCCTTTTGACCGCAACTCTAGCCGTATCTCTCCCTGCCCGAAATCGTGGCAGCAAAACCAAACTGGTAACGATGAGGCTAGATCAGGAAGGAATATAATACTGAACAAGGAAATGTACATCCTAAGGCTTCTTAAGTGGAGTGGCGTGCCGTAAATATGCCGCGGAACATACCAACGGTACGTCACTCTACTTTAGTCACCTATTCCATCAACCAAGGGTCATTCTACGCTCCGAAGGTTAAAACCTAACGCTCTGATACCAACTTTGTCACGTCCCGAAAGTACGGAACATGACCGGCACTTAAACTACGAAACGTCTCGAGGCGTACGTAATCTAAGTAAACCGAAAACCCAGAAATCCAAACCAAGAAAAGAAGTAGAGTGAAGGAAAACCAATTTAAAACAAGTAGTTTTAATAGCATAAGCCGAATTATGCGGTTTTTAAAATATCAAAAATTTACTGAAAATTTCGGCAGAGTCTCCTTTGTAAATACAGGCCCCCAAACGGGATACAACATGAATAGTATACGAAAACAAGAAAAGGGCATCCCCAAGCGGGAGCTAGCTCTTCGTCAATCGACGGTCACAACCACACAAACAATATAATATACAACGCCAACGGCGAGGATCAATACTCAAAAGGAAACTCAAAACCACCAGAAATATAACGAGCAACTCTAAGGTCGAAAGAATAAACAACACTGGTCTCTATCTCAAAAAAATACATGTTTGGTTGATGGAATTTACTAGATACAACGGAATAATATTATACAAGGTAATATGATGGGTACGATACAAGAAAAACCCACCTACTAGCAAGTCACCCGAATGAAACTGAGCCCGCAAAGCCGTAATGAAACCTGTACGGCAACCTGCAAGAAACTGGGGCACAACGGGGGTGAGTTGCCAACTCGTGAATAGAAAAATATCTACGCACAGAAATCGCATAAATAACGCAACCTAGGTCAATGATCATAATATATCCTCAAATATATGAATAACACGTAGCCTATAACAAGGCTAGGGTAAATATCTAACCCGAGTGTAATCTCATGTGCCCGTGTCAGTGCCTAAGGGTAGCAATATATCATATGAATGGGTATGAATGCATGAAAACAGAATACATGTAAATGAAGAACTGTTTCCATAATTTAGTGAGATTTCCTTTGTATTTTTAAAATGAGGTATCATAATGAAATCAGCATAAAACAGTGCCTAGCATCGGCACAAAACGTAATCCCAATATCTCGATATCTCTGTATCACAGTCTGTGTACCTCAATATCTAGGGCGCCGTCAGTCCAGACCGGCCCCTACCATCCATCTCAAGACCACGACGGTATCCTCCGGATATCCGACGCGTCGGGTAAAATCACCGGTAGGTAGTGCTCCCCTGCCAGGCTCACATCGTCATCATCACGCGCTTCTTTCCCCGGGGTACCTTACCGGGTCCACCATGTACCCGAAACGGTTCATCCGTCTCCTCGAATCGGGTCTCGAAATCCATCAGCAAACTCATGGTGGACGACTCATACATCATGGGAAAACCGCACTTTTTATTTTAAAAAGAGAGAGATCAGTTCATATAAGTTTTTGCGGTTTTCCTCCAAATCCAGAAAATCTCATGGAAATCCGAGTCCAAAACCTCAATAACACGTAAAATAGTGAATATATGCATGAGAATCCATGAATGCGGCATAACAATGAATAACAGTATGCATGAAGTAGCAGGTAATAACTACAATATCTAAACTAACATATAAGGCAAGTACACTAATATCATGTCTAACTATTAGCTAACAGGCTATGTTAAGCAATAACATTTTCTAAGGTGTACGTGACATGGCAATTACCGATGAAGATGTGTGTGAGCCGGCAATTAAGTGTACGTGGTACATACGCATCATCGGTAATGGTGCTGGTGTCCTAACAGCATGATATCAATAATGGAGTATGAAACATAAAATAAGCATGCGATGCGAAGCGGACCACAAAAATGAGCGGGAGCTGAAAACTAGACGCAACTATAACTAATCTGCATTAATCTAATATCAGTCCTACAAATGGTGCCTTTTGAAATAACACAAATCATGGGGTTTTGAAAATAGGGGCTACCGTGTTTTTATGAAAAGATACGTCTTTTGAAATATCCGTAGGATCCCTTGGGCTGTCTTTAAAAATGCCCACGATTCGTTAGTTTTTGAAATAAGTGAGAAGTCTAATCTAATCTAACAACTACACTAAACTATACGGCTGAACTAACAAGCTGAACTACAGGTAAGGAAACCGCCTATCATCTGAGTCGATACATATACATACCTGTATATGTATAGTCGGTGATCCCGCCTCAATAATATCATATCCGATACCATATCTATAATCAGGCATCCCAAGTCAAGAGTGCGGATCAATCATCAATATAGCTCGTACGTAAATCCGTCGTACGGCATCCCCAAATCTGGGTACGGGTTAATATCACATTCAATCACACTATTCATCTGGTATCTTCTTTATCAAATATCATGATCCGGGACAATGTCCTACGTCTAGTACAATACTGATACCGCCTAAGCATGCATACAGGTGTAAGAATTGCTACGTCAAAAGACCCGCTAAAACATCATGTCGTATCTCAATACGAACCAAATCACATCACCGATCTTCTGGCCTCAGGCCCAATATCATCAACTCATCTCAAATTCCAAATACTATCCTCAAATCCAGTATATGAACACATAGTCATATACCCATGTGAACACATAAATATATACTCCCATATACGCACATATAAAAGAAAAATGTATGCAAGTATGTGTGTGTGTGCGTGTGTGAGTGCGACCACTACTCTAGGGTTTCGCAACTACACTAAACCAATCCAAAAATACCAAATATCCATCTTATCATCAATAATCTCAACAACATATAATCAATATCTGTGTGTATACGTATTCGTATACATCACCACGAACTGCGGGGGTGCTATACGCCATCCACCCGACTTCTCCCCGTAGATATAAATCTACTCACCTGGTCCTCGTTCGCCGGTGCCGACATCGCCACGCGCTTACTTGTCGTCTCGAAGTCCACATGGGGTACCTACATATCATAACGCACCGTATCGTATTAAAATCCGACTCATGACCAAAACGACACACGAATCCCACATAGGTCAAAACCTATGGTTGCTTTCACAAATCAACCCAAAAACCCTCGACGTCGGCGTACAAACGCCAAATCATCGAGAAAAACCCAAATACACTCATTTGCACATTCACGAACACTAATTTTAATATAAAATAGGTTAAAATTCACAAAAACCCCAATTTCACTTAAAAAGTCATTTTTCCGAAAATCTAGCAAGCACAATTCGCCGTTTTTTTACAAAACATGATGTTTAAACAAATCTAGTGGCCATAATACTTATTAAATATCTTAAATAAGTCATAAAAACAATTTCCATAATTTAATCTCATTAAATTCCATTAACCCCAAAATTCTAGTTTACAAAATACCCAATTTTTTTTACAATTTATAGCAAAAATGCACAAACAACAATTTAGCTAGGATTTTCATGAACTAAAAGCATTAACCCACTCAATATATTATCTATAATGACATGAAACCATAATTATAATTTAATCTAAGGCATTTAATAATTTTCCAAAACTCTAGTTAGCAAAATAACTTAATTAGGGCATTTTATAAGTAATGGTTTGAAATTAACAACTAAATTAGCTTTCTATAAAACTTAAGATGTTAATCCACAACACAAAACCATGCACAATTTATCATAACCCATTTCCACAACAAAACCCTAATTCAACTCAAGCCATAAACTTTTAAAAAAAAACTAGTATGCAAATAGCACTAAAATTAACACTAAAACAACTCAATTAAATAAATCTAAACATAAGAATTTAAATGGGTAGAAATTATACCTTAAAATATAGTGATCTAGCAAGAAGAATTTGCCTCCAATGATGGCTTCATAACACCATGATCCAAGTGATAAAAGCTAAGGAGAATGGGATGAAGAATGGAAATCAATTTGTGAGATTTAAATTGGATTTTGGAGCAATTTTTTGATTTAAATTGAAGGAAATGAAAAGAGGGAAAATGAAGGGGGAAGGGCTGCAGAATTTCGGCCATGGGGTGATGGGGGGAATGGTGTGGGTGTTGTGCACAATTGGTCAAGTCAACCCCCCTCAAATCAAGGTACAATGAGCCTCCAAAACAATACATCTTAACCTACACCTATAAACTCTATTTCACCCATACAAATGAGATGGAGAAATTTTTGAGGGGGAGAAGTGGGCTGCTGAATTCTTCAAGGGGAGAAGTAAATGGGATTGTGTGGATGTGGGTACGGGTGTGGGGTGATGAAAAATGATAAATATAATACCCCAAACATCCATTTACGCTAAAAAAAAGCCTTTTTTCTTCAATAATTTCTAAACCGTTTTGGCAAATGATTTCGTTCCAAAAACCACATGATAAAATTTTATTTAATGTTTTATGATGCACAAAATTTGTTTCAACTCATTCCAATTTGTAATTTTCCCTAATTAAATGTATTAGTGACGGCTTAAATAATAATAAAATAATATTTTTTTCAGAAAATTTGAAATTTCACCAGCGGCTCAATAAACACCAAATAATAGCAATTACATAGCTAGAATATGTATATTTAATTTTTATAATAAGATATTTGTATTTTGACTTTTTACAGAAAACCCCCTTATTTTACCTATTTTTCGAAATTTCACCGAAACGATTTTCAAAACGTTACAAGTACGGCGGCGGATCCGCGGCCAAAATGTGGGTACGGCCGCGGATCCGCCGTGCTACAGTGAAATCAGCCCACCAAATTTTCTCAGTTTTCTTAAAAAACCCTGCCTGTTTTTCTGCAGCACACCAAATAATTTTTGACCACAGGAAAAATTCGACAGAAACTGTGACTTGGAAATTGCGGTTTTGGAAAATTCGTCCGAACGAAGTTCTAAACACGTTAGATCAAGCTAATAAAGGTTAATGGCGTGGCTCTGATACCATGTAAGTCTACGGTAGCGCCCCGGCCGTCTGTCCGAGGCCAAAATGCGGAAACAAGAACTTTTCTTAAACTAGAAACTGGCGCTATCGTATACTTTTTCCCGGATCGAACCATTAACCTACAACTAGCTATATAGAGAAGGGATAAAAAGCTATACCGATCGATCCGTGTCCTTCGGTCTTTGGCCATCATCCCAAGCTCCCTGCGGCATCTCCGGTCTCGATCTCCTCTTCGGAAAGGGCACCACATCATCGATTCTTTTTACGGGCTTCCGCTTCATCCGAAGCAACTCGGGCACGAAGTGTGCAAGCCGACGTGTCCAAGGTTGTAGTAGAGCAAGTGTAGAATCTTTTGTCTCAAATAATCCAAGCTAATGGATGATGGTTAATGGAAGTTACCATTTGTAATGAAGATGGAAGAGTGAATTTTTGGAGATGATCAAAGGATTTTGATGCAAGCAAATGAGATCCATTTTTCACACTCAAAATGGATTCCCTCTAGTAGTTTTCGGCCCCTTTCAAAGAGGAGGAAAAAGAGATAATCAAAAGCAAGAGAAAATGGATGATAACAAGGAAAAGAAGTCACTCCAAAGTCTTAATCAATCCAATCTCATTAAATGCATCAATGAGCACAAATAATGCAACAAAAGAAAGCAAGCTTTCTAGAATCAAGCCATGGACTGCTGGGGCACAGCCACCACAAAAAAAAACCTTCCTTTATTAATTGCACATTTGCAAAAAGAACCCCCTTCCATCAAAGGAATTTCAGCCAAGAAGGAATAAAGAAAAATGGCCAAAACGGAATGCAAACTGGCAACTTCAAAAGGCGATCCCGTAATAAATTACAGGATAACCCCGCGACTGTATATACATACCCGCATTTGTATTCCGACCAAATACAAATGCAATGAGACAAAATCTACACAGTATAATACTAGGACCCGGCTTAAACTAAAGCCCGCTAGTATTATCCGTCCGAAACACAACACGTGCACAAGTGCACGCGTATGTTCGAACCCTGCCATAAAATCATATGGCCTCTACAATGTTTCGCTCGAAACTTGAGAAACTGTCTGTGGGGGACTCTAAGGACTCATCAATACTTTGGCTGTGGATTTAACCACTAGCACGTCAGAGGTATTAGCCGTACGTAACGGGCTACCAGGTATTGACCAAAAGTAAGGTCGATGAGCGAACTCATCCTGACACCCTACTGAGCCTGTCAGTGAAAATATCCGTACAGTCCGGTCCGTTCATCTATGAGTATCGCATGGCAGGCCTAGGGGGTTGGTAAAAGTCAGACCCCCAAAAGCGGTACTAGTCGTGTCGGAGTGTAGCCCAGAACACCCTGAGATACTACTGGAATATCTACCAGTAAATCTCCTGCCTTGGCCAAGGACTTCGTGTAATGGCTCTCCTAGACACAGCGCGACCTCACCCCCAATACCGGGAGAGACGAACCCCTGCCGATCCGCTCACTGCCTCCATGTGGCTCGGGACTGTATCCAACTAAAACCTGTATGCACGACTCCTTTGAACCGTGGTAGGGTAGTAATCAAAGCACAGTGGGAACTCACACGAGACAAATGACGATCTCAGTTCGATGAACTAACCTGTACACATGTCACCAGGGAACTGCTATCTGACGTTAGGTATAATACCAACTAGCATGTTCCCGGCAAGTCCTGTCCGGTGTACTCATAACCCAATGAGCACCTGTATACATCTTAGATGAACCAACTGACACTAATGGCTTGTGAGACCGGCCACCGCCCCTCGTCGGAGTCTCGACTGTATACACTAGTCTACTAATGGAGTATCGATGCCCAATCTCGAAACTCCCACGACTAGGGACCTTTTAAGGATGTGCTTATAGACCCCAGCTCCCACATATATGATCTCCATCATACTGCTGGTCGTTAAGCAAGAATTCTAAGGGCTCTATCAACGTGTAATAGTGACCTGTAAGGTCACCTAAAGCTGCACACGATGATAAAGATAAACCAGATAGCATACTATCATCTTGAGTAAGACTGTCCTACCAGCATAGGTCCTCCCTCAATCATTGCAATCACGTGCCTGTGATCCAATAATTGACTCTGAGGGCACTATATCCAACACATACTTTGTTGGTGTACATGGACTCCATTTCAGATCTCATGGCATCCAGCCATTTCACAGAGTCACCACTCGTGATAGCTTGATGAAAACTGGCAGGATCATCATCATCTATGATGCAATCTTCTCTATCACCATCAATGAGAAAATCGTAGTATCTCTCCGGTGGGCGAGAAGTCCTACCAGATCTATGGAGTGGCTGAGGTTCATTAGATTTTGTTACAACATAAGTTTCAGCCAAGTCGTCATTTGTAACTTGTGTTTCTAGAACCTCTTCTAGATCTACCACATTGCCATCAGCATCATTTGGAAAAATCTCATTTTCTAAAAATGTGGCATACTGAGAAACAAACACCTTTTGTTCCTCCTTGTGGTAGAAAAGATACCCAAACGAATGTTTTGGATATCCCATAAATATACATTTGACCGATCGTGTCTCTAGTTTGTCTGGATTCTGCTTTTTGGCAAAAGCCGGACAACCCAAATCTTAACTCGTTTAAGAAATGGTCTCTTCTCATGCCATATCTCATATGGAGTGGTAGAAACGGTCTTGGTTGGAACTTTGTTTAACAGAAAAGCTGCAGTTTCCAATGCATGCCCCCAAAAGGAGAGGGGTAACTCAGAATCACTCATCATGGATCGTACCATATCTAATAGGGTATGATTCCGTCGCTCTGACACACCGTTGTGTTGTGGTGTGTAAGGGGGAGTGAGCTAAGAGAGAATCCCATTCTCTTTTAGAAAGTCCAAGAATTCAGTACTTAAGTACTCTCCACCTCGATCTGATCGAAGTATCTTGATTCTCATTCCTGTTTGGTTTTCTACTTCAAGTTTGTACTCCTTGAATTTCTCGAAAGCTTCAGATTTATGTTTTATCAAAAACACATGACCAAATCTTGAGAAATCATCAGTAAAAGTTACGAAGTAGGAAAAACCGCCTCTTGCATGTGTAGACATTGGCCCATATACATCACTATGTATGAGGCCTAGGAGCTCAGTAGCTCTTTCTCCGTGTCCAGTAAACGGAGTTTTGGTTATTTTACCTTTGATACAAGACTGGCAAGTTGCATAAAATTTATACCCAAAAGAATTTAAATATCCATCTTTATGAAACTTGTTTAGTCTTGTTTCATTAATATGACCAAGTCTACAATGCCAAAGAAAAGCTTCATTAATATCTGAAAATTTTCTTTTACTTGTGTGTTGAATGTTGAAAACAGTGTGTTGATTAAGGACATATATCCCGTTATTAAGTGTACCACAACCAATCAACTCTTGATTAAGTCTAATGTTCATAACATTGTGTTGCACAGCAAAATGATATCCTTCATTGTCTAACAAAGAAACGGATATAATATTACAAAGCATACTTGGCACAAAATAACATGGGTTCAAAACCAATATACAACCCGATGGCAACACTAGGTGATACTCTCCCACTGAAACTGTATTTACATTGGAACCATTTCCAACTTGGAGAGTATGATCACCTGTCTTCAAAACTCTGCTATTTCTCAATGCCTACACAGAATTGAAAATATGAGAACCCGAACCAGTATCCAATACTCAGGAAGCAGAGTTAATAGAAAAACAGTTTTCAATCACGAACACACCTGAAGCTGAAGCATCACCATGCTTCTTCTTGAGTTCAAGGTACTCAGTACAGTTCCGCTTCTAGTATCCCGTCTTCTTGCAGTGGAAACATTCTCCTTTCCTCGATTCCCCAACCTTGGACTTGTCTTTCCCCTTAACCTTTTTGACTCCTCCCTTTGGTTTGGTGGGTTTTTTCTTCATCTTTCCCTTGGCCTTAGCCTTCAGGCGAGAGGAGGAAAAAGTCCCAGGACCCAAAACGGGAGTCTTCACTGACTTCAGTATGCTCTCTGCACTCCTTAACATATTAAGGAGTTCAGGCAGTTCCTTCTCCATGTTGTGCATGTTGAAGTTAACTATAAACTGAGCAAAGGTGGAGGGGAGAGACTGCAGAATAATATCCGTATATTGCTCATTGTCCATTGTCCACCCAAGGTCCTCAAGCTTTTCTATGAGAGCTATCATCTTTAGAACGTGGTCTCCTACTGCTGTGCCAGTGGCCATTTGCATCTGAAACAGCTTTCGGGATGCTTCGTGTCATAATACGCGAGATTGCTCTCCATACAACTCTTTTGTATGGAGGAATAAGGATTGTACGTCCATATTCTCGTGCTGCTTCTGATGTATGTTATCCATTGATGCAAGCGCGGGGCATTTAGCCGTGGAACAGTCAGCGTCCTATGTCTTGTGGATTTCCTTATCCGCAACTGCAGATTTAGGACCTGGGCTGGACGGGGTTGGAGCGGTGAGGACATATGATACCTTATCATAAGTTAAAACAATGTTGAGATTCCTCAACCAATCTTTATAATTGGTCCCATTCAATTTATTTTTATCTAATAGAAGCTTGAGTCCTGACATTTGAATCTGCTGTTAAGAGAGAGAAAAGAATACACTCAGCGAAAAGCTCTTGCAAAGATTAGATTGGTTATTATCCTGTCTAATCGATGTCTCCCACTGTTTTTATCAAATTTTCTTTAAAACCTTTTAAAAAGAAAACCAGCCGGGATTAATTACATTCTACAACTTCGCTAACCGTTCAGCCAGGCCGGTGCCGGTACTTGAGGGAGGTTCCTCGTGCTTTCGCACGGACCTAATTAAAATAAACATCGTCTTCCCAGAGGCGTAGCCCCGTTTGACACCTTTCTTGACACCTACTGAGTTAGCTAATTGTAAAGTGCAAAATTCTCCTGGGAGCAACTTTTGCTCGCAGTGGGATCGGGATCCTATTATCATATAGAAGGTATACAATCTCATTGTAAATTTCAACTCTTGAAATTCCCGATATTATTTTTACCCCTAGTACTCATGACCTTAACTATAGTCAACATATCATAAATACTAGTCAAGTTCTTCCCGTCATTTCGTGATTAACTAGACCCACCCATATGACCCTTAACTAAAGTCAACATAATCATATGAATGTCCTAACTAATCTGCATCATATGCAGTGTAGGAAGACATCACTCAGCTACCGTACACTGTGCCTTAACTAAAGTCAAAATACGCAGTACGAATACTAAATACTCTACTTTCTAAAATGACGGAGGGCTGATGATAGTTTTTAAGAAAACTTTTAACGCTTTGAACTTGATATCGTTGTAGAATCCAATGGGTTTAAAAGGAGTGGCTTAAGCTCCGCCTTTTGAAACTTGCTTTTTCATAAAAGGCCGAGTGTGTTTCAAATCGGATTCTACAATATCTTTTTAGGTTCATTTATCTTTACATTAATCTCATTAATGTAGTCACATCATTTCATTCCTAAAGCCATCACAGAAAGAAACGAAAATATAACGTATGCTTATGCCACTCATATTCGCCACAGTGTCCTGATATGCACCGTTAGGTTACTTAGATAACGGCATACCAGGACGGGGCTAGCGCGGGTGCAAAATATAAGCAATGTCTATTATATATCATATATATAATATTCCATTCGTCTCAGATATAAATTAAATGATCACATCAAATAAGCAGCAGAAGCACATTTAATATAGGATATCTAGGAGGTCCGTATTTTGTATTTAGCCAGTAATAGAAAATACGGATTCCACGGTCGTGATGAATAGCCAAGCCCACACCCTTAAACCCCTACGAGAGCGGCATGTGACCCTACCAATTCTGAAGTTTAGAAGACCCGGTCTCGACTCCTCGAGATGGCCTCCCACTGTACCCTAGAACCCGGTCACTTGTGCCCTCCTCCTTGGGTCTATCCTAATGCGGAAAAGTAAATAATATACAACACTGGTGACATCAACCTCAACCCGGAAGTGCCCCAAATAAAAGAATATTACATACAATTTAATTTTACATGAATGAAAAGAAAACTCTCATCTCACATAAAACCCCCGGCTATTCAATCATGACAATCATGCACATCAAATCTCAGCAACACATAATATCATATATCATCAACGTATGTAAGTATGCGTACCCCGATTATCGTTGATGTATAGCAACAAAACCGGCGATACACCACATACTACACTTACGGTCACAGAGAAATAAAATGAAAAACTACAACAATTGGAATCGTAACTGCCTTTAGACAACACAAACCCGGAATATCACATATACAAGATTTCATGCCTAACAATGTAAAGTTCGCATTTAGGTCTCACCCATGAAAACACCTTTTCCAAATAAGCCGAATAATTCAACAATATTTTCGATTATTCCCGAAACCGAACTGTTAGATTTACACGCAACAAACAAATTTGTAGATTCCAATTATTGTATCGCATACTAATAAACTAGGCGCAGTTAAAACATTCGATCGAACGATTAAACACCCAAAGACTTCTCAGAAAGCTCAACACTTGAGCAGTTTTAAAAATTACCAGAAACTGCAACAAGTACATACGGGCCAGCGCAAGAAAGTACAGCCCCACCTGCACCAAAGGCGCCGCGGAACCGCCACAAAATGACCATTCATGCCGCGGTTCCGCGGTGCTTTAGTGGAATTAGGGGTTCGTATTTCTTGTGGGCCCATAAAATACCCTGCACGATTTTTTGAGTATTTTTAATGTGAAAAAATCCACGTTTTTGAAAAAAGTCCAGAGAGCACCCCTCGAGCGGCGTAATTCGTTCGTTCGAGGTTTTTAACGTCGTCTAGGTTACTCCAAAGCTCTAACTTGGCTATGATACCACTGTAGGGTTTCTTAGTGCCTCATATAGGGTTTGGAAGTATCACACATGCCACAATTTAGTTTTAAGAGGTGCTAAGTAAACTTAACTAGGAATCGAACTAGAATTATTGAGTAACAATTAATAGTATCACATATAAAAGATTATCTAACACTAAATGGAGAGACTGCAGCCTTTATAGACCTCCTAGGGCAACTCCTTGGATCTCCTAAGGTTTGGAACGGCTCGCTTGAACGCTTCCAAGTCCACGACGATCCACCCGAAGTCCTTTGCTCAAAGCTTATTGGTTCACTTGATCTATGAAATCCTTGAAGCAAACACCCTACACAAAGTAGCTAGAGATGTGTAGGATGATGAAGTAGTTTGGGTTCTCACTTAAAACCCTTTCTTCCTTTTAACCTCACTCAATTTTAGAACTCAAGAGAGAGCTAGAGAGAGGAAGATGAAGATAGCAATATTTTCTTTTGGATGAATAATGATCTCATAATAATAATAAGAGAGAGAGAGATAAATATCATAATACAAACCATGGTTAATAATAATATCTAGATATTTTATGATGAGTTAAAGAGCAAAGGAAATTAACTAAGGTTAAGTCAAAGGTCAACCAAGGAAGTGTGTAGAAACAATGAGTCATTTGTGAAGAAATGAGTCATTAATTTAATTTCCTTTATCTTTAACTTAAAACAAAAATATCCATATATATAAATATGAACCATGTGAGTCTTATATTGCCATCTAAGTTATATCATCAACCATGATATAAATGCATGTATGTATGTGTGTACGCACATCAACATGTACATATACATGCATGCATCCATCTAAAGAAAAGGGTTTAAATAAATGAGATAAAAGTCAATATTAAATCAATACTTGATTTAATAAACCGGTCATATCTCATACGACCTGACTAATATAAAACGCCTGACTAAAATATGGTATCATATACACGTATTTAATCAAGCTCCCGCACATATCTCATATGCACACCACATCGTTTCGCCTGAGCCAGGAAACTTCTATGTGGAACTCTAAGACTCGTCAATACGCCAGCAGTAGGTGATGATCATATCAAACACCTACAAGCCGCAAGCGGTCAGCTAAACGTAACGGCCACCCGGGTATTGAGCGATCAGAAGAAGAACAAGCGAACCTGTCAAAACTTCCGTCAATCCATCTGGCAATACTTACCGTACAGTCCGGTCTCTTCGTCAGATATGCTGCATATTGAGTCTAGGGATGGAATCGTCGACCCCAATAACTCAATAAGTCATGCCGGTATATGGTCTATAACAAATCGAGAAACTACTGATAACACTTATCAGTAATATCTCAGCAGCCCTGGCCAGGGACTTCCTGTTATAGCCAATCGTGCACAGCGCAACATCAACCCCCAATACCGGGAGAGACGAAATCCCTCCTATCGCTCATTGCCTCCATGTGCCTCGGGACTGTACCCAAAATCCACCTATTTGTACAACTCTTTAGAGCCGTAGTAGGGTAGAGTTCAAGATACAGTGGGAGGACACACAAGACTCTATGGCAATCTCGGGTCTACAAACTAACCTGTACCAGTGTCACCTGAGAACTGCTATCCGACGTATGATATAATACCATATAGGAGTTCTCGGTGAGTCCGTTCAATGTACCCAGTCTCACTGAGCACCCGTATACAATCTTTGGTGTCAGCACACCAGATGGATATGGGATCATCCATCGCCCATCATATGGAACAAGAATGGTATACGCTAGTCTACACTGGAATATCGATGCCCTGTCTCGATATACCTACGACTAGGAACATTTCAAGGATATGCTTATAAACTATAGGTGTCCCACTAGTATGATCCACATCATAATCCCAGTAGTCAATCCAATATCCTTAGGGCTTTATCAACATGTACCAAATGAGTAAAAACATGATCAAGTGAACATATGATAAAGAGAAACCAGATAGCATACTATCATGTCGAGCAAGACTGTCCTCTGAATATATATATTTAAATACACATCAGTACATACAATATCATATAATGGCCTCTAGGGCATACATATATCCAACAATAGTGCGATCGCGAAGGTTTCCGAGACTGAGTTGGCGGACATGGCAGTGCGGATTTCAGCGAGCTCAATGAATTTGTGAGTAGATTTTGTGAGTAAATTTACATCTACGGGGGAAGTCAGGTGGATGGCGTATAGCACCCCCACAACCTTATAAATAGTATTATGGTATCTAGATAGTTTGTTATTTGTTCAAGATATTAATATTGGAGATAGTTTGCATCTAGAATGATATTCAATTGCATGTAGTTAAATTATGGTTTGGTAAGTTAGTACGAAAGATTATGACGTTCTAGAGATGATTTAGATATAGCGATACGGTGAGGTAATATGCGAGAAACTATACATATTAGTAATGATGAGATCCGTATGCCAAATAACGGCCAAGTTACCTTTAGACTCGTACAAAATGATTATAATTACTTTACTTGCTTACGTTATAATAATTAATGTTATATGTTTCCGTAATACGAACACTCTGATAGAACACTGCACAACTACCAATGAGTACTATGCTGCACAAGCACGTACACATATGTTAAACTACACCTCATTGGTATTGCCATGTCACTGTAGAACCATTCTATTATATAATGCGTGCGTGTGTGTATGTTGATATGAATAGGTTATTACACCTGTAGAACACTTGCACAAATACTAATGATTGCCATGCTGCACGAGCACGGACGCGTATATTACACCACATATCATTAGTAGTGCCATGACACAGTAGAATTGATATTTTTATACCTGTACGATTTATTTATGCATTCTTCCTTAAATTCCTATTGCGTATTGCGAGTATCAGTACTATAAATATTATATTTGCTTCTTATGGATTTTCTGATGTTTTACTCCTGATGATATATATCAGTGGTATGGGACGCTGTTATATATGCATATATATAATATATCATCAGAATAATCTATTTAAGTATTCTCATTCTTTACTTGATATTTCTGGATATGATGAGTTGACGTCCACCATGAGTTTTATATTTTATGATGGTTTTATTCCGAACCGAGTGGGGGAGCTATACGGTTTCAGACTTGTTCTTATGCAGACTGAGTGGGGGAGCTATACAGTCGGATACATGGTGGACCCAGGTCAAGATCGAGGGGCAGGAAAGCCGCATTATAGGCGGGAAGCCTAGTGAGGATACTCGATACCGGAGATGGAAACGAGCACGGCAGATATCCAGGAGATACCAGCCGGGGTTCGATTTGAGCACGGCAGATATTCAGGGGTTACTGACCGGGGCCAGAGATATCGGGTGGCGATCATCTATTGAGATGGTGTCGACGATATCTGCATTTACGTGTCGATGATGGACACGAGAGATTTCTGATTTCGGGTGTCGATGCTAGACATCCATATATATTGATATGATTGCTATCATGAGGTACACGGTTAGATTACAGTTATTGTAACCAACCAGGACTGATCCGGGGGACAGTACCTGTATATATTTTTACGGGCATTCATATATATAAAAAGGAATTCAAATTATTTTGAAATGTCTGATATGACACTGAGATCTTTAAATTGTAAACCTCTTAACATCTTCCATCAAAACAGCAAGACGTATATCCTAAGTAAAGATACTTATTATATTTTATACTATCCCGACTGTTTTATGCCGTGACATATCTATTCCGCGGCTATTTTAAATAAGAGGTTTAAATGTATGTATTTTCGGTTTTATTGGGCTTATACCTAGATACTGGTCATTTGCATTTGATATATTCTATTTGGGATTGCATGATGGTTAGTGCTGCATTATGATACATATGCATATCATATTACATTAGTATAGACTATGATAGTACTTTACTTATGACCTAGGTATCATCGTGCATTTTGATTTTTACCTTGTGATGTACTTTTATTCACTGAGTTGGCAACTCATCCCCGTTGTGCCACAGTTTCTTACAGGTGTTACCGCTTGGACTATCAGCGGTTTTGGACACACATTCTTTTCGGTGATTGCCTTGGTAAGTGAGTTACTATTGTATCGTACTCACACTTGGTTATTCATATATTCTTGTATCTAGTAAAACTCCATCAACTTAGAAATGGTATATTGTGGACTTAGAAGCGAGACTCAGAATTTGTGTGTTGTGATGTCGCACTCATTGGAGTCGACTTTTTATATAGTTTGCTTGGTTGCTCTGCCGTTTGGGCGTGGAAGCTAGTTTCCGTTAGGATACTATTTTATTATTATGTTGTATCGGGTTATACAAAAATGCAAAGAAGGTGCTGTCGAATTTCAAAACGTCATAGATGCTTTTCAAACATACTTAGTTAAATTTAAATATTATTTAAACTGATTTCATCTGATGACTATTTTAAACTCACCTCCAATATGTTTTCAAAAAGGGTTTAGATTCCGGGTTTCGGCTTACTTGAAATGCGTCGACGTCTTTAGATGTTACATGATTTAAGTGCCGATCACGTGCCACATTTGGGTCATGACAGCTCTAGTTTAGTAATATTTCAGTCCATTATCGCCGTATTTAGGGTGACACGCCGTGTTTGAGGCGACGCGGTAGTTTAGGGACGTTTCGGTCCATTATCGCCAGGTTTGAGGTGACGCTCTAGTTTAGGGATATTTCAGTCCAATATTGTCATGTTTGAGGCGGATTGTTAGTTTAGAGACTTCTCGGTCCATTATCGCCAGTTTTGAAGCGACGCTCTAGTTTAGAGACATTTCGTTCCATTATAGCCATGTTTGAGGCGGATTGTTAGTTTAGGGACTTCTCGGTCCATTCTTTTTCATTTGGTCGGGACGTTACATAACTCATCCCTTCCAACTCTTGTTTGTTGAGGCGTTGTTGCATGTCCTTTGTATGTATGGACACTTCACACCTCAAGCTCTTTTCACCCTTTTGGACTGCTTCTTTTATTATCATAGTAATCAGGTTTTTTTTTGCGGGAAATACCGGGCATTTTACACGGCACCTACCCCCTTCTCATCAATGTCGCTTTCTGATACTGATGGAGTATCTTTTTCATATACAAAGGAACAAGATATCACGTCATTCATTTTGCCGAGTCTTCCTCTTCCTTGGAAGAATGAACTTGAGTTGGGGGTTTTTCCCCTTATCGTCTGATTTAGAGCGTGACATGGATTTCACATCCCTCCCATGGTTTTTTTGTTTAAGCGGGGTATTCCACTTGATTGTAGGACCCTGTAGGTCCCTTAGTATCCTTCCTATTTTTTGAAAAAAAGGACCTTCTGGCATAGAGATTATTCCGCCAGTGAGCAATATGCCCCCTGCATATATCCCGGGGGAGCAAGTATTCGCTCTCCAATCTTTTGAAGGGTAGAACCCGTGCCGTCGCTGTTTGGAGACAGATTGTTTCGGAGCCGCTCATTCTTTGTTGAGCGTTGGCGACAAACGCCATCTTGCCTTTGCTTTTCATTCATCTTCATCGGATGATGAAGGGTCTTGACCCATCTGATCCAATTGAGTCATTTTATCCATAAGCTCTTGGAAAGTCGTCGGCTTGAAGAGGGCCATAAACGGGAACACCTTTGAATTTGGGTCAAGGGTGGCTATAAACATTCCTACGGCTGCAGTTTCGTCGATGCATTGCTCACATTTTGACCAGAGATTTCGCCATTGGGTAATATATTGAACCCAAGTTTCATTCAGTCCAACCCTTTCGTTGACCAAAGCCACCACGATAGTGTGTTCATTCTCACTAGCTAATCTCTGACAGAAGAGCATATCCATCTCGTCGAAGGTCTTCACGGAATTATTTAGGAATTCCGCATACCATTCGAAGGCGATACTCGCCAGACTGCTGACGAACTGTCGGAGGAGCAGTATATCATTTCCTCCAGTATTGCCGCACATAGATTTAAACCGCGCAATATGCTGGTGAGGATTCCCAGTTCCTTTGTACATATAGAATGTGGAAGTGTATACTCTGGCGGGTACTGTATTTGATCATACCAGGCCAGATATGTTCGACCAGTCTTGATTGAACTATTTACAGCTTCACTGACATAGTAAGTTTTGATTTGTTGAGCGATATATTCATCTAGCTTTGCTTTTGGAATCATTTCCACTTCGGCCGTTGATGAGACTTGCAGAGGATTTGAAGTGTCACCCTTGTCTTTAAGAGCGACTACCGGCAGTTCATCTGCCAGTGGTTCCAATTGAACCATCATTCCAGCCATATTCAGGATCAGAAAGACCATCTGGTTCATTTAACGGACATTTCTGCCATTTCTTCATCTCTCTTTTTGAGAGCGCGCTTTAGGAAGTCAATATCCGACTCCTGCTCTATTCTTTCTACAGGCGCGTCTTTGGGATTTGCCTTAGACAATAGATTAGCGAGTGTTGCCGCCTGAGTAAGCATCTTCTGCAACTTTTCATGTTGCAGTTGAGCCTTTATCGGAGACCGAGTATTCGGTCTGTGACTAGTAGAAGTAGTACTTTCCTCTTTAGAGTTCACCATGTGGACTGTATGAACTACCATGCTCTCAAGCTTGGGGCATCTAGAATCTTGACCCTTGGAGTTTGCCTTGGGCATTTGGATTTTATTAGGCCTCTCTTTTTTATGAGAAGCCGCTTCAGGAGGAACCATAGTATCAGAAACCGCCTTAAGATGAGTCCCCTTGCATTGAGAAGGGGAATTGTCAGAGTTTAGCTGACGCTTAGGGGAAAGCCCGTGGATAACAACTAAGTCCTTTACTTACTTTCACACCTTATATATAGACGAGGAAAGTTCTTTTAGGGAGCGAAATGGCCTCTGCTCTCCTTGAATCTTCTTGGTTTACGAAAACTTCTTCAATATCGCGATGGAGGAATTTTTCCTGACCCTTAGCAGCAGTTCAAAACTGTTCCCAGTTAGAACAGCAACATTCGCCGTCAGAGTTAGAATTATTCCGGACGGAGAACTGCCCCCAGCTCGTCTTATTTGACGCCCATTTCGACGTCGATTATGTCTTACGACCATAGATTTATCAGACTCAAGAGTTTGCTGAGCTTGCCCTAAGCTTTCTTTGAGATCATGAGTATTATGCCCCCTGCGTCGACCTTGGCCTTTGGTAGGTGCCAGTTGTTTGAGGACTAATTCCGTCGACAAAACTGTAGTTTGGGGAGCCAGCCTGTGGAAGACAGACTTCTTCTGGGCTTCCTCCTTCGGCATTGAGGCACCGAGGGTGGGAGGTGGGAGTATCGACCCAAAGAGAAGCCCGTTGATTTCTTGAAGAGCTAGATTGCAGAGATTTGAGGCTGTAAGTGGCCCATACTTGACTCCGACAGATGTGACAGAGCCTGAGTTGCGATGAGTGGAAGCAAATGCCATTCTACAAAGAGACGAAACGCCGGCTTCAGTATCTCATCACCCAAGGGAAACTAAAAACATATATGCCACGATTATTTGATCGCAGAAAAATACGACACACGAAGTGTGGAGTGGAAAGAGGAAAAGGTCCCACCGGGCATGCCAGAATCTGTTTACCGCCAGAAACAGAGACGAACTGGGATAAATCGTCTTACCTGGATCTGGGGGCAGATGCTATTTGGATTTATCCGTTCATCTCTCTGAAGATACCAAGTTGATTTATGGTACCATATATCATAGATTTGAATAGACGCGACCGTTGTAACAGATTTTATCAGATTCCCTCTCATTTTATAAGGGTTTTTTTTATTGTGGAGACGCTCTTCCCTACAGACGTAGGCCCTTGCAGTTAATTACGTTACCGCATTGTGATAACCACTTTCTCTTTCTCTAGCAGTTCACTTCGTGTCGTGTGTGTTTTTTTTGTTTTGGTTGCCCGTGGATTGTATACGGAAACTAATTTATGTCGTCACTCGTAGGGTGCGGATTAGTCCAAATCCGTATATTTTAAATTTGGGTTTGATTTATTTAAGGATCGTTAATCTGGTTTGAGATTAAGATCGACTTAAAACATATGAGCATTTAGGCTCAATTTATTTTTAACTAAGGATACGTTGGCCATATTTGAGACTAAGATCAACTTAACAAAATTTTAAGGATCATTTTTATTTCACATCCAACAACAGAGCACTCAGTTGCAACAAAAACTTTTTAGAGAGACTAAACCAATTTGGGTTTGGTCTGCTCGGTCTTTTTATTTTGTGATCGAAAATGCTAAGCATTTATTTGGGCTCTGTTTGTTTAGCCCCTTTTTTATACAAAAGTGCTAGGCACTTATTTGGCGTTCTGACATTCACATGGATATCATGTGAAGTATTCAATTATGGGCGCTGCCAAATCAGTACTGAGCACTCAGCCATTTTGACTGTATATGAAGTGCTCAGCACTTTTATATGGCGCCCACATGAGGAGAACGTGCGGTGCTAGGCGCTGCCCAATTAGTGCTAAGCACTTAGCCGTTTTGGTTATACATGAAGTGCTAATCACTTTTTATATGGCGCCCACGTGAGGAGCACGTGCGGCGCTGGGCGCTGCCCAATCAGTGCTAAGCACTTAGCCGTTTTGGTTATATATAGAGTGCTAAGCACTTTTATTCGGCACCCACGTGTGTTTCACGTGAGGCGCTGGCCTTCTGCTTTGGACGCCCACATTTTTTCACGTGAGTCGCTAGGCGCTGCTAAAAGGGCACCCACGTGGGAAGCACATGAGGCGCCGGTCTTTTTCCCCTTTTTAGAGATTAAATCTCTGTTAATGACATTTTGATCATTAATGATCACCAAGATCTTCATTTTTTGATGATCTAGGATCAGATTTTTCTTTAAGAACTATTTTTTTTATAGGTTCTTTTTCCTTTTGTTTTTCTTTTGGACCTAGTTCTTTTCTGAATCTTTGATTCCCAAGAACAAGATCTACCTGATGAGAATTAAATTCTCAACTTGTGGAAGACTTATTTTGTGGATCTCTGATCTAGAGAAAGAACTAAGTTCTTTGAAAAGGGTTAAACCCTTAAAATAGGTAAAAGAGATATTTTTATCTCTGTGTTCTCTTTATCTCGGTTCTCTTTTTGAAAAGGAAGCCTTCCTCTTTGAGAATTAAATCCTCTGTTCTTTCAAAGAGCTCACTGTATTTTTGCAGAAACTTGTAAGGGGTTCTCTCTTTTCTTTTTTATCCTGTCCCCTGTTCCCCTTGATTAATCTATTTACTCCTATTTATAGGAGAAGAGAAAAATCAATTTGTTGAGAAAATCTCTTATTGAGAGATCATGATTGATTTCATGATTAATCAAAATGATCTTTTAAATCAATTAATGAATTTTATTCACCGTTGGATTTTTAATCCAAAGGCTCTCTGTTTAACAAAGAAGATTTCTTATTTGTTTAACAGGATTAGGAAATATTTTCCTAAAATAGAAATTTATTCTCTCGTATGAATATCTTGTTAGTTTAACAAGATTAGGAAGATATTTTCCTAATATAGAATTTAATTCTATCATATAGATATCTTGTTAGTTTAACAAGATTAGAATTTTATTTCAACATAGAATTTAATTCTATCACATAGAATTTTATTCTGTCATATAAATATTTTGTTGGTTTAACAAGATTAGGAAGATATTGTCCTAACATAGAATTTAATTCCGTTATATGAATATCTTGTTGGTTTAACAAGATTAGAAAAATATTTTCCTAAGATAGAATTTTATTTTATCCGATGATCGATGGGTGATTTTATAATCACCGTTGGATCTTTGATCCAAGGGTCCTCTGTTTAATAGAGAAAATCTTTCTAATTTGAGGAATATCAGGAAAATATTTCCCACATAGAATTTAATTCTATCAGGTGGTTTAATTGGTGATATTTTATCACCATTGAATTTTAAATCCAAGATTCTCTGTTAGGGAAGGATCTTTCTATATTAGAAAGATCAGGGAAAATATTTCCCAAATAGAATTTAATTATATCACATCGAATTTAATTCTATCAGATGGGAGCATTTTAAATTGGGCACTCACATACTTTGCATGTGAGTGCTACCAAAGAATGCGGCAAGAGAACTCACGTATTTAACACGTGACCTCTGGTGTGGGTTTTAGCCTGTTTATTTTCGGCGCTCATATGCTTTGCATATGAGCGCTCACGTGTTTAACACGTGAGACCTGTTTGGTCTTTGGTTATTTATATTCAGCGCTCATATGCAAAGCATATGAGCGCTCACATGTTTAACACGTGATGTTAGTTTGGCCTTTAGGTTTATTTTATTCAGCGCTCATATGCTTTGCATATGAGCGCCCACGTGTTTAACACGTGAGGCCAGTTTGGCTTTAGTTATTTGTTTTCAGTGCTTATATGCTTTTCATATAAGCACCCATGTGTTTAACACGTGATGCCAAACTATGAGGATTCTTTTCCTCTTTCTTCTCTCCCTTTTTTATAAGGGAACAAGTAGCTCTTAGCCAAAAAATTTGACAGGAACAGTGATGGCCTGCTGAAAACTAGTGGGTTATTATCTTCTATGATGTAATCCTCCCTATCACCGTTTATGAGAAAACCATAGTATATCTTAGGTGAGTGATGTCGTTTACTAAATCTGCGGAGCGATTGAGGTTCGTTGCGCTCTATTGAAACCTCAGGTTCGACCAAGTCTTCAGCGGCAGTTTGTGATTCCGGAACTTCTTCTAGTTTTATCGTGCACCCACTAATTTCCTTTGCAAGAAATTTCTTTTCTAAAAAGGTGTCTTGTCGAGAAACGAACACTTTTTGTTTCTCAAGGTGGTAGAATAGATAAACTCATGAATTTTTGGGATATCCCACAAACTTGCACACAGCTGACCGTGCTTCGAGTTTGTCCGGATTTTGCTTCTTTACAAACTTAAAATATGGTCTTTTTCCGCTCCACATCTCATATGAAGTGGTTGGTACGGAATTGGTCGGAACCCTATTCAATATGTATGCTGTAGGCTCTAGCACATAGCCCTAGAATGAAAGAGCTAACTCAGCATTACTCATCATAAAACGCAGCATATCTAATAGAGTGAGATTTCTTCTTCCGATACACCATTGTGTTGTGGTGTATACGGAAGAGTAAGCTGAGAGATAATTCCATTCTCTTTTAGGTACTCAAGGAACCCGGTGCTTAAGTATTCCCCTCCTCGATCAGATCGAAGTATTTTGATACTTTTACCCGTTTGGTTCTCTACTTCATTCTTATCTTTTTTGAACTTCGCAAAGACTTTAGTCTTATGCTTCATGAAGAACACGTGTCCGTACTTTGAGAAATCATTAGTAAAAGTAATGAAGTAGGAGTCTTCACTTTATGCATGTGTAGACATAAGACCATATACATCACTATGTATGAGTCTCAAGTGTTCAATAACTCTTTTTCCGTGTCTAATAAACAGAGTTTTGGTCATTTTCCTTTTGAGACAAGATTGACAGTTTTATAAGATTTAAACAAGAATGGATCTAAATATCCATCTTTAGTAGCTTTCTTAGTCTAGTCTCATTAATATGACCAAGTCTACAATTCCATAAAAAGGTTTCAATCATCTCTGAAGCTTTCCTTTTATTGGTGTTCTGTATATTAAAAATTGTATATTGATTTAGAACGTATATACCGTTATTTAGCGTATCAGACCCAATCAACTCTTGATTAAGGTGAATGTTCATAACATTACTTTCCAACACAAAATTATATCCTTCTTTATCCAATAAGGAAATAGACATAATATTATATAGCATGGATGGTACAAAATAACAGTTTTGCAAAATCAAAATTATGTCGCTCGACAATATAGAGTGTTTTTCGTCACCCTATTGAGATGGAAAATACGCGTCGCTTGTCAGGCGTATACAGATTCCTCCTACCTAAGGTAGGCGGGGGTTTATTGATTGTAGGGATCCGAATTTTCGGCAGCCGCGGACTAAGCTGCCATTAATTACCCCTTACCTTTGAAGCGAAGGACCTTCGATTGACGGGTCAAACTAGCGTGCGATCTCAATGTGTAGTATACGTATGTATGTGTCTTTAGGGGTTTTGGGTATATCGGGGGGCTCATAGAGTTTTTGGGTGTCCCGCACATTGAGTTTTTTCTAGTGGGGGACGTGTTTTGAGTGTGGAGTGTATGAAAGAAAGAAAGAAGAAAAGAAAAAAAAAGGTGAGTAATGTCCTAAGGACGTGTGGGCGCTAGGCGCCAGCGCCTTACGTGCCCGACACGTGGGCGCTGGGCGCTGGGTGCTGGGCATCAGTGCCTCACGAGCACAGCACGTAGGCGCCGGCGCCTCACGCGCCGGGCATGTGGGCGCTGGGCGCCGGCGCCTCACGCACCGGGCATATGGGCCCTGGGTGACTGCAGAAAGAATAGGCTTAGCCCCGGAATGAGGAGTTGAACTCCCGAAAAGGATTTTTATCTATGGAGTTAAACACCAAAAGATTTTGAGTGGAGTTAAACTCCCAAATAGGATTTTTATCTATGGAGTTAAACTCCAAAAGATATTGAATGGAGTTAAACTCATAAAAAAGGGTTTTATTTAAGGAGTTAAATTCCAAAAGATCTTGACAAATGGAATTGAACTCCTAGAAAGGGTTTGGGGATGATCAAAGGGGACCCCTTCCTTCTCCCCTTTAGCTCTGGATCTTCTTTTGAGCCTTGGATCTTTTCGAAGTGGGGTTTTTGAAGATGGGTCTCCTTCTTCCACCTCTCTATTGGTTAGATGTTAGAGAAAAGGGGGTGAGACTTCAAAATCTCTCCTTTTAGGGATTTGATGGAAGATCTGAACTCCCCTTCAAGGGTTTTATGGTGAAAACTGTTTCTTTTTAGAAAAAAAAGAGTTAAACTTTTGGTTTAATTCAAAAAAAGAAAGAAGGTTTAGAACCTTGAAGAAGGAGAAGGAGACACAGAACCCTAATTTTTGAGAGAGTGAAAAGGTTATCGTTGATTTTTTCATCATGTTTAACTTTATAAGCTACACACTTTATATATAGCCTCTTGGGATTTACCAAATGGCACTTGTTTCATCCCATACTTTATGTGCTTATCTCTTTTTTGCACATAAGTCATGGGGTTTACAAAAGTTTGGCTTTCTGCCCATTTTTTATACATTTATTTCTAAAAAATTGCATTAAACTAATTCATTGCTTAATTCTTAGCATGGAGCCGGCCCCTTCCATACTTAGTCTTGACTTGAGCTTGGGCCTACTTGGCTTGGGGGTTGATTGACTTTTACTTGGTCGATCGGGGTATAACTTTTGACCCCAACAGACAATCCTAAATGATATTCCCCAACAGCAACAGCATCAACATTTGCGTCGTTTCCAACTCTCAGGGTCATATCTTCCTTCTTCAGTATCCTGATACTTCTTAGAGTATGTACACAATTACAGATATGTGATCCTGATCTGGTATCTAATACCCAGAAAGTAGAGTTTATTGAAAAATAGTTTTCGATTACAAACACGCATGAAGTTGAAACATCACTATGCGTCTTGTCCTTGAGGGTAGCAAGATAAGCTCTGCAATTCCTCCTCCAATGCCTTGTCTTATGACAGTAGAAGCATTCGCCTCTCCCTTCTACTACAGCCCCAGTCTTGTCCCTTCTCTTCATTTTTTTGACACTACCTTTAGGCTTGGAGGGATTTTTCTTCTTCTTTTCCTTAACTTTAGCTTTGAACGTAGTAAAAGAAGATTGCTCAACAAGTATAATGGGTGTCTTCTCCTTCTTCAAGATGTTCTCCTCTATCCTCAACATATTGAGGAGCTCTGAAAGTCCACATTCCAATTTATTCATATTGAAGTTCAATATGAATTGAGCGAAGGTGGGGGAGGGATAGTAAAATTAAATCGATATATAATTCATTATCCAACGTGCATCTTAGGTCTGCAAGATCTTCAATAAGATTAATCATCTTCAGTACGTGGTCCCCAACAGATGATCCGGTAGCCATCCTCAATTGAAACAGTTTCTTTAAGGTCTCGTATCTTGCGATGCGAGATTGCTTTCCAAACAAGTCTTTGCAGTGAAGAAAGATAGATTGAACATCCATCTTATCATGCTTTCTCTGCAACCCATTGTTCATAGAGGTTAGCACAAGGCATTTAGTCATCGCGCAATCTTGATCCTAAGTTTTACGGATCTCTATATCCACAACTGAGGAATCTGGACTGGGGATTTAGGGAGCAGTAGTAGTGAGGACAAATGCAACCTTATCATATGTAAGGATAATGTTAACATTCCTCAGCCAATTTTTATAGTTCGCTCAAGTTAGTTTGTTCTTATCTAGTAGTAATTTAAGGCCGGTCATGGTCGCTGCATGAAAAGAGAAAAAAGAAATACCCAGCGTGAGTTCTTAGAAGATTAGAATGGTTAATTAGTGTATCTAATCAGGATGGCTCCCACTGTATAGTCAGATTCTCCTTCAAATCTTAAAAAGAGAATTAGCCGGAATTATCTTTACTCCACAATTCACTAAGTGGTCGGCCACGCCAGTGTAAGTACTAAGAGGGAGATTTCCCGCGCTTTTGCATGAACCTAATTAAATAACCCCCTTTCCTTAGAGGCGTAATCCCGTAAACACCTTTCTAGACATCTACTGAGCCAGTTTATTGTGAAGGCGAGATTCATCCGAGAATAACTTTTATTCACGGTGGGAATCAGGATCCAACTATTATCATAGAAGGTATATAATCTCATTGCAAATTTCAACAATTGAAACTCCTGATTTGGTTTTTACCCCTAACGGCTTATAGACTTGACGAAGGCCAATAAACCATAAGTCGCTAGTCAATCCGTCATTTTGTGATTAATTTAGACCCACTCACACTAGCTTTTGATGAAGGCCAACAAAGCCGTGTAACTATACTAACTAATCTCATCGTATGAGGCAGATGAGCATCACTTAGCTACCATACACTACGTCTTAATGAAGGCCAACAAACGTAGTAAGAATACTAAGTACTCTACTTATCTGAAGTGACAGAGGGCTATGGATGATTTTTTAGAAAAACCATTAACATCAGAACTTGATATCATTGAAGGAACCGAGTGGGTTTAAAAACTTAGTTGTTTTTTAAAACCGGATTGGTTCCTACAATATCTATTAGGTTTATTTTCTTTAAATTAATTATATCCATGTAGTCCCATCATTTAAGTTCATATCATACTAAACAACAAGATATGAAAAGAAAATAGGATGTTTTTATATGCCAATTGCAATTGCCACGGGGCATTGGGTCTTCACTATTAGGTTAATTAATAGCAGGGGCGGAAGCAGGGATTTTGAATTTGTAAAGCATATAGAAACACTTACTATATATATGTAAGTGTGTGGTGCTCCTTACCGTGACTACTACAGCTTTGCGGAATCAAAAACTTTAAAAATACTTGAGCACTACACACTAAAACCCTAGAATACAAATCCAAACACTAAACTAAACTAAACTACAAGAGTTTTATCTACTAGGTTGGTATTACAACCTTTGAATTCGGTCTTTCGGGTCTTGCATAGTTCACTCCTTGAGCTCCTAAGATTGTAGGATCAAGCTCTCGAAGTCGATCTCCCTCGTCCAAGACGATCCACCTGAGAATGCCGGTTCAAGCGATAGCTTCCACGAAGTAACTAAACATTAATTCTTGCTAGGACTAGATGCTTAGGGTGTAGTTATGAATCAAGATGCTCTCTTTTTCTATCTCAAAAGAGTGAGCAAGTGAGGAAGAAGATGAAGAAAGAGATGGTAACTAAAGAAAAATCAATAATCATCATATCCCACACTCTCATCTATTCTTATCTCTTCAATATAAATATATTAAAAAGGTGGGTGGGTTTGTGACTTACAAAAGTCACAACCCCACACAAGCCTAGAAGAAATGAGAACAAGAGAGAGTGAGAGAGTGGCCACCTCACCATGGTACACATATACATATAAATATATATGTGTGTGTGTATACATATAATCAAGTATACCTAAAACCCGTATTTATAATAAATATGTATACCGTATTTCCACCAAAATACGAATATCGTATTTTTACCGAAAATACAAAATACGCGTATTCATATTTATAAAGAAATACATGCATTTGTATTAAGACACATATACTCGTATTCATACAAATACAGGTATTCGTATAAATTCTGTATTCGTGTTAAAATAAAAATACCCAAAAGAGAGCAATATAATACTAGCATCAAATTTGATTGTCTTTCAAACCTGCTAGTACTACTAAATAGTCCGATTAAAGCACGTGCATAAAATACACGTGTTCAATCGAACACCCGAGCATATCGAAATACACAAACTATACCGTTTCGTATGAACCGGGAAACTCTCTGTATGGGACTCTAAAGACTCGACAATACGCTGGTAGTGGGTTTAATCACAAGCACGTCAGTGGCACTAGCTGTACATAACGGCTACCCAGGTATCTGTCGAAAGGAAGATCGACAAGAAAACTCGTCTGAACCCTTACTGAGCCTATAGGTGACATTTTCTGTACAGTCCGATCTGTTCGTCTAAGAGTATTACATATTGGGCCTAAGGGGATGGTAAATGTCCCTATTAGCACGGCAAATCGTGTCGATGTGGAACCCAATACAACCTGAGAAACTACTGGTGTACCTACCAATAATCTCACTTGCCCTGTCCAGGGACCTGTAGTATCGACCAACCATATACAGCGCAATATCGACTCCCAATACCGGGATAGACGAATTCCTTCTATCATCTACTGCCTCTAAGTGCTTCGGGGCTGCACCCAACTTGTTGGATATGTATGCCCTGGAGGCCATTATTGTATATGTATACTTGTGGATGCTAGGGATATGTATGTACAGGACAGTCTTGCTCGGTTATATAGTATATTGTTTCAGTTTTCTTTTATCAGGATATGTTTATTTGTTTTTATTGATGCTTTATCCAACTTGCACATATCGATATATACTTGATACAGTAGTATGCTATTATGGTTTAACTTTATCTTAACATAGCATATGTTATACACATTATTACATATTGCGGTTACATGTTGATAAAGCCCGCAGGATCTTGCTTGACTACCTGCGTTGTGATGGCGATCATACTTATGGGAGCAGGGTAGTCCATAAGCACATCCTTTAATGGTCCCTAGTCGCGTGAGTATCGATACCGGGCATTGATACTCCAGAGTAGACTAGTGTATACGTTTCTAGCCCCGAATGTGGCACGTGATCAAAGCACGGTTGGTGCTGCAGCTGATTGATCGTTCTTTTGCGTGCATTTTAAAATCAAAGTTAAGAATATACCGCAATCAATAACGGTATCGCTTGGTAGCTAGCCGGTTAAGTACGGGTCGGTCCACAGGGAAAACGTGTTCTTTTCTTATTGTTCTTACGAGTTAAGTCCTATTTTTGGTAGGTTTTGATTTTAGAAAAACTAAGATTGAATTTAATTTGATTTGAAACCTTGCTAGGGTTAGGATTAGGTTAGTTTGGAAAGAGAATTCTACTCACTGCTTCCTTTGCCCTAATTAAGAACATAGGTGTTAGGGTAATAGTCAACAAAAGGAATTAGCACGACTAGGAAGAAACATAGTTTTTTTCCTTTTGGTCCTTGTCCGTCCTTTCTTGGCTCTTAGCCCTAACCTCTATGTAAATCAACCACAACTGGTCTAACTAGGGAATCACCGCTATCTCATAGGATAGGGTACCGTAGTGAGCGATGTGTGTTTGATTCACATAGAGTCCTAATTTATAAAGTTATAAGGGCAAGAAAGGAGTGAGAGATTTCCATCTCTCAAACCTACCCAATCCTAACCCTAACAAGTGAGGAACTACTCATTCATTAGGGAAATTATGATGAGATTCATTTTTAAAATTTTCTTTTTAATTTACTAATTAACTTGCAGATAATAAAAGACAGATACGAAAATTGAAGAAATTAAATTGTGGATAAGAAAAATTCAAGATAAAAAAAAACATACTTTTATTGACACCTCTTGACGATTACAATGAAACTAAAATTTAATCTAGAAATTAAAAGAGACATGCCCCAAAAGAGGCTATAGGATTTCCTATTTATAGACAGGAGAAACCTTAGGTTTTACATCTGATCCCTACTTGAAATTACAAAACTACCCTAAGAAAACCGGGTCAAAGCACCGACACCCACCGACACGTGCACCGACACGTGCACTGCACTGCCGCGGATCCGCGGCAGAATGCCATGTTTGGCCTCGGATCTGCGGTCATCTTGTGAGATCTCTGGCTCATTTCTTCAGGGTTGCTTCATGTTGCCTTTTTCTTCTGTTTTCTTCACTTGGTTCTTCAGAATCTTTTCTATTTTCTTCCATATTTCCAACAGTGCAGAATTTGTGGACTTTTACCGTAAGCTTCACGTTGAGTCTTGAATCTTATGATGCTCTCGTACTTTGTGCAATCGAACTGTTCATTGATCTTCGTTTGTTCCTTAAACTGGTTGGTGGTATCATACAGATTCATCTATTTGTTGGTCGTAGTCTCACATTTATAGCGTCTTTTCCTGGATTTCACTGTATAGTTCTGAGAACCTGTAACCTGCAACTATTTAGCAGACATGGATCAAAATCACCTATTTATTTGCAATATGATTAAGAATGGGGAATATAATAATGCAAAATTCTGATATGAACAAATATCCCAAACTTATCTTTTGCTCGTCCCGAGCAAAACTATTTTTATTCTCGAAAAAACCTAACCTCACTTTCGCAGGGAAACGCGATTGCACTGAGCTCGTGCAACAAGCCGTTAAACCTCTAGGTGTCCCTAGTAAGAGGAGTGTTGTTTCCTAAGGGTTTTCAGCGGATACTACCCACAAAATCCGATCAATTTGGCCTATTGATTTTCATTCTTCAATTCGGTGTTCCAGCAAGAAATTCTATTATCTTCAACTTAGAAATCATCAACCCGTATTTTTCACACTCACTTATCATTTAACTTAAGATCGTATATGTTCTACAAATTTACTTAGCTTTCAGCATCATTTGAATTTTCCTTCTAAGGTTCCATCTCAACTTAGGAATTTTTATCATCTCTACTGAAGATATAAGCCTTATCTTTCATCAAAACCCCAATCATATACCCCTATGTGTGTGTATGTATCACCCCTACACTTGGAAATTCAATTCAAGCTATCATACTCTTGTCCTTTGTCCAAAGTACTTTTAGTTAGTGAATTTTAGATGAAATTGCTCATACATCCTTCATGCGACCGTTAATACTTCTTGAGGTACTAACAACCGATTACAAAATGTGTTTGCGTATTAAGGCGTAATTCCTCGTCTTGTAACACCTAAGGTTTTAGCAGTGACTTCCAAACCAGTTGCTCTAAGACATTATGTGATAAAGCACCCTCGCTATATATTTTTTATTGTACGCAGCCTTAAGTAATTAAAAAACCAGTGTTCATTTTTTTTGTCTCTTTATTCACACTTATATTTTTATTTAATTTTTTTTTCATACTAAGGATTTTAGACAAGAGCAATTCAAGGTATCCTCTACTATCCTAAGTTTCAAGGTATGTGTATGTGCGAGTTGTAGGGTATATATTTTCAGAATTTAGACTAAATGTTCGGAATTATTTTTCAGAATTACACTTCAATAAAAATTTCAGTACTCTTCCCTTATTTTGACTTAGCCCAAGAACTGAACTCAAAATTTGCCTATTTCTAAATAATCTACAAGGACGTATATTTCCTACCGCTAAACTTTAAAAAAGGTTATTTTTAGGGATTTTAATTTACTAAGTTTATGATCTAGTTTTTCCTAGCTAGTTAACCATTTTGTCAAACTTAAGTCAAATATGGCCAAATTGAATTTTTTTTTATCTTTTTAGTTTTTCAAATTTTTTTTATTTGATTTTTCTTTTATATATTTTTTTAATTTCATTTTTTTTAATTTTTTTAATGTTTTATAAAGATGCAATGCAGAATTAAACATGCAAAGAAGGAAAAAAATATATGTACAAAAATTAAAATATGCAATGCAATGATAACTATTTACAAACCACGTCCTCCCCCAAACTTACCAAAAGCAGTGCCCTCACTACTCATGTCCTCACTGTCCCCTTGAACGTGAACGGGAATGCTCCTCTCGCGCCAGCAGCGTAGATACGCCATGTTCAATCTCTGTCACCTGGTGATCCAAGTTGGTCACCATCCCCACCAACCTATCAATCCCCCTAGTCGCTCTTCTAAGCAGACATGCATGTTCTGTTGGGGTAAGCTCTTCCTCGCTCGCGGTCGAGCTGGAGCTGGGTGTTCTGGCGGGTACATGTTCAGCCGGTTCTGTTCACGACCATACATCAGTTAAGCGGGTATAGGACGTGGATGCGCCTTCAATAAGAGGCCTAATGGGTAAACCTCCATGCATGTAAAACTCAAATTCGTCCACAGGGAGGAAATAGCGACACAGTTGTGTCACTAACATAGGGCATGGGTAATTTGCAGCCCTTTTGCCACCACCAATCGAATTAAGTAAAATCGTGCACATGTCAAATCTAGGATTCCTAGTTATTAAGGTGTGCACGATATGAAGAGATGGGGTGAAAAATGTTGTATTATGTGAACTGCCAAAAATGTTGTTTTGTGCCCAACGGCACATGGTTAATACATTGGCGAAAAGGGTTCTAGCCTGCATGCCCTTCCTAGGTTCTCTCGAACAGTCATTACCCATTAAGGGTAAGTAGTCTTCAAATTGAAAGGGTTGGTCATGAACAGGTAATCTAGGAATTAAGGTGACTTCATGGATGAAGTCCCTATCAATGATTATTTCCCTATCGCCCCAAAGTAATTTAATAAAACCGTATTGTGATAGGCAACCTTTCTCCATGCACTCGTAAAAACGAGTGACTAGATCTGGAAGAGCGTAAGCATTGTGATGATTGAAAATTAAAAAGTTCCACCCTCGCCGTGTGATCTCATCACCAAAATAACTCCCATAAATTGTGTGTGCAAAGATTTGTGAAAAATCTTGTTCAAATTGCATGGTTGGTGCCATTCAGAAAATTCACAGAGTTATAAAAAAATTTAACAGAGAGGGAGAGATGATGCAAACCTCCGCTGAAAAAATTCAGAGGGAGAAGACACAGAGGAGCGGCGGTTGCGTGGCCAAAAGCGGCGTTGGGCAGCGGTTCCGCGGTAGAAGGAAGCGATCTCTCTAAACTTGCTGCGGCGGCAGCTAGGGTTTGAGGAAATGAAAATTTAGGGTTATGAAAACCGCAGAGAGGGGTCGGGTACTATTTATAAGGGGGATGTTTTTGGTTATTTGCAAAAAACCCTCTTAAAAAGAGGAAATTATTTGTAAATAAAAAATATTATTTTTTATTAAAACTGGAAATTTACAAAAATACCCAAAAAAAATTTCTATTTTCAAAAATTTTATTTTGTATTTTGTTTTTATATAATTACAAGTGATACATACCCCCAAATTTATTTGAAACAGTGTTTTGGCTAGATAATCGAAATTTATAGGTAGATGGAGGAAGATCAGTCAATGTAGATCGGCTCCTGCAAAAACAGGAGCTCTTCCGAAGGGTCCGCGGTGAGGAACGGTTTAAATCTATGTCCGTTCACTTTAAATAGTGAACCGTCCTCTGAATTTTCTAGATCGACCGCACCGTGCGGATATACGGTGTGTATTAAAAATGGCTATTTCCATCAAGATCTGAGCTTGCCGGGTTGGAAATGTAACCGAGTGTCGTAAAGTAAAATCTGTTGACCAGGTTTGAAAGTCTTGTGCATAAGGTGTTTATCGTGGAACACCTTCGTTCGGTTTTTGAAAATTATTGCGTTCTCGTAAGCTTCATCCCGAAGCTTGTTCAATTCGCTCAACTGCAGCTTTCTATTGCTGCCCACATCTCCTAAAGATAGATTCAACTTTTTTACTGCCTAAAATGCTCTATGCTTTATTTCAACTGGAAGGTGGCAAGCCTTTCCATAAACAAGCCTATATGGAGACATGCCAAGATCAGTCTTATAGGCAGTTCGGAATGCCCAAAGGGCATCAATAAGTTTTGACGACCAATCTTTACGGTTTTTGGAAACCGTTTTTTCCAATATCTGTTTAATCTGCCGATTTAAAATCTCGGCTTGCCCACATGTTTAGGGATGATAGGGCGTTGACAGCTTGTGAGTGATGGAGTATTTCCGTATTAAGGACTCGAAAGTCCTATTACAAAAGTGAGATCCATTATCGCTGATAATTGCGCGGGGATGCCCAAACCGAGAGAAAATGTTTTCTTTGAGGAATCTAACGACAACTTTGTTGTCATTAGTCCGGCTGGGCACAGCCTCGACCCACTTTGAAACATAGTCAACAGCGAGGAGAATATACACGTTCCGAAAAGAGTTGGGAAATGGTCCCATAAAGTTTATTCCCCAAACATCAAAAATTTCAACAACCAAAATTGGTTGGAGCGGCATTTCATTTCTTCTAGATATCCGGCCCAAGTGTTGGCACCGGGAGCATGTCCTGCAGTACTCATGTGCGTCTTTAAAAAGTTGTGGCCAGTAGAAGCCACACTGCAAGATCTTTTCTGCTGTCTTTTTAGGGCCAAAATGCCCGCCACACGCTTGATCGTGGCAGAATGACAGTACTCTCTTAAACTCATTGTCGGGGACACACCGACGAATAATTTGGTCGGGATAGTATTTGAATAGATAAGGTTCATCCCAGTAAAAATGTTTCACCTGGGATAGAAATCTGAGTCTGTCCTGATTCGACCATTCGTTTGGTATAAGTCCGGTGGCTAAATAATACGATATCTGCGATCCAAGGTTCGCATGACACAGTCAAGAACTGCTCATCTGGAAAAACGTTTTTAATAGGAATTTGAAGTGTAGGCAAAGAAAGAAGGCGTGAAAGATGGTCGGCGACTACGTTTTCGCATCCTCTCTTGTCTCTGATGACAAGGTCAAATTCTTGTAGTAAGAGGATCCAACGTATCAGCCAAGATTTAGCGTCCTTCTTCATGAAAAGATGGCGAAGAGCTAAGTGGTCAGTGTAAAGGATGACTGGAGAGCCGATTAAATAGGGCCTGAACTTTTCTAGTGCAAACAAAACAGCTAAGAATTCTTTTTCAGTTGTTGTGTAATTTAATTGGGCCTCGTTCAAGGTTCGGCTAGCGTAATAAATTACATGCGACATCTTATTTATATGCTGTTCAAGGACAGCACCAATAGCGAAATCAGATGCATCGCACATAATCTCAAATGGACGTGTCCAGTCAGGAGATGAAAGAATGGGAGCGGAAATAAGTGAGTTTTTCAATGACTCGAACGCCTTCATACATCTTGAGTCGAAATCAAAAGTGGTGTCCTTGGCCAACAAAAGAGTCAAGGGTATAGCTATCTTGCTGAAATCCTTGATGAACCGTTTATAGAAACCGGCATGGCCAAGCAAGGCTCGAATGTCTCAGACGCACTTGGAAGGAGGAAAATTGGAAATGACTTCAATCTTAACTTTATCTACATCAATGTCATTTTGCGAGATAATATGTCCTAAGACAATATCGTATCATAAAATGGCATTTCTCCCAATTTAAAGTAAGGTTCTTGTCCCTATACCGGGTAAGAACTGCGTCTAAATGTAGCAAACACTCATCAAAGGAGTCGCCGAAAATGGAGAAATCGTCCATAAAAATCTCCAAGAATTTTTCCACCATATCTGAAAAAATGCCCATCATACACCGCTGGAAAGTAGCGGGTGCATTGCATAACCCAAAAGGCATGCGACGGTAAGCAAACGTACCGAAGGGACAAGTGAATGTGGTCTTGTCTTGGTCCTTTTCGGCGATGGGAACTTGATTATAGCCGGAGTAGCCATCCAAAAAGCAGTAAAATTTGTGCCCAGCCAATCGTTCTAGCATTTGGTCAATAAAAGATAGTGGAAAGTGGTCTTTCCGTGTCGCGGCGTTAAGTTTTCTATAATCAATGCATACTCGCCATCCAGTTTGGGTGCGAGTAGGTATTAACTCATTCGCCTCATTAGTTATGACCGTTATGCCCGATTTCTTTGGGACAACGTGAATGAGGCTAACCCTCTGGCTATCAGAGATAGAGTAAATGATACCACTATCTAGACATTTTACAATCTTCTTTTTAACAGCCTCCTTCATTATAGGATTTAGCCATCTCTGTGGACCCCTTTCTGGCTTGGCATCATCCATCATATGAATATGATGTTCAACTATTAAGGGACTAATCCCTTTGATGTCCGCCATAGTCTAGCCAAAAGCTTGCCGATTATTTTGTAAGACCGTTAAAAGGGTTTTCTCTTGCTCGGGGGCTAGAGAGGCCGAGATGATAACAGGAAAGGTCTCATTCTCACCTAAGTAAGCGTATTTAAGGTGAGACAGCAATAGCTTGAGTTCCAGTTTTGGAGGCGAAACAATTGAAGGTAAAATTGGTGAAACTGTCTCAAACTCGAAGGATTCCAACAAAGGTTCAAAGCGAGTGTAAGCAACCGAGTCAGATGGTTCAGTTAACTCATCCGAGAATTCAAAGGATTCAAACTCGGGCGGTGATTCTTCAAAATCGTTCGAAAAAGTGAAACACTCATAATCATTATCAGGTGTGAAAGTAGTGTCAGATTCAAGGAGGAACGCACTAGTGGCGTTAAAATTGCTGTGATCGAACAGAAATTTTTTGAGCTCACAGTCCTCCTGAGTGATCTCTTGGATCGAGCAAACATCAAGTATATTAGCATTAGGTTCAGAGGGCTGATTCCCTAACTTAAAAATGTTGGGCTCAGTTGTCATGTTTCCAAAAAATAGGTTCATCGAACCATTTCGACAATTGATCACCGCATTAGAAGTTGCAAGGAATGGTCGACCGAGTATCACCGGAATTTGACTCCGGGTGTTAGCTACAGGCTGTGTATCCATAACAATGAAATCAATGGGGAAAATGAAGTCCCCTACTTTAATCAACGCATTCTCTAACTCACCCCTAAGATGGGTGATGGATCGGTCGGCCATTTGGAGAGTACAATGTGTGGGTTTCAGCTCTCCAACGCCTAATTGTTCATATACTGAATAAGGAAGCAAATTAACACTGGCACCAAGATCTAAAAGTGCGCGGTTGATGGTCTTATCCCCAATAGTTATTGAAATTGTGGGACAGCCAGGGTCCTTTCGTTTTTTAGGTAAAGGTTGGATAAGAGCATCACTTACTGCACTAGCACTTTCTTAGGTACATGTGATTTTCTTTTCTTGGTGCATAAGTCCTTCAAGATTTTAGCGTAAGAAGGGACTTGTTGGATTGCATCCAAGAGAGGTATGTTAATGCTAACCTGTTTAAATAACTCCACAATCTTCTCCATTTGTGGAGTTTGTTTATTAGATCTCAACCTGTTTGGAAATGGAATATTTTGAAATTTTGTTGAGTCCAATGTTTGTGAAGTAGATTGCGAAGTTAGAACGGATCCCAGTGTTGGTGTTTTGGTGGAGTGAGATGTGGGTCCGTTCGAGTTAGTAGAAGAAATAGAGCCTTGTGAAGAATAAAGAACATGCTCTGAAGAAGATGAAGAAGAAGCGGCGGCCGGGGTGTCATTATTTTTGCCAACATTGTTGTGCAATACCTTTCCAGATCTTAATATAGTCACGGCACTCACATTATGATTTTGTTGTTCATGAGCAACATGTGCATTTTGTGTGTGACCAGGATTTGGCAGTGGTTGAGATGGAACTTTCCCCTTCTCTCGCTCGCTTAGAGCAGCATTCAATTGTGCAATTTGGGCTTCAATGGTTTTGATGCTTTGCTCATGTGATGCAGTGTGTTGCACCATAGACTGAATGGAAGACTGGATGTTGGCTGAGAATTGCGTAGATTGTTTTAAAAATGCATCCAGATTTCGTTCTAGCGAGAAAACCTTATCGTTATTTGGTTGAACAAAATTATTTTGAGGAAAAGAGTTGTTTGGTGCAAAGTTGTTCATTTGATTTTGGTAAGGTTGGGGTTGAAAAGGTTACTGATATTGAGTTTGTTGAGGGACTTGTTGTTGTGGAGGAGGCCTTTGAAAATTGTTATTGCCTTGGAATTGTTGTTGATTTTGATTCCAAGCAAAATTGAGGTAGTTCCTCCAACCAGGATTGTAAATTGAAGAGTATGGATCATTTCTTTGTCTCTGCTAAAAGGCAGCATTGACTTGATCTTGTCCTTGAGCAGGTGGGTTGTAAAGACACTCTTCGGTCAAATGGGATGAATCCGAACAACAAGCGCATATAGTGCGAGGGGGTAAAGCGGGGACAGGAGAAGGCGATGAGAATTTGCTCTCAATAGCTTCTAGCTTACGTGTAATTGCGGCCATTTCGGCTTTCATTGCAATTGACATATCAAGTTGATGAACACCTGCCCTAGACGAACCGGATGAAGTAGATGAAGTGGACGAAGCGGTTTGTCTAGTGCTTTCCCACTGAAGCGTTTGTTCAGCAAGATCGTCGAGAAATTGCCAAGCTTCCTCGTCAGATTTTGTAAGAAAGTGACCTTGACAGATGGTTTCCAGCAACTGCTTAGTTGGTAGGTTCAGTCCTTCATATAAAGTTTGGCAAAGTTGCCATATCTCGATACCGTGATGAGGGCACTGAACAAGAAGGTCCTTAAATCGTTCGAAACACTTCCAAAAAGGTTCGGAAGGAAGCTGGGAAAATTGATTAATTTCATTTCGAATTCTTGCAGTCTTGTGGTGTGGGTAAAACTTTTTTAGAAAAGCCTTAAAAAACTCTTCCCAACTTTTTATGGAATGCGATGTCGTACTATATAGCCACTTTTCAGCTAGGTCACATAAAGTGAAGGGAATGACACGCGGCCTTATAGCATCATCGGAAAGTTGGGTGGTCTTCATCATTACGCAAACATTCTGGAATTTGTTAATGAAGATGTAGGCATCTTCAGATTTCAGCCCGTGAAATTTAGGCAATATATTGATGAAGTGGGGCTTAATTTCGAAGTTATCCCCATTAGCCGGCGGAAGTGAAAGACAAGTAGGAAGTGCGGTGCGGGTTGGATAGAAAAGATCCTGGAGCACGATTCCTTGGGGCGCTTTAACAGGAGGGTGTTGTAGGTTATTTGCACCCAGTTAAGATGGAATCAGTCCCGAAGTAGGTAAGGGGTTGTTAGGATTGAATCCCGACATCTCCTTAGAAGATAATGAATTTGAAGATGAAGGTAAAGAAGTGGAGGGAATTTCGACTTCGGAGTCGAACGCGTCGTCAGTAGGCACTAACGAGACACGGACTAAACAGGCGCTAGTGTCCCTAGTCCAACTGGACATACACTAAATGAGGTGTAGTATAGTCAAACGTAGAAGGTGGGGGTAAGAAAACGTCAATGGAGAAAATGTGGGTGAAAGTTGGGTGCAATGTATTTCTAGCGACAAAATGGCAAGTTTTTTTGTAAAAATTTTGTTTTGTGCGGTTTTTTTATAAAGATTTTTGCAAAAGATTTTATACGGAACTACGACACACTTTCAAGCAATCACAATTTGAACATGCACAATCAAATCTAGAGCTAGGGTCTCTTAAGTCAACTAGACTGATCCTAACTGGTCCAAAGGGCAAGTTGTGAGATATCCCTCAAATCGCCTCTTCACCGCCAATTGTGGCCAGGTAAGCACAAGTTAAGAAAGGAGGGATCCGCTCACGAATCACCATGAGATGGGCCTTTTAAAATTACCTTTCCCACTTGTCTAGCCTACGCACCACAAAGTCATGTTTAAATAAACGACTGATTGCCCACAACCTTCCTCTATTCTAATGAGCGCGACAATCCTTAATTGGCTGAGTCTAAATATTTTTTAATTAACTCGATGGTTGATGCATATACTTTTTGTGATTTTTGGGGTCTTAGGAAGGATAATGAAATCCCCACCAAATCTGGATTGGTGTTATAGCCCCTTAAAAGTCCGTTTTTAAAAATGCAAAGCAGTATACACACAAAAATCTAAAACACTTGCCAAACATTTTTTTTATTTACGGCGCAAAGAATCCTGCACAAAAATGATTTATTGGAGAGGGAGAAGAAATTTTTGCGCAAAGAACCCTGTAGGAAAATTTTTCAGTAGACTACAGAGGGCAGAAGAGAGAAAAAAACTTACAGAGAATTTTTGGAAATCTGACGTCAGCAAACTGCCGCGGTTCCGCGGCCAAATGCTTGTTGAGAATTTTAACCATGATTCATTTTCCATGGTCATTTTTGTTCCAAACTAAAATATCTAGATATTTTATAACTATAGTTAAGAATGAGAAAGAGAAAAATATATATATTCCCATTTCTCATTTTTATTCATAAGGTTCATCATTATCTTGAGCTCCTTTTATAAGCCATCGTCTTCTTCCTCCTTTCTCTCTTGCTCTCTAGTTTTCTCAAGTGAGCAAAAGAGTCACCAAGTTAGGGTTTTGAAGTGAGAAAACAAACCACATCACCATTCTATACTAGTCTTGCCCATTAGTGTAGAGTGTTAGCTTCCATTTCTTCTCTTGATCTAGTGGAACTTCAAGCTTGGACAAAGAGGACTCCGGGTGGATCGTCGTGGACCTAGAGGATCTCAAGTGAACCTTTTTCCAACCCTCAAGTAGCCAAGAAGTCTAGCGTAGGGAGCTACAAAGGTTGTACTCTCAAAACCCTTGCTTTTACTACTTGTGTTTATATTAAAGTTATGTTGCCCTAAATTTTCTAGCATGATCCTTTAGATAGTTTCTTTAGCACCATAAAAATTTAAATATGGCATGTGTGTTGCCTCCAAACCCTTGTAGTGGTGTTGTAGGAAACCCTTTATGGTATCAGAGACAAGTTAGAGCCTTAGGCGATATTTAGTCGAAGTTAAAACTCTGATCGAACCCCGAAATACGGAATTAGACCCTTCTCTGGACATTTTTTTAAAACTGTGTTTTTTCATAATTATAAATACTTAAAAAATTCAGCAGGCAAATATAAGCAATACTGTAAAAACCGACGCCATAATCCGTACATACCGCCGCGGAACCGCGGCCATACCTTGCTTGGGCCGCGGATCCACGGCCGTACAGGAGTTATATAGCTTCGTTTTTGTACTGTAATGTTCTTATCTGCTTGTACATATTTTTGGGTATTTTTAATCTGACTCAAGTGTTGAGTGTTCTGGGGATTATTTTGGATTCGTTGATTCGATCGGAATATTTAATTTCATGCTGTTTTCGGGTAATTTAGAAAGTATTAAAAAGTTCGAACGGATATCATTAACTCACTTTTTCCCGGCACGAAAAACTTTCAGGTGTTGAATTTTTCCTCGAGTTTAAATCTTTCGGAAATACGTGCAAGTAACGTGGTGGACCCTCTAGAAGAACACAAACCTTAACTCGATTATGTGACCGTCTGAACTGCCTCTAAACCTTAGGGTTTGGGGCAGTACGGCGTGCTACATGTGAGGCGTTGGCTTGACCCTTCTACGGCTGGACCGCTGCTACTGTGATATGTTCCGGGATTTTTGAACTCTGCTCAAGTGTTGAGCTATTAAGGAAATCTTGGGTATTTGATTATTCGATCGGAAAGTTTAATGCTGTCTATTTATCTGGAATGTGATACTATATGTGGAATTCATATAGTTAGGCATGAAATGCGAAGTATGTGATATTTCGGATTTACGATGTGTAAAGTGATTGTGGATTCCAAATGTTGTAGTTTTACACTTTTTTTCTGTGACCGTAAGTGTAGTATGTCGCATATCGCCGGTTTCGTTGCTATACATCAACGACAATCGGGGTACGCATACTTACTTACGTTGATGATATATGATATTATGTATTGCTGAGATATGATGTGCAGGATTGTCGCGATTGAATAGCCGGGTTTTTTTTATGTGAGATGAGAGTTTTCTTTTCATTCATGTAAAATTCAAATGTAATGTAATATTCTTTTATTTGGGGCACTTCCGGGTTGATGTTGATGTCACCAGTGTTGTATATTATTTACTTTTTCGCATTAGGATAGACCCAAGGAGGGGAGTACAAGTGACCGGGTTCTGGGGTTCAGAGGGAGGCCATCTCGAGGAGTCGAGACCGGGTCTCCTAAACTCCAGAATTGGTAGGGTCGCTTGCCGATCTCGTAGGGGTCTAGGGGTGTGGGGTTGGCTATTCATCGCGACTATGGAATCCGTATTTTCTATTGTTGGCTAAATACTAAATACGGACGTCCTAATATATCCTATATTATCATATGTGTGTTTCTGCTGCCTATATTCTGTGATGTGATATCTGAGACGAATGATATATTATATATATGATATATAGTAGACGTTGGTTATGTTTTACACCCGCGCTAGTCCCGTCCCGGTATGCCGTTAGTTAAGTAACCTAACGGTGCATAACGGAACATTGCGGCGAATGCGGATGGCATAAGCGTACGTTGTATTTTCGTTTCTTTTCTGTGATTGGCTTAAGGACTTAAATGATGGAGCTACATTAATATGATTAATGTAAAGAAAATAAACCTAAAAAAATGTTGTACAATCGGATTTGAAAACCACTCAGCTCTTTATGAAAAAGCTACTTTTCAAAACTGCGGAGCTCAAGCCACTCCTTTTGAAACCCATTTGATTCTACGACGATATCAAGTTCAAAGCGTTAAAGATTTTCTTAAAAATCATCCGCAACCCTCTGTCATTTTAGGAAGTAGAGTACTTAGTATTCGTGTTACGTTTGTTGACTATAGTTAAAGCGTAGTGTACGGTAGCTAAGTGATATCTTCCTACACTGCATATGATGCAGATTAATTAGGACATTCATGAGACTTTGTTGACCATAGTTAAGGGTCATATGAGTGGGTCTAATTAATCAAGAAATGACAGGTAGAACTTGACTAGTACTTATGATTTGTTGACTATAGTTAAGGTCATAGGTACTAGGGGTAAAAACCACATCGGGAATTTCAATAGTTGAAATTTGCAATGAGATTGCATACCTTCCATATGATGGTTGGATCCCGATCCCACTGTAGGCAATAGTTGCTCCCAGGAGAGTTTTGCAGTTTACAATTAGCTAACCCATTAGGTGTCTAGAAAGGTGTTAACGGGGCTACGCTTCTGGGAAGACGAGGTTTACTTTAATTAGGTCCGTGCGAAAGCACGGGGAACCTCCCTCAAGTACCGACACTGGCCTGGCTGAACGGTTGGTGAAGTTGTAGACTGTAATTAATCCTGGCTAGTTTTCTTTTTAAGGATTGAAAGAAAATCTTGATTAAAGCAGTGGGAGACATCGATTAGACAAGATAATAATCAATCTAATCTTTGCAAGAGCTTTCGCTGAATGTATTCTTTTCTCTCTCTTAATGGCAGATACCCATGACAGGACTCAAGCTTCTACTAGATAAAAATAAACTGAATGGGACCAATTATAAAGACTGGCTGAGGAATCTGAACATTGCCTTGACTTATGATAAGGTATCATATATCCTCACGGCTCCCAATCTCTGCATCGGAAGGCTGAATGGGACCAATCACCGCCCCTCTTAAAACGTCGACTTTGACTTTGACTTTTCAAAGGCAAATCGACTTTCGATGATCATTATATGATGCATTTAATATCAATATCATGGTTTTTTCCGGCAATCCTCAGTTGCGGATATTGAAGTCCACAAGACATGGGACGCTGACTGTGCCACGGCCAAATGCCTCGCGCTTGCATTGATGGATAACACACATCAAAAGCAGCACGAGAATATGGACATTCACGCCATATTCCTCCATACAAAGGAGTTGTATGGAGAGCAATCCCGCGTATTACGATACGAAGTATCAAAGAAATTGTTTCAGATGTGAATGGCCCCTGGTACACCAGTAGGAGACCATGTTCTGAAGATGATAGCTCTCATAGAAGAGCTTGAGGACCTTGGATGGACGATGGACAATGAACAATATACGGATATTATTCTGCAGTCCCTCCCCTCCACCTTTGCTCAATTTATAGTTAACTTCAACATGCACAACATGGAGGAGGAACTACCTGAACTCCTTAATATGTTAAGGAGTGCAGAGAGCACACTGAAATTAGTGAAAACTCCCATTTTGAGTGTTGGGCAATCTTCCTCTTCTCGCCCAAAGGCTAAGGCCAAGGGAAAGATGAAGAAGAAACCCAACAAGCCTAGGGGTGGAGTTAAAAAGGTTAAGGGAAAGGACAAGTCCAAAGCTGGAGAATCGGGGAAAGTGGAATGTTATCGCTGCCACAAAACAGGACATTGGAAGCGCAACTGCACGGAGTACTTAAATCTCAAGAAGAAGCATGGAGATGCTTCCGCTTCAGGTGTGTTTGTGACAGAAAACTGTTTTTCAATAAACTCTGCTTCCTGGGTATTAGATACCGGTTCAGGTTCTCACATTTGCAATTCTATGCAGGGGCTGAGAAATAGCAAGGTTTTGAAGACAGGTGACCATACTCTCCGCGTTGGAAATGGTTCCAATGTACATACAGTTGCAGTGGGAGAGTATCATTTGGGGTTGCCGTCTGGGTGTATATTGGTTTTGAACCCATGTTATTTTGTACCTAGTATGCTTTGTAATATAATATCCGTTTCTTTGTTAGACAATGAAGGATATAATTTTGTATTGCAGAACAATGTTATGAACATTCACCTGAATCAAATGTTGGTTGGGTTTGGTACGCTTAATAACGGGATATACGTCCTAAATCAACACACAGTTTTCAGCATACAACACACTAATAAAAGAAAACTTTCAGAAATAAATGAAGCTTTTCTTTGGTACTGTAGACTTGGTCATATTAACGAAACAAGACTAAACAAGTTACACAAAGATGGATATTTAAACCCTTTTGAATATAAATCTTATGCAACTTGCCAGTCTTGTATCAAGGGTAAAATGACCAAAACTCCGTTTACCAGATACGGAGAAAGAGCTACTGAGCTCCTAGGCCTCATACATAGTGATGTATGTGGGCCAATGTCTATACAGGCTAGAGGCGGTTTTTCATACTTCATTACTTTCACTGACGATTTCTCAAGATTCGGTCATGTATTTTTATTAAAGCATAAATCCGAAGCTTTCGAGAAATTCACTAAATATAAACTCGAAGTAGAAAAACAAACCGGCTTGAGTATCAAAATGCTTCGATCAGATCGAGGTGAGGAGTACCTCAGTACAGAGTTTGCAAACTTCATAAAAGAGAATGGGATTCTCTCTCAGCTTACTCCTCCTTACACACCACAGCACAACGGTGTATCTGAAAGACGGAATCGGACCCTATTAGATATGGTCCGATCCATGATAAGTGATGCTGAGTTACCCATCTCATTTTGGGGGCATGCATTGGAGACTGCAGCGTTTCTACTGAACAGGGTCCCAACCAAAACTGTGTCTACCACATCATATGAGATATGGCATGGGAAGAGACCATCTCTTAAGAGAATTAAGATTTGGGGTTGCCCGGCCTATGTTAGAAAGCAGAATCCGGAAAAACTCGAGGCACAGTCGGTCATGTGTAATTTTGTGGGGTATCTAAAGAATTCTTATGGATATCTATTCTACCACAAGGAGGAACAAAAGGTGTTTGTTTCTCAGTATGCCACATTCTTGGAAAAAGAGTTTTTCACAGATAAAGCTGATGGCAATGTGGTGGATCTAGAAGAGGTTCTAGAGACACAAACTACAAATGACAACTTGGTTGAACCGGCTATTGCAATAGAAACTGAGGAACCTCGACCACTCCGTAGGTATGGTAGGACTTCTCGCCCACCGGAGAGGTACTACGGTTTCCTCATTGATGGTGACAGAGAAGACTGCATCATGGAGAATGATGATCCTACCAGCTTTCAGCAAGCTATCACGAGTGGAGACTCTGTGAAGTGGCTGGATGCCATGAGATCCGAAATGGAGTCTATGTACACCAACAAAGTATAGACTTTGGACGCTGTACCCCTTGGGGTAAAACCTGTGGGGTGCAAATGGATCTTTAAAAGAAAGATTGGTGTAGATGGACAGGTAAAGACCTATAAGGCAAGACTTGTGGCGAAGGGTTTTCGTCAAAGACCAGGTTTGGACTATGACGAGACTTTTTCTCCCGTAGCCATGCTTAAATCCATTCGGATCCTACTTGCTATTGCTGCTCACTACGACTATGAAATCTGGCAGATGGACGTTAAAACGGCATTTCTAAATGGAGATTTAGAAGAATGCGTTTATATGGATCAGCCAGAGGACTTCATTGACAGTGGGAGCAGCGGAAAAGCATGTAGATTGCTTAAATCCATATATGGATTAAAGCAGGCATCACGGAGTTGGAACATCTGTTTCGATGATGTTATCAAAGAGTTTGATTTCATCAAAAATCCAGATGAACCTTGTGTTTATAAAAAGGCTGTAGGGAGAGCTGTCACATTCCTCATATTATATGTGGATGACATTCTTCTGATAGGAAATGATATTCCTATGCTACAGTCGGTCAAATCTTTCTTATCACTAAGGTTCTCCATGAAGGACCTGGGTGATGCCACTTACATTCTGGGCATTAGGATCTATAGGGATAGATCCAAGAGGTTATTGGGATTGTCCCAAACCAGGTACATCAACACCATCCTAAAAAGGTTTAGTATGGAAGATTCCAAGCGGGGTGCCTTACCCGCTTGCCATGGGGTCACTCTCTCCAAGGACTCTTGCCCAAAGACCGATGAAGAGAGAGCTCGCGTGAGCATTATACCCTATACTTCGGCAGTAGGATCTATAATGTATGCGATGTTATGTACACGCCCAGATGTACCTTATGCACTTAGTGTTGTAAGCAGGTATCAATCCAACCCAGGGGAGAATCACTGGATAGCTGTGAAGAACATTCTTAAGTACTTGCGAAGGACTAAAGAATTGTTCTTGGTGTATGGTAATGGAGATCTCCAAATAGAGGCCTTTACCGACTCAAGCTTCCAGAGCGATAAGGACTACAGCAAATCTATCTCTGGGTTTGTATTTACCCTCAATGGAGGGGCGGTAAGTTGGAAAAGTTCCAAACAGGATACCGTTGCAGACTTTATGATGGAGGCTGAGTACATTGCTACGAATGATGCCGCCAAGGAAGCCGTCTGGATGAAGAAGTTCGTCTCGGAGCTAGGAGTAGTTCCAACCATTATTGATCCAATACCATTGTATTATGATAATAATGGGGCTATGGCGTTAGCCAAGGAGCCCGGTCCCATCAGCGGTCCAGACACATCCTGAGGCGCTTTCATTTGATCCGGGAGATTGTAGATCGCCGCGAGATTGAGATTAGGAGAGTAGACACAAAGAATAATACCGCGGATCCACTCACCAAGGCCCTCCTTCAGCCGCAGCATGAGCGACTTTTTGAGACGTTGGGTATGAGATACGCCAATAACTGGCCTTAGTGAAAGTGGGAGATTATTGGATATATGTATGCCCTAGAGGCCATTATATGATAATGGATGTATTTATACATGTATATATATATATATATATATATTCAGTGTACATTCTTGCTCGACATGATAGTATGCTATCTGGTTCTTCTTTATCTGACATGTTGATTTGATCATACTTTTATTCATTCACACATGTTGATAAAGCCCTGAGGATATAGGCTTGACTACTGTGATTATGATAGAGATCATACTAGTGGGACATCTGTAGTTTATAAGCATATCCTGGAATGTCCCTAGTCGTAGGTGTATCGAGACGGGGCATCGATATACCAGAGTAGACTAGCGTATATGATACTAGACCCATATGATGGGCGATGGATGTTCCCACATTCATCGATGTTTGACATCGAGATCGTATACGGGTACTCAGTGGTGACTGGGTACACTGGACGGACTCACCGAGAACTCCTATATGGAATTATATCTATCGTCGGATAGCAGTTCTCAGGTGACACTGGTGCAGGTTAGTCTGTAGACCCGAGATCGTCATAAAGTCTTGTGTGTTCTCCCACTGTACTTTGATTACCACCCTACCACGGCTCTACTGAGTCATGCAAACAGGTGGCCGTTGGGTACAGTCCCGAGACACACGAAGGTGATGAGCGATAGGAGGGGTTTCGTCTCTCCCGGTATTTGGAGTTGATGCTGTGTTGTGCTCGATTGGCTATATCAGTAAGTCCCTGGCCAGGGCTGTTGAGATTTACTGATAAGTGTTATCAGTAGTTTCTCGATCTGTTGTAGACCATTCATCGGCATGACTTGTTGAGTTATTGGGGTCAACGTTACCATCCCTAGACTCGATATGCAGCATATCTGACGAAGAGACCGGACTGTACGGTAGTGTTGCCGGTTGGCTCGACGGGAATTGTGACAGATTCGTTTGTTTTCTTCTGATCGCTCAATACCCGGGTAGCGTTACGTTTAGCTGACCGCTTGCGGCTTGGGGGTGCTTGATATGATCATCACCCACTGCCGGCGTATTGACGAGTCTTAGAGTCCCACAATGGAGTTGCCTAGTCCCGGCGAAACGATGTGGTGCGCATATGAGATATGCACGTGGACCCGTTTAAAATGCGTGTATGAGATACCGTATATTAATCGGGCGGTTTGCTTTTGGTCGGGTCGTATGTGATATGACCGGTTTGCTAAATCAAGTGTTGATTTATCATTGACCATTAGTTTCTCACTTTAAACCCTTTCTTGTCTTTTTGTTGTATGCATGCATGTATGCATTTTCTTATTCATGCACATATGGATGTGCATGCACACATACATGCATACATCATTCTATCATGGTTGTTGATATAGTGGATGGTGGCAATATAAGACTCACACCCTTTATAAAATATATGGATATTATTTTTGGAAAAGAAAAATGGAAATGGAAATTGTTATCATGGTTTAATATTTTATTCTTGCACTAACCCTTTGTTTTAACCATGATTCATTTTCCATGGTCATTTTTGTTCCAAACTAAAATATCTAGATATTTTATAACTATAGTTAAGAATGAGAAAGAGAAAAATATATATATTCCCATTTCTCATTTTTATTCATAAGGTTCATCATTATCTTGAGCTCCTTTTATAAGCCATCGTCTTCTTCCTCCTTTCTCTCTTGCTCTCTAGTTTTCTCAAGTGAGCAAAAGAGTCACCAAGTTAGGGTTTTGAAGTGAGAAAACAAACCACATCACTATTCTACACTAGTCTTGCCCATTAGTGTAGAGTGTTAGCTTCCATTTCTTCTCTTGATCTAGTGGAACTTCAAGCTTGGACAAAGAGGACTCCGGGTGGATAGTCGTGGAGAGGATCTCAAGTGAACCTTTTTCCAACCCTCAAGTAGCCAAGGAGTTTAGCGTAGGGAGCTACAAAGGTTGTACTCTCAAAACCCTAGCTTTTACTACTTGTGTATATGTTAAAGTTATGTTGCCCTAAATTTTCTAGCATGATCCTTTAGATAGTTTCTTTAGCACCATAAAAATTTAAATATGGTATGTGTGTTGCCTCCAAACCCTTGTAGTGGTGCTATAGGAAACCCTTCAGTGGCCACCACTTGAAATCCTTAGCCAAGGTAGTCGAGAATTTCTGATCTAGGATCTGTAGTTTCTCATGTGGTGATGGGTTTCATTCCGACATGAAATGTCGCGTTATTAGGGGTCTGACTTTATCTACCCCCTAGACTCGATATGCGATACTCCTAGAAGAACAGATCAGATTGTATGGAGATTGTCACGGACAGGCTCAGTAGGGGTATAGATGAGTTTGCTCGTCGGCCTTTCTTTCGCTCAATACCTGGGTAGCCGTTACGTCCAGCTAGTACCGCTGACGTGCTTGTGGTTAAACCCACTGCCAGCGTATTGACGAGTCTTTAGAGTCCCACACAAAGGGTTTTCACGGTTCAGACTATATGGTGTAGCTGACGTATGTTGGTACATACAGGTGTCCAATTAAATATGTGTACAGGCTACACAGACTTTAATCGGACGATTGATAATACTAGCGGCTTAGGGTTAAGCCAGATTATTAAATCAGATTTTGATTTGATAATTTATATATACATATATATATATATATATGTATGTATTCTAGTATTATTGTTCACTATTTATTTTCTCTCTTGGCTATTCGTATTTTTGTACGAGTACGCGTATATGTATTTCGATGCGTATACCAGGTTGTATTCTGTATTTATACGGAATTACTTCTAGAAGATTGACACCTCATTATTTGGTTTTCATTTTGGAAAATCATTTAGGAAAATGAGATGGAGGGTGAGTTGGCATGAGCATGGTGAGGCATGTAGAGAGGCATGGCTCTTGGATATTTTATTGGAAAATGAAAGAGATATTTTCTTTGCATGGTTGCAAATGACTTAGCCATATATTCTCCACATGCCATCCATTATTCTTCTCTAGATTTTTCATTCATCACTTGATCATTCACTCTCACACTCTCTTGGGGAGACTTAGCCATTCTTGAGTTGCTCATGCCACTAGATTTTCTCACCTCCTCCTTCTTCTTGAGTTTCTCATTTGAGCATTTATCATGAGAAAAAAATATAGTGAGACATTTCTACACCTCCACACTCTCCATTGCTAGCAACCCTGGAGCGTCGGTTGTCTTGCTTAGCGAGGTTGGAGTCTACGTCGTTGTCATGCCCCACCTCCAATACAAAGTATTGTCCGCTCTGGCCAAAACCGCACGGTTTTGTCCTTCGGGACGAACCGGACCCGACCAGGGGCCACATCCCAGGAGGTCACTCATCCCAGAACTTCCCTGACTCAAGCACGCTTAACTACAGAGTTCTCAAGCTCCTGTAGTGCCGGTTCACTTAAAAGGCGTCTCTGTATTGAAGAGTGGTATCATTCCATTTATAGTACAAATCTGCACTCTTTCGGAATGTATTTCGAAGATTCCCCATTATTCTACTGTGGGTCCCATGAACTCAAGAGGTGGCCCCCACGGATTCAAGAGGTAGCCCCCGCCCACTTAAACATGACACTTGACGTGGCACTTTATTCCGTGTGGCACTTTGTTCCGTATGCAAGAACCGGGTCCTTCGGGACGAACCGGACCCGACCAGGGGCCACATCCCAGGAGGTCACTCATCCCAGAACTTCCCTGACTCAAGCACGCTTAACTACAGAGTTCTCAAGCTCCTGTAGTGCCGGTTCACTTAAAAGGCATCTCTGTATTGAAGAGTGGTATCATTCCATTTATAGTACAAATCTGCACTCTTTCGGAATGTATTTCGAAGATTCCCCATTATTCTACTGTAGGTCCCACGAACTCAAGAGGTGGCCCCCACGGATTCAAGAGGTAGCCCCCGCCCACTTAAACATGACACTTGGCGTGGCACTTTATTCCGTGTGGCGCTTTGTTCCGTGAGCAAGAACCGGGTCCCGACATTCTCCCCACCTTTGAACAAAGGTTTGTCCTCGAACCATAGACCTACTACTGAGGAACCTGGCTCTGATACCATTCTGTCACGCCCCACCTCCAATACAGAGAGTATTATCTGCTCTGGCCAAAGCCGCACGGTTTTGTCCTTCGGGGCGAACCGGACCCAACCAGGGGCCACTTCCCAGGAGGTCACCCATCCCAGAACTTTCCTGGTTCGAGCACGCTTAACTACGGAGTTCTCAAGCTTCTGTTGTGCAGGTTCACTTAAAAGGCACCTCTGTATTGAAGAGTGGTATCATTCCATTTATACTACAGATCTGCCCTCTTTCGGAATGTATTCCGAAAATTCCCCATTGTTCTACTGTAGGTCCCACGGACTCAAGAGGTACCCCCCATGGATTCAAGAGGTGGCCCCTGCCCACTTAAACATGACACTTGGCGTGGCACTTTGTTCCGTGTGGCACTTTGTTCCGTGAGCAAGAACTGGGTCCCGACAGAGCCATCTGTCAATCCTAGAATGAGGCGAACCGGCCTGAACTCCTTAAGGGGGCCACCTAGCTCATTCTAGAACCCGGTGGCTTGAGCACTCCTCCATGGGGCAACCTGTATTATATACATACAATAGGACTCGACGGTCCGAATAAAAGAATAATACATTTGGCAAGCTGATTAGTCTAAAATACTGCACATTTGAATGAATATTTTCCTTACTTGTTAAGTACTAAAAGGTGTTTATTGTAATCTAGAACATATGAGGGTTTATTTGTAAAAATCTTATTATCATATGTTTCTAAATTATAATTAATATAATAAGGGACAATATATACATATAATATTTAAATGAAATATTTGTAAATTAAAATATGCATATCATATCAAATATTTCTAATCAATATTCTTAAGATATTATATCATTTAAATAGTTAGAATAATATCTCAAAAATACCAAATACTACTAATACTTTGGTTTGAGATATTGTGCAGATATTAGCTCAAGTCTGGAATCCATATAAGAGATCCAAGTCAAATCGGGATATCGAAACCGAATCTGCCAAAATTTAGAAGCAAATCGAGAGATCTAGCAACGGTAGAGACTCGGAGTATTATTTTCAGAATATAAATATCAAAAGGATCTTCACATGTCAACACATGAAGCCAGAAAAAATCCCAATTCATGATCCCACCAAAGCGTGGCGGAAGGGCGGCCAAACGTGGCATTTTGCGGCGGTTCAGCGGTCAAATCTGGGCGTTGGATGTGAGATTTTAGAATCATGATCTTAATTGCATATATTCTTATATGGAATCTAGGGTTTCTGGTTTCAAAGACTATATAAGGGACCGAGAGCTGTACATTGAAAATCATCAACGAAGAGATCAAGAGATCCACGTATCCGAATGATCATTATCTATTCATCTACCTTCAGCAAGAGAGAGATCTAGAGTAAACTAGAGTTCTTGTAATCAACTTTCTAAGGAGAATTGTAAATGCAATAGTTGATTAATAAAGGTAAATTTTATTTTAATTCTTTTTGCATTTATTTTTCTGCACTTACTTTTACGCATTACTTTTCTGCATCTTAATTATGCTTTCATTCTTCTTCAACCTTTTTTTTCTAAATTACTAGCTATGAGCGAGTAATTCCTAGCTTGCTAGGGTTTGTAAGATAAGGTAGGATAATGGATGAAAAGATCTATTAACTTCTTTTATACATTTTAAAGTTTATAAAGTTTAGCAAAATAAATGTTAATTGTTCAGTAGATAAAACTGCACATTTGTTATTACATTTTCCCTGCCAATTTCATATTAAAAAGGACTTTATTATAATATATCATACATATGAGGGTTTATGTGTAAAACTACTATTTTCCGTGTGTTGATATATTATAATTAGCATTTGGTAGGAAAATGTATGCAAATAAATTCATTGACCTAATCCTAGTAGAACTAAGTCTACTAAATATTATTTAAGATTGTTGTGCAGAATTTTTCCAAGTTGTGCAGAATTTTTCAAAGACTAGAATCAAGCAAATCAAGTTGTTGAAGAAAACTTGCCTAATTAAGGAATCAAAACTTGGAGACCAAGTCTGGCAGCAACCATGAGAAGATTTCAAAGATGCAAAGGTTCCAGAGAAGTACACATGTCACAAAGAACAAAGCCCTAAAAATTGATGAAAGGAGGAGATCTAATGGCCGTGGATCCGCGGCCATACCCCACCTTAGGCCGCGGATCCGCAGCAATATTGAGGGATTGGATGCTTAAATTTTGTGGGATTAATCTCTGCTAAATTTTACCAAGTTTTCAAGCAAAAGATTATGGCTTTGGACTATAAAAAGGCACCGAGAGCCTCTTGGAAAATTTATCAAGCCGAAGAAATCACGAAGTCCAAGACGGCTCACGCATCCAGGCTGATCATCAACTGTTCATCTACCTCCTTCGGAAGAGTTCGAGAAGCAAACCAAGTTTTTGTAATCATTTTCTAAGGAATAAAGTGTAGATTGTTCAAGTTGATTAATAAAGGTAGTTGTTTTATTTAATTCTTTTGCATTTTACATTATGTTTTTCCTCTCTGTCTTTTCATCTTCTTTTCCCAACATGCGCGAGTAATTCTCCGCTTGTTAGGGTTCATAGGATTAGGGTAGATTAATGGATGATGAAGATCCTTAAACTCTTTTTACGTCCTATAAAGTTTATAAACTTTACTAAAAGAATCATTAACATCCTAATTGGGCGCGCTACCAATTTATTGTTAGTCTCGACCGCGATTAGAGATTAGATTAATGATTGTTTTGGTAAAGGCTAGATATGAACGGAGTTCCATGTCGAGATAGGGGTTAAGAGTGGGAACCCTTTTCCCTCCAGAAACCCTAATCTACATGCATCTCTGTCGTTCTAGTTTTAAATCTATTAAAGGATAAAAAGAGTAATTTTTAATTAACCATCCATAACTACTAAATCCTAATGAACCCTACAAGCCCCCTTTTTGAACTTACATCCATAATTAATCTAGATCTATATTTTGCATCCGTGTTTAACGTAGATCTAGAAACCATTCCTCAACATTCTTATCCCTGCTCTCTTTTTCAACACATCTAAAGTAAGAATAAAAGATTCAACGTTTCCCTGCGGACGACCCGTACTCATCTCGGTCTAGCTACACGCGACACCGTTATTGATTGCGGTTACACTACAAACACAAATTTTCGTATCAATCAAATGGTGCCGTTGCCGGAGATACGTGCGTAATTTTTTATTCTTATTATTTGTGTTGAATTCTTAGACGATTCATATCATTATTAAAACAAAACTGCAAATTGCATATTTAACGATTTGTGTGTGAATTTTGCGAGGGAATCTGGAGTCACGGACTTGAGGAAACAGGAGATCTAAGGTTCCGAACTTCTCTGGTATTTTTCTTAACTCCTTCTCTCTCCTCTCAAATCCAATAAAATCTATCTTCTGCAGTATTCTTTGCAAAATCGCGCCGCTAAAAAAAATCTTTTTGCAAAAGTTTTGTGATTGGTTTTGTTTTGCATATTTTTAATACGGACTCTAAGGGGCAAAGACCAAATCAAGATTAGGTGTGGATTTCATCACCCTTCCTAAGCCCCACAAATCACAAACCGAGCATCTAGATCAACCCTTCATTAATTTAAAAAATATCTAGACCAGACTCTAAGGACTGTCGCGCTCAATAAGGACAAAGGAAGGTCGTGGGTAATCTATCGTTTATCCGCATTACTTTTGTAGTGCCTAGGCAAGTGTGTCAAAGGCTAGTGGTTTTTAATTAGGCCCACTACTGTGGTTCCTTCCCACTTACCTGGCACTTACCTGGCTACAAGGGTAGTACGGAGGCGGTAGAGGATTGATCCTGCTGCTTGTCCTTTGGAAGTCTAGGAGCGGTCTAGAGACTGGACCTAGGTGACCTTAGTTCTAGGGTTGCTTGTGCATCTTAAGGTGATTTGTCTTGAGTCCACTTTTTCAAAAACAAACCAATTTTAAATCACACACACGCTGCCACTTGCACTAAACCCGCTTAGTGCATGCTCGGCTGGACACGGGATCCTAGTGCCCGTCTTGTGCGCGTTCCTGCTACCGACGCCGAAGTCGGTACTTCTTCATCTTATTTTCCACCACCACACACCACGACCGAGATGGACGGCACTCCATCAAATTATAACACCACGCTGCCACCGCCCGTAGGTGTGCAGAATCCACCGCGCATCTCTCTACAAGAGAGATGCTATCCTATCCGTGGTCCTCTTCCCACTTGTCTATCTCTTCCACCACCTAACGGGGATAATTTCGAAATTAAACCCCACTACATCAATCTGCTGCCCAAATTTCACGGGCTTGAGTCGGAAGACGTGTACGTTTTCATCACCAAATTCGAAAACGTATGCGCAATGATGGGTACTTCACAATTGACTTTAGATGCTATACGCTTACGTCTTCTCTTATTCACACTGTGCGACTTGGCAGAAAAATGGCTTTATAATACTGTCGCACACTCTATCACTAATTGGGATGAATTTGTCATAGCATTTCTTAAGAAGTTTTACCCAAACCATAAGACTGCCCATATTAGGAGCGAGATCAACCAGTTCACCCAGCTTCCCAATGAACCATTTTGGAAGTGCTTTGAACGTTTCAAAGATCTGCTTGTCCAATGCCCCCATCACGGAATACAAAGATGGGATTTATGTCGGATTATATATGAGGGCATTAATCCAGCGACAAAGCAGATGCTTAAAACAATGTGTCAATGCAATTTCATGTCTAAAGATGACGGTGAAGCATGGAAATATCTGGTAGATCTCGCAGAAAGCACTTTGCAGTGGGAAAGCGTAAGACCACCTTCAACTAAGGGAGGTATTCACCAGCTCGATATTTCTATCGCAGTAAAAGCCGAAATGGCAGCGATACAGAAGAAACTCGACGCTATTGAGAACAAATTCTCATCATTCTCCCTAAATCAGGTCACGCTTCCTAAGACCGTCTGTGGTTGCTGTTCGGATCCTTCACACTTAACGGAAAAATGTCCTATGAATGCATCGTTTCAAGCTAATGCTGCTTTTCAGCAGCGACCTAGAAACGACCCTTATTCTTCCACATACAATCAAAGATGGAAGAATCATCCTAACTTTGCTTGGAACCAAAACCAACAAAGTAATTATCAAAGACCTCCTCCACAGCAACCACAACCACAGAATCAACCCCCCTTTCAGTCATAGAATTTCTAAAATCCGGCCAACATTTCTACACAACAAGTGGCCGGTACTGACAACTCACTTGCACAAACTTTGGATATGTTCATGAAGTAATCCATGCAAATTTCGGCTGAGATGAGGTCTTCTATTGATACCATAACGAAAAACTCCGCCTCCCATGGTGAGAGTATTAAATCATTAGAAAACCAAATCGCACAGTTAAACGCCGCAATGAGTGCGAGAGAGAAAGGGAAACTCCCATCTCAACCCCTCCCGAATCCTGGCCATTCACAAAATTATAATGTGAATGCCATTACTACGTTGAGATCGGGGAGAGAGCTGAATGACCGAGTGGGTGAGCAGTGTGATGATAGTGACACCAATGATACCCCAGCTTCTTCTTCTTCCCCTAATTCGTCTAGTCTCCCACCTTCACCCGAGCCTATTCTCCGTTTTCCCCAAGGCTCGAACCCTTCGCCCATTTCGCCAAATCTATCTAAGTCGATTCCCACTCCAGTTTTGGGATCGAATCCATTCCCACAGTCTTCTCCGCAAACGTTGGACCCAAAACTTATTGATCAAGCACCTTATCCAAACAGATTAAGGGGCAACAGACCAAGTCCACAAATGGAGAAGATTGTGGAAATTTTTAAGCAAGTTAACATAAACATTCCTCTTCTAGATGCTATTCAACAAGTTCCGTCATATGCGAAAATCCTAAAGGACTTGTGCACTAGGAAGAGAAAAGTTCAAGTACCTAAAAAAGTTTTCCTTGCGAGTAATGTGAGCACAGCTTTTACACAACAACTACCCAAGAAACGAAAGGACCCCGGAAGTTCTACAATTTCAATTTCTATTGGGGGTAAAAATATCAATCGTGCTCTACTCGATTTAGGTGCTAGTGTTAACTTGCTTCCGTATTCTGTTTATGAGCAATTAGGGATCGGAGAGTTAAAACCTGCGCATTGCACTCTTCAGATGGCCGATCGATCTATCACCCAACCTAGGGATGAGCTAGAGGATGTGTTAATCAAAGTCGGGGAATTCATATTCCCTGTGGACTTTATCGTTATAGATACACAACCTGTTGCAAACCCACGCAATCAAATCCCGGTGATACTCGGTCGACCCTTTTTGGCCACTTCCAACGCAGTAATCAATTGTAGAAACGGCTCAATGACCCTATCCTTTGGAAAAAAGTCAATTGAGCTTAACATTTACAAGTTGGGAAGTGAACCCTCCGAACCCTATGCTCATGTGTGTTTTGTCGAATTAATGGATGTCGACAGCAGCGAATTTGATCAACCTCATGATACTGACTCTTTTCATATGTTGTTGTTTGACCCAACCATGTACTCTTCCACCGAGTTATCCGGGTCAACATCTAACCCTGATGAGGAACTTTTTATAGAGTCTGACGATCACCCTGTTTTTTCTGATGACAATATTTTTCGGGGTATCGATGAAAGCTTTGAGGAAATTTTCGCTGATGAGCTCGCATTTTTACAAGACACGGGTGTTGAGATAAATCAAATCCAAGATGAAGAAATTGGACCACCACCCCTTCTTTTGGACAATCATGATAATGCGAGAAATCCATCATTACTATCACTGTGTCGTCTCTCCAAATTGTGACGCAATCCTTTTCCATTATATCTCTTATCACCTCCCCACTTCTTCTTGTTGAAAGGTGACATGTTCTTCCACCAACCTTGGTGCTTCATCGATAAAATTTTTGAATGGTTGGTGTTGACCTTCGGTCTTTGCAAAGCTTGGCATTGACCAATAACCTTGACCCCCTCGTGTGATTTTAAAAGATTAAAATTGTTTAAGTTTGGGGGGTGGTATATTTTGGGCTCTTGAAAGAAAATGATTTTTACAAAATTGTGAGCCAAAAATAAGTTTGGGGGAGGATTTTCACTTTCATATATTCTTGCCCCCATTAATAATTTCCTCCCAAGTCTATAGGTTTTTGAGCTTAACGGATGACATCAGTGAGGACACTGCTGTAAACAGGTTTGGGAGAGGTTTGTGCTTATTTACACATCAATTTGCATCATACTTTGCATAACCACAACGTTTTCAAAATTTTAAATAAAAAAAAATTCTTTTATAACAAACGAGTAGAAAGTGAAAAATTACATTCAAAAAATAGGAATAGTTTAAGAAAACCAAGAAAATTAGAAGTTTTCTTAAACGAACTGGTAATAAGTAGTTATGAGCTGTTATCCCAAGGGTTAGTAAGATAAAGGAAGTCACTAATCTGAGGATAAAAATAAGTCTGAAAAATAGTTTCTATTCTGGAAGCCAAACATTTGAATGTTGATACCCTACTATATGCACTTACACACGTCTTGAAACTCGGGATAGTAGAGGATACCTTGAAATGCTCTTGTCTAAAAGCCAAAGTATGAAGGAAATGAAAAATGAAGAAAATATAAAAATGGTGAAAAGAAAAAAATGAACACTGGTTTTGTATCGCCAAGGCAGCAATAAAAAAAATATAGCGAGGGTGCCTCTTCACCTAGTGCCCTAAGGCCAACTGGTCTGGGAGTCACTGCTAAGCTTTAGGTGGTGCAAGACGAGGAAAATATTATCACCTAATCAGCAAGCACTTGAGTAATCGGTCGGTTAGTATCTCAAGAACTATTAACGGTCGCATGAAAAGGTGTGAGCAAATCTAAATATTCATCAAGTTAAAAAAGTACTGAGGTAGATGGACAAGAGTATGATAGCTTGAATTGAATTCTCTGAGTGTAGAGATGTTCTATACACACATATAGGGGTATATGATCGATGTTTGGATGAAAGGTAGGAATGAAGAATAAAGACGACGTTTTATTGAGGGATGATGTGATTTCTAACATTTTTTCATGACTATTAAGATAGGGCTCATGACAACTGAAAAGCTAGTATAGTTGGAAACTCTTATTTTCAAAGTCTTTCTTTTATGGTTCTTATCTTTATATGTAAATTTCACCATCTCTCTTTTGTTATAGAATTTTGTGGGTGTAATCCGCTGAAAACCCTCAGGAGACAACACTCCTCCTACTAGGGACACCTAGAGATTTAACGGCTTGTTGCACGTGCTCAGTGCAATCGTGTCTGCCTACGAAAGTGTGCTTAGTTTTCTCCTTTCTTTTTCTCCTCTTGAATAAACTAGTTTGCTCGGGACGATCAAAGATAAGTTTGGGGGTATTTGTTCAGTTGATAAAACTGCACATTTGTTATTACATTTTCCCTACCATTTTCATATTAAAAAGGACTTTATTATAATATATCATACATATGAGGGTTTATGTGTAAAACTACTATTTTCCATGTGTTGATATATTATAATTAGCATTTGGTAGGAAAATGTATGCAAATAAATTCATTGACCTAATCCTAGTAGAACTAAGTCTACTAAATATTATTTGAGATTATTGTGCAGAATTTTTCCAAGTTGTGCAGAATTTTTCAAAGACTAGAATCAAGCAAATCAAGTTGTTGAAGAAAACTTGCCTAATTAAGGAATCAAAACTTGGAGACCAAGTCTGGCAGCAACCACGAGAAGATTTCAAAGATGCAAAGGTTCCAGAGAAGTACACATGTCACAAAGAACAAAGCCCTAAAAATTGATGAAAGGAGGAGATCTAATGGCCGCGGATCCGCGGCCATACCCCCCTTAGGCCGCGGATCCGCGGCAATATTGAGGGATTGGATGCTTAAATTTTGTGGGATTAATCTCTGCTAAATTTTACCAAGTTTTCAAGCAAAAGATTATGGCTTTGGACTATAAAAAGGCACCGAGAGCCTCTTGGAAAATTTATCAAGCCGAAGAGATCACGAAGTCCAAGACGGCTCACGCATCCAGGCTGATCATCAACTGTTCATCTACCTCCTTCGGAAGAGTTCGAGAAGCAAACCAAGTTTTTGTAATCATTTTCTAAGGAATAAAGTGTAGATTGTTCAAGTTGATTAATAAAGATAGTTGTTTTATTTAATTCTTTTGCATTTTACATTATGTTTTTCCTCTCTGTCTTTTCATCTTCTTTTCCCAACATGCGCGAGTAATTCTCCGCTTGTTAGGGTTCATAGGATTAAGGTAGATTAATGGATGATGAAGATCATTAAACTCTTTTTACGTCCTATAAAGTTTATAAACTTTACTAAAAGAATCATTAACATCCTAATCGGGCGCGCTACCAATTTATTGTTAGTCTCGACCGCGATTAGAGATTAGATTAATGATTGTTTTGGTAAAGGCTAGATATGAACGGAGTTCCATGTCGAGATAGGGGTTAAGAGTGGGAACCCTTTTCCCTCCAGAAACCCTAATCTACATGCATCTCTGTCGTTCTAGTTTTAAATCTATTAAAGGATAAAATGAGTAATCTTTAATTAACCATCCATAACTACTAAATCCTAATGAACCCTACAATCCCCCTTTTAATATTGAACTTACATCCATAATTAATTTAGATCTATATTTTGCATCCGTGTTTAACGTAGATCTAGAAACCATTCCTCAACATTCTTATCCCTCCTCTCTTTTTCAACACATCTAAAGTAAGAATAAAAGATTCAACGTTTCCCTGCGGACGACCCGTACTCATCTCGGTCTAGCTACACGTGACACCGTTATTGATTGCGGTTACACTACAAACACAAATTTTCGTATCAATCATTAACCTCCTTATCGTGCGAGGTTACAACTTTAGCAAAATATATGAATTGAAATTACAACTTTTGTATACATCATATTCACAGGAGGGGCTATTCTCACGACAATCCAAACCAAACTATAATACATCTGTTGGGATTCCTCAGCACCCTACTGGGTTTTCTATGCAACTACCATGCCAATTTCAAAAATTTCAAGAGTGGTAAATAACCCTAACCTAGGATCTAATTAGAGTAATTAGACAAAACAAACATGTAATTTACCATTACACTAAATGAATGAGGAATACAACCTTTGTAGACCGGTCCTTTACTTTAAAGCTCCGTGTAGTAGTAGTCCCTTCGCTGCGAGTGGTGATCTCCCGAACTCTAGTATGGGTTCCCTTAGAGAAATGAACAAACTTGCTCGAAGTCTTCGAGGCCGAAAATGATCTACGTCGAAAAGACTCAAACCCAAGCTACCTCTTCACTTGGTGATAAACTTTATGAAGAGAACACCCTAAACTAAATTGCTAATAGTATAGGATGGTGAAGTAGGAAATGGGCTCACTTTAGATTTATTTTTCTCACAATATTTCATCACTTTCTCAAGATCAAGAGAGCTAGAGTCAAATGAAGAAGAAGATGATCAAGTTGAGAAAATGAAACCCCATGAGGTGAGAATAGCAACCATGGGTGAGTTAGTGTCATATACTAACCCATGTAGAGAATAAACCATGGGTTACAATAATGGTTAGGTTAATAAATATCTACAAGTAAAACAAAAGAGTGGACTTGATCAATGGTTTCATAAGATTCTACAAGCTTCAACCATGTGACAATTTCTAACCAATTTTGATTTACTTTAAATAAATAAAACCCCCACATTATTATGAGCATGGTGTGAGTCTCATACACCTATGTAGCATGTGGCATCTAGCATGACACAAAATAATGTGCACTAATATATATCACATATATACTAATGCACAATCAAGTGAGAAAAGAAATCTTAAGTGAGCTAATACTAGTTAATATAAATTAATATATCAAATATATAATTATACATTAGATTATTAAATCAACACTTGATTTAATAATCCGACTATATCACATATAACCGACTAATATCATGTGTATCATTTTATCGAATCAAAACTTGATCCGATAACCCGGCTATATTACATATAACCGACCGATGACACAAATCGCGAGAATAGAATACGGTATCATACATACTCGTATTAATCTCGGTCCCGCACATATCACATATGTGCTCCTACTCCGTTTCGCTTGAGTCAGGAAACCTCTGTGTAGGACTCTAAACACTCATCAATACGCCGGTTGTAGGTGATGATCATATCAAACACCCACAAGCCGCAAAGAGGCCTGCTAAATGTAACGGCCACCCGGGTATTGAGCGATCAGAAGATCAACAAGCAAGCCTGCTCATACTCCTGCGAATCCAATCAGTAACACTACCGTACAGTCCGGTCTCTTCGTCTGATATGTCGCATATCTCGCCTAGGGGTGGTAAACGTCAGACCCCAATAGCTTGATAAGTCATGCCGATGCAAGGTCCATAACGGGTCGAGAAACTACTGATAACACTTACCAGAAAATCTCATCTACCCTGGTCAGGGATTTCTAGTTATGGCCAGTCGGGCACAGCGCAACATCAACCCCCAATACCGGGAGAGACGAATCCCCTCCTATCGCTCATTGCCTCCATGTAACTCGGGACTATACCCAAAAACGACCTGTTTACATGACTCAGTAGAGCCGTGGTAAGGTGGAAATCCAAGCACAATGGGAGACACACAAGACTCTATGACGATCTCGGATCGACAGACTAACCTGTACCAATGTCACCAGAGAACTGCTATCTGACATGAGGTATAATACCATCTAGGAGTTCTCAGCGAGTCCGTTCAGTGTACCCAGTCTCCACTGAGCACCCGTATACAATCTTTGATGTCAAACACCAATGGATATGGGATCACCCATCTCCCATCACATGGGTCGAGAAGATATACGCTAGTCTACTCTGGAATATCGATACCCTGTCTCGATATTTTCTCGACTAGGAACAATTAAAGGATGAACTCATGGACTGCCCAGGTCCCACTAGTATGACCTGCATCATAATCCGGGGAGTCAAGTACACATCCTAAGGGCTTTATCAACATGAAACAAAGAGACTGTAAGTGTACATGTTAAGATAAAGAGCAACCAGATAGCGTACTATCATGTCGAGTAAGAAAGTCCTCCCTATATATGTCACAGCAGTCATTAGAATATGCATCTCATGTACAATAATGGCCTCTAGGGCATACATACAACTAACAATCTCCCACTTGCACTAAGACCAGTTGTTGTAGTATAGCATACCTAACGTCCTATAAAAGTCTCTCGTAGGAAAGGCCTTTGTGAGTGGATCCGCCGTGTTATCCTTCGCGTCAACTCTCCTGACCTCGATCCCCTGGAGATCAACCATCTCCATGATCAGGTGATGCTGCCTTAGAATATGTCTGGGTCACTGATGGGACCGGGGTTCCTAGGCCAAAGCCACACCTCCATTGTCACACAATGGTAGGAACCTAGTTCATCTCATGAATATATATACACCCAGACTGCCTCTTTGGTAGCATCGTTAATGGCGATGTATCCAGCCTTTATCGTCTAGTTTGCTCCGGTATCTAGCTTGGAACTCTTCCAACATACTACCCCACTTCTGGGGTAAAGACAAAGCCTGTGACTGTCTGACAGTCGACCTTATCACTCTGAAAGCTCGAGTCGGTAAAGGACTCCCATTGGAGTTCACCGTTACCATACTCCAAGAACATTTCTTTAGTACTTAAGAAGGTTCTCCAAAGTTGTCCAGTGATTCTCCCCAGGATCATTTGATACCATCTTACTACACCTAGTGAGAATCCTAATATCCACTTAGATCTATCTCATAGATCAAAAAACCAGGATTTAGGAGGTATCACCTAGATCCTACATGGAGAATCAATGTGATAAGAGGAGATTGATCGAGCGTAGCATAGGAAACTCCTTTCCTATCAAGAGTATGTCGTCCGCGTACAATACGAGGAAGACCACCTTACTCTCTACTACCCTTTTGTATGTATAAGGTTCATCTACCATTTTGATGAAGTCAAACGCTTTGACTATCACATCAAAACAGATGTTCCAACTCCGCGATGCATGCTTTAACACATAAAGCAACTTACACACGTTTCCGCTGCTCGCACTGTCTATGAAGCTCTCTGGCTGTGTACTTATAGACGCTCTCTTCTAAATCATTATTAAGAAAAACAGTCATGACACCCAACTGTTGGAGATAGTGCCCTCAGAGTCAATTATTGGATCACAGGCACGTGATTGCAATGATTAAGGGAGGACCTATCCCGGTAGGACAGTCTTACTCGAGATGATAGTATGCTATCTGGTTTATCTTTATCATCGTGTACTGCTTTAGGTGACCTGACATGTCGCTATTACACGTTGATAGAGCCCCAAGGATTCTTGCTTGACCACCAGCAGTATGAGGGCGATCATATAAGTGGGAGCTGGGGTCTATAAGCATATCCTTAAAAGGACCCTAGTCGTGAGAGTTTCGAGACAGGGTATCGATACTCTAGAGTAGACTAGTGTATACAGTCGAGACCCCGACGAGGGGCGGTGGCCGGTCTCACAAGCCACTGGTTTCAGTTGGTTCACCTAAGATGTATACAGGTGCTCATTGGGTTATGAGTACACCGGACAGGACTCGCCGGGAACATGCTAGTTGGTCTTATACCTGACGTCAGATAGCAGTTCCCTGGTGACATGTGTACAGGTTAGTTCATCGACCTGAGGATCGTCATTTGTCTCGTATGAGTTCCCACTGTACTTTTATTACTACCCTACCACGCTCAAAGGAGACGTGCAAACAGGTTTTAGTTGGGTACAGTCCCGAGCCACATGGAGGCAGTGAGCGGATCTTCAGGGGTTCGTCTCTCCCGGTATTGGGGGTGAGGTCGCGCTGTGTCTAGGAGAGCCATTACACGAAGCCCTCGGCCGAGGCAGGAGATTTACTGGTAGGTATTCCAGTAGTATCTCAGGGTGTTCTGGGCTACACTCCGACACGACTTGTACCGCTTTTGGGGGTCTGACTTTTACCAACCCCCTAGGCCCGCCATGCGATGCTCATAGGCGAACGGACCGGACTGTACAGATATTGTCACTGACAGGCTCAGTAGGGTGTCAGGATGAGTTCGCTCATCGACGTCCCTTTTGGTCAATACCTGGTAGCCCGTTACGTATTGGCTTATACCTCTGACGTGTTAGTGGTTAAATCCACAACCAAGGTGTTGACGAGTCTTTAGAGTCCCCCACATTCAGTTGCTCAAGTTTTCGGGCGAAAAGCTGTAGAGGACGTATGGAGATATGGTAGGGTTCGATCAGATACGTGCGGTATTGCACAGATCAGGATCGAACGGATAATACTGGCCGGCTTTGGTTTAAGCCGGATCCTAGTATAGTACAGTGTAGATTTTGTCTCATTGCATTTGTATTTCGGTCGGAATACAAATGCAGGTGTGTATACACAGTATCGGGGTTTTCCTGTAATTTATTACGGGACCAGTTTTCTGGAGTTGCCAGTTTGCTTTCCGTTTCAGCCATTTTCCTTTGTATCGTTCATTGGCCGAAGATTGGTGGAGGAGGGCTTATTTGCATTTGTGCAAATAAGCAATTTGGAAGGGGGTCTTTGCATATTATTGTATCATGATACTTGCACCATCACTTGACTTTCTTTGTTCATGATGGCTTGACCTTTTGGAGTCATCATGCTTGAGATGATGGTTGTGTTGGAGTGTTGGTTTAGCCTAGTGATCATTTCTTTGTATGATGGCCTTTTCTCTCTCTTGCATTATTCTTGTGGCTACCTCTTTGTTACACTCCCTCATTCTCTCACTCTCTTGAAAATGCTTGGCCGGCCAAGGAAGAAGGGGAGGGCTGTCCCAATTTTTGGTGAGGGGTTTTTTTTTCATTTGTATTGCACAAAATCCATTTAGCTCCATCTCCAAAACTCCATTCCTCCACCATCTCAAAAGGCAACTCCGTACAAACCCCAAATGAGATATAGATCTCTTCACTATTCTACAGCAAATCTTGGGCACGTCGACTCGCCAGCTTCGTGCCCGAGTTGCCTCGGTATAGAGGTGGGAGCCCGTAAAAGAAGCCGGCGACGTGGTGCCCTTCCGGCGACGAGGTGGAGACCGGAGCTTCCGCGGGAGATCGGGACGACGACGAGAAGACCGGAGGACACGGATCAGTCGGTATATCTCTCTTCCCCATCTTGTAGTTAGCTAGGACTAGTTAATGGCCCGATCCGGGTTTTAGTGCGCGGAAGTGCCAGTTTGAAAAATTAAAGTTAACCATCGCTTCCGCATTTGGCCTCGGGATGGAGGCCGGGGCGCCGCCGTGCACTTACAGTGGTATCAGAGCCTCGCCATTAACATAGTCTAGCTTTTTCTAATGTGTTTTACATTTCCGATCGAACAAAATTCCAAAAACCCGCGTTTTCTTCACATCAGTTTCTGTCGAAATTTTTTGAAGTCCAAAAATTTTTCAGGTTGTCTCAGAATGATGTTCAGGGAATTATAAGAATTCTGTAGAAATTTGATCACGTGATCGCTCCATACGACCGCGGAACCGCGGCCAAACCCATGCTTGGGCCGCGGTTCCGCCGCAGTATATGCATATCAGTGTGCCAAATTTTTACAGAGGCCTCCTGAGTGGAAAATAGGTTTTTTGGAATGTTATTCTTTGGGCCCAGATTTCTTGATATGCTACAGTAGTACTTGGGGGCCCACTTAGTAAAATTTGATCGATCGGATATATTAAACACATTGTTTCACACTATTTACATTATATCTGCGACCGTGAATGTCACTTGATCGGTAAATCCTGTCTAACTGCTATAGCCCGGTTAGACGGATTTGCGAACGGGACTTTCACGTTGATGTTCTGTGTATTGCTGTGATATTGCGGATCGGTCATGGGGGATAGCCTGGGTGCAATGCTAGTACAGTTTTTATTGTATTATGTACATTTGATATTGCGGGGCGAGCGTCCGACATGTGGACTGCTGTCACTGCCTGGTTGTATTATTTTTTTGGGGCACGACCAGGTTGCGGTCGATGTACCCGTTGTATGTATATTTTACTTTCTGTACTAGGTTTGCCCCGTGGAGGGGTGCACGGATAGCCGGATTCTAGAGGGCAACAAGCCCGCATCTCATGGCATTGAGATGAAGGGGGCTGCCTCGCTTCAGGTTTTGGCGGGTAACTTGCCGCGCCCGTAGGGGTCTAGGATTTCATTGCACAGGCTATCCATACGACCAGGGGAACATCGGGTTTCAGTAGTGGCTCTGTGAAACTCGGGGATCCCAGATATCTGTATTGTTCTGTGATGCTGTACATTTCTGTGATGTTGCATTTTATCACGCCTTGAGCGAATATAATATATTGGTATATATATTAGTAGATGTTGTATATATTTTGCATCCGCGCTAGTCCAGTCCCCGCTCTGTCGTTAGTTAGCTAACCTAACGGGTAATGACGGGACCCAGTAGCGAATGCGGATGGCATATACGTACATCAGTATATTTTTGTTCTTTTTGGTGTGATCAATTGATGGGACTGCGTTGATTCGGATCAATGCAAGTTAAAAACAAACCTAATCTGATGTTGTTGGAACACTTTTCAAAAAGCTGTTATTGCAAGGACGTTCACTTTTGTTTTGCATCGTGGTATTTAGTTGGAATATCCTGCTCCTTAATCGACGAGGCAAGGGCCGAGATCCCTTCACCGGGAGTGACCCCTTGGACAAAAAGTTTGCGTCAGGGCAATAACTTCACTATAGCCGATTACTTTTGCTTTGCATCGTGGTATTCAGTTGGAATATCCTGCACCTCATTCTACGGGGAAAGAGCCGAGATCCCTTCACCGGGAGTGACCTCTTTAGCAAAGGTTTTCGTCACTATATTTTTAAAAGCTATCCGTTCCTTCAACGATATCAAGTTCACTACGTTAAAGGTTTTCGCCAGAAACCATTCGTAGCCCTCCGTCGTTTCATATGGGTGGTCAATAGTATTCAAGCTGTGTTTGTTGGCCAAAGTCAAGGCACAGTGTTTGGTAGCTATTGGGGTATTCATATGCAGCATAGATAGATGCGTTGGTTTGGGGCAGTCGTATAGCCTTGTTGGCCAAAGTCAAGGGCTTGTACGGGTGGGCTCAAATTAACCTGGAGAATGACGGGTAGAACTTGACATGTGACTTATGATTTGTTGGCCAAAGTCAAGGTCATAAGAGCATGGGGCAAAAATCACATCGGGAGTTTCTAAAGAACTGAAACTTGCCAGATATGTGCATACCTTCTGGAGTGTGACACCGTGAGCGAATTCCGTCACGTTATCATGCGATGATAGTTGGATCCCGATTCCCACTGATGAGTTAGTTTACTCCTCGGGTGACCCCGACTAATTCTTCTTTCAGATTTGGAGAAGAATTTGACGGTACAGTGGGAGGTTTCCAGATTAGATAAATTGGAAACCATTCTGATCTAGGATAGAGTGCATGCTGAGTGTTTCTTTTCTCTCTCTCTTTGGCAGCGACCATTGACCCGACCCTAAGGCTATGACTCAGTGACCAAGTTGACCGAACCTTCTTATAAGACTTGCTTTTGGATTGTCAGAGTTGCAGACCTCATTGCCACTCCTACTTTTACCCTTTTCTCCAGGACACCCCGTATTACTACGAACGTCCACTTCCATTGGACAAAACCATCGTATGGTTATATACGAACTCGAAGGGATTTATTCGAGGATGGTTTCAGGTTCTGGAGGAAACGGATAGGACTATTCAGTTGTCTTTTCCTTTTACCTTCTCTCAGGTTGCGAGTACTCCTTAGTTTAGGAGATAGTACACCTATTATGCAAATTGGATAGTCTTCTTCCAAACCATAGGCAGGTGCCGACCGGTAGGGAATGAAGAAAACCAATTAGCATAACGATGGTGCACAGAAGGTATTAAGTAAAGACATAACAAGGGATTAGTAAGAGGGCAAAGTAAATTGCGACTGATATTCACGACAAAACCAGGTATTTCATTACCACTCCCACTTCACCTTTGTATTTCTCCAGGACACTCCGTATCACTACGAAGATCCACAGTTTATTGGATACTCCATCGTATGGTTATATACGAACTCGAAAGGAACTTGTTCCAGTTCGGGAATGGATTCTGGTTCAGGAGAAATAGGAATAAGGTTTATTCGGTTGTCTTTTATCTTCACCTTCTCTCATTGCGAGTGCTCCTAGGATTAGGACAGTACACCCATTATGCTTATTGGATAGTCTTCTTCCAAACCATAGGCTGGTGCCGAACGGTAGGGAAGGAAGAAAACCATTTGGCCTAAAGGGGTGTGCAGAAGGTAATGACTAAAGACATAAAAAGGGATTTGGAGAGGTGGCAAAGAATTATACGGTTACAGTCGAGAATCTGGAAGAAGCATTACTAAGAATACCGGGATACCCCATCGAAACATTTCAATGTTTCAGTTTCACTGTGTACTGTTAAAGGAAAACTGATTTCCCAATTAATCCTTACTCCAGGGTATGTATTTACCAGGTATGATTCTCACATCTGTATGGTTTTACAGATGATGAGTGGGAGTAGGTTAGTGGGAATTAGGTGATCATCTTCATTATATCGGGATTCGTTGTAATCGGTGATATTTGAGGAAGTCACCTGGGTTGTTTGCCGGTCGGCAAATATTTGGTTTTGAATATCCGCTGTTATGCACCAATTTCAAATCGATATATCTGTACGTCTATTTTCATAGAGTGAGATATACCTTTTTGAAATTATGTTTATGACATTTACCTATATCAGTGGATGGTTAGGTAAGGAGCATTAAACAGCGGTGTAATTCTTCTTAACCATAAGTACAATTTTCAACCTACGACACACAGTGAATGAGTTATCAGACTCAAGGGACTTATACAGAGTATTGTATGTTGTCCAGGGTCCATCAGGACAGAGGAGTTGGTCCTCGTACTATATTCGGTTTACTTATGACTTCTCTAGTTTTTAGACAGGTGTTTCGTAGAAACACAGGGTCCGAATTTTGAGAAGTTATAGGTATTTGAATAGAGTAGAGAACCAGGTGTAGCAAATATCGGGATTCTTCAAAGTGATCAAAGATGTAGATACTTGTGTATGGTATTCAGTTGATAGTAATGATTAAGAGAACTTACTTCTGTTTCAGGTTACTCATAATTGGAAGCATTTCTAAGTTGAGTAACGCTGATCGGCCTCCTTCCATTTAGTTGACATGCACTGGAGACAGTTGCATGATTTGAATCTGATTCAATTAAATCAGTGCCTCTGGTTCTATATTGGATATAGAACAGTTCATATCTTAACGATGTTAAGGTACGGGGAGTTGTCCGGCTTATGATTAAAACCAGACACTGGACAACTCAAGGCACGTTTCTATAATGGCTGTTTGTGGGTTGACCCAGGCTATGATGAGGGTTGACTTTCTACCATCTGGAAGATCAATAGTGATATTGTTCTAAACTCGCCGCAGTTTTAACAAAAATGGATTTTTTCAGAAAACAGTAGTGGGAGTATGGTAGAACTGGAAGTGATTCCAGAACCACAAACGATTACTGAAGATTTCATAGGAACCTAAAGATTCAATCTGGTTTGACATTCCATTGGCCACTCCGCAGATGAGGTGGGTAACTTCAAGCACCCGAGAGGTACTCCGGTAGCCTCAAGGACGGTGACAGGGAAGTTCTTGTTTACCCAGACTTGCCATTGCTGTTGTTCCAGACTGTGAGACCCGGCAGGAGGATGAGTATAGCGTCGTTCTAAACTAGCTTTAGAAGTGTACTTCTATATGACTCTGCCAGAGGGTTGTCGTGGTCAGTGGGAGCAACGGAAGCATTGGTGGACAGGTAGCTTATGTCTATTTATGGACTAAAGCAGATATAGCGGAGAGAGATCATCCATTTCTGATGTGACAGTCATAGGTTTGACTTCATCAGAATAAGGGATGGATCTGTTGAGAAGGTAGTAGGGTGTGATATCCTGGTATTTGGATGACATACACAGAGTAGGTAAAGAAACTCCTATACTACAATCGGTTATACTTTGGTCGTCACACAGTGGTTTCTCCACATGGGACTTGGACATTATATCAGACATACTGGTTACTAGATCTATGGTTTTAGATCTAGATTTGGGTGGTTTCCCAATTAAGGGTACTTAGACAGCATTCTAAGAGTATTTAGAATGGACGACTCCTGGCACGGTAGTGTACCTGCAGGTGATGGAGTCACCCTCTCTAAAGGTGTCTTACAGACTAAAGGGGAGAGGAATGTGCATGATTGGCAGATCACTTGCTTAGGCAATTAAGTCAATCATGAGATGTCAAGTACCACACCAGATGTTGTTCTTGCACTAGATGCAATAAGTTGACATTAATCCAATCCTGGAGAAATAGTAGGAAGCAGTTTTAGAACATAAGTGGATGTTCTAAGGATATGATAACGACAGCCTCATTCGGGAGACAGTTATCATTCAAGGCTTCCAAGGTGACCTGGACGACAAGGAGGTTGTCAGAGTTATAGTTTTCCTTATGACGAGGGGCAGTATTTTGGACAGGTGGTCCAAGGCAATACTGAGGGAGGCATGGCGCTGGATACTGATTAAGTTCAGTTGACGATACAGTCTAAGAGGTTCGGATTTGGAGTTCATTTATGAGCTATGTCCCATCAGACATCCAAACACATTCTAAGACAGGTATTGCTCTTTTCGGGAGATGGCTTTCTCCGCGAATTTGAGATATAGAGAGACATAGAAGAAAACATCAAAGCGGATCCACTCACTGAGGCTATTCCTCGAACGCAATAGTTTCGCAAACAGGCTTTGTGAGACTGACTAGTAGAAGAGTTGGGTGTTCGGTATCACATAGGCTGTGAGTATGCGACACCGCAATAATTAGCCTTGAGTGCAAATGGGAGATTGTTGGAGATAGTGCCCTCAGAGTCAATTATTGGATCACAGGCACGTGATTGCAATGATTGAGGGAGGACCTATCCCGGTAGGACAGTCTTACTCGAGATGATAGTATGCTATCTGGTTTATCTTTATCATCGTGTACTGCTTTAGGTGACCTGACATGTCGCTATTACACGTTGATAGAGCCCCAAGGATTCTTGCTTGACCACCAGCAGTATGAGGGCGATCATATAAGTGGGAGCTGGGGTCTATAAGCACATCCTTAAAAGGTCCCTAGTCGTGGGAGTTTCGAGACAGGGCATCGATACTCTAGAGTAGACTAGTGTATACAGTCGAGACCCCGACGAGGGGCGGTGGCCGGTCTCACAAGCCACTGGTGTCAGTTGGTTCACCTAAGATGTATACAGGTGCTCATTGGGTTATGAGTACACCGGACAGGACTCGCCGGGAACATGCTAGTTGGTCTTATACCTGACGTCAGATAGCAGTTCCCTGGTGACATGTGTACAGGTTAGTTCATCGACCTGAGGATCGTCATTTGTCTCGTATGAGTTCCCACTGTACTTTTATTACTACCCTACCACGCTCAAAGGAGACGTGCAAACAGGTTTTAGTTGGGTACAGTCCCGAGCCACATGGAGGCAGTGAGCGGATCTTCAGGGGTTCGTCTCTCCCGGTATTGGGGGTGAGGTCGCGCTGTGTCTAGGAGAGCCATTACACGAAGCCCTCGGCCGAGGCAGGAGATTTACTGGTAGGTATTCCAGTAGTATCTCAGGGTGTTCTGGGCTACACTCCGACACGACTTGTACCGCTTTTGGGGGTCTGACTTTTACCAACCCCCTAGGCCCGCCATGCAATGCTCATAGACGAACGGACCGGACTGTACAGATATTGTCACTGACAGGCTCAGTAGGGTGTTAGGATGAGTTCGCTCATCGACGTCCCTTTTGGTCAATACCTGGTAGCCCGTTACGTATTGGCTTATACCTCTGACGTGTTAAGGGTTAAATCCACAACCAAGGTGTTGACGAGTTTTTAGAGTCCCCCACATTCAGTTGCTCAAGTTTTCGGGCGAAAAGCTGTAGAGGCCGTATGGAGATATGGCAGGGTTCGATCAGATACGTGCGGTATTGCACGGATCAGGATCGAACGGATAATACTGGCCGGCTTTGGTTTAAGCCGGATCCTAGTATAGTACAGTGTAGATTTTGTCTCATTGCATTTGTATTTCGGTCGGAATACAAATGTGGGTGTGTATACACAGTATCGGGGTTTTCCTGTAATTTATTACGGGACTAGTTTTCTGGAGTTGCCAGTTTGCTTTCCGTTTTGGCCATTTTTCTTTGTATCGTTCATTGGCCGAAGATTAGTGGAGGAGGGCTTATTTGCATTTGTGCAAATAAGCAATTTGGAAAGGGGTCTTTGCATATTATTGTATCATGATACTTGCACCATCACTTGACTTTCTTTGTTCATGATGGCTTGACCTTTTGGAGTCATCATGCTTGAGATGATGGTTGTGTTGGAGTGTTGGTTTAGCCTAGTGATCATTTCTTTGTATGATGGCCTTTTCTCTCTCTTGCATTATTCTTGTGGCTACCTCTTTGTTACACTCCCTCATTCTCTCACTTTCTTGAAAATGCTTGGCCGGCCAAGGAAGAAGGGGAGGACTGTCCCAATTTTTGGTGAGGGGTTTTTTGTTCATTTGTATTGCACAAAATCCATTTAGCTCCATCTCCAAAACTCCATTCCTCCACCATCTCAAAAGGCAACTCCGTACAAACCCCAAATGAGATATAGATCTCTTCACTATTCTACAGCAAATCTTGGGCACGTCGACTCGCCAGCTTCGTGCCCGAGTTGCCTCGGTATAGAGGTGGGAGCTCGTAAAAGAAGCCGGCGACGTGGTGCCCTTCCGGCGACGAGGTGGAGACCGGAGCTTCCACGGGAGATCGGGACGACAACGAGAAGACCGGAGGACACGGATCAGTCGGTATATCTCTCTTCCCCATCTTGTAGTTAGCTAGGACTAGTTAATGGCTTGATCCAGGTTTTAGTGCGCGGTGGTGCCGGTTTGAAAAATTAAAGTTAACCATCGCTTCCGCATTTGGCCTCGGGATGGAGGCCGGGGCGCCGCCGTGCACTTACACCAACCACCAGATATCGTAGTCATGGTATGTAGCAATGGCAAATAGGATCCGGATGGACTTAAGCATAGCCACCGGAGAAAAGGTTTCATCATTATCCATGCCTGGTCAATGACGAGAATCTTTTGCAACAAGTATAGCTTTGAAAATCTCAACTTTTCCATCTACACCAAGTAATCTTCTCAAGATATACTTGCTTCTGATGGGGATTTAACCCTTCAGATATATCAACCAAAGTCCATACTTTATTGGTGTACCTGGATTCCATCTCAGATCGCTTAGCATCAAGACATTTTTACAGAGCCCCCACTCTTGATGGCCTGCTCGATACTAGTTGGGTCATCATCTTGCATGATGCAATCCTCGCTCCCACTGTCATCGAGAAACCTAAGTATCTCTCAGGCGGATGAGGAACCCTACCAGATCGGCGGAGAGGTTGAGGTTCGTCGAGAACTATTGAATCCTCTGGTTCTACCAAATCATCAGCTGTATTTTGTATAGCTAGAACTCATTCCAGTTCTACCTCATGACCACAAATTTCTTCCTTAAAAAAATTCATTTTTCCTAAAAAGGTGGCATGCCGAGAAATAAAACACCTTTTGTTTCTCGGTGTGGTAGAACGTATTCTCTTGTGAATGCTTGGTATATCCAACAAACTTCCACAGAACTGACCTTACCTCGAGCTTGTCCGGATTTTGCTTTTAGACATAGGCCGAACAACCCAAAACTTAACATGCTTAAGAGAAAGGCTCTTCCCATACCATATCTCATATGGAGTGGTAGGCACTGATTTGATTGGAACCCAATTCAATAGGTATGCTGCTTCCCCAAGCGCATAACTCCCAAAAGGAAAATAGGTAACTCAACAGTACTCATCATAGAGCGCACCACATCAAATAGGGTGCTATTGCTTCGTCCCGATACACCGTTGTGCTGTGGTGTATACGGAGGAGTAATACTGAGAGAGAATCTCATTCTCCTTTTGAATAGTCTAGGAATTCCATGCTGAAGTATTCTCCTCCCTGATCCCATCAAAGGACATAATACTTATACCCGATTTGGTTCTCTACTTCGGATTTATATTCATTGAATTTCTCAAAAGTTTCAGGCTTGTGTTTCAACAGGAACAGATTTCTGAATCCTGAGAGATCATCAGTGAATATAATGAAGTACAAAGAACCAGTCCTGGCATGTGTAGATAGGGGACCACATACATCATCATGTATCAGTCCCAAGAGTTCACTAACCCTTTCTCTGTTTCAAATAAACGGAGCTATGGTCATCTTATCTTAGTGACATGACTGGCAAGTTTCACAAGATGTAAATTCAAACTGATTTAAATATGCATATTAATGTAACTTAGCTAGTCGGGTCGCAATGATATGACCTAGTCTACAATGCCATAAGTAGGATGCATTCATTTCTGAACTCTTCCTCTTGTGTGTGTTCTGTACGTTAAGAACTGTGGTTTGATTTAGAACGTATATGCTATTAGATAACGTGCCTGAACTGATCAACTCTTGATATAGGAAATGTTCAAAATATTATCCAACAATACAAAATTATATCCTTCTTTAGTAAATAAAGAGACAGATATAATGTTGCATATTAGATTCGGTATCTAATAGCATTCGTTCAGAATTAATGTATTACCATTTGGCAATACAAAGTGATAACTGCCAACACCTTGGCTGCAACAATAGCACCGTTCTCTATACTTAAAGATATATCACCCTATTCTCGGTTCTCTACCTATCAATAGCCCATGTAACAGATTACATATACGGGATCCTGATCCAGTATCAAATACCCAGGACGTAGAGTATACTGAGAAACAGTTCTCTGTAACGAACACACCCGAAGAAGATGCAATAATCATGCACTTTTTTCGTTTGGGCGGCATGGGAATCCTAGTATTCCCCTATTACCTGCTCGGTCTTATAACAATTATAAGTTTGAGCGGGACCAAAGTTCCCCAGCACAGTATAACAAGAGGATTCGGTTAATACATCTATATTATTATCTTGATTAAGGTGTGACATGGTCGCTACCTGGAGAGAGAGAAGAAAACACTCTGTGTGCGCTCTTGCAAGATTAGATTGGTTATATATTTTATCTAATCAGAATGGCTCCCACTGTTTTTATCAAATCTTCCTTCAAATCTTAAAAGGAAAGACTAGCCGGGATTAATTACACCCTACAAGTTCGCCAATCTTTCAGCCATGCAAGTGCCGGTATTCGTATGGACCTAATTAAAATAAACCTCGTTTTCTCAGGGGCGTAACCCCGTTGACACCTTTCTAGACACCTACTTGATATGCTAATTGTAAAGTGCAAAACTCTCCTAGGAGTAACAATTACTCGCAGTGGGTATCAGGATCCAACTATCACATAAAAGGTATGCAATCTCATTACAAATTTCAACACTTGAAACTCCCGATAATGGTTTTTACCCCTAGCACTTATGCCCTTGACTATAATCAACATATCATAAGCACTAGTCAAGTTCTACCCGTCATTTCTTGATTAATTAGACCCACCCATATGACCCATGACTATAATTAACATAATCACATGACTGTCCTAATTAATCGCATCATATGCTGTGTAGGAAGACATCACTTAGCTACCGTACACTACGCCTTGACTATAATCAACATACGCAGCACGAATACTAAGTACTCTACTTCCTAAAATGACAAAGGGTTGTGGATGGTTTTTAAGAAAATCTTAAACGCTTTTAACTTGATATCATTGTAGAATCAAATGGTTTTAAAAGGAGTGGCTTAAGCTCCGCATTTTGAAACTTTGCTTTTTCGTAAAAAGCCGAGTGGGTTTCAAATTCGATTCCATAACATCATTAGGTTTATTTTCTTTCATTAATCTCATTAATGAACGTCCCATCATTTAAGTTACCTAAGTATTACAGATAAATACAACGTACGCTTATGCCATCCGCATTCGCCATGAAGTCCCGTCGTGCACCGTTAGGTTAGGTAACTAACGGCAGAGTAGGGCAGGGCTAGCGCGGGTGAAAAACATAAGCAACGTCTATTATATATCTCATATATAATATAATGTATCCATCTCAGCATATAAAGTGATCACATCACAGAATATCAGCAGTAGAAGACAACATATGAAATATTGGATATACTAGGATTTCCGGGTTTTAATTTAAGCCTGTATAAAACACGGATTCCACGGTCGTTGTTCCCGCCAAAAATTTCTGCGCAAAAGAGTCCAAGGTATCAAATGGCAGCGATACGCTTAAGGAAATACGAACCAATATCTTCCGGGCTGTTTTTTGACAAACTCCCGAAGGAGAAACGGATAAATTCTGATTGTATTGAAAGCGTCTCGAAAAACCCTTCGATTTGATATATTATGGGCTTCATAATTCATCCGGGATCAAAAGTTATTAGGCATTATGTGTTCACACGTGATGGGCTTTTAAGAATCCGCTGGAGGAGTTAGAAGATATAATAAAAACTTAGAAAAGACCCCAATGGGGCATCACGTGCTCACACGTGACCATGGGCCACGTGCAGACACGTGATGGGCTCTTAAGGCCTCTAAAATAATGAATAGAATTAAATTCTAAAATCTGTTCCCTGATTAAAAATCAGAAGTTATCTCAATAAAATATCACGTGCTCACACGTGACCAATGGTCACGTGTTGACACGTGATGGTTAAAACAACAATATGAACAAGCGACTGTTAAAGGAACCAATTTCGGGGTTACGTGCTCACACGTGACCAAGGGTCACGTGCCAGCACGTGACAGGCTTTGAAAGCCTTACAGATTAGTAGAATTAAAATTCTAAATTTCTCTAAAAATCTTTCGAAATAGAATTAAAATTCTAAAAGCTTCTAAATCTTTCCAAATGGAAAAGGATTATGGGAACCGTTGGATTAAAGATCCAAAGATGATTAAAAATCATCAATTTATGGAAAAATCTTGGACAGGGAAAGATTTCCCTGAAAATCTCACCAGAATAACAAATAGAATATCTTTTGGATTTAAAATCCACGGTGAATAAAATTCACTGAATGATCTAAAGGCCCAGATTAATGATAAATATAAATCAAATCTCTCAACGATCAAATCAAATCTTTCAATGAGAGATTTGCTAAACAAATTGATTCTTTTCCTTCTCCTATAAATAGGAGCCAAGAAGAGAAGAGAAGGCATCAACATCTTGCTAAAAAAAAAAGAGAAGAGAACTCTTGAAGAATAAAAAAAAAAGGTAAAAACCTTTTAAAGAAGAGAAAATTCTCTTATGAACAAGATCATAGATCTTTAACGATAAATAAATAAATAAATAAAAATAGTGCCTTGCACTTGTTTTATGAACCATCGGTTCTTGAACCTAAAAGGTTCTTAAATTAATAGTGCTTTGCACTTTCATGAACCTTTGGTTCTCTAAGATAAGAAAAACAAGAAAAACTTGTTTTTTCTTAGATCTAAAAAAATAGTGCCTTGCACTTGTTTTATGAACCATCGGTTCTTGAATCTAAAAGATTCTCAAATTAACAGTATTTTGCACAAATGCAATGCATTAATTAAAGGGCCATGCCCAAATCAAAATGACCTGCCAGGCCAAAATAAATTGCAAGGCAATAAATGGGCAGAGCCCAAATAAATTGATGCTTTGCATCCTTTATACGAGGGCAGAGCCCAAAATAAAATTGATGCCTTGCATCATTCCTAAAGGGGCAGAGCCCAAAACAAATTGATGCTCTGCATCCTTTCTGGGCAAGGCCCAAATAAAAATGCAATACAAAGGCAAATAAAAATGTTGAACATTTCAACTGGACTTAGCCCAATTTTGGCCATAAGTCCTTAAATTAAATTGACTGAGCAAAATTGCTCTTCTAAATCAATTTACATCCGGTTCGAGGGTACATCTCCGAACTCCTTTGACATCCGTCGTTGTAATTCCTCAACGACGTCAAAGAGGTGACGGGTCCCAACGACCACACATCGATATGGACTGCGGGGTCCTTAAACTCGTGGACCGAAACGTCCTTAAACTAATATTGGACCGAAATGTCCTTAAACTAATATCGGACCGAGACGTCCTTAAACTAATATCGGACCGAGACGTCCCTAAACTAATATCGGACCGAGACGTCCCTAAACTAATATCGGACCGAGACGTCCCTAAACTAATATCGGACCGAAACGTCCCTAAACTAAATTTTGGACCACCACGTCCCTAAACTGGAATATGGACCACCACGTCCCTAAACTGGCACAATAGAGCCCAAATGCTCTTTTGTCGGACCTAAATGGTCCCGTTAAGTTGATCTTAGTCTCAAACTGGACTAACGTATCCTTAACAAACGTTTGAGTCGATCTTAGCCTCAAAAATGGCTAACGTATCCTCCAAACAGACTTTAGTCCCAAATTGGACTATGAATCTCCCAAACTGGAACAATAGAGCCCAAATGCTCTTTTGTCGGACCTAAATGGTCCCGTTAAGTTGATCTTAGTCTCAAACAGGACTAACGTATCCTTAACGAACGTTTAAGTTGATCTTAGCCGCAACGCGACTAACGTATCCTTAAACTAAAAACACCAAACCCAAATCTAAGTAAATACGGATTTGGACTAATCCACGTCCTACGGGCGACGGCATTACTCAGTCTCCGTATACAATCCACGGGCAACCACAAACAAAACAAACACACACGACACGAAGTGAAATTCTGGAGAAGGAGAAAGTTGTTACCGCGATGCGGTAGCGTAATTAACTGCAGGGGCTTGCGCCTGCAGGGAAGAGCGTCCCCACAATCAAAAACCCCTCACCCTGAGGGGGAATCTGACGAAGTCTGCTACATCGGTCGCATCCGTCTAAACCTCCGATACACGGTGCCATAAATCAACTTGGCATCTTCGGAGAGATAGACGGATAAAACCAAATAGCATCTGCCCCGAACCTCAGGCACGGACGCGAAGTCCGGGCCGCCGTTCGGAGGGGAACAGATTCTGGCACGCCCGGTGGGACCTCTTCCTCTTTCCACTCCACACTTCGTGTGTCGTGTTCGCGATTTGCTGTGATTGCCTGTGGATTCAAGGTACTAAGATTTGGTGTCTTGCTCTATGCAGAAAACAGAAAATCGATGGCTTCGAACTGCACCGCCCGCAGCGATAACTCTCGCTCCGTCATTGCTGGAGGAGTGACTTATGGGCCCCGAGCGGCCTCTCTTTTCAAGATACCAGTGGAACAGGTAACTCAAGCCACCACTGGATTATTCTTCGGGACCATGCTCCCACCGTTGAGCTTCAATGCCACAATGACATTGCAAGAAGCTCCAAAGAAGTCGGTCTTCGATCGACTTACCACTGCCGCGACCCCTCTCAACGGGTCGTCCAACTCCACTGCTTCAGTTTTTAACGGACTAGGCCAGAGCTCTAACAGGCTCATGAAGAAGCCTGCCATACCAGAAGGCGTTATCCCGAAGCGGATAGCCATTCCAACTCACGTTCCTGGCAAAATCACCAGGGTTGCTCCCCATGTTCAGAAGTCCGCTTCTGACAAGTTGGCCGTCCCTGTTCAACGGACGTCGATCTTTAAAAAGCTGGTACCAGTATATTCTGACCAACACAGGGGACATGAGGAGGTCGCCCCTATAGCTGAAACAACTCCATCAGCACGACATGCCCGACGTCGCTACTGGCGCTGAGTGAGGAAGGCTGGGGGCAACTCCCCCTCTGGGATAACTCCGTCAGCTCCGATGGTGAGGATCGATGCTACTGTTCCAACCAGGAATAGATTTGAGTTGCTGAACTCGGTGCGCAGAAACTCTCCTACTGCGGTGCTAAAGCGAACTCCTTCACCTGTGGAGAATACTCCAGAGAAGAAGCTAGAGCAGCCCCCTCAACGGCTGTCCTCTAAAATTTACAAGGTCTGGCGACAGGTCCAGGAGTCAGTGATTAATGAAAACTATCTTCATCGACAGAAAAAGACAGAGGTTCGGCAAAAGAAAGATTACTCTGTCAAGCCAGAAGAAGCAACGGCTACTCGGGTGTCTGCTGCAGCGACACCCTCAACGCCAATCACTCAAAAGAAAAGGAGGCCATAAAAAACCCCTGTGAATAAGGCACACCATAAAAGCGCTGGACACAAACGCCCCAAGTCCGGGGGCATGGTAGTACACACAGTTTATATGGCTTCCGGGAAGGAGGAAAGCCGCACTTCTACGGGCCACCGACCGCTCACCCGATCCGTGACGAAAGCCCAGGAGCAACAACAAAAGCTTCAGGAAATGATGACTACAATGGCTGCACTCACTGAGCCAAAAGAAAGCTCTGAAACGTCTTCGGATGAGCGTCAAGAACAAGAAACCGACGCTGACTTTTTACGCAGAGTCCTCGAAAAGAGGGACAAAGAAGCTGCAGAGCAAGCGGCTAACATAAAACAGATGGCGCTCCTCTTCCAAGATATCGTAGGGATGATGTTATAGCCGGACCCTCCTGCTGAAGATCCTCCGATCGTCCTTGAAGACGACAGAGGAGAAACGTCAAATCCTCCGCCGGCTCTATCAACAGCCAAGGAGGAGGCAATCTCCAAAGTCGACCTAGACGAATATATAGCTCAGCAGATCCGGGTTCATCAGGCGAATGAAGCGGCTGGGCAAACTGTTAGAACCGGACGACCGTATCCGAGCTGGTATGACCAAATTAATTACCCGCCAGGATATACGATCCCTAAATTCCACGTATATAAAGGGACAGGGAATCCGCATCAGCATGTCGCTCAATTCAGGGCCTTATGCGGCAATACTGGAGGCGATGACAAATTGTTGCTACGTCAATTCGTCGGCAGCTTAGCAGAAACAGCCTTTGAATGGTATTCGGAGCTGCCTAACGACTCTATCAAAACATTTGCAGAGATGGAGCTGCTGTTTACACAAAGATTCGCGAGTGCTAGTGAACGCACTCCGATAACAGCACTGATAAATGCCAGGATAAGGCCAAGCGAAACGTGGGTCCAATACGCAACACGATGGCGGAACCTATGGTCGAAATGCGAACAACGCATAGAAGAGGCACCTGCGGTAGGCATGTTTGTGGGCACTCTCGATCCGCAAGCGACCATCTCGCAATTCATGATGTTCTTCAGGCCGACCACCTTCCAGGCCTTGATCGACAAATTAGCCCAAATGGACCAGATGGGCCATAGACCGTCTCCTCCAAGACCCGATCCCCAAAATGAGAAAGGAAAAGCGATCATCGTCGCCAACGCTCAGCAACAGTCGAGCAACTCAAAGCCGGTCGCTCGCCAAAACAACGTGCGTCCACGCCCATCCCTCGAAGAGAGGCTAGGACGTCATTACTCGTTTCCTCAGAATAAAACGAGAAGACTGTTCGAGCTGGCAGTGCGCAACAGACTCATTAATCTGCCGAATCCAAAACGTCCGTTGCAGCCAGGCGACCTTAATAATCCCAATTATTGCCCTTACCACCAAACGGTAAGTCACCCGATTGAGGATTGTTTCGTCTTTAAGGGATGGATCGAGGATCAATACCTGCAAGGCAAGTTCACGCTGTCTGAAAGCTGGAAGGTAAACCCCCCACAGCCGCACTCTCTAAAGAAGACGGACACGCCGGGGGCAACTTGTTCTTTCGTCGAGGATGAAAACGATGGAGAAAACTTATCGGATGAATCCGAAGACTACGTAGCGACTTGTCATGTGATTTCTCATTCACTGATGGATGATGAGGAGGATCCTTGCGCTGAGAAATCAACGGCGGACCCTGAAACAGAAATTCCGCGGCCGTCAGACAAGTTGATCGATGCCTTCCTAAATGAAATTCGTCTGAAAGCAAAAGCCAATCAAGAGCATGAAATGGCCATACTGGAAATAACCAAGGTATTCCCGTCAAATCAAAAGCCATACACTGCGGGTAAAAACAAATTCAAGACGAGGAAACGGTTCGCCAAAGCTCTATCAGTAGGAATGAAGCTACCGCCCTCTGAAGAAAATCCTTTCTCTGAGGTAGAGATGCACCCTAACTTCTGTTTATATCATCAGAAGATCATACATCCTACCGAAGACTGTGAATCCTTTAACTGTTGGTGGCAAGGGTACGTCGCTCAAAAGCGACACTCCGACAGAACAAAGTGTGAAGCTTGTGGACATCGGAAAAATGCGATAGATGAGCGCAAAAGAGCCACCGCCGACTGTCATATAGCCGACTTCAAGGGATCACAAATTATCACCTTTGGAAGCGACTCTGACGAAGAAGCTACCCCCAACTCTTCCCTCGGGGAACCTATTTCAAAAATAAAGGAATTGAGAAGCTGCGAGAACGTTCAGCCATGCAATCGCATGCTACTCGGAAAAAATCCCGACCCCGTAAGCAAGGGACCGAACAAGAAGAACAAAGGAAAAGGAAAAAAGGCCCTCGTCGCCAGCACTCACCAACAATCAGGTGACCCTAGACCGGTTGCTTGCCAAAGCAACAAGCGGCAATCCCTCCAGGAAAAGTTGAAACGTCCTTACTCGTTTTCGCAAGATAAAACAAGGGGACTGTTCGAGCTGGCAGTGTGTGACAGACTCATCAATCTGCCGAGTCCAAAACGTCCGTTGTGGCCAGGCGATATTAATAATCCTAATTATTGCCCTTACCACCAAACGGTAGGTCATCTGATCGAGGATTGCTACGTCTTCAAGAACTGGGTTGAAGACCAATACCAACAGGGCAAGTTCGCGTTGTCCGAAATTTGGAAGGTGAACCCGCCACAACCGCATGCTCCGAAAAATATGGACACGCCGGGGGCATCATGCTCATTCATAGAGAAAGCCTAGCGGACCACTACGTCCTAAAACTGGATAACGGACCGAAACGTCCTTAAACTAACAACGGACCGAGATGTCCTTAAACTAATGACGGACCGCAATGTCCTAAAACTTGCAAATGACCGAAACGTCGTTAAACTACTCCCAACCCGCAGCATCTTCAGGCTGACGTTAAAAAAAATAAAATAAAAATAAAAAAATAATAATAACGGTATGTCCACAAGCAAAATGGGCACGGATGAAAACCCGAAGGGGCTCCGTGAGTAAAAACAGCAGGGCTACCGGCGAGTGTTCGTGAAAACCCGAAAGGGCGCGACCTCGTTTAAAAAAAAAAAGAAAGAAGAAGAAAAAGAAAAGAAAAGGAAAAAAAAAAACGGTATGTCCACAAGCAAAATGGGCACGGATGAAAACCCGAAAGGGCTCCGTGAGTAAAAACAGCAGGGCTACCGGCGAGTGTTTGTGAAAACCTGAAAGGGCGCAACCTCGTTAAGAAACACTTATAGGGTCCTCTCGACCCTGTAAGGAGAAACCACCCGCGTGAGATCCTTACGACTCACAAGGGAGCAACACACTTAGGCATCCTCACGATTCCTAAGGAGAAAATACACTTGCGAGATCCTCACGACTCGTAAGGAGAATTCTCTTATGTGACCCTCACGGCTCATAAGATTTGAAAGTCTTAAGTTGCAGAAACCTTAACCTGTTCTTAAGCAACCCCCACAACCTTCGATATTGCCCTACAAGCGGCTCATAATGACCCTTGTATACAATCCACGGGCGCGAATAAACATTTCCCTAACTAAGTCCCATCTGAGACTAGGGATGTGTTTGCATGGAAAACAACCCTTGTAAATCCTCTCGACTTACAAGGAGAAAACCCTCCTGTAGGATCCTTACGACTTACAGATGAACAATACACTTAGGAACCCTCACGATTCCTAAGGAGAAAATACACCTATAAGATCCTCACAACTTGTAGGGAGAAATAGCTTTGTGAGACCCTTACGGCTCATAAAGTCAAAAGCCTTAGTCGACAGGACCTTAACCCTGGTCGCTAAGCCACCTTTGTTCTACATCGACAGAGGCAAATGATGATTCGCTCCTGGCAATATCCCAGTGGTAGCGATGCTGATGCCTAAACCGGTATCAAATTCCAAGTCCTTTCACGGCAAATAATGATTCGCTCCTGGCAATATTCCAGTCGCAGCGATGCTGATGCCAAGATTGGTATCAGATCCCAAATCCCCTACTCGCCAAAAAAAAAAAAAAAAAAAAAAATCAGCAAGCCAAAATAAAAATGCATACGAAATAGCCGAAATGATGGGGCAACTTGCAAACAAAATCAGCAAGCAAAAATGTATGCATGCAAAATAGCCGAAATGATTGGGCAACTCGCAATAAAAAGCAGCGAGTAAAAAAAATAATATAGCCGAAACGATTGGGCACCGCGAAAAATAGCCGAAACGATTGGGCAATCGCGACCTTCGCGATATAAAAGCTGAAATGATAGAGCATCGCGGAAAGAATAAAAAAAATGAAAGAATAAAACTTTTTGCCCTACAGGTGAAATCACATCGATCCCTGTATACAATCCAGGGGCACAGATAAAAAAGGAACAATACCTTCCCAACAGGCTCCACCAGAAAGCGAAGCCAAATCTCGACGGTTCATAGATAACCTAGAGACCATCTCAACATTTGTCGCAATATTACAGACACGATGTCAACAAATGAAGCAAAGGAAGGTCCCTAACTTCAGGGTCTCGACGTCAATATCGACAACTTAAAGATCACCAACGGCGTTTCTCCTCACTCCAACTAGATGCAGACATGACGTCAACAACTGACCTCAGAATCGCAACGAAACGGAACCATGACAAAGTCCATAGTTCCAAATCTCAATGGCCACGTCTACAGCCTGGAGACCAACAACGGTGTGCCTCCTCATTCCAACAGGACACAGATGTTACACCATCAAGCGGAGCGATGGCAAAATCCCAGCTTCACCTCAGCATTCGTCTCGATACAGTAGACGCAATGTCAACAACAGCGTTCCTCCACAGTCCAGCTGGAGGCAGATACAACGTCAACAAAAGACCTCACGGTCGAAACAAAGCGGAGTAAACGGCAAAATCCCAACTCCACCTTAGCATTCGTCTCGTTATAGCAGACGCAATGTCAACAACGGCGTTCCTTCGCAGTCCAGCAGGGTGTACATGCAAAGTTAACAAAAGACCCCATGATCGAAACCAAGCGGAGTGACGGCAAAATCCCAGCTCCACCTCAGCATTCGTTTCAATACACCAGACGCAGCGTGAGCAAATGAAGCGAAGGCCAAATTCCTAGCTTCAAGGTCTTAACGGCAAGTCATATAAAGCCTGAAAGACCACCGGAGATCATCTCACATAGAGTGGTCACCTCCTCGACGTTCGTCTCGATACAGCAGATGAAATGTCACCCCAGCGTTCTTCCTCCAGCAGGGATTCGGACGTGACAAAGCAAACGAAGCGAAGGCCACATTCCTAGCTTCGACGTCTTGACGGTGACTCATATAAAACCGGAAAGACAATCGGAGATCATCTCGCACCAGCACAGAATGGTCACCACCTCGACGTTCGTCTCGATACAGCAGACGAGGTGTTACCCCAACGCTCGTCTCGACACAGCAGACGCAACGTCATCAAACGAATGGAGCCACGGCAAAATCCCTAGTTCCAAACCTCGGCGGTTCACCAGTAACCTAGAGACAACCACGACATTCGTCTCGATACAGAGGACGCAATGCCAGCAAACGAAGCGAAGGCTAAATTCCTAGCTTCAGGGTCTTAACGGCAAGTCATATAAAACCGGAAAGACAATCGAAGATCATCTCGCACCAGTGTGGAGTGGTCACCACTTCGACGTCCGTCTCGATACAGCAGACGAGATGTCACCCCAACGTTCGTCTCGACACAGCAGACGTAACGTCATCAAACAAACGGAGCCACGGCAAAATCCCTAGTTCCCACCGCAACATTCGTCTCGATACAGCAGACGCAATGCCAGCAAACGAAGCAAAGGCCAAATTCCTAGCTTCAGGGTCTTAACGGCAAGTCATATAAAACCGGAAAGACAATCGGAGATCATCTCGCACCAGTGTGGTGTGGTCACCACCTCGACGTTCGTCTCGATACAGCAGACGCGACATCACCAAAAGGAGTCACGGAAAAATCTCGGGTTCCAGACCTCAACGGTTCACCAGCAATCTAGAGACAACCACGACATTTGTCTCGATACAGAGGACGCAATGCCAGCAAACGAAGCGAAGGCTAAATTCCTAGCTTCAGGGTCTTAATGGCAAGTCATATAAAACCGGAAAGATAATCGGAGATCATCTCGCACCAGTGTGGAGTGGTCACCACTTCGACGTCCGTCTCGATACAGCAGACAAGATGTCACCCCAACGTTCGTCTCGACACAGCAGACGTAACGTCATCAAACAAACGGAGCCACGGCAAAATCCCTAGTTCCCACCGCAACATTCGTCTCGATACAGCAGACGCAATGCCAGCAAACGAAGCAAAGGCCAAATTCCTAGCTTCAGGGTCTTAACGGCAACTCATATAAAGCCCGAAAGACTATCGGAGATCATCCCCACACCAGCGCGGAGTGGTTATGACTCATCGGGGCTCTCCAAAATGAGCCTAACCTCAAGTAAAAAGCGGCATGGCAAATTCTTAGCGCTTGCTCTTCTGACGGTCAAACTGCCAAGGAGGATTGCTTGAAGACGTCTTGTCCAGCCCCCGAAGGGATCAGAGACACGACAGTCGCAGGGCTGCTCGAACAGCACGATTGCCTATCGAGGACTATATCAGCTTATGCGACGGTACGATGGCCAAAACCCTAAGTACCACCAACCTTAACGGGCTTCTGTCGTAAAGAGCAGAGGTTAAATGCGACGTTAAGATGTTCTTGCGAGATCTGCTCGATCCGTTTCGACTCGTGAGGAAATTGATGTCTTTGCGAGATTTTCTCGATTCGTCTCGACTCGTGAGATAAAGCCTTAGGCAGTAGGGATTAAAAAACCTGTTTCCTAAGCACTGGGACCCTGCAAGTCGGCCCAAAACGGTCTCTTGCATACTATCCACGGGTCACACTCTCCAAAGTCGAATCTCGATAAGGAGGGAAACAATCGCTTACGGGTCCTCTCGACTCGTAAGAGGGAAAACTCTCTTATAGGATCCTTACGACTTATAAGAGAAAACACACTTAGGAATCCTCACGATTCCCAAGGAGAAAATACACCTACGAGATCCTCACGACTCGTAGGGAGAAAAGTCTTTATGAGACCCTCACGGCTCGTAAAGTTGAAAAGCCTTAGGTGGCAGATCCTACCCCTGTCTCCTAAGCCATCACTGCCCGGCAAAGAAGTCAAGATGGGCCGACCATCTATGGGCCACACTTGCCAAAGCTACATGCCACTGAAATGGAGAACTTACTCATAAGCGTATGAACTACTCCACGCCAGAGTGAGACAAAAAAGAAATAGAAGGATGCGGCTCATGGAGTTAAGGGTTGGAACTATATCCCTTAAGAGTTGAGATTTGAGTCAATGATAAATGACGACGCTTGTGTCCGCTCGTTATCTTCTCAGATCAAGATTCTGAAAGTGATACATCAACCCAAAACTGGTCATACGCCATGCATAACTCTGCATAACTCTGCACTACTTCTCCCAAACTGGAACAATAGAGCCCAAATGCTCTTTTGTCGGACCTAAATGGTCCCGTTAAGTTGATCTTAGTCTCAAACAGGACTAACGTATCCTTAACGAACGTTTAAGTTGATCTTAGCCGCAACGCGACTAACGTATCCTTAAACTAAAAACACCAAACCCAAATCTAAGTAAATACGGATTTGGACTAATCCACGTCCTACGGGCGACGGCATTACTCAGTCTCCGTATACAATCCACGGGCAACCACAAACAAAACAAACACACACGACACGAAGTGAAATTCTGGAGAAGGAGAAAGTTGTTACCGCGATGCGGTAACGTAATTAACTTCAGGGGCTTGCGCCTGCAGGGAAGAGCGTCCCCACAATCAAAAACCCCTCACCCTGAGGGGGAATCTGACGAAGTCTGCTACATCGGTCGCATCCGTCTAAACCTCCGATACACGGTGCCATAAATCAACTTGGCATCTTCGGAGAGATAGACGAATAAAACCAAATAGCATCTGCCCCGAACCTCAGGCACGGACGTGAAGTCCGGGCCGCCGTTCAGAGGGGAACAGTCGTGATGAATAGACAATCCCACATCCCAAGACCCCTACGAGAGCGGCAGGCAACCCTACCAATTCTAGAGTTAGGAGACCCGGACTCGACTCCTCGAGATGGCCTCCCACTGGACTCTAGAACCCGGTTACTTGTGCTCCCATCCTTAGGTCTATCCTAATGCGGAAAAGTAAATAATATACATCAACGGTGACATCTTCCTCAACCCGGAAATGCCCCAATAAAAAAATATTACATACAAGTTTTTACATGAATGAAAATGAAAACTCTCATCTCTCATAAAACCCCCCGGCTGTTCAAACACGACGATCCAATATAACATATCACAGCAACACATAACATCACATGTCATCAACGTAAGTAAATATGTGTATCCCAATTGTCGTTGACGTATAGCAACGAAACCAGCGATACACTACATATTACATTTACGGTCGCAGAAAAGAAAATGAAAACTACAACAGTTGGAATCCACAACCACCTTAAATATCATAAACCTGTAATATCTCATATTGCGGATTTCATGCCCAAAAATATGAATTTCTTAAATATCTCATGCCTAACAATTATAAACCCCGCATTTTAGTCTCGATATTGAAAACACTTTGCAATGATGAGTCGGGTAATTCAACAAGATTTCCGACATAATGATCGAATGCTCGTCGGAAACTTTAGTAGACAGTCGTACCCTCGATGCCGTCGATGAAGTGCACTTAGGCGGAACACTGCAGCCGCGAGCACCCGGACAGATGCTTTTGGCAATGGAGTTCTCCTATAGTCACTTGGTCGGGGCTATGGGGCATGGCTATCTAGTAAGATTACCCGGAGAGTATCCTCATACGCTACGTGATTGCGACGGACTTTTGATCACATCAAAATCCCGTGGCAACCGATCAAATGAGACTAAATTGCTAGATTCATAAAATTCAAATATTGTGGATTCCAAGTATTGTATCCCATCACAAATATCTGGACGAAGTTAAACTTTTTGATCGATTCATCAAAGTCCCACAATTCCCCGAGAGCTCAATACTTGAGCATAGTTAAAAAATACCCATAAATGCCACAGCATCTATGGACCAACCGAAGAAGGGCAAACCCAAGCCTCATTAATAGCACCGCGGAACTGCCATAAACCCTAAGCTTCAAAAGCGGTTCTATGGTCATTATGTCGAGTTAGGGTTTCATTCTTCCAGAGGGTCCACAGAATGACTTGCATGATTTTCCGAATACCCTAAACTTGGAAAAATGGGTTTTTGACATTCGATCGAACTTTTTAACTTCGCCTAGATAACATGTGAAAACCCGAAACCATGTTAGAATTACGAATACGAAACACTCCGAATTAGCCCCTTAACAAATTAACATCGCATGAAATTTTTGGACTAAACAATCAATACCTGAAACACCAAACCCCAGATCCTGGAACACAGGAAAAATTTGAGGCCAAAATACCCTGTCAAGGTCAAGCTCACCGGTTTTTTGACTACTCTGGCCGGCTAAAATCCGAAAATATGGTCTCAAATTTCTTCTGTGTTCATGTCATATCTCATACAACATTCTGCACTTGTTTAAAAAAAATTTCGAGGACTTTAAAAATTCGACAGAAACCAGAATTTAATGTTTCAAGTTTCGGAGTAGTTTCGGTTTCGTAATCTAACAAACATCGTCTAATACTCTAGTCCAGCTCTGATCACTGTTGGGATTCCTCAGCACCCTACTGGGTTTTCTATGCAACTACCATGCCAATTTCAAAAATTTCAAGAATGCTAAAGAACCCTAACCTAGGATCTAACTAGAGTAATTAGACAAAACAAACATGTAATCTACCATTACACTAAGTGAATGAGGAATACAACCTTTGTAGACCGGTCCTTCACTTCTAAAGCTCCGTGTAGTAGTCCTTTCGCTGCGAGTGGTGATCTCCCGAACTCTAGTATGGGTTCTCTTAGAGAAATGAACAAGCTTGCTCGAAGTCTTCGAGGCCGAACATGATCTAAGTCGAGGAGACTCAAACCCAAGATACCTCTTCACTATGTGATGAACTTTGTGAAGAGAACACCCTAAACTAAATGGCTAATAGTATAGGATGGTGAAGTAGTAAATGGGCTCACTTTATATTTATTTTACTCACAATATTTCATCGCTTTCTCAAGATCAAGAGAGCTAGAATCAAATGAAGAAGAAGATGATCAAGTTGAGAAAATGAAACCCCATGAGATGAGAATAGCAACCATGGGTGAGTTAGTGTCATACACTAACCCATGTAGAGAATAAACCATGGGTTACAATAATGGTTAGGTTAATAAATATCTACAAGTAAAACAAAAAGAGTGAACTTGGTCAATAGTTCCACAAGCTTCTACAAGCTTCAACCATGTGACAATTTCCAACCAATTTTGATTTACTTTAAATAAATAAAACCCTCACATTATTATGAGCATGGTGTGAGTCTCATACACCCATGTAGCATGTGGCATCTAGCATGACACAAAATAATGTACGCTAATATATATCACATATATACTAATGCACAATCAAGTGAGAAAAGAAATCTTATGTGAGCTAATACTAGTTAATGTAAATTAATATATCAAATATATAATTATACATTAGATTATTAAATCAATACTTGATTTAATAATCCGGCTATATCACATATAACCGACTAATATCATGTGTATCATTTTATCGAATCAACACTTAATCCGATAACCCGGCTATATCACATATAACCGACCGATGAGACAAATCGCGAGAATAGAATACGGTATCACATACTCGTATTAATCTCGGTCCCGCACATATCACATATGTGCTCCTACTCCGTTTCGCTTGAGCCAGGAAATCTCTGTATAGGACTCTAAAGACTCGTCAATACGTCGGCTGTAGGTGATGATCATATCAAACACCCACAAGCCGCAAGAGGCCTGCTAAACGTAACGGCCACCCGGGTATTGAGCGATAAGAAGATCAACAAGCAAGCCTGCTCATACTCCTGCGAATCCAATCAGTAACACTACCGTACAGTCCGGTCTCTTCGTCTGATATGTCGCATATCTCGCCTAGGGGTGGTAAACGTCAGACCCCAATATCTTGATAAGTCATGCCGATGCAAGGTCCATAACGGGTCGAGAAACAACCGATAACACTTACCAGTAAATCTCATCTACCCTGGCCAGGGATTTCCAGTTATGGCTAGTCGGGCACAGCGCAACATCAACCCCTAATACCGGGAGAGACGAATCCCCTCCTATCGCTCATTGCCTCCATGTGACTCGGGACTGTACCCAAAAACCACCTGTTTAAACGACTCATTAGAGCCATGGTAGGGTGGAAATCAAACCACAATGGGAGACACACAAGACTCTATGACGATCTCGGGTCGACAGACTAACCTGTACCAGTGTCACCAGAGAACTGCTATCTGACGTGAGGTATAATACCATCTAGGAGTTCTCGGCGAGTCCGTTCAGTATACCCAGTCTCCACTGAGCACCTGTATACAATCCCTGATGTCAAACATCAATTGATATGGGATCATCCATCGCCCATCACATGGGTCGAGAAGATATACGCTAGCATACTCTGGAATATCGATGCCCTGTCTCGATATTCTCTCGACTAGGAACAATTGAAGGATGAACTCATGGACTGCCCAGGTCCCACTAGTATGATCTACATCATAATCCTGAGAGTCAAGTACACATCATAAGGGCTTTATCAACATGTAACAGAGAGACTGTAAGTGTACATGTTAAGATAAAGAGCAACCAGATTGCGTACTATCATGTCGAGCAAGAAAGTCCTCTCTATATATGTCCCAGCATCCACTATAATATACATCTCATGTACAATAATTGCCTTTAGGGCATACATACAACTAACAACACCAACATCACATTCTAGATATGCAACCTAGTTTAATTGATTACACATTAATTAGGCTATGTTTACCAACACATATAAAAAACGAGAAAAACAATTAAATTAAACAATTTAATTTAACTAGTTTGCATGTCGATGATCCAATAAACTAAACATTTCCAAAATATAAAACCAAAGACGTACTCGAGAGGCTCGATAGAGGCCCCCCCTCCACCCCACCCCGAGCCTAAGTGGACTCAGGTCAGCCCCGAGCCCACTCGGGACAACCCCTGAACCAAGGTGTTTTGTCTCTAGTTTAGATCTAAACCAGAGCCAAAACAGCCCTGGTTCAGAGCTGAACTCGAGCCCCCAAGGAGCTCAAGTTCAGCCCCGAACCCCTGAGGCTCGGGTAACCTCGAAGGGTGAGTAGCTGGGGTTAAGGGGAGCTCAAAATATTTCAAAAACGGATTTTTAAAACATAAAAGAAAGTATGGAAAAAGTTTAGTTTTAGCGGATCGTCGACAACAACTATTAGTAGATGGATCGGTTTTAATACCATGTAAGTGCATGGTGCTAGGGTTGTAACACTTACGAACCGCGGCGGAAAACATAAAACAATAATTTTATAATATAGCACCAAATACAAACCCAAAATCATCCAAGAACTAGTGGTTGCAAAAACTCAAGAGAGCTATAGTAAGCTAAACTAGGAGTTTGAAGGGGTAACAACTTTTGAAGCGTGTCCACACACAAGTGGAAGATCCTAGCTAGGCTTCTTGGTTACAAGATCGAGTTTGATCGCAGACCTCCTTGCCTAAGATGATCCACTTCGAAAGAAACCCAACCCAAGTTTCAACTTCACCAAATAACTCTTCTTTGTTAACCAACTTACTCTCACAAAGTGCTAGAATGAGAAAAAAAGAAAATGTAGAACTCAAGCTCACTCTTTTTCTCTCTAGTTCTTCTCTAGTTCTCAACTCATGCGAGAGAAGACGAGGAGGAGAAATGATATGGATGCCTACCCCCTTTCTCTCTCTTCTATCATATATTAGAAAGAAGGGATGCTCATTTTCTCTCAAAGCAGTCCTAACTTGCCTACATCCCTCCACAACAAGCATGCCACTAGGAGACAAGGCTAGTATATGTATCATATACATAAATTAGTATATGTATCATATACATATACGCTGGAGATAGAGTGAGTGAAAATAATACTAGAATACATATCAATATATGTTTTATTAAGTCAACACTTGATTTAATGATTCAGATTTATAATAAACCAGCTAGTATTATCAAACGTCTGATTAATGTACGTGTATCATATACATGTGTTTAATCGAACTCCCGCATGTATCATCATACACACACTATATCATTTCGCCTGAACGGGGAAACTCCCTATGTAGGACTCTAAAGACTCAACAATACACTGGCAGTGAGTTATTGGATCATATCCATAACCCACAAGCACATCAACGGCACTAGCAGTACATAATGGCTATCCAGGTATATGTCAGAAGAATGGTTGACGAGCAAACCCATTCGTATCCAACAGAGCCAATCAGTGACAATTATCGTACAGTCCAGTCTCTTTGTCAGAGAATGTCGCATACCGGGTCTAGAGGATGGGAAACTGTCAGACCTTTAATAACCTAATAAGTCATGCCGATGTCAAACTCATAACCATTCAAGATACAACTAATAACCCTTATCAGTTTATCTCAACCTCCCTAACTAGGGACTTATGATTATAGTCTATCATGCACAATGCGGTATCAACTCACTATACCGGGAGATATGAATCCCATCTTGATCGCTCACTACCTCCATGTGCTTCGGGACTGTACCCAAATAAAACCTATATGCACGATTTTTTAAAGCCGCGGTTGGGTAACAATCAAAGTACAGCGGTAACACACACAAGAAACTATGACGATTTCATGTCAAAAGACTACCCTTTACCATTATCACCAGAGAACTGCTATCCGACAATAGATATAGTATTTAGGAGTACGAGTCCGTTCTGTGTACTCATTCTCAAATGAGCACATGTATACAATCTTCGGTGTCAAACACCAATGGCTGTGCGACCAACCACCGCCCCGGTCGGGATCAAGAAACGTATACACTAGTCTAATCTGGAGTACCGATGCACAGTCTCGATACTCCCATTACTAGGAATATTTAAGGATGTGCTTATGGACTACTCAGGCTCTACTAGTATGATCACATCATAATCCTGGTAGTCAAGCAAAAATCTTACTGATTTTATCTGCATGTATTAGCGATACGTAATATCAAGTAAAATATATACAAGTGAAAGATAAAGCAAATCAGATAGTATACTATCATATCGAGTAAGAATGTTTTGTACATATAGGTCCAAGTACAATAATAATTTCCTCTAGGGCACCTATATCTAATAGTAGTGATGCGCAATCCTCTAAGATATGCAAAATTTTGCGATCTCCTGCGAAGCATGCTTCTCGCCTGACTCGGCCCCAAGAATCTTTACGCGCTTCCTAGACTGTTTTAGATAGAACCAATTAGGAAGAGATTTATTCATGTAAATGGATTCTAACTTCCACAATCCTGTCGCGGTCGTCTCTTACGCCACTTCGCAAAGAACAATATCGGCTATAGAAAGCTAGATCGAACTTTGAGTTTTGTTCTCCATCTCTTCACTTTCCGCTGTTGTAGTCATTGTCGGAATCCTGTTTTTCGCAAACACAATCTTGTGCGCACCTTATTGCTTCAATAGCGTCGTCGTCTTCAATCTTTATAAACTGAAATTATTGCGCCCATCAAACTTTTCGACATTGTAATTTGTAAATGCCATCTTCCAAATCAACTCCAAAACTCGAACTTGACGCTCTAATACCACTTGTTGTAAGAATTACATATCGACACGCAGCGAAAATCCAAGATCGTTATTATAGGGTATGATGAAAAAGGCTATCCCGCTCTGATCCTATAACCGCAAAGTGATGAGAATTTTCAATATGAGAAAAAATTACAAAAGATTATATCGACTTCTCACCCTCCTTAATAAAGAAATACCCTCTCTCAAAAAAGCTCTCTCTATCCACGTCTATGCTTGGCCATCTCTTCCACTCTAATCGAGCTCTAGGTTAATTGAGAATTATGGATACAAAAAACCCTAGAAAAAACCTCATAATTACAGGGTAAATAGATATTTGAAAATAAATCCATATTTAACTAAAGATAAATATGAATTTAATTTAGAGATTAGATTTAAATCTAAACTATAAAGATTAGATTTAAATTTAAACTAAAGAGATTAGATTTAATCCTGAACTAATCCCAAATTTAAATCAAATTTCAACATAATTGACATCCTTCTTTTCCATGATACCTAATTTAGGTTTGGAATGGAGACCTTAAGATTTTTCTCTTCTTTTGGGATGGATGGAGATCTTAAGATGATATCTAAGCAATCTGCCTGTTTCAGTTTCCCGAATCAATTATGGAAGAGAGATAACATTTAACTTGTTATTTCTGTATTTCTTTTCTCCCTCCTTTCTCTTTTATATTGTAAGTAGATATTTATTTTTGATGTACGTGGAATTTGCTTTTATAATTTACAGTTGGGGCTTAATTTTTCATTAATAAAAAGATACTAAAGCAATCTAGATTCGATGAACCAATCAACGAGGCAAGTTATTTTAATGAACTGCAGAAGGTTAAGCAGGATTGTTTGAAAACGTACATTTGTACAGAAAAAGAAAAGAAAAGAAAGAAAAGTGGGTATTAGCTATCTTAAGAAAGAATTGATTGGCCCCTTCAATTTCAATGCTATAATCAGTAAAAGCGTAAATGTGACTGCGATACTGTTTCTCTATTGTTTTTGTGATGGAAAATGTTTCATAATCAACAAAACATTATATTTGCAATCATCTGATTCAAAAGTAACATATACATATATATGTACAATTTTTAGAAAATGTCTGTCAAGATAAACGGTTTTGATCCAAAAAAATGTCATCCAAGAGTTTATTTATCTTTCTTAAAGGTAAATTATTATTAGATTATTATGCTATATCTTTTTATATTCTTATTTTTATCTTGTAATCTCTATCATTTTCTATTTCGAACGAAATGATTTATCTATCTTATACCTGTTTTACCCTATCCATATTTCTCAAAAGAATATTATATTAGTTAAACCCTATATACTTTTTGAAAAGGCCAAAAAAAGACTTTCTAGTGATGTTCTTATGTTCTAATACTTTTTGGAGCATTTGTAATGATATTTCAAAACTAATTCGTTTTATGATGATAGATTTAAAGTACGGTGATTCTAATAAAATTTTATTATAATTCTCATTGAACCATCTTTTAAAATTAGCTAAGAAAGTTGGAGAATTATATCTTTACTATTATACCGCGAACATAACAAGACATGTGCCATGTCCAATTTCAATTCAAAGAAAATAAATTAGAAAAAGGAGCATATTCCTTCCTACATAACTTTTCTAGAATTCAACAATAGGAGCATGACGGTTTAGTTAATCATCCTTTATTTATGATCGCATGCATCACTCATATCAGAAATTGGTAGCATGTATATGCAAAAGGGGCCTTGTTGGTGAACGACCCCTGCCTCCTTCATAAGATTTATTTGAATACTTCAAAGGAGGAGATCACAGGTCATCTTGATCAGGACTAGATTACCACATACTTTAATAAAAGGATGGTGTCACTTTCTTCATTATGTCATGTATCCGCAATGAGGCCATAAAAAATACAAGCATAATCACCGAATAAGGAATAATTATAAATAGTGTTAAAGGTTATTAAATAAAATTATTGCTTCAATTGCTCATATTAGTCTAAGCACAGATGAATGTCGGCTGAGGCTAGATATTAGGTGACCGCTGTGCCGAAATCATTAGCTTAAATTAATAATGGTTTGGTTTATTTGCCATAGTTTTTGAATTTGTAGACAATTTGAAATCCAAGTGTCTTATAAATTAATAATGATGATGCTCGCTACTTTAATATATGTACTATGGTTTTCATACGAAGGAAGCTCATTATTTGCTTCTTTTATTATTTATCGAGAGGTTGATTTTTCTTTCTACAAATTATAAGATGATCATAATTAGGTGCAGCAATTCTTGTGTAAGGCCCATCTGGTGCATTTTGATCTCATACAGGCCCAGTGGATGTTTTGAACGAAATTGAACATTCAATCAATTGTAAAGCCAACATCAAAACCACTTAACCGCCTTCGAGCCATCACCAGTTATAAGGAGAAAAAATAGGGTCGGGTCGACAGCAGCGAACAAGTGCGCCTTTTGCACTGCAACGACCATGATGCCATGGAAGAGAGAATATTCACCGAGAATTTTTTTATTTCTCTGAAATGATACGAGAAAGAGAAGATTTTAAGTTGTTGTCTAAGGGCCCGTTTGGATGGAGGTAATGAAAATTGTTCTTGGCCATTAATCTTACAAAATCAAGAAATTTAATTTCCACAATTTCATTTGTTTGTATTCGGCAAAGAAAATGAAAAGAAGGTTAGCTCAGTAAGTCAAGAGGACAAGATTTTAGCATACAAACACAAAATTTAAGAGAAAGGGAAAACATTCATCTTGGCTTCTGACATTTTTAATTCTTAATTTTTGGGACTCAATTAACCAAATGGACCCTTGGTATAGTTTGCGTGTAAGCATTTTGCTACTCAGAAAGAGAGTGATGCTATATATGTTGATTTATGAGCATATAGAGAGATAGAAACAAATGTTACATAAACATTTTTTAAGTTGATTTTTCTTAGCTTTTCCAGGCTATTTCAAATGCGTGAAATTCGTTTTTCATTAAAAGTTCTAAAGGGATGGTAAAACTTTAATTATTCGTTCATCTCAAAACCTAGTAAATAAACACCTATATAATTTGGGAAAATCCTCTAAAAACTTACATATACAGTATTTTTGGACCCCACTTAAACCTCATTTCTAGCTACCCTCTACTTCAAAACAAACAACACCAAGCCTTTACATTGTTTTGATTCATTTTCCTATGTTTGTTTGATATCAATTAAGTCCGAAGTAGTAAGTTGGCCTCACATCAACTCAACAAAATGAGAAAAAAAATGAATTTATTTTCTTAAAACTAGGGATTAGCCGGAAGTGTTTGCTAGTACCGCGACGGGGTTTAAACGGGCATTACACATGCAATTTTAAAAATTTCGGGTGCTAACGAACACTGGCCAAGATCTTAACTAGAATATTAGGGTTTACTATGATGATATCAACTAAACTATAAGAAGGGAAGGAGTATACGACCTTCATAGACCAAGTCCTTCTCTTCAAATGCTCCGGGTTGTAGTCAGCGCGACTCCACTAGACTCCACTTGAAAGTTGAATGAACTTCCTCCGATGACCTTCGTGCCGAAGATGATCCATCCGAAATCCGTCAATCCAAGCTAGCTCTTCACTAAACCTTTTAGTGAAGGAAACACGCTATACTTAATTGCTAATCAAGTGTAGGATGGTGAAATAGGGGTTTTGTTTTGCTCACTAGGGTTTCAAGCACTATGGTTCACAACACATGTGATTGCTAGAGCTTGAAGCAAGAGGTGAAGAAAAATGGAGAATGCTAGAGAGCAAGAGCTCAAGAGAAATACTTAAGGCATCAAGCATAGAATGAAGAATGGCTCACCAATATATCTCACTTGTTGAAGCATGGAATTTTCACATAGAAAATATGCACCATGCTTCAATAGTGTAGTCAAACTAATAAAATATATTATGAACCATACCTTCAACCCATGCCTTCAAAAGTCTCCTCATTTTCCACCTCATTTTCTATTTTCTAAAAATAGAAAATGTATGCCATGCTTCATATATGTATATATATATATATATATATATATATATATATATTATGAAGAAAATAATTAGTGAGCTAATAATATTAGTTAATATATAATTATATCAAATATAATATATATCAAATTATTAAATCTAACACTTGATTTAATAATCCGGTTATATCACATATAACCGACTAATATCATTTATCTGTATATCAAATTATCAAATCAAAACTTAATTCGATAATCCGGTTATATCACATATAACCTAACTGATAACAAATAACCGCCAGATTAGAATACGGTATCTCATACTCGTATTTAATCGGGCCCTTGCATATATCAGCATATGTGCCCTACTTCGTTTCGCTTGAACCAAAAAACTTCTGTGTCGGACTCTAAAGACTCGTCAATACGCCAGCAGTAGATAATGATCACATCAGTTACCCACAAGCCGTCAGCGGTACTAGCTGGACATAACGGCTACCCAGGTATTGAGCGATTAGAATATCAACAAGCAAGCTTGTCCAAACTCCCATGAAGTCTATAAGTAACACTTACTGTACAGTCCGGTCTCTTCGTCTGATATGTCGCATATCATGTCTTGGGGTAGAATCGTCAAACCCCAGTAACGTGATAAGTCATGCTGATATCTGGCCTATAACAGTTCGAGAAACTACCGATAACTCTTATCAGTAAAACTCAGTAGCATCCCTGACCAGGAACTTCCAGTTATAACCAATCGAGTATAGTGCAACATCAACTCCCAATACTGGGAGAGACGAAACCCCTCCTATCGCTCATTACCTTTATGTGATTCGGGACTGTACCCAAAATCCACTTGTTTGCACGACTCTTTTGAGTCGTGGTAGAGAGAAAATCAAAGCACAGTGGGAGCCACACAACACTCTATGACGATCTCGGGTCTACAGAATAATCTGTACTAGTGTCACCAGAGAACTGCTATCTGACGATAGATATAATACCAATTAGGAGTTCTCGGCGCGTCCTGTTCGGTGTACCCATTCTCTAATGAGCACATGTGTACAATCTTTGATATCACACACCAATAGCTGTGGGATCAACCATCGCCCCATACAGGATCAAGAAATGTACACACTAGTCTACTCTGGAATATCGATGCCCTGTCTCGATATCCCCTCGAATAGGAACTGTTAAAGGATGTACTTGTGGACCACCCTAGTCCTACTAGTATGATCTGCATCATAGTCCTGATAGTCAAGTACAAATTCTAAAGGCTTTATTAATATGTAAGAGAAAGAAAGTATAAGAATACCAGTTTACATGTTAAGATAAAGAGTAACCAGATAGCATACTATCATGTCAAGTAAGAAAGTCCTTTATATATGTCCAAGCATCCACTATAATATAGATCAATGTAAAATAATGATCTCTAAGACATACATATTCCTAATATTAGCCTCAAAACTGACTTCATTAACATCACATATTTACTTCTCTGTTACTATAATTCAAATCCAAAGATGTCTATGTGCCACCATCTTCTTCTTTTTTCCAAAAAAATCAATTAGATGAAAAATGCTCAAAGGTTTCTCTGCCCCTCCCCCATCCCCCCACCCCACACACACACTAAGATGTACAACTCGCATAATTTTGTACTTATTCAATATGTATAAATGGCAATGCATATACACATGCACCGAAGCCAATTCAATTAAATTAGTTTTTCGCACATGCTATGCTTGTGAGATAGAATTGAATTTATTATGTAGAGCTTGTATATTTGATATCATCCATTATAAAGATATAATTAATATTATAAATTTTTATATGTTGAAAGCTTATCTTTTCTTTATCATAATTTAGTTATAATAAAAGTTCTAATTTGATTGATTTATAATGATAAAATAGTTGTAGGCATTCATGAAAATTTTGCATTCGTTACTTCCTACGAATCATCTGAAAGAAATTGAGGGCGAAGGATGTGCAGGGGTTGTTGGAGATCAACAACAACTTCCAAATTCTCTAAAAGTTTCTTGAAATCACTTCATGAATCTTGTGTGCCATTTAGAAATATGAGAGAAATATCTAGAAGCTATGAAGCTTCTAGATTAAGCATAATATTATAGAAAAGATAAAGCTTATGAAGTTTCTAGTTCATGGAAACTGTTTTTCTCAATCAGAGCAAAGCTCTGTTCAAATTCTAAGGCGGGAAATGAAGCAACGCTTCCGTTTCCCCCAATCAGAGCAAGACTCTGTTTTAAAATTCAAATTTTAAAGGAAGCAACGTTTCAGGTAACTTGCGCTCTGCGCTGCGCGACAGGTGTCAGCGCAGTTGCGCTGCACTCTGCGCTGCGCGACACGTGTCAAGCGCAGGTGCGCTTGCGTCAACTGTGCCAGCACTAAAACTTAAATAATGAATTATTTAATCAGAATTAAAATTCTAAAAAGATTTTTTTAATCTTGTTAAAACAAGAAGATTATCTTCTGTAAAACAGAGACCTTAGGATCAAAGGTCCAATTGTGGGGAAATATCCCCAGATCAATCAGAGAAAGATCTTTGTAACTAACCTAACAAACTAATTGGCCCTATATAAAGGCCCCTAGACTCCAAGTCTCAGATATACAGAGAACTCCTCTAAAAACTTTCAGAAAAACTCAAAGAGAAAAAAAAGGTAAACCTTTGAAAAAAGAAGAATTTCTTCTAAAAAGATCAAAGATCTAAGAACAAAATCAAGATCTTCAATATAAAAGAGAAAAAGATCATAAAGATCCAATCATAAAAATTAAAGAAGTAATTTACTTCATTTCTAGATGTTTTGATCTATATAAAGGCACAGCCTTTTAATGAACCATTAGTTCTTGAATCTTGAGGTAGAACCTCTTTAGAACTGAAAAGATTCTTTTCTTTGATCTAAATTTGATCAAGATGCGCTCTGCGCTATTGAACAGTGCCATGCACTCTTAATTTGCGCTGTTGCGCTTCTTGGACTGGCGCAAGTCACCAGAAAGCGCCACGTGTTAATCACAGAACAACCTACGCCTTGCGTTTCTAAAACAGAGCGATGCGCTCTTAGATTGGTGCACTGCACCAGAGCGCGCTACGTGTCAGCAGCGCACTGGCGCAGCGCACTGGCGTAGCGCACTGCGCTAATAAACTTGCGCTCACCAGAGCGTGACACGAGTCACCTCCACATGCGCTGGCGCCTTGCGCTCCTTAATTGGCGCAAAGCGCCTGATAGGCCACGTGGTGCACCGTCAGACCATTAAATACTCTGCATTATTAAAAAGGGGCAGAGCCCGATTAAAAGGCCTAACAGGCCTAATATAAATGCCATGCATTTAAAAATAGAGCCCAATACCATGCATTATAAAAGGGTTGAGCCCCAAATAAAGGCTCAAACAGCCATAACAACAAAATGTTCGACTCATATCAACCGAGCCCATATGCTCACAAACCTTCAAACAGACTTTAGTCCCAAATTAGACTATAGATCTCCCAACCAACTTTGGTTCAAGGGTACATCTCTGAACTCCTCTGATATCTGTCGTTGTAATCCTTCAACGTCGTCAGAGAGGTGACGGGTCCCGACGGCCATATATTCCATGGACCACCATGTCCCTAAACTGGCAATGGACCACCATGTCCCTAAACTAGAACAATAGAGCCCAAATGCTCTTTTGTCGGATCTAAACGATCCTGTTAAGCTGATCTTAGTCTCAAATTAGACTAACATATTCTTAACAAACGTTTAAGTTGATCTTAGCCTCAAATATGGCTAATGTATCCTTAAACCAAAACCCCAAACCCAAATCTAAGAAAATACGGATTTGGACTAATCCACGTCCTACGGGCGACAACATAAATTAGTCTCCGTATACAATCCACGGGCAACCACAAACAAAACAAACACCCATGACACGAAGTGACCATCTGGAGAAGGAGAAAGTTGTTGCCGCGATGCGGTAGCGTAATTAACTGCAGGGGCTTACACCTGCAGGGAAGAGCATCCCCACAATCAAAAACCCTTCGAACGAGGGGGAATCTGACGAAGTCTGCTACATCGGCCGCATCCGTTTAAACCTTCGATACACGGTGCCATAAATCAACTTGGCATCTTCGGAGAGGTGGACGGATAAAACCAAATAGTATCTGCCCCGAATTTCAGGCAAGACGCCCATCGCGTCTTCGCCGCGTCCTTCGGAGGGGAACAGATTCTGGCACGCCCGGTGGGACCTCTTCCTCTTTCCACTCCACACTTCGTGTGTCGTGTTCGCGAACAAATCGCGGTTTGCTATGGTTGCCTGTGGATTCGAGGTACTTAGATTTGGTGTCTTGCTCCGTGCAGAAAACAGAAGATCAATGGCTTCAAATTGCACTACCAGCAACTGCAACTCTCACTCCGTCCTTGCTGGAGGAGTGACTTACGGGCCCCAAGTGGCCTCCCTTTTCAAGATGCCAGTGGAGCAGGTAACTCAAGCCACCACTGGACTATTCTTCGGGACCATACTCCCACCCATGAGCTTCAACGCCCCTGTACCGTCACAAGAAGCTCCCAAGAAGTCGGTATTCGATCGGCTTGCTACTACTGCGGCCCCTCTCAACGGGTCACCCAACTCCACTGCCTCAGTTTTTAACAGACTAGGCCAGAGCTCCAACGGGCCCATGAAGAAGCATGCAATACCAGAAGGTGTTATCCCGAAGCGGATAGCCATCCCTGCTCCCAAAATCGTCAAGGCGGTTTCTCCTGCCAAAGGGTCGGTCTTCACAAGACTGACTATTTCTACTCCCGTTCCAAGCGAAATCACCAAGATTGCTTCCCCTACACGGAAGTCTGCTTTTGATAGATGGGCCGTCCCCATTCAACGGACGTCGGTCTTTAAAAGGATGATAACAGCGAATTCTGACCAACACAGGGGGCATGAGGAGGTCACCCCTACGGCTAAACCAACTCCAATCGCGCGACACGCTCGCCGTCGTCACTGGCGCCGGGTAAGGAAAGCTGGGGGCAACTCCCCCTCTGGGATAACTCCGCTAGCTCCGATGGTAGAAATCAATGTTGCTGTTCCGACCGGGAATAGCTTTGAACCACTAAGAAGGATGCGCAAAAACTCACCAACTGCCGTATTGAAAAGATCTCCTACACCTGTGGATAATGCCCCAAAGGTGAAGCTGGAGCAGCCCCCTCAACGACTGTCCTCTGAAATTTACAAAATCTGGCGTCAAGTCCAAGACTCTGTAATGGATCAAGACTATCTCCGCCAACAGAAAAACATGAAGGTTCGGCAGGAGAAGGACTACTCTGTCAAGCCAGAAAAAGCAATAGCTGGCTGGGTGCCCACTGCAACGGCTTCCTCAACGTCAATCACTCAAAAGAAAAGGAGGCCGCAAAAAGCCCCTGTGAACATGGCGAACCGTAAAAGCGCTGAGCACAAACGCCCCAAGTCTGGGGGTATAGTGGTGCATACTGTTCATATGGCATCCGGGAAAGAGGATAGCCGCGCTTCGATGGGTCACCGACCGCTCACCCGATCCGTGACAAAATCCCAGGAGCAGCAACAGAAGCTTCAGGAAATGCCGACGCAAATGGCTGCACTCACCGGGCCAAAAGAAAGCCCGGAGGCATCATCAGAGCAGCGTCACGAACAAGAAACTGATGCTGACTTCTTACGCAGAGTCCTTGAAAAGAAAGAAAAAAAAGCCGCAGAGCAAGCGGCTAACATAAAGTGAATGGCACTTCTCTTCCAAGACATGGTCGGGATGATGTTACAGCCGGATCCTCCAGCCGAAGACCCTCTGATCATTATTGAAGACGATAGAGGGGAGACATCTAATCCTCCTCCGGCTCTTTCAGCAGCCAAGGAGGAAACTATCTCCAAGGCCGCCCTGGATGATTATATTGCTCAACAAATACGAGTTCACCAGGAAAATGAAGCGGCTGGCCAGGTCGTGAAAACTGGACGACCATATCCAGGATGGTACGATCAGATCAAGTATCCGCTAGGATACACGATCCCTAAGTTCCATGTATATAAAGGGGACAGGCAATCCCCATCAACATGTTGCCCAGTTCAGGGCTCTTTGTGGCAACACCGGCGGCGATGATAAGCTCCTGCTTCGCCAATTCGTCGGTAGCTTATAGGAGACGGCGTTTGAATGGTACTCCGAGCTTCCGAACGACTCCGTCAAAACTTTCGTTGAAATGGAGTTGTTGTTTACCCAGCGTTTCGCAAGCGCCAACGAGCGTACTCCAATAACAACTTTGATCAATGCAAGAGTAAAGCCGGGCGAAACTTGGGTTCAATATGAGATCTGATGGCGGAACTTGTAGTCAAAATGCGAACAACGCATCGAAGAAGCGCCAGTGGTGGGCATGTTCGTGGGCACCCTAGATCCTCATGCAACTATTTCACAGTTCATGATGTTCTTTAAACCAACCATGTTCCAGGCCTTGATTGACAAATTAGCCCAAATGGACCAGATGGGCCATAGACCGTCTCCTCCAAAGCCGGACTCTCGAAATGAGAAGGGGAAAGGAAAAGCGATCGTCGCCGCCACTGCTCAACAACAGCCGAGCAACTTGAAGCCGGTTGTCCGTCAAAACAATATGCGTCCACGCCTATCCCTCGAGGAGAGGCTAGGACGTCCTTACTCGTTTCCTCAAGATAAAACGAGAAGACTGTTCAAGCTGGCAGTGCGCAACAGACTCATCAATCTGCAAAATTCAAAACGTCCGTTGTAGCCAAACAACGTTAATGATCCCAATTACTGCCCCTACCACTGAGTATTGGGTCATCCGATCGAAGATTGCTACGTCTTCAAAAGCTGGATTGAAGACCAATACCAACAAGGCAAGTTCGCGTTGTCCGAAAAATGGAAGGTGAAACCGCCGCAACCTCATACCCCTAAAAAGGTGAATTTGCCGGGGGCAACGTGCTCCCTTATTGAAGAAGCTCCGTGGGAGGTTGTGCTATCTGCCAAAACCAAAAGGATGCTGAATGATCTCCAGACATGCCCGGCGATCAGGTGGAAGAAACCGCTAGAACCCCAGATCATCGAAGGGATGCTGAAGCCGCGCCCAACTCCAAAGATCGGTGGTGATGGCCCAAGCACTCACACCCAGCCGTCGAAATCTTCAAAGAAGAAGAAGAAGAGATCCAAAAAGCCCGCGAAGCCTGGCGACAAGCGCACGGACTTACAGAAACAGATCAACGCGCTGGAGGAGTATAATCAGAAGGCACGGACTCCCATCACGCTCCAAGAGTTCCTCAGCCACGTCTTTCAGGAGAAAGATGATGGAGAAAGCTCGTCGAATGAATCTGAAGGTTACGTAGCAAGTTGTCATATGATCTCCCACTCGTTGACAGACGATGAGAAAACTCCTTGCACTGAGAAGCTGGGGGCAGATCCTAAACCGGAACTTCTGGGGCCATCAGATGAAACAATTGATGCATTCCTCAACGAAGCTCTTTTGAAAAGTAAAGCTGATCGGGAACGCGAGACGGTCATATTTGAAAGGGCCAAGCGCCGGCGACTAGACGAAAGAGTTGAGACACTCCCATCAAATCAAAAGACATCCGTTGCGGATAAAAACAAATTCAAGACGAGGAAAAGGTTTGCTAAAGCCATATCAATGGGGATAAAGTTACCACCCTCTGAAGGAAACATTGCCGGCAAAGCAGAAATGCACCCTTCCTACTGTTTATATCATCGAAAGATTTCGCACCCCACCGAAGAGTGCAAAGCTTTCAATAGATGGTGGCAGGGGTATGTTGTTCACCGGCATCATTTTAAGCGGGAGAAGCGCAAAACTCGTCGGGAGCGGAAAAGTACGACCGAGGAGCTTAGAAGAACTACCAGCGATTGTCGCATGGTTAACGCCGGGGAAGCGCAAATTCTCACATTCGGGAGCGACTCTAACGAGGAAATGGCTCTTAGCCCTCTCTTTAAAGAGTCCACCTCAGGAAAAGAGGAAGAGCCGAAGGCCTGCGAAAATATCCGGCTGCGTAATCGTACGCTACCCAAAAAGAATCTCGGACCCTCAAATAAAAAAGATAAGGGTCTCTGAGGATATCGCCCTAGATGACCAAGTCATGGAAGAGCTAACCGCCAAGGACCCGCCAAAGAAAACTAAGGTGGACTACAACGTTTTGGCACACTTGAGGAAGCTACCCTCACAGCTCAGCATTCTTGACGCCCTTTTACTATCAAAAGAAGTAAGGGATTCATTGATCAAAGCTCTACAGGAGCCAGAGCAATTCCAAGCTTTTCTCGCCGAAGAAAAGATGAAGGACGAGCTGGAAGAAGTGCACACAGCCGATGTCACTTTCGGTGATGAAGACCTCCTCCTTGGGACGTGCGAACACAATCGTCCCCTCTATGTCTCAGGGTACTGCCACGATATAAAGATAGGCAAAATCTTAGTTGACAATGGGTCTTCCGTCAATCTCCTCAATGTACGGGTATTGAAGGAAATCTGCATGAGCGTCCAGCACCTCGCTCGGGATAAGATCACCATCTCCGGGTTCGACTCTCAATCATCATGGACTCTCGGGTCTGTGATACTGACGTTACGCTTTAGGCTACTCGTCACGGACATTAAATTCCACGTCATAGACGCCAAGACATGCTATAATGCTTTGCTCGGCCGACCCTGGTTACACGAGTACAACATCATCCCTTCTACACAGCATCAGTGTATAAAATATTTTAAGGATGGTCTCGAGTATACCGTAACAGGAGAGTTGAACCTATTCTCCGTAAACGAGGTCCGCAAGTACGAAGATGCAAAATACTTCTTGCCAGATTTCGAAGACACGGAGAGGTGTTGCAAGCCGGAGAACAAAGCTATCGCCACCATCCCTGTCTTCGGGAGTGATACTGAGGAAGAGAAAGAGATGGTTTATTCGGGTCCACCCCAATACAACAAGCCGGGACCATCCACTCCTATGTTGATCTTTGGTAGTGACTCGGAAGATGAAGTCCATGCTATATTCTCTGCTCGGCCTTCAATATAAACATTCGCTGACAAAGAGCAAAGTCTGCAAGTCGCCATGGTTCCGCCCAAACATCATAAAGAACTAGATGCGCTTGATACCTACAGTGTGGAAGAGCTGCAGACGTTCTACGTCCCTCCCAGGCGAGAAGGCGAAAAGGCGATCCTACTCTACCGCTCTGGGGAAACCAAAGTAGAGAAAGAAATCTGGCATGGTGCAGATTCTACACTTGACAGGCTCCAGCCCATCCGTTTACCCAAATATTACACGGACGGACTAAAGAGACTCTTAAGGCGTCAAGGTGTACCCCTTAAGCAAACTGCTCGAAAAGCCAAATTCTATAACAGGGTCTGGAACGTTCCCGGAACTCAGCACAAGTTGCCTAACGGGAGAATGGAAGCAATCGGGCTTGGATATGTTCGGTCCAAGAAACGGGAGCTACATCGCGACTGCTACGTCATACATGATTTTGATGAAGAAGGGGATGCTCAATGGGAAGATGCTAACCCTGAACCAGAAAAAGTCCCCGATGTAAAAATGTCCAGTCCGTCATTCGAAGAACAAATGGACAAGCTTATAAGAGAAGCTGGTCAAAAATTCCGAGACGACCACAACCGCGAAATGGCCATCTACGAGAAAGCCAGGACGCAACGCCTCCTCCAACAGGCTGTGAAAGACGAAAATGCCGCTCCCTGTCAACCTGTTGTAAAAAAGGCCCGACGCAGAGGCAGAACCAAGTCAAAAAGCGAAAAAAGCATTCAGCAACGACAAAGCGGGAAAAAGAAGCCACGCAGTCGGGAATCGAGCGGTCCGGATTTGTCCTTTATGAAGAAGATGAGTCGAGCATACTCTTTTCCTCAAGACAAGACAAAGAAGATACTTGACCTAGCTATAAAACACCAAATGATTACGCTTCCGGAATCCAAGCACCCCGAACAAGCAGGCGAAGTCTCACACCCGAACTATTGCTCTTATCACAGGGTAATAGGACACCCTCTCGAAGATTGACCTTCAAGAATTGGGTCGAAGATCAGTATCAGCTCGGCAAGTTCGCTCTATCTGACAGCTGGAGGGTAACGCCGCCACAGAAGCAAGAACCCAAAGCCACGAGAGCAGAACCAGATCCACATCGGTCTTGGAAACGAGCTCGTACTTGTCATATGATAACAATATCAAAAGAAGAGCCTGAAAATATGGATGACCTTCCCTGGTGCTTCGAAAACAGCGATGACGAGGTGATCTCAGAATTTCCAGCAGCGCCGAAAGAGCTGGAAGATGGAATCCATACTACGGCAGATAATCTCAAGAAAATTGAGTTGGGGACGGCGAACGACCCGCGACCGACATTCTTTAGTGAGCTGTTGTCTGAAGGAAGGGTGGCTTCATTAAAAGACGTGCTTATGCAGCATAAAGATTGCTTCGCATGGAACTATTCTGAAATGCCAGGACTAGATCCAGATATTGCTGTCCACAAGCTGGCAATATCCCCGGACGCCAAGCCAATCAAACAAGCACTGAGAAGAATGCGGCTCGAGCTTGAGATGAGTATCAACGCTGAGGTCAAGAAATTAATCGACTCTGGCTTCATCCAAGAAGTTCAGTATCCTGATTGGATCGCCAACATCGTCGCAGTGATGAAGAAGAACGGGACTATGCGCATCTGCGTAGACTTTCGGGATCTCAATAAAGCCTGCCCGAAGGATGACTTCCCAGTACCGGTCACCGAGCTGATGATAGATAACACGTCCACTCACGAGGTTTTCTCCTTCATAGACGGCTCATCAGGATATAATCAGATAAAGATGCATCTCGAAGACCAGAAGCACACCGCTTTCCAGACCCCTTTGGGTATATTCTGCTACAAGGTGATGCCCTTCGGTCTAAAGAACGCCGGTGCCACCTATCAAAGGGCCATGACAAAGATCTTCGATGACCTTATACATGAAATCGTCGAATGCTATATCGACGACCTCGTGGTTAAGAGCAAATCATACGAGGAACATCTCGAGCATCTGAAAGACCGTATTTCAACGCCTTCGACAATACAACTTGAAGATGAACCCTCTCAAGTGCGCATTCGGAGTTTCCTCGGGCAAATTCCTAGGATTCATCGTCCGACACCGAGGTATCGAGATAGATCCGTCAAAGATCAAGGCGATCATGGAAATGCCTCCGCTAAGGACTCTCAAGCAATTGCGGTGTCTCCAAGGGAAGCTCGCGGACATCCGGCGATTTATAGTCAACCTTTCAGGCAAGTGCCGCCCTTACAGTCACCTGATGAAGAAGGGAACCCCTTTCGTTTGGGATCACAAATGCCAGAGCGCGCTGGATGAAATCAAGCAATACCTGCAGAATCCGCCAGTGTTGGCTGCTCCGGTCAAGGAAAAGCCTCTCATTCTTTATACAACCGCCCTCGAAGGTTCCTTAGGCGCATTATGGGCACAAGAGAATGACCAAGGGAAAGAAAGAGCTCTCTACTACTTGAGTCGAGTTCTCCTGGGGGCAGAAAGCAATTATTCCCCGATTGAAAAACACTGTCTGGCGTTGATCTTCGCGATAACAAAACTCAGGCACTATGCATTGGCACATGAAGTCCGTATCGTATCGAAGGTGGACCCTCTCAAATATTTGATGTCAAAGGCTATATTGACAGGTCGGCTTGCTAAATGGGCCCTGCTCTTGATGGAGTTCTCAATAACTTATCAACCTCTTAGGGCAATGAAAGGTCAGGCCATCGCCGACTTCCTCGCTGAGCATCCGATACCTGCCGATTCTCCTCTGAATTGCGAGCTGCCAGACGAACATGCGTTTGATGCAATCGACGGTAGTGATACCCAATAGGAACTCTATTTTGATGGAGCGTCTTCCATAAAGAAGCGCAAACAAAGCACCCCTATAATCAAATCAGGGGTAGGCCTCATCTTCGTAACTCCATAAGGAGGGATACCGCGCTTTGCTTTCTCCCTAACAGAGCCGGGGACGAACAATGAAGCCAATACGAAGATTTGATAGCAGGCCTCGAGATCGCCATCGACATGGGAATTGAAAATCTCCTCATATATGGAGATTCTCAACTGGTCGTCAGTCAAGTAAATGGCGACTACCAAACGTGCAAACCCGAACTGGTAAAGTATGGCGAGAGAGTACAGCAATTGCTGACTCAAATCCCCTCCTACATGTTGGAAAGCATACCGTGTGCAGAAAATAGCAAGGCGGACGCGTTAGCCAAGCTCGCTAAAGAGCTAGCCGACGAGAACCTCGATGATGTAAGAATCGTGGTACAAAGCCGTCAAGTTCTTGCTCCGGCAGAGATATCCCCGGAATCATCCAATGGGAAGGAAGCGACTGAGCAAATGGCTATGCAAATAAAAGACTAGGAAAAGGCTGAGGATTGGAGAGAAGCCTTTATAGACTACTTCAAATCCCGTCGAACACCTGAAGTTGCGTCCTCAAGACATCAGCTTATGAAACGAGCTCCGTATTTCGCCTTCGTCAATGATACTCTGTACAAGAGGTCGTTTGATTCTCTGTAGTTGAGTTGTCTGGGACATGAAGAGGCGAAAAAAGTCGTCCAGGAAGTTCACGACGGACTTTGCGGTTCTCACCAAGCAGGCCCGAATATGAAGTTGAAGATCAAACGGATGGGTTATTATTGGCCCACGATGATCCAAGACTGCCTCGAGTATGCGAAGAATGCCACTCGTGCTAGATCCATGGAGACTTTATCCATCAGCATCCAAATCCGTTACACTTGACAGTGGCTAGCTGGCCGTTCGAAATGTAGGGGATTGGCGTAATCGGCCCCATCGAACCAACATCGTCCAGGGGACATTGATTCATCTTGGCGACGACTGACTACTTCTCCAAATGGGCGGAAGCAGTACCGCTGAGGGAAGTGAAGACGGAGAATATCCTCCATTTCTTCAAAACGCACGTCATTTATCGGTTTGGAACTCCGCGACGGATCATCTCCGATAACGGGCCAGCCTACAGAAGCCACAAGATCAGCCGCTTCGCGCAACAACACAACGTAAACTGGAGATATTCCTCAGTTTATAATCCCCGAGCTAACGGTCTAGCTGAGGCTTTCAACAAGACCTTGACGAAGATCATGAAGAAGACGGTGTCCCGAAATAAGAAGGACTGGCACGAGAGGCTGCAAGAAGCTCTCTGGGCGTATCGAACTACGTTCAAGACGGCCACGAACACAACGCCATATGCGTTGGTATTCGGTACAGAAGCAGTACTCCCTCTCGAAATAGAATTACCCTCTCTACGAGTAGCAGTCCACTACGAGCTGACGGACGAAGAAAATGCTCACCTTCGGCTTGAGGAGCTTGATGCCCTTGATGAAACCCGGCTCATAGCGCAACAAAATCTGGAGGCTTATAAAGCAAAGATGACGCGCTCATATGAAAGATTGACCAGGCCGAGGACATTCCGCCAAGGCGAACTCGTGCTAGTGGTCAAAAGACCTATGATCCCCAATCGCGCCAAGCAGGGAAAATTCAAGCCGTGAAGGCCCGTACATCATAGACAAGGTCTACCAGGGTGGAGCCAATCTACTCATGGATATGCACGGTGAAAGGCCTTTCCGGCCAATAAACGGTCGCTTCCTAAAGAAATACTATGCTTAATGAGTCACAACCTAGGTCAATGATAGATGACGACGACTATGTCCGCTCGCTATCTTTCTAAGCCCAAACTCTATAAGTAGTAGCCGGCCTTCTTCAACAACGGACCGAAACGTCCTTAAAACTAATGACGGACCACTACGTCCTAAAACTAGCTGTTGACTGAGATATCAATAAGCTACGGTGGATTGCAGCATCCTAAAGCCGATACAAAAAATAATAATAAAAAATAATAATAATAATAAAATAAAAACGGTATGTCCATAAGCAAAATGGGCACGGATGAAAACCCGAAAGGGCTCCGTGAGTAAAAACAGCAGGGCTACCGACGAGTGTTTGTGAAAACCTGAAAGAGCGCAATCTCGTTAGAAAAAAGAATTAAAAAAAAAAAAGAAGTCGGTGTGTCCATAAGCAAAATGGGCACGGATGATAACCCAAAAGGGCTCCGTAAGTAAAAACAGCAGGGCTACCAGCGAGTGTTTATGAAAACCCGAAAGGGCACAACCTCGTTAAAAGACACTTACAGGGTCCTCTCGACCTTGTAAGGAGAAACCACCCGTGTGAGATCCTTACGACTCACATGGGAGCAACACACTTAGGAATCCTCACGATTCCTGAGGAGAAATTACACTTGCGAGATCCTCACGACTCGTAAGGAGAACTCTCTTATGGGACCCTCACGGCTCATAAGATTTGAAAGTCTTAAGTTACAAAGACCTGAACCTGTTCTTAAGCAACCCCCACAACCTTCGATATTGCCCTACAAGTGGCTCAATACTGACCCAAGGCTTTGAAATACGGTATTCAAACCAATTGAGCCTGCTATATTCAGTCGTGCTCATCCCTTGCAATCATATCATCTCAGAAGGTTAGCGCAGGGTATACAATCCACGGGCGCGAATAAACATTTCCTCAGCAAAGTCCCACCCGTGACTAGGGATATGTCCATATGGTGAACAACCCTTGTAAGTCCTCTCGACTTATAATGAGAAAACCCTTTTGTAAGATCCTTATGACTTACAGCGGAACATACACTTAGGAATCCCCATGATTCCTAAGGAGAAAACACACCTACGAGATCCTCACGACTTGTAGGGAGAAATACCTTTGTGAGACCCTTACGGCTTATGAAGTCAAAAGCCTTAGTCGACAGGATCCTAATCCTGTTTACTAAGCCACTTTTGTTCAACATCGACAGAGGCAAATGATGATTTGCTCCTGGCAACATCCCAGTTGTAGCGGTGCTGATGCCGAAATCGGTGTCTAATCCCAAGCTTGCGGCGAAAAGACAGCAAGCCACACATGAATACGAAATAGCCGAAATGATGGGGCAACTTGCAACAAAATCAGCAAGTAAAAATGTATGCATGCAAAATAGCCGAAATGATTGGGCAACTCGCAATAAAAAGCCGCGAGTAAAAATAAAATAAATAGCCGAAATAATTGGGCACCGCGAAAAAACAGCTGAAATGATTGGGCAATCGCGACCTTCGCGATATAAAAGCTGACATGATAGAGCATCGCGGAAAGAAATAAAATAAAAAATATATATAATAAAATTTATGCCCTACAGGCGATATCATAGCAATCCCTGTATACAATCCAGGGGCATAAACAAAGAAGGAAACACATCTTCCCTCCCCATGCTCCATCAGAAAACGGAGCCAAGTCTTGACGGTAACTCATATAAAACCTGAAAGACCGCCAGAGATCATCTCACCCCAGCGTAGAGTGATCACCACCTCGACGTTCGTCTCGATATAGTAGACGCAATGTCACGACAGCGTTCTTACTCCAGCAGGATTCAGACACGACAATCAAACAACGGAACCACGACAAAATCCTTAGTTCCAAACCTCGACAGTTCACCAACAACCTAGAGACAACTGCGACACTCGTCTCGATACAGCAGACGCAATGCCGCCAAACGAAGCAAAGGACAAATTCCTAGCTTCAGGGTCTTGACGGCAACTCATATAAAACCTGAAAGACTATTGGAGATCATCCCACACCAGCGCGGAGTGGTTATGACTCATCGGGGCTCTCCAAAATGAGCCTAACCTCAAGTAAAAAGCGGCATGGTAAAATTCCTAACGCTTGCTCTTTCAACGGTCAAACTGCCTAGGAGTATTGCTTGAAGACGTCTTGTCCAGCCCCCGAAGGGATCAGAGACACGACAGTCGCAAGGCTACTAGAACAGCAAGATTGCCTATCGAGAAATGCATCAGCCAACGCGACGGTACGATGGACAAAACCCTAAGTACCACAGACCCTAACGGACCTCTATCGTAAGAGCAGAGGTTAACTGTGACGTTAGGATATTCTTGCGAGAACTGCTCGATTCGTCTCGACTCATGAGGAAATTAGTGTCTTTGCGAGAACTTCTCGATTCGTCTCGACTTGTGAAGAAAAGTCTTAGGTAGCGGGGAGTAAAAAACCTGTTTCCTAAGCACTGAGGCCCTGCAAGTCGGTCCAAAACGGACTCTTGCATACTATTCACGGACCACACTCTCCAAAGTCGAATCTCGAGAAAGAGAGAAACAACCACTTACGAGTCCTCTCGACTTGTAAGAGGGAAAATTATCTAGTGAGATCCTTACGACTCTCAAGAGAAAACACACTTAGGAGTCCTCACGACCCCTAAGGAGAAAATACACCTACGAGATCCTCTCGACTCGTAGCGAGAAAAGTTTTTATGAGACCCTCACGGCTCATAAAGTTGAAAAGCCTTAGGTAGCAGATCTGAACCTGCTTCCTAAGCCGTCACTACTCACCAAAGTATTCAAGACGGAATGTTCTATATCACCTATAGGCTATGCTTACTTAAGGAATACGCCAATAACAAAGCAGAAAATAAAAGGAAGGAGGCAAAAGATTTGTCATTCATACTTGGAAAATTCTTACATCAATAAAGACAATAAACAAAAACAGCATTATTGAAATGTTTACAAAGGAATAACCTCGGACCCAGGGCATGGATTGAGGAATTCAAAAGTGACCTTGTCCAGAATCTTCCACGCCTTTCGAACCATCCTGGTGTGCTTTCTTTCGCGATCACAAGCGTCGGGATCCTCACGGATGTCCTCCTCCCTCCGATAAGCAGCAAGTATTGCAGACTGTTGAAAAGCTTGATACAGAAGATCGATAAGGTTATCTCCCCTTCTCTTTGAGATTAGGCTCATCAGATATACCGAGTGCACCTTATCCTCGGCGGCATCCAATGCCTTAAGTGGCACACCAGTACAGAATAAGGGAAGCGCTTCCCAGATGGCTCCCACGATAAGCTTCAAGAGAGAGGAACGTCGAGGAAGCAGTTGACCATTGTATGCGTCGAAGCGACTCATGATTTCGGCACACTCGGCGTTTGTGACTTCTCGATTCTGAGAACGGCCGAGTCGGCGAATGTCTCCATAAGAGATGATCTCATCAAGGTCATACATGTAGGCGTCCATTATTCCTGTAAAATAAAATCAGCAAAATTAGCAGACAGACTGATTAAGCAAGATGATATAATTCATCAAAAAATAAAATGCCATATTTAACCTCCAAGATCCATGAAAAACTCTTAAGAGTTCTTCTATATGATTTGGAAGGAGCAAAGCTCTATTAATGAATTAAGAAAACACAAGAAAAATCCTTTTAGAGAGCGGAGCTCTATTAATGGAACCCTAATAGGGTTCTCTTTAGTCCCCTTTAGATCCCTTTAGACCTATAGAGCAAAACTCTGCTAGTGAAACCCTAAATGGGTTTTCTTTAGATCAGGGATCTATTGAGAGCAAGGTTCTTAAAATTAATTTAATTTAATCTAATTTAATTTTTACCTAAAAATTTTCTAGAGTTTTAACTCTTAAAAGTGCTTGAACAAAAGAGTAAGGCTCTGAAAAAAAAATCTTATGAAGAGATGAAAATCATCTAAGGGACCAAATGTCCTATTTATAGGCATTGAGAGCCGTTTTAACTTCCAAAAGATGGCGCAACGATTGGAATTCTGCCACCGCTGCGCTCACGTCTGGGCCCACGTAAGCGCAACGGTGGGGAGGCATTTGTTTCCCCTAATCAGAGCAAAGCTCTGTTCAAATTCTAAGACGGGAAATGAAGCAACGCTTCCGTTTCCCCCAATCAAAGCAAGACTCTATTTTAAAATTCAAATTTTAAAGGAAGCAACGCTTCAGGTAACTTGCGCTCTGCGCTGCGCGACACGTGTCAGCGCAGTTGCGCTGTGCGACACGTGTCAGCGCAGTTGCGCTGCGCTCTGCGCTGCGCGACACGTGTCAGCGCAGTTGCGCAGCGCTCTGCGCTGCGCGACACGTGTCAAGCGCAGGTGCGCTTGCGCCAACTGTGCCAGTACTAAAACTTAAATAATGAATTATTTAATCAGAATTAAAATTCTAGAAAGATCTTTTTAATCTTGTTAAAACGAGAAGATTATCTTCTGTAAAACAGAGACCTTAGGATCAAAGATCCAACGGTGGGGAAATATCCCCAGATCAATCAGAGAAAGATCTCTGTAACTAACCTAACAAACTAATTGGCCCTATATAAAGGCCCCTAGACTCCAAGTCTCAGATATACAGAGAACTCCTCTAAAAACTTTGAGAAAAACTCAAAGAGAAAAAAAAGGTAAATCTTTGAAAAAAGAAGAATTTCTTCTAAAAAGATCAAAGATCTAAGAACAAGATCAAGATCTTCAATATAAAAGAGAAAAAGATCATAAAGATCCAATCATAAAAATTAAAGAAGTAATTTACTTCATTTCTAGATCTTCTGATCTATATAAAGGCACAGCCTTTTGATGAACCATTGGTTCTTGAATCTTGAGGTAGAACCTCTTTAGAACTGAAAAGATTTTTTTCTTTGATCTAAATTTGATCAAGATGCGCTCTGCGCTATTGAACAGTGCCCTGCACTCTTAATTTGCGCTGTTGCGCTCCTTGGACTGGCACAAGTCACCAGAGAGCGCCACGTGTTAATCACAGAACAACCTGCGCCTTGCGCTTCTAAAACAGAGCGCTGCGCTCTTAGATTGGCGCACTGCACCAGAGCACGCCACATGTCAGCAGCGCACTAGCCCAGTGCACTGCGCTAACAGACTTACGCTCACCAGAGCGTGACACGAGTCACCTCCACATGCGTTGGCGCCTTGCGCTCCTTAATTGGCGCAAAGCGCCTGACAGGCCACGTGGCGCACTGTCAGACCATTAAATGCTCTGCATTATTAAAAAGGGGCAGAGCCTGATTAAAAGGCCTAACAGGCCTAATACAAATGCCATGCATTTAAAAATAGAGCCCAATGCCTTGCATTATAAAAGGGCTGAGCCCCAAATAAAGGCTCAAACAGCCAGAACAACAAAATGTTCGACTCATATCAACCGAGCCCATATGCTCACAAACCTTCAAACAGACTTTAGTCCCAAATTGGACTATAGATCTCCCAACCAACTTTGGTTCAATGGTACATCTCTAAACTCCTTTGATATCTGTCGTTGTAATCCTTCAACGTCGTCAGAGAGGCGACGGGTCCCGACGGCCATACATTCCATGGACAACCATGTCCCTAAACTGGTAATGGACCACCATGTCCCTAAACTGGCAATGGACCACTATGTCCCTAAACTAGAACAATAGAGCCCAAATACTCTTTTGTCTGATCTAAACGATCCTGTTAAGCTGATCTTAGTCTCAAATTAGACTAACGTATCCTTAACAAACGTTTAAATTGATCTTAGCCTCAAATATGGCTAACGTATCCTTAAACAAAAACCCCAAACCCAAATCTAAGAAAATACGGATTTGGACTGATCCACGTCCTACGGGCGACAACATAAATTAGTCTCCATATACAATCCACGGGCAACCACAAACAAAACAAACACCCACGACACGAAGTGACCATCTGGAGAAGGAGAAAGTTGTTGCCGCGATGCGGTAGCGTAATTAACTGCAGGGGCTTACGCCTGCAGGGAAGAGCGTCCCCACAATTAAAAACCCCTCGAACGAGGGGGAATCTGACGATGTCTGCTACATCGGCCGCATCCGTTTAAACCTTCGATACATGGTGCCATAAATCAACTTGGCATTTTCGGAGAGGTGGACTGATAAAACCAAATAGCATCTGCCCCGAATTTCAGGCAAGACGCCCATCGCGTCTTCGCCGCGTCCTTCGGAGGGGAACAGAAACTTCTAGAATAAAACTAGAGATATATAGATTTAGAGTCTTCCTAGGCAGCCTATAAATAGATGCTTAGCCCATCTTGTAGAAACCAAGCAAGCAAGAAAACAAGTGAGAAACACATGAGTGCTAAGAGAGCTAGAGTGAGCTTGTAAGAGTAATAAAAATTAGTGCGAGCGTCTCTTTGTAATAATAAAAGTTTGTAAATACAGTATTGCCTTTATTCCACCTGTCCATTCTCTACAAGTTGTATCAAAGTTACGGGGCTCTACAATTGGTATTAGAGCTGACGGTCCAGGACTGGCTCATTGCGCATGGGTGATTTAGCAGTATTTTTTGTAGCTGCCTAAGTTCGTGAATAGTTTAGGACTGTGAAGCTAGATGGTCTAGGACCAGGCTAACGTGGAGAGTCTGAGAAAAAGGACCATGTCACAATGGAGAATTTGGTGGCCAGGGAAATGAAGAAATTGAATAGGCACAACTACAGTTATTGGAAGACCTGCATCGAGTCCTCTTTGCAAGGACATGATCTCTATGAGATAGATGGAGGAAGCGAGACTGGAGCTCCTCAGGAGGCAGACGAGGAATTGAGGAAGTGGAAGATAAAGGATGGTAAAGCTGTTAGGTCCTTACTGCTGGCGCCTCAAGACTTGCGGTCAAGACGAAAGAGGAAACAAAAACTTTAAGCAAGCATAAGCGACCAAAACCCTACAATCGATTCCAAACACAAAACTAGGCAAACAAAAAGAGCTAAACAAAAAGTTTAGGGGGTTATTTACCTTTGTAGCATATCCGCCTAATTGCGGAAGACCCCTATATAGTTCCATGAACTCTAGCTAGGCTCCGTAGTCATCGTGAACAAGTTTGCATGCCGACCGACTTTGTTGAAGTTGATCCATGCAAGGGAGTCCGAAATCAAGCTTTAGCTCCACTCCAAAGTATCTAGTGAAGCAACTCACACATTAAGCTTGCTAAGAATATTGTGTGAGTGATGTTGTAATGAAACTCTCAAGTTTTCTCTCTTTTCTTTTTCTCTTTCAATTTGGAAGATCACCTTAGAGAAGAGGTAAAAGAGGATATGTTTCATAACTCAACCAAATCCCTTTTTCCTCTTGCTCTTATCCTAGTGAGAAGTGGGTGGGTGGAATTATGACTCACCTAGGTGAGTTACAAGCCCACACATATCTCATATCTTCTCAAATTGAAGCCATATCTTTATGTGTGCGCGCGCGTACACACATACATATATACATACATCCAAATATCTATTAAAATACATGTATCCGTATTCGTACAAATACCCGTATTCGAATCAAGATACAAATACCCGTATTTATACAAATAGCTGTATTCGTATAAATACCCATATTCGTATAAAAATACGAATACAGAAAGAGAGATATAATACTAGCTCATAATGATCCGGTGTTCATATCAGAATTTTGCATTTTTATACTGCTCATTCTTAATCACATTGCATATAGGTAGGTACTCTTGATCCGTATTTCCCCAAATCAGAGCAAAGCTCTATTTTGAAATTTAAAATTCAAAAATTGAAGCAACGCTTCAGATCCAGCGCTAGGCGCGCTGCGCGCCACATGTCAAACACGGATGCGCTAGCGCCAGGTGTGCTGCGCCATGGGCAGTGCACCTCCAATCAGAGCAAAACTCTGTTTTGAAATTCAAAAATTGAAGCAACGCTTCAGATCCAGCGCTAGGCGCGCTGCGCGCCACGTGTCAAACACGGATGCGCTAGCGCCAGGTGCGCTGTGCCTTAGGTAGGGGCACCATGTGTGTGCTAGCGCTAGGTGCGCTGCGCGCCATGTGTCAGACACGGATGCGCTAGCGCAGGCTATGCTGCACTCTGGGCAGTGCACCACGTGTCAAACGTAGGTGCGCTAGCGCAAAGTGCGCTGCGCTCTGAGCAGCGCACCACGTGCAAAGCACGGGTGCGCCAGCGCTGGAATTATAAAATTTCCCACCGTTAGATCAAAAGATCTAATAATAATGATAAATCATTAATTAATCAGAATTAAAATTCTGTTATGGAAAGATTTTCCAATCTTGTTAAAAACAAGAAGATTGCCTTCTGTAAAACAGAATCCCTAAGATCAAAGATCCAATGGTGGGGAAACATTCCCAAATCAATCAGAGAAAGATCTCTTTAACTGATTTAACAAATCAGTTTGCCCTATATAAAGGCCCCAAGACTTCAAGTCTGAAATAGAGAAACCCCCCTATAAACTTTGAAAAATTCAAAGAAAGAAGAGCAAGCTCTTAGCAAAAGAAGATTATTTCTTCAAGGTAAAGATCATGAAGGATGAACACAGAGATGAAATCATCTCATAAAAAGAAGAATTATCTTCTTAAAAGATCATAGATCTACAAAGACCAAGGTCTTTCATAAAAAAGATCAAAAGATCTCATCACATAATAAAAGAAGAACATATTCTTCACACAGATCATTGATCTATAAAGGCAAGCCTTTCAAAAATAAGAACTGTTGTTCTTGAATCTTGAGACAAAGTCTCTTTTAAAAGAACATAAATTTGTTCCCAGATCATAAAATTGATCAACATGCGCTTTGCGCTATTGAAATGCGCTTTGCGCTATTGAAATGTGCCTTGCACTCTTGAATGTTAGTTATATGTATGCCCTAGAGGCCATTACTGTACATATGATGTATATTGTAATGGATGCTTGGACATATATAGGGAGGACATTCTTGCTCGACATGATAGTATGCTATCTGGTTGTACTTTATCTTAACATGTACTTTGATTGTCTCTATGTTACATGTTGATAAAACCCTTAGGATATGTACTCGACTACTGGGACTATGATGAGATCATACTAGTGGGGCCACGGTAGTCGACGAGTACATCCTATAACTGTTCCTAATCGAGGGTGTATCGAGACAGGGCATCGATGCACCAGAGTAGACTAGCGTATACGCATCTTGACCCATATGATGGGCGATGGATGATCCCATATCCATCGGTGTTTGACATCAAGGATGGTGTACGGGTGCTCAGTGGAGACTGGGTACACTGGACGGACTCGCCGAGAACTCCCAGATGGTATTATACCTCACGTCAGATGGCAGTTCTCCGGTGACACTGGTACAGAGTAGTCTGTTGACCCGAGATCGTCATAGAGTCTTGTGTGATTCCCACTGTGCTTTGATTTCCATCATACCACGTCCAAAAGGGCGTGCAAAAAGGTAGCTTTTGGGTACAGTCCCGAATCATATGGAGGTAATGAGCGATAGGAGGGGATTCGTCTCTCCCGGTATAGGGAGTTGATGTTGTGCTGTGTTCGATTGGCTATAACCGGAAATCCCTGGCCAGGGTTGCTGAGATTTACTGGTAAGTGTTATCAGTAGTTTCTCGAACTGTTATAGTCCTTATATCGACACGACTTATCGAGCTACTGGGGTCTGACGTTTACCACCCCTAGGCGAGATATGCGACATATCAGACGACGAGACCGGACTGTACGGGAGTGTTACTGATTGGATTCAGAGGAGAATATACAGGCTTGCTTGTTGATCTTCTGATCGCTCAATACCCGGGTGGCCGTTACATTTAGCAGACCGCTTGCGGCTTGTGGGTGTTTGATATGATCATCACCTACTGCCGGCGTATTGACGAGTCTTTAGAGTCCTACACAGGGGTTTCCTGGCTCAAGCGAAACGGAGTAGGAGCACATATGTGATATGTGCGGGACCGAGATTAATACGATATGAGATACCGTATTCTATTCTCGCGATTCGTGACATTGATCGGTTGTATGCGATATAGCCGTGTTATCGGATCAAGTGTTGATTCGATAAGTTGTTACACATGATATTAGTCGGTTATAGCCGGATTATTAAATCAAGAGTTGATTTAATAATCTAATGTATAATTATATATTTGATATATTACATTACATTAACTAGTATTAGCTCACTTATGATTTATTTTCTCACTAGATTGTGCACATTGTTTATATGTGATATATGCAAGTGTACATGTTTGTATCATGCTTGATGATACATACAAGATGGGTGTATGAGACTTATATTAAGTTTAGGTTAAATTAGGGTTTACCTATTTCCTTAAGAATAACAAAAGAGATGAGACTTTAATCAATGTTATCAAGCTTGTAGAAGCTTGGATGCAACATTGACAAAGTCAACTCTTTTGTCATTCCTTAAGATATTAGTTAACCCAACCCTTAACCTCATACTTTGGTTAATTCTCTACATGAATTAAGCATGATGGCTTAACTCAACCATGGTGCAATAATTCAAAGGATAAGTTTTCATTTGGATGAATAATTCACTTCTTCTTCTTCATCAAGCTCCTTGAAAAAGCTTTCAAGCTCTAATGGTGCTATGAGGAAAAATGTGAGAAAATCAATTCTAAAGTGAGCCCACCTCCTACTTCTTCATCCTCTACCACTTGCCATGTAGTAGAGTGTGTTCTCTTCACAAAGTTCATGACCTAGTGAAGGAATAGCTTGAGTTAGTGTCTCCCCGACGTAGATCATCTTCGGCCTCGAAGTCATCGAAGCAAGCACGTTCGTTCTTCTTGTGGAGCTTCTCTAGAGTCCGGAGTTCACGATCGCAGCGAAGGGGACATATACACGGAGCTATTGAAGTGAAGGACCGGATCTACAAAGGTTGTAATCCCTCTCACTTAGTGTTAAAGTGTTTAACATGCTAGTTTTCACCTAAACTCTAGTTTAACGATCCGGCTTTGGGTTGTTCGACACGGCTAAAATTTTAATCGGGCATGGTTGATACCTCGTAGAACCTTGTGAGCGTGCCCAGCAACCCTACATTGAGCTGAGCTTCTGCGCTCTCTGGACCGGCGCTCTGCGCCAAAATGCGCCACGTGTCAATCACGTACGCAACTTGCGCTTTGCGCTTCTGAAATAGCGCACTGCGCTCATGGGCTGGCGCTCCGCGCCACATGTCACTCACGTGTGCGCCACTAAATTGATAGCGCAATGCGCTCATGGACTAGCACTTAGCGCTCATAAACTGGTGCATGCGCCCACCATCTGGCGCTTAGCGACAAGCACGACATGTGTCCTTCTCATGTGCGCTACTTGGCAGAAGCGTACTGCGCTCTTTAACTGGCGCAAAGCGCCTGGTGCGCCACGTGTTGCGCTGGTAGAACATAAATTGTTCTGATGAATGCTCTGCATTCAATACAAGACAAAAAAGTGTAAAGATCAAATGCTCAGCATTATTAAAAGGGCCAAGCCCAAATAAAGGCTCAATAGCCAGAACAATAAAATATTAAACATTCATTGGACTTAGCCCAATATTGGCCATAAGTCCTCAACTTATATTTAATTGAGCCCGTCTGCTCATAAATATTTAACAGATCTTAGTTCTAAATTGGACTACAGATCTTTCAACCAACTCACACCGGTTCGAGGATACATCTCTTTACTCCTCTGATATCTGTCGTTGTAATCCTTCAACGTCTTCAGAGAGGTGACGGGTCCCGACAACTACACATTTCACGGACTGTGGGGTCATTAAACTCATGGACTACGATGTCCTTAAACTTCATAGACTATGCCGTCTTTAAACCGGACTGTGGGGTCCTTAAACTCACGGACTACGATGTCCTTAACCTGGACTGTAGGGTCCTTAAACTCACGGACTATGATGTCCTTAACCTGGATTGTGGGGTCCTTAAACTCACGGACTATGATGTCCTTAACCTTGGACCACCATATCCTTAAACTGGTAATGGACCATAATGTCCTTAAACTAATCGACCGCAATGTCCCTAAACTAAACAATAGAGTCCAAATGCTCTTTTGTTGGATCTAAACGATCCCGTTAAGTTGATCTTAGTCTAAAATTAGACTAAAGTATCCTTAACAAACGTTTAAGTCGATCTTAGTCTAAAATGAGGCTAACGTATTCTTAAACCCAACCCCCAAACCCAAATCTAAGAAGATACAGATTTGGACTAATCCACGCTCTACGGGCGACAACATAAATTAGTCTCCGTATACAATCCACGGGCAACCACAAACAAAATAAACACACACGACATGAAGTGACCATCTGGAGAAGGAGAAAGTTGTTACCGCGATGCGGTAGCGTAATTAACTGCAGGGGCTTGTGCCTGCATGGAAGAGCGTCCCCACAATCAAAAACCCCTCAAACGAGGGGGAATCTGATGAAGTATGCTACAACAGCCGCATCCGTTTAAACCTTCGATACACGGTGCCATAAATCAACTTGGCATCTTCGGAGAGGTGAAAGGATAGCACCAATTAGCATCTGCCTTCGAATTTCAGGCCTGACGTCCCAACGTCTTCGGTCGCGTCTTTCGGCGGGAAACAGATTCTGGCATGCCCGGTGGGACCTTTTCCTCTTTCCACTCCACACTTTATGTGACATGTTCGCGAATGAATCGCGGTTTGATATGGTTGCCCTTGGGTTCGAGGTACTAAGATTTGGTTTCTTGCTTGGCGCAGAAAACGAAATATCAATGGCGTCTACTTGCACGAACTGTTCCAGCTGCAACTGCAACTCGCGTTCCGCCTCATCTGGAGGCATAGCTTACGGGCCTCAAGCCCCTCCCTGTTCACGATGCCAGTGGACCAAGTAACTCAGGCCACCACTGGGCTGTTCTTTGGGACTATGATCCCACCCATGAGCTTCAATGCCCCGATGTTGCCGCAAGAAGCCCCAAAGAAGTCGGTCTTCGATCGACTTACCACTACTGCGACCCCTCTCAACAGGTCGTCCAGCTCCGGCGCCTCAGTCTTCGCCAGATTAGGCTAAAGTTCATGTGGGCCCATGATGAAGCCTGCAATTCCAGAAAAGGTTATTCCGAAGAGGATAGCCATCCCTACTCCCGAAAACGTCAAGGCGGCTTCTCCTGCCAAAGGGTCGGTCTTCACAAGACTGACTGCTCCGGCTCCCGTGCCAGTCGAAGTCCTCAAAGCTACTTCCCCCGTCCAGAGGTCTGTCTTTGGCAAGTTCGACACTGCTGCTCGACGGACGTCGGTCTTCAAGAGGCTGATACCAGCATCGCCTCACCAGAACAGGCGGCATGACGAAGCCATCCCCATAGCCGAACCAACGCCATCTGCGCGACATGCTCGCCGTTGTCACTGGCGCCGAGTACGGAAGGCCGAAGGCAGCTCTCCGTCTGGATTTACTCCACCAGCTCCAACAGTGGAGATCGATGCTGCTGTTCCAACCGGGAACAGCTTTGAATTGTTGAACAAGGTGAGCAGGAACTCTCCTACCGCCGTACTGAAAAGATCTCCTCCACCCGTGGAGAATGTTACATAAACGAAGCCGGAGCGGTCCCCTCAGCGGCTGTCCTCCAAAATTTACAAGGTCTGGCGACAGGTTCAAGACTCAGTCATTGATCAAGATTACCCTCGCCGACAGAAAAAAGTGAAGGTTCAACAAGAAGAGAACCATCTTGCCAAGCCACAAAAGGCAACAGATGTCTGGGTCCCCGCTGCGAAGGCCCCCTCGACTTCAACTGCTCAAAAGAGAAGGAAGCCAGAGAAAACCCCTGTGACTATGGCAGACTACAAAGACACTGAGCCCAAACGACCCAAGTCTGGGGGCGTAATGGTGTATACTATTTATATGGCTTCCGGAAAATAGGAAAGCCGCGCTTCTACGGGTCACCGACCGCTCACCCGATCCGTGATAAAATCCCAGGAGCAGCAACAGAAGCTTCAGGAAATACTAACGCAAATGGCCGCACTTACCGGGCCAAAAGAAAGCCCGGAGGCGTCATCGGAGCAGCGTCATGAACAAGAAACCGATGCTGACTTCCTCCGCAGAGTCCTCGAAAATAAGGACAGAGAAGCAGCAGAACAAGTGGCTAATATAAAACGAATGGCGCTTCTCTTCCAAGACATGGTCGGGATGATGCTACAGCCAGAACCTCCAGTTGAAGACCTTCCAATCATTATTGAAGACGACAGAGGGGAGACATCGAACCCTCCTCCGGATCTTTCAGCAGCCAAAGAGGAAACCATTTCCAAGGCCGCTCTGGATGACTATATTGCTCAGCAAATATGAGCTCACCAGGCGAATGAAGCGGCCGGCCAAGTTGTTAAAACTGGGCGACCGTATCCAGGCTGGTACGACCAAATAAAGTACCCGCCGGGATACACGATCCTAAAATTCCATGTGTACAAGGGGACAGGCAATCCCCACCAACATGTCGCTCAGTTCAGGGCTCTTTGCGGCAATACCGGGGGTGATGATAAACTTTTGCTCCGTCAGTTTGTTGGCAGCTTGTCGGAGACAGCGTTTGAATGGTACTCTGAACTTCCAAATGACTCCGTCAAGACTTTCACAGAAATGGAGCTATTATTCACGCAAAGATTTGCAAGCGCTGGCGAGTGCACCCCAATCACAGAATTGATTAACACCAGGGTAAAGCCAGGCGAGACATGGGTTCAATACGATGGCGGAATCTGTGATCGAAATGCGAACAGCACATCGAAGAAGCACCGGCAGTGGGCATGTTCGTGGGCACTCTGGACCCTCATGCAACCATTTCCCAATTCATGATGTTCTTCAAGCCGACCACGTTCCAAGCCTTGATCGACAAACTGGCCCAAATAGACCAGATGGGTCATAGACCGTCTCCTCCAAACCCGGAGCCGCGGAACGAGAAGGGAAAGGGGAAAGCGACCGTCGTCGCTAATGCTTAACAACAGCCCAGTGGTCTAAGACCAGTTGATCGCCAAAATAATATAACTCGATCTCTCGAAGATAAAATGAGACGCCCTTACTCATTCCCTCGAGACAAGACGAAGAGGTTATTCAAGCTCGCACTACGCAACAGGCTCATCACTCTGTCGGAGCCAAGACGCCCAGCGCAACCAGGCGACATTAGCAATCCTAACTATTTCCCTTATCACCGAATGTTGGGCCATCCGATCGAGAATTGTTACATCTTCAAAAGCTGGATAGAAGATCAGTACCAGCAGGGCAAATTCGTATCATCCGAGAATTGGAAGGTGAACCCGCCTCGGACACACACTCCCAAGAAGACGGATACACCGGGGGCATCATGCTCTTTCGTAGAAGAAGCTTTATGGGAGGTCGCTCTTTCAGCCAAAACTAAAAGAATGCTGAAGGATCTCCAAACATACCCGGCGATCAGGTGGAAAAATCTACTCGAACCTGAGGTCATCAAAGGAATGTTAAAACCGCGTCCAACTCCAAAGATCGGTGGTGATAGCCAAAGCACTCACACCCAGCCGTCGAAATCTTCAAAGAAGAAGAAAAAATTCAAGAAGACCGTGAAGCCTGGTGACAAGCGCACGGACCTGCAAAAGTAGATTGACACGCTGGAAAAGTATAACCAGAAGGCGCGGACTCCAGTCACACTCCAAGAGTTTCTCAGTCACGTCCTTGAGGACGGAGATGATGGGGAAGACTCGTCGGATGAATTTGAAGATTACGTAGCAAGTTACCATGTGATCTCTCACTCGTCGATAGATGATGAAGAAGCTCCTTGCCCCGAGAAACTGCGGGCAAATCCTAAACCAGAACTTCTAGAGCCGTCTGACGAAATAATTGATGCATTCCTGCACGAAGCTCTTCTTAAAAGCAAAGCTGCTCGAGAGCGTGAAATGACCATACTTGAAAAAGCCAAATGCCGGCGGCTGGACGAAAGAGTTGAAACACACCCGCCAGATCAAAATACATCCGTCGCAAATAAAAACAAGTTCAAGATGAGGAAAAGGTTCGCTAAAGCCATCTCGATGGGAATGAAGCTACCACCCTCCGAAGCGAATGCTCTTGGTGAAGCGGAAATGCATCCTAGCTACTGCTTATATTATCGAAAGATTGCGCACTCCACCGAAGAGTGCAACGCTTTTAAAAGATGGTGGCAGGGATATGTTGCCCACCGACAACATTTCAAGCGGATGAAACGCAAAGCTCGTCGGGAGCAAGGAAATACGACCGAGGAGCATAAAAGAACTACTGGCAACTGTCACATGGTCGGCGCTGGGGGATATCGCAAGTTCTCACCTTCGGGAGCGATTCTAATGAAGAAATGACTCTTGGCCCTCTCTTTAAAGAATCCACCTTGGGAAAAGAGGAAGAACTGAAGACCTGTGAAAATATTCAGCTGCGCAATCGTACGCTGCCCGAAAAGAATCCTGGGCCCTCGAACAGTGGGTCGAATAGAAAAGATAAGGGAAAAGAAAAGGTCTCTGAGGATATCATCCTTGATGACCAAGCCGTCAAAGAGCTGACAGCCAAGGACCCGCCAAAGAAAAACAAGGTGGACTATAACGTTCTGGCACACTTGAGAAAGCTACCTTCGCAGCTCAGCATTCTCGACGCCCTTCTGCTATCAAAAGAAGCAAGAGACTTTTTGATCAAGGCACTGCAAGAGCCCGAGCAATTCCAAGCTTTCCTCTCCGAAGAAAAGATGAAGGACGAGCTGGAAGAAGTACACACATCCGATATCACCTTCGACGATGAACATCTCCTCCTTGGGACATGCGAGCACAACTGTCCCCTATATGTCTCCGGATACTGTCATGACATCAAGATAGGTAAAATCTTGGTCGACAATGGGTCTTCCGTCGATCTCCTTAATGTGAGGGTGTTAAAGGAAATCTGCATGAGCGTTCAACACCTCGCTCGTGATAAAATCACCATCTCTGGATTTGACTCCCAGTCATCACGGACGCTTGGGTCTGTAATATTGACACTACGCTTTGGGCTGCTTGTCACGGACATTAAGTTCCACGTCATTGACACCAAGACATGCTACAATGCTTTGCTCGGCCGGCCCTGGTTACACGAGTACAATATCATCCCCTCTACACAACATCAGTGTATGAAATATTTCAAGGATGGTCTCGAGTATACTGTGACAGGAGAGCTAAACCCATTCTCCATAAACGAAGTCCGCAAGTACGAAGATGCAAAATACTTCTTACCAGACTTTGAGGACACGGAAAGATGTCATAAACCGAAGAACAAAGCTATCACCACCATTCCGGTCTTCGGGAGTGATACCGAGGAGGAAGAAGAGATAGTTTACTCAAGTCCGCCCCAGTACAACAAGCCGGGACTGTCCACTCCTATGTTGATCTTCGGCAGCGACTCGGAAGATGAGGTCAATGCCGTATTCTCTGCTCGGCCATCAATACAAACCTTTGCTGATGAAGATCAAAGTTTGCAAATTTCCTTGGTTCCGCCCAAATATCATAAAGAGCTCGATGCACTTGAAACTTATAGTGTGCGAGAACTGCAGACATTCTACGTCCCTCTCAGGCGAAAAGGTGAAAAGGCGATCCTATTCTACCGATTCGGGGAGACTAAAGTGGAGAAAGAAATCTGGCATGGAGCGGATTCTACACTTGACAGGCTCCAACCCATCCGTTTGCCCAGATATTACACGGACGGATTAAAGAGACTCTTGAGACGCCAAGGTGTACCCCTTAAGCAAACCGCGCGACAAGCACGGTTCTATAACGGGATCTGGAACGTTCCCGGAACACAACGAAAGTTGCCCAACGGGAGAATGGAAACGATCGGGCTTGGATATGTTCAATCCAAGAAACGGGAACCACTCCGCGACTGAAACGTCATACATGACTTCGATGAGGAAGGAGACGCTCTGTGGGAAGATGCTAACCCCGAACCAGAAAGAGCTCCCGCCGTGAAAATGCCCCAGTCCATCGTTCGAAGAACAAATGGACAAGCTTATAAGGGAAGCTGGTCAAAAGGTTCGAGACGACCATAATCGCGAAATGGCTATCTACGAGAGAGCCAGGACGCAACGCCTCCTTCAACAGGCTGTGAAAAATGAAAATGCTCCTCCTTATCAACCCGTTGTACAAAAGGCCCGACGCAGAGGCAGAAACAAACCAAAGAACGGGAAAGGAATTCGAAAGCGACAAAGCGGGTCCAAGAAACCACGCGATCAGGAATCGAGCAGTCCGGATTCATCTCTTATGAAAAAGATGGGTCGGGCATATTCTTTTCCCCAGGACAAAACACAGAAGATATTCGATCTTGTTATAAAATATCAGATGATGACACTGCCGGAGTCCAAGCACCCCGAGCAAGCAGGTGAAGTCTCGCACCCGGACTATTGCTCCTATCACAGGGCAATAGGACATTCTCTCGAAGACTGCTTTACATTTAAAGACTAGGTAGAAGACCAGTATCAGCAAGGCAGGTTCGCTCTATCCAGCAGCTGGAGGGTAACCCTGCTGCAGAAGCATGAACCCAAAGCCGTGAGAGTAGAACCAGATCAACATCGGTCTTGGAAGCAATCTCGTACTTGTCATATGATAATGTTGTCAGGAGAAGAGCCTGAGAATATGGATGACCTCCCCCGGTGCTTCGAAAACGATGATGACGATGTAATCTCAGAATTACCACCGGCACCAAAAGAGCTGGAAGATGGGATACATACCACTGCAGATAACCTCAAGAAAATTGATTTGGGAATGGAAAGTGACCTGCGGCCGACGTTCGTCAGTGAGCTGTTGTCTGAAGAAAGGTGGCTACGCTAAAAGACATGCTCATGCAGCATAAAAATTGCTTTGCATGGAATTATTTCAAGATGCCAGGATTAGATCCAGAGATTGCTGTGCACAAATTAGCAATATCTCCGGATGTCAAGCCGATCAAACAAGCGCCGAGAAGAATGCGACTCAAGCTTGAGATGAGCATCGACGCCAAGGTCAAAAATCTAATCGACTCCGGCTTCATCCAAGAGGTTCAATATCCTGATTGGATCACCAACATCGTCCCAGTGATGAAGAAGAATGGGACGGTGCGCATATGTGTGGACTTTCGGGATCTCAATAAAGCCTGCCCGAAGGACGACTTCCCAGTACCGGTCACCGAGTTGAAGATAGAAAATACGTCTCATGAAGTTTTCTCCTTCATGGACGGCTCATCAGGATACAACCAGATAAAGATACACCCTGAGGACCAGAAACATACCGCTTTCCGGACCCCTTTGGGCATATTCTGCTACAAGGTGATGCCCTTCGGTCTAAAGAACGCCGGTGCCATCTATCAGAGGGCCATGACGAAGATCTTCGATGACCTCATACATGAAATTGTCGAATGTTATATCGACGACCTCGTAGTTAAAAGCAAATCACACGAGGAACATTTAGAGCATCTGAAAATCGTATTTTGACGCCTTCGGAAATACAACTTGAAGATAAACCCTCTTAAATGCGCGTTCGGAGTTTCCTCGGGAAAATTCCTGGGATTCATCGTACGACACCGAGGAATCGAGATAGATCCGTCGAAGATCAAGGCGATCATGGAAATGCCTCCGCCAAGAACTCTTAAGCAACTGCGGTCTCTCCAAAGAAATCTCGCGTATATCCGGCGATTTATAGCCAATCTTTCCGGCAAGTGTCGCCCCTACAGTCACTTGATGAAAAAGGGAACCCCGTTCGTCTGGGATAACAAATGACAAAGCGCACTGGAAGAAATCAAGCAATACCTGCAGAATCCGCCAGTGCTGGCCGCTCCCGTTAAAGAAAAACCCCTCATTCTGTATACGACTGCCCTTGAAGGTTCATTAGGCGCATTATGGGCACAAGAGAATGACCAAGGGGAGGAGAGAGCCCTCTACTACTTGAGTTGAGTTTCCTGGGGCCAGAAAGCAACTACTCCCCCATTGAAAAACACTGCCTGGCGTTGATCTTCGCAATAACGAAGCTCAGGCATTACGCGTTGGCACATGAGGTTCATCTCATATCGAAGGTGGATCCTCTCAAGTATTTGATGTTAAAAGCCATATTAACAGGGCGGCTCGCTAAATGGGCCCTGCTCTTGATGGAATTCTCGATAACTTATCGGCCTCTTAAGGCAGTGAAGGCCAGGCCATCGCCGACTTCCTCGCTGAGCATCCAATACCTGCCGATTCTCCTTTGAATTGCGAACTGCCAGACGAACATGCGTTTGACACGATCGATGGGGATGATACCCTGTGGGAACTTTACTTCGATGGAGCATCTTTCATGAATAAGCACAAACAATGCACGCCCATAATCAAATCGGGGGTAGGCCTCATCTTCGTAACTCCACAAGGAGGGATAATGCACTTTGCTTTGTTCTTAACAGAGCCGAAGACAAACAATGAAGCCGAGTATGAAACTTTGATAGCAGGTCTCGAGATTACCATCAACATGGGAATTGAAAACCTCCTCATATACGGAGACTCCCAACTGGTCGTTAGTCAAGTAAACGGTGACTATCAGACGTGCAAGCCTGAGTTGGTGAAATACGGCGAGAGAGTACAGCGAATGCTGACTCAAATTCCTTCTTACACCTTGGAAAACATACCGCGTGCGGAAAATAGCAAAGCAGATGCATTAGCCAAGCTCGCTAAAGAACTGGCTGACGAAAACCTCGATGACGTGAGGATCATTGTGCAAAGCCGTCAGGTTCTTGCACCGGCATAAATATCTCCAGAGTCGTCCGAAGAAAAGGGAGCAACCGAGCAAATGACTCTGCAAATAAAATACCAGGAAAAGGTTACCGATTGGAGAGATGTCTTTATAGATTACTTCAAATCCCGTCGAACACCTGAAGATGCGTCTTCAAGACATCAGCTCATGAAACGAGCTCTATCCTTCGCCTTCGTCAATGATACTCTGTATAAGAGATCGTTCGACTCCCTGTGGTTAAGATGCCTGGGACCTGAAGAAGCAAGGAGAGTCGTCTAAGAAACTCACGACGGACTCTGTGGTTCTTATCAAGCAGGGCCGAAGATGAAGCTGAAGATCAAACGGATGGGTTATTATTGGCCCACGATGATCCAAGACTGCCTCGAATACGCGAAGCAGTGCCATTCGTGCCAGATTCACGGGGACTTTATCCATCAACATCCAAATCCGCTACATCCAACAGTGGCTAGCTGGCCGTTCGAAATGTGGGGGACTGACATAATTTGCCCCATCGAACCAGCATCGTCCAAAGAACATCGATTTATTTTGGCAACAACTGATTACTTCTCCAAATGGGCAGAAGCAATACCGCTGAGGGAAGTGAAGACGGAGAATATCCTCCATTTCTTCAAGACACACGTCATTTATCGGTTTGGAACTCCAAGACGGATTATCTCCGATAACGGGCCAGCCTATAGAAGCCACAAGATCAGCCGCTTCGCACAACAATATAACATAGATTGGAGATACTCCTCGGTCTATAATCCCCGAACTAACGGTCTAGCTGAGGCTTTTAACAAGACCTTAACGAAGATTATGAAAAAGATGGTGTCCTGAAATAAGAAGGACTGGCACGAGAGACTGCATGAAGCTCTCTGGGCGTATCGAACTACGTTCAAAACGGCCACGAACACAACGACGTACGCATTGGTATTCGGTACAGAGGCGATACTCCCCCTCGAGATAGAGTTACCCTCTCTACGAGTGGCAGTTCATTATGAGCTAACGGACGAAGAGAATGCTCACCTTCGGCTTGAGGAGCTCGATGCCCATGATGAAACCCGGCTCATAGCGCAACAAAATCTGTAGGCTTACAAAGCAAAGATGACGTGCTCATATGAAAGATTGACTAGGCCGAGAACATTCCGCCAAGAAGAACTCGTGCTAGTGGTCAAAAGACCTATGATCCCTAATCGCGCCAAGCAGGGGAAATTCGAGCCGAACTATGAAGACTCGTATATCATAGACAAGGTCTACCAGGGTGGGGCCTATCTATTCATGGACATGCATGGCGAAAGGCCCTTCAAGCCAATAAACGGTCGCTTCCTGAAGAAATTGTTGGATACAGTGCCCTCAGAGTCAATTATTGGATCACAGGCACGTGATTGCAATGATTGAGAGAGGACCTATGCTGGTAGGACAGTCTTACTCAAGATAATAGTATGCTATCTGGTTTATTTTTATCATCGTGTACTGCTTTAGGTGACATTACTGATCACTATTGCACATTGATAGAGCCCCTAGGATTCTTGCTTGACTGCCAGCAGTATGATGGCGATCATATACGTGGGAGCTGGGGTCTATAAGCACATCCTTAAAAGGTCCCTAGTCGTAAGAGTTTTCGAGACAGGGCATCGATACTCCGGAGTAGACTAGTGTATACAGTCGAGACCCCGACAAGGGGCGGTGGCCAGTCTCACAAGCCACTAGTGTCAGTTGGTTCACCTATGATGTATACAGGTGCTCATTGGGTTATGAGTACACCGGACAGGACTCGCCGGGAACCTGCTAGTTGGAATTATACCAGACGTCAGATAGCAGTTCCCTGGTGACATGTGTACAGGTTAGTTCATCGACCTGAGATCGTCATTTGTCTCGTGTGAGTTCCCACTGTGCTTTGATTACTACCCTACCACGGCTCAAAGGAGTCGTGCAAACAGATTTTAGTTGGGTACAGTCCCGAGCCACATGGAGGCAGTGAGCGGATCTGCAGGGGTTCGTCTCTCCCGGTATTGGGGGTGAGGTCGCGCTGTGTCTAGGAGAGCCATTACACGAAGTCCTTGGCCAAGGCAGGAGATTTACTGGTAGGTATTCCAGTAGTATCTCAGGGTGTTCTGGGCTACACTCCGACACGACTTGTACCGCTTTTGGGGGTCTGACTTTTACCAACCCCTAGGCCCGCCATGCGATGCTCATAGAAGAACGGACCGGACTGTACGGATATTGTCACTGACAGGCTCAGTAGGGTGTCAGGATGAGTTCGCTCATCGACCTCCCTTTTGGTCAATACCTGGTAGCCCGTTACATATGGCTAATACTTCTGACGTGCTAGTGGTTAAATCCACAGCCAAAGTATTGACGAGTCTTTAGAGTCCCCCACAGACAGTTTCTCAAGTTTCGGACGAAACGCTGTAGAGGCCGTATGGTTATAAGGCAGGGTTCGATCTTATACGTGCGGTATTGCACGGATCATGATCGGACGGATAATACTAGCGGGCTTTGGTTTAAGCCGGATCCTAGTATTATACAGTGTAGATTTTGTCTCATTGCATTTGTATTCTGTCGGAATACAAATGCGGGTATGTATATACAGTCGTGGGGTTTTCCTGTAATTTATTACAGGATCGTTTTTTTGAAGTTGCCAATTTCCATTCCGTTTCAGCCAGTTTTTCTTTCTTCCATACTTGGCTGAATTTTCCATGGAGGGACTAATTTGCAAATACGCAAATTAGCTATATGGAGGGTGTTATTTGTGACATGGATGGTTCATGATTATTCTAGCATCTTTTGATGCTTTTCTTGTGCTCTTTCCTTTGCATTTATTGTGATGGATTATGATAGGATTGATTTGGAAAGAAATGTGACCATAATTCCTCATTATCCTCACATTTCTTTCTTGAGCTCACCCTTTTTGATTTTCCCTCTATTATTGTCATGGCCGGCCACTTCTTGGAGAGAAGGAGTTGATTCATTTTGGTGGTGGGAAATTTGTTGTTCTCATTTTTGGCTTGCTACAAAAATTCCTCACCTCTCTCCAAAGTTCTTTTTTTTCTCCTCCACATCTATACATGGCAACTTCATTCCCCTTAGAGACAAATGTGTCTACACTTAGCCTACAGCATTCTTGGACACGTCGGCTTGCCAATTTCGTGTCCGAGTTGCCTCGGTCCAGAGGTGGGAGCCCGTAAAAAGACTCGGTGATGTGGTGCCCTTTCCGACGAGGAGATGAAGACCGGAGATTCCGCGAGGAGATCGGGATGGAAGCCGAAGACCAAAGGACACGGATCGCTCGGTATAGCTCTCTACCCTTTCTCTAGTTAGCTAGTAGTAGGTTAATGGTCCGATCCGGGTTTTTAAGCATACGATAGCGCCGGTTTCTAGTTTGAAAAAGTTTTTGTTTTCCTCATTTTGGCCTCGTTTAGACGGCCGGGGCGCTACCGTAGACTTACATTGGTATCAGACCCACGCCATTAACCTAGTTTAGCTTGCTCTAACGTGTTTACAAGTTCGATCGAACGGATTTTCCAAAAACCCCATTTTCAAGTCCAGTTTTCTGTCGAAATTTTTTGTGCTCGAAAAATTATTTTGAGTGTTGCAGAAATTCGTGCAGGCGATTTTAAGCATTCTGTAAAAATTTGGTTAGGTGATGCTACAGTACGACCGCGGAAACGCGGCCAAACCCCTATTCTGGCTGCGGTTCCGTGGCTGAAAAAGGTCAACGCCGTACCAAATTTCTACAGTGTCTTTTTGAGTTGAAATTGGGATTTTTGGTATATTCTTTTTGGGCCCAGATTATTTTGAGTGCTACAGTTGTGCTTGGGGCCCACTTCGGGAAATTTAGTCGATCGAAAATTTTAAACATGTTAGTTCACAGTATTTATATTATATCTGCGATCGTGAATGTCATTTGATCGGTAAATCCTATCTAACTGCTATAGTCCTTTTAGACGGATTTGCGAACGTGACATTCACGTTGATGTTCTGTGTTGTGCTGTGATGTTGCGGATTTGTCGTGGTGGATAGCCTGGATGCAATGGTAGTACATTTTGGTTATATTTGTACATTTGATATTACGGGGCGAGCGTCCGACACGTGGACTGCCGTCACTGCCTGTTTGTATATTATTCTTTTGGGGCACGACTGGGCTGAGGTCGATGTACCCGTTGTATATTTTACTTCCTGTACTAGGATTACCCCGCGGTAGGGTGCACGGATAGCTGGGTTCTAGAGGGCAACGGGCCCGTATCTCATGGCGTTGAGACGGAGGAGGCTTCACTCTAGAATTGGCGGGCTATTCGCCGCACTCGTAGAGGGTATAGGTTGACCCAAGGAGGGGTGCTCAAGTTACCGGATTCCGTGAAGTGCTGGGTGGTCCATTCACGTTGTTGAAGGGGGCTGCCTCGCTTCAGGTTTTGGCGGGTAACTTGCCGCGCCCGTAGGGGTCTAGGATTTCATTGCACAGGCTATCCACACGACCAGGGGAATGTCGGGTTTCAGTAGCGGCTCTATGAAACCCGGGGATCCCAGACATCTGTATTGTTCTGTGATGCTTATTACATTTCTGTGATATTGCATTTTATCACGCCTTGAGCGATTATTATATATTGATATATATACTAGTAGATGTTGTATATGTTTTGCACCCGCGCTAGTCCAGTGCCCGCTCTGTCGTTAGTTAAGTAACCTAACGGGTGATGACGGGACCCAGTGGCGAATGCGGATGGCATATACGTACATCGTATTTTCGTTCTTTATTGGTGTGATCAATTGATGGGACTGCATTGATTCGGATCAATGCAAGCTAAACAAACCTATTCTGATGTTGTTGGAACATTTTTCAAAAAGCTATTATTGCAAGGGGGTTCTCTTTTGTTTTGCACAGTGGTATTCGGTTATGAATATCCAGCACATCAGTCGACGAGGCAAGGGCCGAGATCCCTTCACCGGGAGTGACCCCTTGGACAGAAGTTTGCGTCAGGGCAATAACTTCACTATAGTCGTTTACTTTTGTTTTGCATCGTGGTATTCAGTTGGAATATCCTGCACCTCATTCTACGGGGAAAGAGCCGAGATCCCTTCACCGGGAGTGACCTCTTTAGCAAAGGTTTTCATCACTATATTTTTAAAAAGCTATTCGGTTCCTTCAACGATATCAAGTTCATTACGTTAAAAGTTTTTCGCCAAAAACCATTTGTAGCCCTCCGTCATTTCAGACGGGTAGCACGTAGTATTCGTGCTATGTTTGTTGACCTTCGTCAATGCATAGTGAATGGTAGCTGCTTGTTACCTTTTTGCTGCATAGATAGATGCGTTGGTTTGGGACAGTCGTATAGCCTTGTTGATCTTCGTCAAGGGCTTGTACGGGTGGGTTCAAATTAACCTGGACAATGACGGGTAAAACTTGACATGTGACTTATGATTTGTTGACCTTCGTCAAGGTTATAAGAGCATGGGGTAAAAAAAATCACATCGGGAGTTTCTAAAGAAACTGAAACTTGCCAGATATGCGCATACCTTTTGGAGTGTAATAACGTGAGTGGATTCCATCACGTTATCATGCGATGATAGTTGGATCCCGATTCCCACTGATGAGTTGGTTTACTCCTCGGATGATCCCGACTAATTCTTCTTTCAGGTTTGGAGGAGAATTTAAGGTTACTGTGGGAGGTTTCCTGATTAGATAAAGTGATAACCATTCTGATCTAGGTTAGAGTGCACGTTGAGTATTTCTTTTCTCTCTCTCTTTGGCAGCGATCATGGCCCGACCCTAGACTATGACTCAGTGACCAAGTTGACCGAACCTTCTAAAAACACTGGTTTTTGGATTGTCAGAGTTGCATACCTCATTGCCACTCCTACTTTTACCCTTTTCTCCAGGACACCCCGTATTACTACGAACATCCACTTCCATTGGATAAAACCATCGTATGGTTATATACGAACTCAAAGGAATTTATTCGAGGATGGTTTCAGGTTCTGGAGAAAACGAATAGGACTATTCAGTTGTCTTTTCCTTTTACCTTCTCTCAGGTTGCGAGTGCTCCTTGGATTAGGGGATAGTACACCCGTTACGCCTATTGAACAGTCTTCTTCCAAACCTTAGGCTGGTGCCGAACGGTAGGGAATGAAGAAAACCAATTAGCCTAACAATGGTGTACAGAAGGTATTAGGTAAAGACAAATAAAAGGATTAGTAAGAGGGCAAAGTAAATTGCGACTGCTATTCACGACCAAACCAAGTATTTCATTACCACTCCCACTTCATCTTTGTATTTCTCCAGGACACTCCGTATCACTACGAAGATCCACAGTTATTTGGATACTCCATCGTATGGTTATATACGAACTCGAAGGAACTTGTTCCAGTTCGGGGATAGATTCTGGTTCAGGAGAAATAGGAATAAGGATTTATTCAGTTGTCTTTTATCTTTACCTTTCTCTCAGGTTGCGAGTGTTCCTAAGATTAGGACAGTACGCCCATTATGCTTATTGGATAGTTTTCTTCCAAACCATAGGTTGGTGCCGAACGGTAGGGAAGGAAGAAAACCATTTGGTCTAAAGGGGTGTACAGAAGGTAATGACTAAAGACATATAAAGGGATTTGGAGAGATGGCAAAGAAATATACGGTTACAGTTCTGAATCTGGATAATGGAAGAGGCATTACTAGGAATACCCGGATACCCCTACGAAACATTTCAATGTTTTAGTTTCACTGTGTACTGTTAAAAGAAAACTGATTTCCCAATTAGTCCTTGCTCCAGGTTATGTATTTACCAAGTTTAATTCTCACATCTGTATGGTTTTACAGATGATGAGTGGGAGTAAGTTATTGGGAATTAGGTGATTTTCCTCATTATATCGGGATTCGTTGTAATTGGTGATATTTGAGGAAATCGCCTGGGCTGTTTGCCGGACGGCAGATATTTGGTTTTGAATATCCATTGTTATGCACCAATTTCAAATTGATATATCTGTACGTCTATTTTTATAGAGTGAGATATAACCTCTTGAAATTATGTCCATGACATTTACCTATATCAGTTGATGGTTAGGTAAGGAGTATTAAACAGCGGTGTAATTCTTCTTAACCATAAGTACAGTTTTCAACCTACGACACACAGGGAATGAGTTATTAGACTCAAGGGACTTATACAGAGTATTGTATGTTGTCCAGTGTCCATGAGGACAGAGGGGTTGGTACTCGTACTATATTCTGTTTACCCATGACTTCTCTAGTTTTTAGACAAGTGTTTCGTAGAAACATAAGGTCTAAGTTTTGAGAAGTTATAGGTATATGAATAAAGTAGAGAACCAGGTATTGCAAGTATCGGGATTCTTCAAGGTGATCAAAGATATAGATACTTGTGTATGGTATTCAGTTGATAGTAATGATTAAGAGAACTTGCTTCTCTTTCAGGTTATTCATAATTGGAAGCATTCCTGAGTTGAGTAACGCTGATCGGCCTCCTTCCATTTAGTTGGCATGCACTGGAGACAGTTGCATGATTTGAATCTGGTTCCAATTAAATCAGTGCCTCTGTTTCTATATTTCATATAGAATAGTTCATATCTTAACGATGTTAAGGTACGGGGAGTTATCCGGCTTATGCTTAAAACCAGACTCCAGATAACTCAAGGCACGTTTCTCTAATGGCTGTTTGTGGGTTGACCCGGGCTATGACGAGGGTTGATTTTCTACCATCTGGAAGATCAATAGTGATATTGTTCTTGACTCGCCACAGTTTTAATAAAAATGCATTTTTTCATAAAACAGTAGTGGGAGTATGGTAGAACTGGGAGTGATTCCAGAACTGCAAACGATTACTGAAAATTTGATAAGAACCTAAAGATTCAATCTGGCTTGACATTTCATTGGCCACTCCGCAGATATGGTGGGTAACCTCAGGCACTCGAGAGGTACTTCGGTATGCTCAAAGACGGTGACAGGGAGGTTCTTGTTTACCCAGACTTGCCATTGCTGTTGTTCCAGACTGTGAGACCCGGCAGGAGGATGAGTGTAGCGTCGTTCTAAACTAGCTTTAGAAGTGTACGTGTATATGACTCTGCCAGAGGGTTGTCGTAGTCAGTGGGAGCAGCGGAAGCATAGTGGACAAGTAGCTTATGTCTATTTATAGACCAAAGCAGATATAGCGGAGATAGATCATCTATTTCTGATGTGACATTCATAGGTTTGACTTCATCAGAATAGGGGATGGATCTGTTAAGAAGGTAGTAGGGTGTGATGTCCTGGTACTTGGATGACATACACAGAGTAGGAAGTTATATTCCTATACTACGATCGGTTATACTTTGGTTGTCACACAGTGGTTTCTCCACATAGGGCTTGGATATAATATTACACATTCTGGTTACTAGATCTATGGTTTTAGATCTAGATTTGGGTAGTTTCCCAATCTGGGTACTTAGACAGCATTCTACAGGTATTTTAGAATGGACGACTCCTGGCACGGTAGTGTACCTGGAGGTGATGGAGTCACCCTCTCTAAAGGTGTCTTACACACTAAAGGGGAAAGAGACGTGCATGATTGGCAGATCACTTGCTTAGGCAATTGAGTCAATCATGAGATGTCAAGTACCACACCAGACGTTGTTTTTGCACGAGATGCAGTAAGTTGATATTAATCCTGTTAGTGTATATGCCCTAGGGGCCATTATTGTATCATACTAGTTTGTATATTACTTAATGGAAGCTTGGGATATTCATATTTATATAACAGTCTTGCTAAACATGGAAGTATGCTACTTGGTTTTTCTATCTTAATATGTGAGTATACGTATTGATAGAGCTCTTAGGATCTTGCTTAACTACCAGCGTTGTGATGGCAGTCACACTAGTGGGGGCTGGGTAGTCTACAAGCACATCCTTATTCAGGTCCCTAGTCGTAGGATTATCGAGACAGGGCATCGATACTCCGGAGTAGACTAGTGTGTACGCTTCTCATCCCAGTTGGGGAGATGGTCTGTCCCACAGCCGTCAGTACGTCGTACCGGAGATAGTATGCAGGTGCTCGTTAGGTTACGGGTACACCGGACAGGACTCACAGGGAACTGTTGGTTGGTTTTATACCAGTCTTCAGTTAACAGTTTCCAGGTGACATGAGTACAGCATAGTCCGCAGACTTGACACTGCTACTTCGCCTCGAGTGTATCCCACTGTTCTTAGATTGCTATCCTACCACGGCTCAAAGGAGTCGTGCAAACAGGTAGCAGTTGGGTGCAGTCCCGAGCACTTGGAGGCAGTGGCGGTTAGACAGGATTCGTCTCTCCCGGTATTGGGGGTTGATATCGCGCTGTGTCAGAGAGCCATTACGCAAAGTCCCTGGCCAGGGCAAGCGAGATTTGCTGGTAGGTTCCAGTAGTTTATCAGGGTGTAATAGGCTTCGCTCCGACACGACTTATACCGCTATTAGGGGACTGACGGTTGCCGCCCCCTAGGCCCGATATGCGATAGTCTTAGACGAACGGACCGGACTGTATGGAGATTGTCACATCAGACTCAGTAGGAGTTCGGATGGGTTTCCTCATCGGCCTTCTTATCGACATCTACCTGGGGACTGTTACGTACAGCTAGTGCCGCTTGCGGTCTGTGGTTAAACCCACTGCCAGCATAGTAGTCGAGTCTCTAGAGTCCCACACAGAGAGTTTCCCTACTCCAAGCGAAACGATATAGAGGTCGTATGGTTTTACGACAAGGGTTCGGACGCATACGTGTGTTTACGCACGTACGACATCCGGACAGTTTTTACTAGTCGGCTTTGGTTTAAGCCAGTTTCTAGTATCCGGTTATTGGATTTATACAGTCGAAAGTTTTTCCGTGTTTTCACGGATAGGAGGGACGTTCTCGTAATTGCGCGAGAATCTTCTAGAAGATGGTGACTTGGGGGTTAAGGTGGCATATGCATTAAATGAGATTAGTGACTCATTTGAGTGATTCATCCATGTCATTAATGCATCATAAATGCTTAATGACTCATGGAGATGAATCACCCATTAGATATTTATGGAGCATGGTTGTTAAATCATTTATTTGATTTATCTTGATATTGTTAATGCTTCATATATATTATGAGAGATCATTATCTCATTTCATTCTCTTGCTCACTTTCTCTCTCCTCAAGCTCTCCCTCTTCAAACCCTAATCCTCCCCTCTCATGTGTTGAGTACAAGGATTAGATTAGACTACTTAATCCTTAACCATTCTCTATATCACCTAGGTTGCTTAGATTAGCGACTTAAGAAACCTAGTTACCTCTAGTTTGAGGTGAAGCTTGTAGTAAAGCTCTCGGGTGGATCTTTTACTACTTAGAGAAGGCCGGAGAGGACGTGGAGAACGACAAGACGATGGACTCGGATCTTTAGGTATAATCACTTTTCATAGTAGTTGTTAACTCCTATGTTTGTTGTTAGTTATTGTTTATGCAAAGATTCTCGGTTAGTTGATGTTTACGCTTTAAACAAGATCGTTTTTCATTATTCCGCCTCCCCGCAAGTCGTGGGGTGTTGTACATCGACTTACAGTGGTATCAGAGCCTCGCTAAACAATAATTAACTCATTAGCAAAGTCGTAAGAATTTCGAACGCAAAAAGAACCGGAAAAATCATCGGTTTAACACAGTTTCTGTCGAATTTAAAACAGGCCCTAAAAATTTTTCAGGGACCTTCAGAATAACAAGCAGGAAATTATATGGATACTGCAGAAATTCGGACTCCTAACTCGGCTAACTCACCACGGAACCGCGGCAGATCCATGCGATCCGCCGCGGATCCGCGGCCGAGTTAGGCCCGAGTCAGCCCAAATTTCTCAGTAATTCCTATGTGTTAATAATGGTATTTTTGGGATGTTTAGTTTTCTGCTCAAGTCTCAGGTGCACAGAGAAGTATTGGAGTAGAATCTAAAGTGTTTTGCTCGATCGAAATTTTACGATGTTTGCTAATTTGATTATATCTATGATTGTATAATGTGTTTGTAAACCTCCCCTAACTGCTAGTATGTCGGTTGGCAGGGGGTTGCACATTTCTGTAATGGTTTTTACTGTTTGTGGATGTGAACTGTATTGGACTGTTGTGATGATTAGCCGGAGTTTGAGATGGGTTGTTATATTCATTCATTCGATGTAACTGTAATATGTTGTAATATTATTTTGCGGGGCACATCCAGGTTGCGGTTGTAGCCACCGTTGTATTATTTCATTTTACTGTTTTTGCTCCTAGGATAGACCCAAGATGGGGTGCACAAACTACCGGGTACTTTGAAGTGTTTAGTGGCCTACTCACTTTGTCGAGGGAGACCGCTTCACTTCGGGTATTTGGCGGGTAGTTTGCCGTACCCGTAGGGGTCTAGGGTGGGGTAATGTCTATTCATCATAACTGTGTAATCCGTCTTTTGTTGCAGGCTCTAAACAAACACGGATTGCTTGCAAATCCAATAAAGTTCATATGAGATCTGGAATGCCTATTATTGCGTCAGACGAATGTACAATATCTATATATGATAGCTATTTAGACGTCACTTATGTTTTACACCCGCGCTAGCCCAGCCCCCGCTCTGCCGTTAGTTAAGTAACCTAACGGGTGATGACGGGACCCCGTGGCGAATGCGGATGGCATAAGAGGACGTTGTATTTTCGTTGTTTTCTGCAATGATAGGTTAATGATGGGACGCATTATTTATAATGCAAAGAAAATAAACCAAAAAGTTGAATCGTTGGAACAATTTAAAAGAAACCAATCGGTTATTTTAAAACAGATGATATTTTTAATTGCGGAGCTTTAACCACTCCTTTTAAAAGCTATCAGGTTCCTTTGGTTATATCAAGTTCACTACGTTCACGGTTTCGCCAAAACCATTCGTAGCCCTCCGTCATTTCATTTGGGTATTCAGTAGTATTCAAGCTATGCATTTTGGCCAAAGTCAAGGCATAGTGTTTGGTAGCTGCTGGGTTTTCATTTGTTGCATAAGATAGATGAGTTGGTTTGGGACAGTCGTATTATCATTTGACCAAAGTCAGGGGTATATACGGATGGGTTCAAATTGACAAGATAATGACGGGTAAAACTTGACATGTGACTTATGATATTTTGACCAAAGCCAAGGTCATAAGAGCATGGGGCAAAAACTTATATCGGGAATTTCTAAAGAAACTGAAATTTGCAAAGAGATGCATACCATTTAGAGTTTGATGAATGTTGGTAGCATTCCTTCAACATTATCATACGATGATATTTGGATCCCGATCCTACTGTGAGTATATGCTACTCATCAGGATATTCGTCACTTAACGATCAATGCTATAAACCAAGTAGGTATCAAGAAAGGTGTCAGCGGGGTTATGCCCCCAGAGAAAAGAGCTTATTTAATTAAGGAACTTCGCGAAAGCGTTGGAAAACCTCCCTCGAAGTACCGACACCAGCCTGGCTGAACGGTTAAGCAAGTATTGTACAGTGAGAATAGTCCTGGCTAATTCTTCTTTTATGGTTTGAGGAAGGATTCGAGAAACAGTGGGAGCCATCCAGTTTAGATAAATTAAAAACCATTCTAAACTTGCAAGAGCATCATGCTAAAGAGTTTTCTTCTCTCTCTCCTAAATGCAGCGACCCTGAAAATGACTGGACTTAAGTTGTTTTTAGAGAAAAATATACTGACAGGGCCAAACTATAAAGATTGGCTGCGGAATGTCAAAATGGCCTTGACTTATAACAAATTGGGGTATGTCCTCACCACTAAAGCACCTGAAGTCCCAGGTCCCAAATCCAGTAATGCGGATAAGGAAATCCGCAAAACCTGGGATTTAGATTGCGCGAAAGCCAAGTGCATCGTGCTTGCCTCGATGAACAATGAACATCAGAGGAGGCACGAGGATATGGATCTTGACTCCATATTTCTCCATACAAAAGATCTGTATGGGGAGCAATCTCGTATAGCAAGATACGAGACCTCAAAGAACTTGTTTCGAGCGAGATTGGTTGTCGGGTCATCGGTAGGAGAACATGTCCTAAAGATGATCGGCTATATAGAAGAGCTCGCAGACCTTGGGACGACTTTGGATAATGAGCTCTATACAGACCTTATTCTCCAGTCCCTTCCTCCCACCTACGCCCAGTTTATCCTGAACTTCAACATTCAAAGAAAAGAAGTTGAACTTCCGGAACTCCTGAACATGTTAAGGAGTGCAGAGGGCACCTTGCAGAAGGCAAGGGAAACACCCGCTATGTTTGTTAGCGGTGCTTCTTCTTCCGGGTCCAAGGCTAGGGCCAAAGGAAGGAAAAAGAAGGCCTCCCCCAGACCTAGAGGAGGTGTACGTAAGGTGGGAGGGAAGGGAAAGAAAAAGTTTGCGGTACCGGTAGTGGGCCAGGATGAGTGCTTCCATTGTCACAGGAAAGGGCACTGGAAAAAGGATTGCAAGGCGTGGAACGCCAAGAACCAGGAACCGAAGCAAGCTGTGGCTTCGACTTCAGGTGTGTTTGTAATTGAGAATTGTCTGTCAATCAACTCTACTTCCTGGGTATTGGATACCGGATCAGGATCTCATATTTGCAATTCATTGCAGGCACTGAGAAACCGTAGAGTGCTGAAGGAAGGTGATATGACCCTGATGGTTGCTAACGGAGCTAGCGTGGGAGCTGTGTCCGTAGGGGATTATCACCTGGGATTGACGAGTGGACACATTTTGGTTTTACATAACTGTTTTTGTGTACCCAGCTTAACGTGTAATATCATATCTGTTTCCTTGTTATCAAATAAAGGTTATGATTTCACGTTTGGGAGTGGTGTTGTTAACATCCACCTTAATCATAGTTTGATTGGGTCCGGTACACTGGAAAATGGAATATATGTGTTAAACCAACTCCAAATTTTCAATGTCCAGAACACACTAAAAAGAAAGTCTCCAGATTTAAATAAAGCTTTCTTATGGCATTGTAGACTGGGTCACATCAATGAGAGAAGGTTGACTAAGTTGCATAGAGAAGGATATTTGGACTCGTTCGAATATCAATCTTATGACACTTGTCAATCTTGTCTCAAAGGAAAGATGACAAAGACTCCATTTACTGGACATGGAGTAAGAGCGAGCGAGCTTTTAGGACTCATACACAGCGATGTATGTGGTCCAATGTCTACACATGCAAGATGTGGTTTTTCCTATTTCATTACTTTCACGGATGATTACTCAAGGTACGGATTCATTTATCTGATGAAACATAAATCCGAGGCTTTTGAGAAATTCCAAGAGTATAAGAATGAAGTACAAAACCAAACCGGCAAAAGTATCAAGACACTAAGATCTGATCGAGGTGGTGAATACTTGAGTGCCGAGTTCCTAGGTTACCTAAAAGAGAAAGGAATTCTCTCTCAGCTTACTCCTCCATACACTCCACAGCATAACGGTGTATCGGAGAGACGGAATCGAACCTTATTGGATATGGTACGATCCATAATGAGTAATGCTGAGTTACCGCGATCTTTTTGGGGTTATGCGCTAGATTCAGCGGCATATCTTCTGAACAGGGCCCCTACCAAGACTGTGCCTACCACCCCATATCAGATGTGGAGTGGGAAGAAACCCCATCTTCAGCATATGAAGATTTGGGGATGTCCGGCTTTTGTTAAAAAGCAGCATGTGGACAAGCTCGAGGCACGATCAGTAAAATGTAAGTTTGTGGGATATCCAAAGAACTCTAAGGGATATTATTTCTATTACGCAGAGGAACAAAAGGTTTTTGTTTCTCGTAATGCCCATTTTCTGGAACAGCAGTTTTTAGAAAAGGAAATAAGTGGGAGCGAAATAGAACTGGAAGAAATTCCAGAACCACAAACTAATACTGAAAGTTTTGTAGAACAAGTAGTTCAAGAAGAACAGGACATTCCCGCACCCCTCCGCAGGAGTAGTAGGCCGTCTCATCCGCCTGAGAGATACTACGGTTTTCTCATAGATGGGGATAGAGAGGATTGCATCATAGATGATGATGAACCTACTGGCTTCCAGCAGGCCATCCAGAGCGGCGACTCGGTACGATGGCTAGATGCAATGCGGACCGAAATGGAGTCCATGTACACCAACAAAGTATGGACTTTGGACTTTGCTCCAGATGGGGTAAAACCCATAGGATGCAAATGGATCTTCAAGAAAAAGATTGGTGTAGATGGACAGGTGGAAACCTATAAGGTCAGACTTGTTGCAAAGGGTTTTCGTCAAAGACCTGGTTTGTACTATGACGAAACTTTTTCTCCAGTAGCTATGCTCAAATCTATTCGGGTCCTTCTTGCTATTGCTACCTTCCATGATTATGAAATCTGGCAGATGGATGTAAAGACGGCTTTTCTGAATGAAAATTTAGAAGAGTGCGTCTATATGAATCAGCCAGAGGGTTTCAATCAGAGTGGGAGCAGCGGGAAAGTATGCAAGTTGCTTAAGTCCATTTATGGACTAAATCAGGCATCGCGGAGTTGGAACATCTGTTTTGATAAAACAGTCAAAGAATATGACTTTATCAAAAATCCAGATGAACCGTGCATATATAGTAAAGTTGTAGCAAGAACTGTCGTATTTCTCGTCTTGTACGTGGATGACATTCTATTGATAGGAAATGACATTCCTATGCTACAATCTGTCAAAGGATTCTTGTCACACAGGTTCTCCATGAAAGACCTGGGTGATGCCTCTTACATTCTGGGGATCTGGATCTATCGTGATAGATCCAAGAGTATGTTAGGACTTTCACAGTCCAGGTATATCGACACTGTACTGAAAAGATTCAGTATGGAAGATTCTAAGCTCGGTAATCTACCGGCTTGTCACGGAATCACCCTATCCAAAGAGATGTCTCCTAAGACTGATTTGGAAAGGGAACGCATGTCTATTATACCCTACGCTTCTGCGGTAGGCTCTATAATGTATGCGATGTTGTGCACCAGACCAGATGTAGCTTACGCACTGAGCGTGGTAAGCCGGTATCAGTCAGACCCAGGGGAGAAGCACTGGATAGCAGTAAAGAACATTCTCAAGTACCTGAGGAGGACTAAGGAGATGTTCTTGGTTTACGGCGGAAAAGACCTCAGGTTAGAGGCCTTTGCTGATTCCGGCTTCCAGATTGATAAGGACGATTCCAAGTCCATGTCGGGTTATGTCTTTACCCTCAATGGAGGGGCGGTGTGCTGGAAGAGTTCCAAGCAGGACACCGTTGCTGACTCGACGATGGAAGCGGAGTATATTGCCGCTTGCGATGCCGCAAAAGAAGCAGTCTGGATGAAGAAGTTCCTAACAGAACTTCAGGTGGTTCCTACCATTGTTGATCCAATACCTCTGTATTGCGACAACAACGGAGCTATAGCTTTAGCAAAGGAACCAAGGTCCCATCAGAAGTCCAGACACATCTTAAGGCGGTATCACCTGATCAGGGAGATCATTGATCGTCAGGAGATCGAGGTTCGGAGAGTTGCTACTGAAGAGAACATTGTTGATCCATTCACAAAGGCCCTACCTCAGATTCAGTTCGAGAGGCTACTCGAGATCATCGGTCTTCGATATGCCAGTACATGGCCCTAGTGCAAGTGGGAGATTGTTAGTGTATATGCCCTAGGGGCCATTATTGTATCATACTAGTTTGTGTATTACTTAATGGAAGCTTGGGATATTCACATGTATATAACAGTCTTGCTAAACATGGTAGTATGCTACTTGGTTTTTCTATCTTAATAAGTGAGTATACGTATTGATAGAGCTCTTAGGATCTTGCTTAACTACCGGCGTTGTGATGGCAGTCACACTAGTGGGGGCTGGGTAGTCTACAAGCGCATCCTTATTCAGGTCCCTAGTCATAGAATTATCGAGACAGGGCATCGATACTCCGGAGTAGACTAGTGTGTACGCTTCTCATCCCAGTTGGGGAGATGGTCTGTCCCACAGCCGTCAGTACGTCGTACTGGAGATAGTATGCAGGTGCTCGTTAGGTTACGGGTACACCGAACAGGACTCACAGGGAACTGTTGGTTGGTTTTATACCAGTCGTCAGTTAACAGTTCCCAGGTGACATGAGTACAGCATAGTCCGCAGACTTGACACTGCTACTTCGCCTCGAGTGTGTCCCACTGTTCTTAGATTGCTACCCTACCACGGCTCAAAGGAGTCGTGCAAACAGGTAGCAGTTGGGTGCAGTCCCGAGCACTTGGAGGCAGTGGCGATTAGACAGGATTCGTCTCTCCCGGTATTGGGGGTTGATATCGCGCTGTGTCAGAGAGCCATTACGCAAAGTCCCTGGCCAGGGCAAGCGAGATTTGCTGGTAGGTTCCAGTAGTTTCTCAGGGTGTAATGGGCTTCGCTCCGACACGACTTATACCGCTATTAGGGGACTGACGGTTGCCGCCCCCTAGGCCCGATATGCAATAGTCTTAGACGAACGGACCGGACTGTATGGAGATTGTCACATCAGACTCAGTAGGAGTTTGCATGGGTTTCCTCATCGGCCTTCTTATCGACATCTACCTGGGGACCGTTACGTACAGCTAGTGCCGCTTGCGGTCTGTGGTTAAACCCACTGCCAGCGTAGTAGTCGAGTCTCTAGAGTCCCACACAGAGAGTTTCCCTACTCTAGGAGAAACGATATAGAGGTCGTATGGTTTTACGATAAGGGTTCAGACGCATACGTGTGTTTATGCACGTACGACATCCGGACAGTTTTTACTAGTCGGCTTTGGTTTAAGCCAATTTCTAGTATCCGGTTATTGGATTTATACAGTCTAAAGTTTTTCCGTATTTTCACGGATAGGAGGGCGTTCTCGTAATTGCGCGAGAATCTTTTAGAAGATGGTGACTTGGGGGTTAAGGTGGCATATGCATTAAATGAGATTAGTGACTCATTTGAGTGATTCATCCATGTCATTAATGCATCATAAATGCTTAATGACTCATGGAGATGAATCACCCATTAGATATTTATGGAGCATGGTTGTTAAATCATTTATTTGATTTATCTTGATATTGTTAATACTTTATATATATTATGAGAGATCATTATCTCATTTCATTCTCTTGCTCACTTTCTCTCTCCTCAAGCTCTCCCTCTTCAAACCCTAATCCTCCCCTCTCATGTGTTGAGTACAAGGATTAGATTAGACTACTTAATCCTTACCGTTCTCTATATCACCTAGATTGCTTAGATTAGCGATTTAAGAAACCTAGTTACCTCTAGTTTGAGGTGAAGCTTGTAGTAAAGCTCTTGGGTGGATCTTCTACTACTTAGAGAAGGCCGGAGAGAACGTGGAGAACGACAAGACGAAGGACTCGGATCTTTAGGTATAATCACTTTTCATAGTAGTTGTTAACTCCTATATTTGTTGTTAGTTATTGTTTATGCAAAGATTCTCGGTTAGTCGATGTTTACGCTTTAAACAAGATCGTTTTTCATTATTCCGCCTCCCCGCAAGTCGTGGGGTGTTGTACATCGACTTACAAATCCAATCCTGGAGAAACATTAGGAAGTAATTTTAGAACATAAGTGGATGTTTTAGGGATATGGTAACGGCATCCTCCTTCGGGAGACAGTTATCATTCCAGGCTTCCAAGGTGACCTGGATGACAGAGTGGTTGTCAGAGTTATAGTTTTCCCTCTGACGAGGGACAGTATTTTGGACAGGTGGTCCAAGAGGATACTGAGGGAGGCATGACGAAGGATACTGATTATGTTCAGTTGACGATACAGTCTAAGTTTGGATTTGGAGTTCATTTATGAGCTAGGTCCCATCAGATATCCAGACATATTCTAAGACAGGTATTGCTCATTTCGAGAGATGGCTTTCTCCGCGAACTTGAGATAAAGAGAGACATAGAAAGAAACATCAGGACGGATCCACTCACTGAGGCTATTCCTCAAACGCAATAGTTTCGCAAATGGGCTTTGTGAGACTGATTAGTAGAGGAGTTGGGTGTTCGGTATCACACGGGCTGTGAGTATGCGACATCACAATAATTAGCCTTGAGTGCAAGTGGGAGATTGTTGGATATAGTGCCCTCAGAGTCAATTATTGGATCACATGCACGTGATTGCAATGATTGAGGGAGGACCTATGCCGGTAGGACAGTCTTACTCAAGATGATAGTATGCTATCTGGTTTATCTTTATCATCGTGTACTGCTTTAGGTGACATTATTGATCACTATTGCACGTTGATAGAGCCCCTAGGATTCTTGCTTGACTGCCAGCAGTATGATGGCGATCATATACGTGGGAGCTGGGGTCTATAAGCACATCCTTAAGAGGTCCCTAGTCATAGGAGTTTTCGAGACAGGGCATCGATACTCCGGAGTAGACTAGTATATACAGTCGAGACCCCGACGAGGGGCGGTGGCCGGTCTCACAAGCCTCCGGTGTCAGTTGGTTCACCTATGATGTATACATGTGCTCATTGGGTTATGAGTACACCGGACAGGACTCGCCGGGAACCTGCTAGTTGGGATTATACCAGACGTCAGATAGCAGTTCCCTGGTGATATGTGTACAGGTTAGTTCATTGACCTGAGATCGTCATTTGTCTCGTGTGAGTTCCCACTGTGCTTTGATTACTACCCTACCACGGCTCAAAGGAGTCGTGCAAACAGGTTTTAGTTGGGTACAGTCCCGAGTCACATGGAGGCAGTGAGCGGATCTGCAGGGGTTCGTCTCTCCCGGTATTGGGGGTGAGGTCGCGCTGTGTCTAGGAGAGCCATTACACGAAGTCCTTGGCCAAGGCAAGAGATTTACTGGTAGGTATTCCAGTAGTATCTCAGGGTGTTCTGGGCTACACTCCGACACGACTTGTACCGCTTTTGGGGGTCTGACTTTTACCAACCCCCTAGGCCCGCCATGCGATGCTCATAGACAAACGGACCGGACTGTACAGATATTGTCACTGACAGGCTCAGTAGGGTGTCAGGATGAGTTCGCTCATCGACCTCCCTTTTGGTCAATACCTGGTAGCCCGTTACATATGGCTAATACCTCTGACGTGCTAGTGGTTAAATCCACAGCCAAAGTATTGACGAGTCTTTAGAGTCCCCCACAGACAATTTCTCAAGTTTCGGGCGAAACGCTGTAGAGGCCGTATGGTTATATGGCAGGGTTCGATCTTATACATGCGGTATTGCACGGATCATGATCGGACGGATAATACTAGCGGGCTTTGGTTTAAGCCGGATCCTAGTATTATACAGTGTAGATTTTGTCTCATTGCATTTGTATTCGGTCGGAATACAAATGCGGGTATGTATATACAGTCGCGGGGTTTTCCTGTAATTTATTACAGGATCGCTTTTTTGAAGTTGCCAATTTCCATTCCGTTTCAGCCAGTTTTTCTTTCTTCCATACTTGGCTGAATTTTCCATGGAGGGACTAATTTGCAAATGTGCAAATTAGCTATATGGAGGGTGTTATTTGTGACATGGATGGTTCATGATTATTCTAGCATCTTTTGATTCTTTTCTTATGCTCTTTCCTTTGCATTTATTGTGATGGATTATGATAGGATTGATTTGGAAAGAAATGTGACCATAATTCCTCATTATCCTCACATTTCTTTCTTGAGCTCACCCTTTTTGATTTTCCCTCTATTATTGTCATGGCCGGCCACTTCTTGGAGAGAAGGAGTTGATTCATTTTGGTGGTGGGAAATTTGTTGTTCTCATTTTTGGTTTGCTACAAAAATTCCTCACCTCTCTCCAAAGTTCTTTTTTTTTCTCCTCCACATCTAAACATGGCAACTTCATACCCCCTAGAGACAAATGATTCTACACTTAGCCTACAGCATTCTTGGACACGTCGGCTTGCCAACTTCGTGTCCGAGTTGTCTCGGTCCAGAGGTGGGAGCCCGTAAAAAGACTCGGCGATGTGGTGCCCTTTCCGATGAGGAGATGAAGACCGGAGATTCCGCGAGGAGATCGGGATGGAAGCCGAAGACCGAAGGACACGGATCGCTCGGTATAGCTCTCTAACCTTTCTCTAGTTAGCTAGTAGTAGGTTAATGGTCCAATCCGGGTTTTTAAGCATACGATAGCGCCGGTTTCTAGTTTGAAAAAGTTTTTGTTTTCCGCATTTTGGCCTCGTACAGACGGCCGGGGCGCTACCGTAGACTTACAGAAATACAACGCCTGACGAGTCACGGCCTAGGTTAACGATTGATGACGACGCCTATGTCCACTCGCTATCTTCCTAAGTCTAAACTCTATAAGTAATAGCCGGCTAAAGGACCGAAACGTTCTTAAACTAACAACGGACCGAAACGTCCTTAAACTAACGATGGACCACTATGTCCTAAAACTAGTTGTTGACAGAGACGTCGATAAACTACTGTGGACTGCAATATGCCAAGGCTGACACAAAAAAAGAGAGAAAAGAATAAAAAAACGGTATGTCCATAAGCAAAAAGGGCACGAATGAAAACCCGAAAGGGCTCCATGAGTAAAAACGGCAGGGCTACCGGCGAGTTTTATGAAAACCTGAAAGGGCGCAATCTCGTTAAAAGACACTTGCAAGGTCCTCTCGACTTGTGAGGAGAAACCACCTACGTGAGATCTTTATGACTCACAAGGGAGCAACACACTTAGGGATCCCCACGATTCCTAAGGAGAAATTACGCTTGCGAGATCCTCACGACTCGTAAGAAGAACCCTCTTATGGGACCCTCACGGCTCATAAGATTCAAAAGTCTTAAGCTAAAGGGATCTGAACCTATTCTTAAGCGGCCACCACAACCTCCAACACTGCCCTACAAGTGGTTCAATGCTGACCCTTGTATATAATCCACGGGCGTGAATAAACATTTCCCTAACAAAGTCCCATCCGTGACTAGGGATATGTCTACACGGTGAACAACCCTTGTAAGTCCTCTCGACTTATAAGGAGAAGACACTCTTGTAAGATCCTTACGACTTATAAGAGAACACACACTTAGGAATCCTCACGATTCCTAAGGAGAAAACGCACCTATGAGATCCTCACGACTCACAGGGAGAAATACCTTTATGAGACCCTTACGACTCATGAAGTTAAAAGCCTTAGTTGACAGGATCTTAACCCTGTTTGCTAAGCCACCTTTGTTTGATATCGATAGAGGCAAATGATGATTCGCTCCTGGCAATATTCCAGTTGTAGCAGTACTGATGCCGAAATCGGTGTCTAATTCCAAGCTTGTAGCAAAAATCCAGAGAGCCACACACGCATACGAAATAGCCGAAATGATAGGGCAACTTGCAACAAAATCAGCAAGTAAAAATGTATGCATGCAAAATAGCCGAAATGATTGGGCAGCTCGCAATAAAAAGCAACGAGTAAAAATAAAATAAATAGCCGAAATGATTGGGCACAGCGAAAAATAGCCGAAATGATTGGGCAATCGCGACCTTCGCGATATAAAAGCTGAAATGATAGAGCATCGTGGAAAGAAAAATATAAAATGAAACTTTTTGCCCTACAGGTGATATCACATCAATCCCTGTATACAATCCAGGGGCGCATACAAAGAAGGAATCACACCTTCCCTCCCTATGCTCCATCAGAAAGTGAAGCCAAATCTCGATGGTTCCCGGACAACCTGGGGACCACTTCGATATTCGTCTTATTACAACAGACGCAACGTCACCCAAATGACCCCTTCTCGGAAATACATCATCCACATGACCCCGTCGCGGAAATACGTCATCCACATGACCCCGTCGCGGAAATACGTCATCCACATGACCCCGTCACGGAAATACGTCATCCACATGACCCCGTCTCGGAAATACGTCATCCACATGACCCCGTCTTAGAAATACGTCATCTAAATGACCCCGTCTCAGAAATATGTCATCCACATGACCCCGTCTCGGAAACGTCATCCACATGACCTAGTCTCGGAAATACTTCATCCACATGACCCCGTATCGGAAATACGTCATCCAAATGACCCCGTCGCGGAAATACGTCATCTACATGACCCCATCGCGGAAATACGTCATCCACATGACCTCGTCTCGGAAATACGTCATCCACATGACCCCGTCTCGGAAATACGTCATCCAAATGACCCCGTCGCGGAAATACGTCATCTACATGACCCCGTCGCGGAAATACGTCATCCACATGACCCCTTTACGAAAACACATCATCCACATGACCCCGTCTCGGAAATACGTCATCCAAATGACCCCGTCGCGGACATACGTCATCTACATGACCCCGTCGCGGAAATACGTCATCCACATGACCCCGTCACGGAAATGCGTCATCTACATCACCCCGTCTCGGAAATACGTCATCCACATGACACATGACCCCATCTCGGAAATACGTCATCCACATGACCCCGTCGCGGAAATACGTCATCCATATGACCCCGTCGTGGAAACACGTCATCCATATGACCCCGTCTCGGAAACACGTCATCCACATGACCCCGTCGCGGAAATACGTCATCCACATGACCCCGTCACGGAAATACGTCATCCACATGACCCCGTCTCGGAAATACGTCATCCACATGACCCCGTTACGGAAATACGTCATCGACATGACCCCTTCTCGGAAATACGTCATCCAAATAACCCCGTCGCGGAAATATGTCATCTACATGACCCCATCGCGGAAATACGTCATCCACATGACCCCGTCTCGGAAATACGTCATCTAAATGACCCCGTCGCGGAAATACGTCATCTACATGACCCCGTCGCGGAAATACGTCATCTACATGTCAATCTCACTAAACACTTACGGGTCCTCTCGATTCGTAAGGAAGAAAACTCTCTTATAAGATCCTTACGACTTATATGGGAAACGCACTTAGGAATCCTCACGATTCCTAAGGAGAAAATACACCTACGGGATCCTCTCGACTCGTAGGGAGAAAGTCTTTATGAGACCCTCACGGCTCATGAAGTTAAAAAGTCTTAGGCAGCAGATCTGAACCTGCTTCCTAAGCCATCACTACCCCTCGAAGAAGCCAAAACAAGATGCTCACTCTATCATCTGCCGGTTATGCTTGCTAAGGTGACATGCTGATAACAAAAGAAAGAAGAAAGCAGGAGGTGACACAACACATTGCGAAAGAAATGTATCTTTTATTCATGAATTCAATTGGGTACAAAACACATCATATGAAATAATAAAAGAATGAATACATTTTATTCAAAATTACAAATGGTACAAAAAACAATTATTGAGAGGGAAGCACTTTCAATAGTCCGATCAGCCGCTCGTGCACTTCCCTCAACCCCTTTTCTTGATCAGCTGCCGCAGTCAACTCTGCTTCGACTTGGGCTTGTTGCTGCAAGTAAGACGAAAGTTGTTCCTCGACGGCCCGCTGAGCTGCCTCACGATTTTTTGCATCCCGCTCGACGACGTCGAGCTTTTGCCTCAGTGTTAACCCGTCAAAGATGCATCGCAGAAGGCCTTCAAAGATAACTTTCAACTGGGCAGCATTCGCATCAACCTGAGCATGCAGTCGAGCAGATTCGCTTGAAGTCTCTCCGCACTCCTTACGTTTTAAGACCGCCTCTTGTTCAAGATGACGGAAGTAGGGAGTGCTCTGCTCAACCCACGTAGCCCGCTGGGTGTTCACAGCCAGGACTTCTGGAGCAGGACGTCCGACTTCGAGCTCATGCAAGCAAGCCTCAATCTTCCTGCAGTGATTAACCCAAGACTCAACGACGCCCTCACTATGAAAGTTTACGAGCGTCGCCAGCATAGAGTTAACCTCCGCGGCAAAATCCGCAGCACAGGTGGGAGTCTCCACGTCAAGCTCCTCAATATAGTCGCTCAACATGCGCAGACTATTCGCGGTGCTTTTCGAGGATGCACGTCGAGAAAAAGGGCCGGTTGGCATTATGGTGCGAGACTCGAATGGAGCTGGAGTCGATATGAACGCTACAAAAAAAATCACAATCAGATGTCGGCTCAAGAAACAAAGAAAATACACGAACAATAGAGTCTACTATACCGGCTGCAACAGGGGGCAGAGCTGGGAGTACTGGTGGCGCAACAATAGCCTCGTCCCCTCCTTCAATTTGTAAGGCTACAAGCAATACAAAGAAGAATTAGCAATAATATGACTGCTAGTTAAAGAAAGGACGTCGGTTAGAAAAGATACTCACCGACACCAGCGGGCGGAATAATCTCTGATTGGAAAGAGAAGTGTGGGTGTAACACCTGATACAGGTGATAAAAAGGGACTCGTGCAAGGACGCGGTAATGCAATGTCAGTACATAAATTGTATGTTGGATATAGTGCCCTCAAAGTCAATTATTGGATCGCAGGCACGTGATTGCAATGATTGAGGAGGACCTATACCGGTAGTACAGTCTTACTCGAGATGATAGTATGCTATCTGGTTTGCCTTTATCAGTCGTGTACAGGTTCAGGTGACTGATCACTGTTACACGTTGATAGTGCCCTTAGGATCTTGCTTGACTACCAACAGTATTGTTAGGTCCACGTTACCTCTCCCGGTTCTTTCGGGGTTGCGGAAACGGTGAAAAACAATTTTTAGGGTTTTGGTAACATGGACTAGAAAACCCGGATCTTTGCTAAACGACACACTAGCAACAACTACGAGCTTTAGCTACTCGGTTAGGGGGTTATACCTAGTCTTGAACTCCTTCTCTTCTTGTTGTTCTCCACCTTGCTTGCTCCTTGTGGTAGTTTGAACGGCTCCTCCTCCTCGTCTCCTCTTTGCCGAAGATAGATCCACCCGAGGGCCTCGAACTTGAGCTCCTACCTCAACCTTGAGGTAACTAAAGTATTAGGCTTGCTAGACCTTCAACCTTAGGATGAGTAGAGATGAGTTTTGCTGTTTTATCTTGAAGGCAAATGATTCTCAACTCATGAGAGGGATTTTGCCTTAAGAGAGAGGAAGAGGATGAGAGCTATGGATGAGAGAGAAGATGCAAGTAAGAATGAATTAATTTTACAACCATGCTCTCATATTTTAGAAAATGATAATAATAATAATTAACAATTTGTGATGGTGAGTTGATGAATGACCATTATCATTTCATTCATTAAATGCTTTGTGCAAAAAATAAGAAGCATCTTTGAAAACAAATGATGATAGTCAACAAGTCTACTTTGGTCAACCGGTCAACTAAAGTCAACAAGTCAACAAAAGTCAAGAATTCAACTCAACCATGGCACAATAATTGTTAACTAATATTATTAATCATATTTCCTATTCTCATTAGGGTTTGGAAAAAGGCAACAGTCAACTGTGTATACACACCCGTACCATAACCCTAATGAGAATCCTCTGCCTCTGTCTCAGTCAACTGTGCATACACACCCGCATCCGTGTTCCGAGGAACACGGATACAAAGAGATAAAACTAACCCCAAAACATATACTAGGATCTGGCTTCAACCAAAGCTCGCTAGTAATATCTGTCCGGACACCAAACGTGCATAAGTGCGCGGATGTGAACGAACCCCGTCGCAAAACCATGCGACCTCTACTCTGTTTTGCCCAAAGGCGAATAACCCTCTGTGTGGGACTCTAAAGACTCGACATACGCTGGCAGTGGGGTTAACCACAGACCGCAAGCGGCACTAGCTGTACGTAACGGTCCCCAGTTAGATGCCGATAAGAAGACTGATGAGGTGAACCCATCTGAACTCCTACTGAGCCTGTATGTAACAATCTCCGTACAGTCCGGTCTGTTCGTCTAAGAGTATCGCATGGCGGGCCTTGGGGGGTGGCAAACGTCAGTCCCCTAATAGCGGTACAAGTCGTGTCAGAGTGTAGCCCAAAACACCCTGAGAAACTACTGGTAACACTACCAGCAAATCTCGCTTGCCCTGGCCAGGGACGACTATGTGTAATGGCTCTCCTAGACACAGCGCGATATCAACTCCTAATACCGGGAGAGACGAATCCTGTCTAACCGTCACTGCCTCCAAGTGCTTCGGGACTGCTCCCAACTACTACCTGTTTGCGCGACTTAGTAGAGCCGTGGTAGGGTAGTAATCAAAGAACAGTGGGAACACACTCGAGGCGAAGTGGCAGTGTCAAGTCAGCGGACTAAGCTGTACTTATGTCACCTAGGAACTATTAACTGACGATAGGTATAATACCAACCAACAGTTCCCGACGAGTCCTGTCCAGTGAACTCGTAACCTAACGAGCACCTGCATACTATCTCCAGTACGACGTACTGATGGCTGTGGGACAGACCATCTCCCCTGCTGGGAAGAGAAGCGTATGCACCAGTCTACTCTGGAGTATCGATGCCCTGTCTCGATAATCCTACGACTAGGGACCAGAATAAGGATGTGCTTATAGACTACCCAGCCCCCACGAGTGTGATCGCCATCACAACGCCGGTAGTCAAGCAAAGATCCTAAGGGCTCCATCAATATGTTTTAGCGATATGTTAAAAGAAACATATACACATATCAAGATAGAAACAAACCAAGTAGCATACTACTATATCGAGCAAGACTGTCGCAAAACCGTATATATATCCCAAGCTTCCAAAATGTATTATACAAACTACTACTATACAATAATGGCCTCTAGGGCATACATATCTAACAAGTATGATGGCGATCATATACGTGAGAGTTGGGTGGTCTATAAGCATATCCTTAATTGTGGTCCCTAGTCGTGGGAGTTTCGAGACAGGGCATCGATTCTCCGGAGTAGACTAGTGTATACAGTCGAGACCCCGACGAGGGGCGGTGGCCGGTCTCACAAACCACTGGTGTCAGTTGGATCACCTAAGATGTATACAGGTGCTCATTGGGTTATGAGTACACCGGACAGGACTCGCCGGGAACCTGCTAGTTGGTATTATACCTAGCGTCAGATAGCAGTTTCCTGGTGACATGTGTACAGGTTAGTTCATCGACCTGAGCTCGTCATTTGTCTCGTGTGAGTTCCCACTGTACTTTGATTTCTACCCTACCACGGCTCAAAGGAGTCGTGCAAACAGGTATTTTTTGGGTACAGTCCCGAGCCACATGGAGGCAAGTGAGCGGATCGGCAGGGGATTCGTCTCTCCCGGTATTGGGGGTGAGATCGCGCTGTGTCTAGGAGAGCCATTACACAAATCCTCGGCCGAGGTAGGAGATTTACTGGTAGGTACTCCAGTAGTATCTCAGGGTGTTCTGGGCTTCACTCCAACACGACTTATACCGTTATTGAGGGTCTGACGTTACCAGCCCCCTAGGCCGATATGCGATACTCATAGACGAACGGACTGGACTGTATGTATATTGTCACTGTTAGGCTCAGTAGGGTTCCAAGATGAGTTCGCTCATCGGCTTCCCTTGAGGTCAGTACATGGGCAGCCGTTACGCACAGCTAGTGCCGCTGACGGCTTGTGGTTAAACCCACTGCCAGGGTACTGATGAGTCATTAGAGTCCCCCACAGATAGTTTCCCAAGTTCGGGCGAAACGTTGTAGAGGCCGTATGGTTTTATGGCAGGGTTTGGAAAATGCACGTGCGTTTACGCACGTGTCATATTTCGGGCAGATAATACTGGTAGGCTTTGGTTTAAGCTGGATCTGAGTATTATACTGTGTAGATATAATATCTTTGTCTCAGTCGTATTTGTATTCGGTCGTAATACAAATGCGGGTATGTTTATACTGTTACGGGGTTATCCTGAAATTCGTTTCGAGATCGCTTTTGGAAGTTGCCAGTTTCCAGTTTTCTATCACTCGTCTTTAACATTCGGTTAAATGCGGATTTATCTTTTCTTCATGTGGGTGAGTCATTTGGTGAGTCATGAGGGTGAGTCACTGTTGGAGATAGTGCCCTCAGAGTCAATTATTGGATCACAGGCACGTGATTGCAATGATTGAGGGAGGACCTATCCCAGTAGAACAGTCTTACTCGAGATGATAGTATGCTATTTGGTTTATCTTTATCATCGTGTACTGCTTTAGGTGACCTGATATGTCGCTATTACACGTTGATAGAGCCCCTAGGATTCTTGCTTGACGACCAGCAGTATGATGGCGATCATATACGTGGGAGCTGGTAGTCTATAAGCACATCCTTAAAAGGTCCCTAGTCGTAGGAGTTTCGAGACAGGGTATCGATACTCCATTAGTAGACTAGTGTATACAGTCGAGACCCCGACGAGGGGCGGTGGCCGGTCTCACAAGCCACTGGTGTCAGTTGGTTCACCTAAGATGTATACAGGTGCTCATTGGGTTATGAGTACACCGGGCAGGACTCGCCGGGAACCTGCTAGTTGGTCTTATACCAGATGTCAGATAGCAGTTCCCAGGTGACATGTGTACAGGTTAGTTCATCGACCTGAGATCGTCATTTGTCTCGTGTGAGTTCCCACTGTGCTTTGATTACTACCCTACCACGGCTCAAAGGAGTCGTGCAAACAGGTTTTAGTTGGGTACAGTCCCGAGCCACATGGAGGCAGTGAGCGGATCTGCAGGGGTTCGTCTCTCCCGGTATTGGGGGTGAGGTCGCGCTGTGTCTAGGAGAGCCATTACGCAAAGCCCTCGGCCGAGGCAGGAGATTTACTGGTAGGTATTCCAGTAGTATCTCAGGGCGTTCTGGGCTACGCTCCGACACGACTTGTACCGCTTTTGGGGGTCTGACTTTTACCAACCCCCTAGGCCCGCCATGCGATACTCATAGACGAACGGACCGGACTGTACGGATATTGTCACTGACAGGCTCAGTTGGGTGTCGGGGTGAGCTTCCTCATCGACGTCCCTTTTGGTCAATAGCTGGTGGCCCGTCACGTATTGGCTTATACCTCTGACGTGCCAGTGGTTAAATCCACAGCCATAGTATTGACGAGTCTTTAGAGTCCACCACACTTTCAGTTACTCAGCTTTCGGGCGAAACGCTGTAGAGGCCGTATGGAGATATGGCAGGGTCCGATCAGATACGTGCGGTATTGCACGGATCAGGATCAGACAGTATTGTACTAGTAGCCGTATAGGTATATGGCAAGGTTCGATCAGATACGTGCGGTATTGCACGGATCAGGATCGAACGGATTTTACTAGCCGGCTTTGGCTTAAGCCGGTCCTAGTCTAGTACAGTGTAGATTTTGTCTCATTGCATCTGTATCCGGTCGGAATACAGATGCGGGTGTGTATGCACGGTGTCGGGGTTTTTCCTGTAATTTATTACGGGACCAGTTTTCTGGAGTTGCCAGTTTGCATTCCGTTCCGGCCGGTTTTCCTTTGTTCTTTCCCGGCCGGACTTTTCCGATGGAGGGGGTTATTTGCAGTTTTGCAAATGACACTTTGTGGAGGGGTTTCTTTGCATATAGTTTGATTATGATAGATTTCATTTATTTCATCCATTGACTTGCTTTTTAAAGTGAAGTGAAAGGTTATGGAGTGCATAGTGTTTTAAGCATGGTTGCTTGTCTCTTGATGTGGTTACCTCCTCTTTTCACCCTACACTCACCTTCCTTCTTACTTCATATTACCTCCTCCACCTTTTCTAAGATGAGAGGTCATTCATTAGAGAAAAAGAGAAGAAGAAAAAGAAAGAGAGGAAGAAGAAGAGAGAGCTTCATTCTTGAGAGTTTCTTTCTTGATCTCTTTTTCATGCTAGAAAAATGCAAGCACCATTTTTCTAATCCTTGTTTCCTCCATCATCTTCAAATGGCAACAAAACCCAAGTGAGACAATCTACTACACATTCTACAGCACATCTTGAGCATGTCGAGTTGCCGGCTTCATGCGTGAGTTGCCTCGGTATTGAGGCGGGAGCCCGTAAAAGACGAAGGCGATGTGGTGCCCTTTCCGGCGAGAAGGCGACGATGTGGAGCATAGACTTTCCGCGGGAGATCGGGATGATGAAGAGAAGACCGGAGGACTCGGATCACTCGGTATACTTCTCACCCCATCTCTTGATTGCTAGCATTAGGTTAATGGTTACGATCCGGGTTATTGTCCGCGGTAGCGCCGGTTTCCGAGCAAGGAAAAAATTTTGATTCCGCATTTTGGCCTCGAGTACGAGGCCGGGGCGCTCCCGTGGCGCAACATGGTATCAGAGCCACGCCATTAACCTTACCTAGCTTCGTTTGATGTGTTTGCGTTTCCGATCGACCGAAATTTCCAAAAACCGTATTTTTATTGCATATCAGTTTCTGTCGAAATTTTTTGAAGTCCAAAAATTTTTCAGGTGGTTGCAGAATGATATGCAGGGAAATATAAGATATCTGGTAAAAATTGGTAGCCTAATTCCCTGTTTTCACCGCGGAAGCGCGGCCAAAGCCTTGCTTTGGCCGCTCTTCCGCCGCGCTTTAACTTTTTCACTGTACCAAATTCTGCCAGATTGTCTTGTACATGAAAATGGGGTATTTGGAATATTAAAATTGGGCCTAGGTTTTCTGTGAGTGCTACAGTTTTGATTGGGGGCCCACTTGTTAATTTTTGGTCAATCGGAAAATTTTAAACACATTATTTCACAGTATTTACATTATATCTGCGACCGTGAATGTCACTCGATCGGTAAATCCGGTCTGACTGCTATAGCCCGGTTAGACGGATTTGCGAACGTGACTTTCACGTTGATGTTCTATGTTTATGCTGTGATGTTGCGGATCGGTCGTGGGGGATAGCCTGGATGCAATGCTAGTACAGTTTTGTTGTATTATGTACATTTGATATTGCGGGGCGAGCGTCCGACATGTGGACTGCCGTCACTGCCTGTTTGTATTATTCTTTTGGGGCACGACCTGGTTGCGGTCGATGTACCCGGTGTATGTATATTTTACTTTCTGTACTAGGGTTGCCCCGCGGTGGGGTGCACGGATAGCCGGGTTCTGGAGGGCAACGGGCCCGCATCTCAGGGCATTGAGACGGAGGGGGCTTCAGTCCAGGATTGGCGGGCTATTCGCCGCACTCGTAGGGGGTACAGGTTGACCCAGGAGGGGTGCCCAAGTTGCCGGATTCCGTGAAGTGCTGGGTGGTCCATTCACGGTACTGAAGGGGGCTGCCTCGCTTCAGGTCTTGGCGGGTGACTTGCCGCGCCCGTAGGGGTCTAGGATTTCATTGCACAGGCTATCCACACGACCAGGGGAACGTCGGGTTTCAGCAGCGGCTCTGTGAAACCCGGGGCTTCCAGATATCTGTATTGTTCTGTGATGCTGTACATTTCTGTGATGTTGCATTTTATTCACGCCTTGAGCGAAATACTATATATTGGTATATATATTAGTAGATGTTGTATATGTTTTACATCCGCGCTAGTCCAGTCCCCGCTCTGCCGTTAGTTAGCTAACCTAACGGGTGATGACGGGACCCAGTGGCGAATGCGGATGGCATATACGTACGTCAGTATATTTTCGTTCTTTGTGGTGTGATCAATTGATGGGACTGCGTTGATTCGGATCAATGCAAGTTAAACAAACCTAATCTGATGTTGTTGGAACACTTTTCAAAAAGCTGTTATTGCAAGGACGTTCACTTTTGTTTTGCATCGTGATATTCATTTGGAATATCCTGCTCCTCAGTCGACGAGGCAAGGGCCGAGATCCCCTCACCGGGAGTGACCCCTTGGACAAAAGTTTGCGTCAGGGCATTAACTTCACTATAGCCGATTACTTTTGCTTTGCATCGTGGTATTCAGTTGGAATATCCTGCACCCCATTCTACGGGGAAAGAGCCGAGATCCCTTCACCGGGAGTGACCTCTTTAGTAAAGGTTTTCGTCACTATATTTTCTAAAAGGTTATCCAGTTCCTTCAACGATATCAAGTTCATTACGTTAAAGGTTTTTCGCCAAAAACCAGTCGTAGCCCTCCGTCATTTCAGATTAGTATTACTTAGTATTCGTGCTGCGTTTGTCGTGCATTGCCGTGGCGTAGTGTTCGGTAGCTATGTAATGCTTTTCTGTCACATGGATAAGTGGATTGGTTAGGACAGTCGTGCGGTCTTGTTGGCATTGTCAAGGACTCGTACGGGTGGGTTTAATGCAATCAAGATAATGACGGGTAGAACTTGACTAGGACTCTTTGATTTGTTGGCATTGTCAAGGTCACTTGGGTCCTAGGGGTAAAAAAAAAACAAATATCGGGAGTTTCAAAAGAACTGAAACTTGCCAAGCATGCGCATACCTTCTGGAGTGTGGTGACTTGAGTGGATTCCGTCAAGTTATCATGCGATGATAGTTGGATCCCGATTCCCACTGATGAGTTAGTCTACTCCTCGGGTGGCCCCGACTAGTTCTTCTTTCAGGTTTGGAGGAGAATTTGAGGTACAGTGGGAGGTTTCCAGATTAGACAAAGTGGTAACCATTCTGATCTAGGTTAGAGTGCACGCTGAGTGTTTCTTCTCTCTCTCTCTGGCAGCGACCATTGACCCGACCCTGGACTATGACTCAGTGACCAAGTTGACCGAACCTTCTTAACACTGGCTTTTGGATTGTCAGAGTTGCAGACCTCATTGCCACTCCTACTTTTACCCTTTTCTCCAGGGCACCCCGTATTACCGCGAACGTCCACTTCCATTGGACAAAACCATCGTATGGTTAGATACGAACTCGAAGGACTTCGAGGATGGTTTCTGGTTCTGGAGAAAACGGATAGGACTATTCAGTTGTCTTTTCTTTTCACCTTCTCTCAGGTTGCGAGTACTCCTTGGTTTAGGAGTAGTACACCTATTACGCAAATTGGATAGTCTTCTTCCAAACCTTAGGCTGGTGCCGAACAGTGGGGAATGAAGAAAACCAATTAGCATAACGATGGTGTACAGAAGGTATTAAGTTCAGACAAAGAAAGGGATTAGTAGGAGGGCAAAGTAAATTGCGACTGATATTCACGACCAAACCAAGTATTTCTTCGCCAATCCTAAATCACCTTTGTATTTCTCCAGGACACTCCGTATCACTACGAAGATCCACAGTTTATTGGATATTCCATCGTATGGTTATATACGAACTCGAAAGGAACTTGTTCCAGTTCGGGGATGGATTCTGGTTCAGGAGAAATAGGAATAAAGTACATTCAGGTGTCTTTTATCTTCACCTTCTCTCGCATTGCGAGTGCTCCTAGGATTAGGACAGTACACCCTTTATGCTTATTGGATAGTCTTCTTCCAAACCATAGGCTGGTGCCGAACGGTAGGGAAGGAAGAAAACCAATTGGCCTAAAGGGGTGTGCAGACGGTAATGACTAAAGACATATAAAGGGATTTGGACAGGTGGCAAAGAATTATACGGTTATAGTTGTGAATCTGGATAATGGTAGAGGCATTACTAGGAATACCAGAATACCCCACAGAAACATTACAATGTTTCAGTTTCACTGTGTACTGTTAAAAGAAAACTGATTTCCCGATTAGACACTTATTCCAGGGTATGTATTTACCAGGTATGATTCTCACATCTGTATGGTTTTACAGATGATGAGTGGGAGTAAGTTATTGGGAATTGGGTGATCATCCTCATTATATCGGGATTCGTTGTAATCGGTGATATTTGAGGAAGTCACCTGGGTTGTTTGCCGGTCGGCAATTATTTGGTTTTGAATATCCGCGGTTATGCACCAATTTCAAATTGATATATCTGTACGTCTATTTTCATAGAGTGAGATATGCCTTTTTTGATATTATGTCGATGACATTTACCTATATCAGTGGATGGTTAGGTAAGGAGCATTAAACAGCGGTGTAATTCTTCTTAACCATAAGTACAGTTTTCGACCTACGACACACAGTGAAAGAGTTGTTAGACTCAGCGGACTTATACAGAGTATTGTATGTTGTCCAGTGTCCATCAGGACAGAGGGGTTGGTCCTCGTACTATATTCGGTTTACTTATGACTTCTCTAGATTTTAGACAGCTGTTTCGTGGAAACACAGGGTCTAAGTTTTGAGGAGTTATAGGTATTTGAATAGAGTAGAGAACCAGGTGTAGCAAGTATCGGGATTCTTCAAAGAGATCGAAGATGTAGATACTTGTGTATGGTATTCAGTTGATAGTAATGATGAAGACAGATTGCTTCTCTTTCAGGATACTCATAATTGGAAGCGTTCCTAAGTTGAGTAACGCTGATCGGCCTCTCTCCATTTAGTTGACATGCACTGGAGACAGCTGCATGATTTGAATCTGGTTCAATTGAATCAGTGCCTCTGTTTCTATATTGGATATAGAACAGTTCATATCTTAACGATGTTAAGGTACGGGAAGTTGTCCGGCTTATGCTTAAAACCAGACTCCGGATAACTCAAGGCACGTTTCTGTAATGGCTGTTTGTGGGTTGACCCAGGCTATGACGAGGGTTGACTTTCTACCATCTGGCAGATCAATAGAAATATTGTTCTAGACTCGCCACAGTTTTATTAAAAATGGATTTTTTCAAAAACAGCAGTGGGAGTATGGTAGAACTGGAAGTGATTCCAGAACCGCAAACGATTACTGAAGATTTGATAAGGAACCTAAAGATTCAATCTGATTTGACATTCCATTGGCCACTCCGCAGATAAGGTGGGTAACTTCAGGCACCCGAGAGGTACTCCGGTAGCCTCAAGGACGGTGACAGGGAAGTTCTTGTTTACCCACTCTTGCCCTTGTTGTTGTTCCAAGCTGCGAGACCCGGCAGGAGGATGAGTATAGCGTCGTTCTAAACTAGCTTTGGAAGTGCACGTCTATATGACTCTGCCAGAGGGTTGTCGTAGTCAGTGGGAGCAGCGAAAGCATTGGTGGACATCAGGCTTATGTCTATTTATAGACTAAAGCAGATGTAGCGGAGACAGATCATCCATTTCTGATGTGACAGTCATAGGTTTGACGTCATCAGAATAGGGGATGGACCTGTTGAGAAGGTAGTAGGAAGTGATATTCCTATACTACGATCGGTTATACTTTGGTCGTCACACAGTGTTTTCTCCACAAGGGACTTGGACATTATATCAGACATACTGGTTACTAGATCTATGGTTTTAGATCTAGATTTGGGTGGTTTCCCAATCAGGGTACTTTGACAGCATTCTAAGAGTATTTAGAATGGACGACTCCTGGCACGGTAGTGTACCTGCAAGTAATGGAGTCACCCTCTCTAAAGGTGTCTTACAGACTAAAGGGGAGAGGGATACGCATGATTGACAGATCACTTGCTTAGGCAATTGAGTCAATCATGAGATGTCAAGTACCACACCAGATGTTGTTCTTGCAGTAGGTGCAATAAGTTGATATTGATCCAATCCTGGAGGAACAGTGGGAAGCAGTTATAGAACATAAGTGAATGTTCTAGGGATATGATAACGGCTGTCTCCTTTAGGAGACGGTTATCACTCCAGGCTTCCAAGGTGACATGGACGACAAGGAGGTTGTCAGAGTTATAGTTCTCCCTCTGACGAGGGGCAGTATTTTGGACAGGTGGTCCAAGGCAATACTGAGGGAGGCATGGCGCAGGATACTGATTAAGTTCAGTTAACGATACAGTCTAAGAAGTTTGGATTTGGAGTTCATTTATGAACTAGGTCCCATCAGACATCCAGACGTTCCAAAACAGGTATTGCTCATTTCGGGAGATGGCTTTCTCCGCGAACTTGAGATATAGAGAGACATGGAAAGAAACATCACAGCGGATCCACTCACTGAGGCTATTCCTCGAACGCAATAGTTTCGCAAACAAGTTTTGTGAGACTGACTAGTAGAGGAGTTGGGTGTTCGGTATCACACGGGCTGTGAGTATGCGACATCGCAATAATTAGCCTTGAGTGCAAGTGGGAGATTGTTGGAGATAGTGCCCTCAGAGTCAATTATTGGATCACAGGCACGTGATTGCAATGATTGAGGGAGGACCTATCCCAGTAGAACAGTCTTACTCGAGATGATAGTATGCTATTTGGTTTATCTTTATCATCGTGTACTGCTTTAGGTGACCTGATATGTCGCTATTACACGTTGATAGAGCCCCTAGGATTCTTGCTTGACGACCAGCAGTATGATGGCGATCATATACGTGGGAGCTGGTAGTCTATAAGCACATCCTTAAAAGGTCCCTAGTCGTAGGAGTTTCGAGACAGGGTATCGATACTCCATTAGTAGACTAGTGTATACAGTCGAGACCCCGACGAGGGGCGGTGGCCGGTCTCACAAGCCACTGGTGTCAGTTGGTTCACCTAAGATGTATACAGGTGCTCATTGGGTTATGAGTACACCGGGCAGGACTCGCCGGGAACCTGCTAGTTGGTCTTATACCAGATGTCAGATAGCAGTTCCCAGGTGACATGTGTACAGGTTAGTTCATCGACCTGAGATCGTCATTTGTCTCGTGTGAGTTCCCACTGTGCTTTGATTACTACCCTACCACGGCTCAAAGGAGTCGTGCAAACAGGTTTTAGTTGGGTACAGTCCCGAGCCACATGGAGGCAGTGAGCGGATCTGCAGGGGTTCGTCTCTCCCGGTATTGGGGGTGAGGTCGCGCTGTGTCTAGGAGAGCCATTACGCAAAGCCCTCGGCCGAGGCAGGAGATTTACTGGTAGGTATTCCAGTAGTATCTCAGGGCGTTCTGGGCTACGCTCCGACACGACTTGTACCGCTTTTGGGGGTCTGACTTTTACCAACCCCCTAGGCCCGCCATGCGATACTCATAGACGAACGGACCGGACTGTACGGATATTGTCACTGACAGGCTCAGTTGGGTGTCGGGGTGAGCTTCCTCATCGACGTCCCTTTTGGTCAATAGCTGGTGGCCCGTCACGTATTGGCTTATACCTCTGACGTGCCAGTGGTTAAATCCACAGCCATAGTATTGACGAGTCTTTAGAGTCCACCACACTTTCAGTTACTCAGCTTTCGGGCGAAACGCTGTAGAGGCCGTATGGAGATATGGCAGGGTCCGATCAGATACGTGCGGTATTGCACGGATCAGGATCAGACAGTATTGTACTAGTAGCCGTATAGGTATATGGCAAGGTTCGATCAGATACGTGCGGTATTGCACGGATCAGGATCGAACGGATTTTACTAGCCGGCTTTGGCTTAAGCCGGTCCTAGTCTAGTACAGTGTAGATTTTGTCTCATTGCATCTGTATCCGGTCGGAATACAGATGCGGGTGTGTATGCACGGTGTCGGGGTTTTTCCTGTAATTTATTACGGGACCAGTTTTCTGGAGTTGCCAGTTTGCATTCCGTTCCGGCCGGTTTTCCTTTGTTCTTTCCCGGCCGGACTTTTCCGATGGAGGGGGTTATTTGCAGTTTTGCAAATGACACTTTGTGGAGGGGTTTCTTTGCATATAGTTTGATTATGATAGATTTCATTTATTTCATCCATTGACTTGCTTTTTAAAGTGAAGTGAAAGGTTATGGAGTGCATAGTGTTTTAAGCATGGTTGCTTGTCTCTTGATGTGGTTACCTCCTCTTTTCACCCTACACTCACCTTCCTTCTTACTTCATATTACCTCCTCCACCTTTTCTAAGATGAGAGGTCATTCATTAGAGAAAAAGAGAAGAAGAAAAAGAAAGAGAGGAAGAAGAAGAGAGAGCTTCATTCTTGAGAGTTTCTTTCTTGATCTCTTTTTCATGCTAGAAAAATGCAAGCACCATTTTTCTAATCCTTGTTTCCTCCATCATCTTCAAATGGCAACAAAACCCAAGTGAGACAATCTACTACACATTCTACAGCACATCTTGAGCATGTCGAGTTGCCGGCTTCATGCGCGAGTTGCCTCGGTATTGAGGCGGGAGCCCGTAAAAGACGAAGGCGATGTGGTGCCCTTTCCGGCGAGAAGGCGACGATGTGGAGCATAGACTTTCCGCGGGAGATCGGGATGATGAAGAGAAGACCGGAGGACTCGGATCACTCGGTATACTTCTCACCCCATCTCTTGATTGCTAGCATTAGGTTAATGGTTACGATCCGGGTTATTGTCCGCGGTAGCGCCGGTTTCCGAGCAAGGAAAAAATTTTGATTCCGCATTTTGGCCTCGAGTAGGAGGCCGGGGCGCTCCCGTGGCGCAACAGTCACCATTTTGCTTTAATGGTTGATGACTAGGATAAGTGAGGTGGCTTTATGCATTTACTGTTTTATGCAAGGTGGATTTTGCATTAATGGGGTTTTGTAATGCTTAGGATATTTCTTCTTGATATTATTTCCTTATGGTTACTCTCTTGTTCCTACACTCACCTCCCTCCTCACTTATATGTGGCCGGCCCCTTCTTGAGAGTTGATGATGGTTGTTGTTTAAAAAGATGATCGTTTTTGGTGTATGGAAATTTCATTGCTCCTTTTATTCCATCACCCGATTTCAAATGGCAACTTAATTAACCGTTCGTCCATGGCTTTGGACGAAGTGAGACAAAGTGTTCTACTCATTCTTTACATCAATCTTGGTCATCTCTTTTAGCAAACTTGATGACCGAGTTGCCTCGGGTCAGAGGCGGAAGCCCGTTTAAAGATCCGTTGACGTGGTGCCACCTGGACGAGGAGACCAGAGATCCAGGAGATCGGAGCAGCCGCAACAAAGCGTGGGATGATGGTTAAAGAACGAAGGACTCGGATCGTTCAGTATAACATTTCTACCCACTTTATAGTTTGTTAGTTTAGCAATAATGGCAGATCCGGGTTACAGTATACGATAGCGCCAGTTAAAAAGTTTTTGTTCCGCATTTGGCGTCTGTTAGACGGCCGGGGCGCTACCGTAGAATTACAGTGGTATCAGAGCCTCGTCATTAAGCTTTACTAACTTGTGCTAACGCGTTTAAAATATCAATCGAACGGAATTTCGCAAAACTACAATTTTCTGTTCAAAGTTTCTGTCGATTTTTAATCAAGTCTAAAAATTATTTTGAGCATCACAGAAAAACGAGCAGGCTTTTTGAAGAACACAGCAGAAATACGATCCTCTGACTCGTCCGTACGGCCGCGGATCCGTGGCTATCTTGGAGCTTCAGAGGGTCAAATTTCTTCTGGGGTTTCTACACAGTGACTTGTGGTTTCTAGAATATTTCTTTTGGGCCCAGATTTTGTTACTGTACAGCAGATGTGCGTGGGGCCCACTTCAGGAAGTTTTGTCGATCTAAATTTAAAACTTGTTAGTTTACAGTACTTACATTATATCTTCGACCGGGAATGTCATTTGAGCGGTAAATTGCGTCTAATTGCTATAGTCTTTTTAGACGGATTTGCGAACGTGACATTCGTGTTGATGTTCTGTGTTATGCTGTGATGTTGCGGATTTGTCGTGGTGGATAGCAGTGTGCAATGGTAGTGCAGTTTGGATTTATTTGTACATTTGATATTGCGAGGCGAGCGTCCAACATGTGGACTGCCGTCACTGCCTGTTTATATAATATTCTTTTGGGGCACGACCGGGCTGAGGTCGATGTACTCGTTGTACATATTTTTCATTTCTGTACTAGGTTTTACTCCGCGACGGAGTGCACGAATAGCCGGGTTCTGGAGGGCAACGGGTCCGCATCTCATGGCTTTGAGAGGCAGAGGGGCCTCACTCTAGAATTGGCAGACTATTCGCCACACTCGTAGGGGGTACAGGTTGACCCAAGGAGGGGTGCCCAAGTTACCGGATTCCATGAAGTGAAGGGTGGTCTATTCACTATGTTGTAAGGGGGCTGCCTCGTTTCAGGTTTTGGCGAGTGACTTGCCGCACCCGTAGGGGTCTAGGTTTCATTGCACAGGCTATCCACACGACCAGGGGAACGTCGGGTTTCAGTAGCGGCTCTGTGAAACCCGGGGATCCCAGATTATCTGTATTGTTCTGTGATGCTTATTACTTTTCTGTAATGTTGCATATTATCACGCCTGGAGCGATTATTGTATATTAGTATATATACTAGTAGATGTTTTATATGTTTTACACCCGCGCTAGTCCAGTCCCCGCTCTGTCGTTAGTTAAGTAACCTAACGGGTGATGACGGGACCCAGTGACGAATGCGGATGGCATATACGTACATTTTATTTTTGTTCTTTTCTGGTGTGATTAAATGATGGGACTGCGTTGATTCTGATCAATGCAAAGGAAAACAAACCTGTTTGGCAGTTGTTGGAACAATTTTAAAAGGTGTTATTACAAAGACATTTACTTTTGTTTTGCATAGAGGTATTCGGTTGGAATATCCTGCACCTCATTCGACGAGGCAAGGGCCAAGATCCCTTCACCGGGAATGACCCCTTGGGCAGAAGTTTGCATCAGGGTAATAACTTCACTATAGTCGATTACATGTTGCTTTGCATCGCGGTATTCAGTTGGAATATCCTGCACCTCATTCCATGGGGAAAGAGCCGAGATCCCTTCACCGGGAGTGACCTCTTTAGCAAAGGTTTCCGCCACTATATTTTTATAAAAAGCTATCAGGTTCCTTCAGCGATATCAAGTTCATTACGTTAAAGGTTTTTTCGCAAAAACCAGCCGTAGCCCTCCGTCATTTCTTTTGGGTATTCAGTAGTTTTCAAGCTATGTATTTTGACCAACACCAAGGCATAGTGTTTGGTAGCTGCTGGGTATTCATTTGTTGCATAGATAGATGAGTTGGTTTGGGATAGTCGTTCTGCCATTTTGGCCAACGTCAAGGGCATGTGCGGGTAGGTTCAAATTGACAAGATAGTGACGGGTAGAACTCGGCATGTGACTTATGACATTTTGACCAACGCCAAGGTCATAAGAGCATGGGGAAAAAATCATATCGGGAGTTTCTAAAGAAACTGAAACTTTCCAAGTATTCGCATACCTTCTGGAGTGTGATAACGTGAGTGGATTCCGTCACGTTATCATGCGATGAGAGTTGGATCCCGATTCCCACTGATGAGTTGGTTTACTCTTCGGGTGATCCCGATTGATTCTTCTTTCAGGTTTGGAGGAGAATTTGACAGTACAGTGGGAGGTTTCCTGATTAGATAAAGTGATAACCATTCTGATCTAGGTTAGAGTGCACGCAGAGTGTTTCTTTTCTCTCTCTCTTTGGAAGCGACCTTTGACCGACCCTAGACTATGACTCAGTGACCAAGTTGACCGAACCTTCTTAAAATACTGGCTTTTGGATTGTCCGAGTTGCATAAGTCATTGCCACTCCTTCTTTTACCCTTTGCATTTCTCAGAACACCCCGTATTACTACGGACATCCACTTCCATTGGATAGATCCATCGTATGGTTATATACGAACTCGGAGGGACTTCTTCGAGGATGAATCCAGATTCAGGATAAATAGAATTGGTTTATTCGGTTGTCTTTTATTATTACCTTCTCTCAGGTTGCGAGAGCTCCTTAGTTTAGGAGAGTACACCTATTACGCTTATTGGATAGTCTTATTCCAAACCATAGGCAGGTGCCGAAAGGTAGGGAATGAAGAAAACCAATTAGCCTACGTAGGGTGTGCATAAAGGTAATATGTAAAGACAAAATAAAGGGATTAGAAAGAGGGCAAAGTAAATTGCGACTGTTATCATTCACGACCAAACTGCGTACTTCATCGCCACTCCTATTTCACCTTTGCTTTTTTCCCCAGTTCGGGAGAAATAGAATAAGGTATTATTCAGTTGTCTTTTATCATCACCTTCTCTCAAGTTGCGAGTACTCCTTGGTTTAGGAGAGTACACCTATTATGCTTACTGGATAGTCTTCTTCCAAACCATAGGCTGGTGCCGAACGGTAGGGACGGAAGAAAACCACTTAGCCTAAAGGGGTGTACAGAAGGTAATGAATAAAGACAAATAAAGGGATTTGGAGAGATGGCAAAGAGATATACGGTTAAAGTCATGAATTAGATTATGGAAGAGGCATTACTATGAATTCCAGGATACCCCTACGAAACATTTTCATGTTTCAGTGCATTGTTAAAGGAAGACTATTTTTCTGATTAGATACTTACTCCAGGGTATGTATTTACCAGGTATGATTCTCACATCTGTATGGTTTTACAGATGATGAGTGGGAGTAAGTTATTGGGAATTAGGTGATCATCCTCATTATATCGGAATTCGTTGTAATTGGTGATATTTGAGGAAATCGCCTGGGTACAGTTTTCAACCTACGGCGCACAGGTTTTGAGTTATTCAACTCAGCGGACTTATACAGAGTATTGTATGTTGTCCAGTGTCCGTCAGGACAAAGGGGTTGGTCCTCGTACTATGTTCTGTTTACTTGTGACTTCTCTAGTTTTAGACCAGTGTTTCGTAAAAATACAAGGTCTAAGTTTTGAGAAGTTGTGGGTATAAGAATAAAGTAGAGAACCAGATATCGCAGGTATCGGGATTCTTCAAAGAGATCGAAGATGTAGATACTTTTGATTGGTATTCAGTTGATAGTAATGGTTTTGAGAAACTTGTTTCTCTTTCGGGTTACTCATAATTGGATGCATTCCTAAGTTGAGTAATACTGATTAGCATCTCTCCATAAGTTGATATGCACTGGAGACAGCTGCATAATTAGAATCTGGTTCCAATTAAATCAGTGCCAAAGTTTCTATATTGGATATAGAATGGTTCATATCTTAACGATGTTAAGGTACGGGGAGTTGTCCGGCTTATGCTTAAAACCAGACTCTGGATAACTCAGGGCACGTTTCTGTAATGGCTGCTTATGGGTTGGCCCAGGCTATCACGAGGGTTGACTTTCTACCATCTGGAAGATCAATAGTGATATTGTTCTTGACTCGCCACAGTTTTAGTAAAATGGATTTTTTCAGAAAACAGTAGTGGGAGTATGGTAGAACTGGAAGTGATTCCAGAACCGCAAACGATTACGGAAAATTTAATAGGACCTAAAGATTCAATCAGGTTTGACATTCCATTAGCCACTCCACAGATATGGTGGGTAACCTCCGACACCCGAGAGGTACTCCGGTAGCCTCAAGGACGGTGACAGGGAGATTCTTGTTTACCCAGACTTGACACTACTGTTGTTCCAAGCTATGAGACCCGACAGGAGGTTAAGTATAGCGTCGTTCTAAACTAGCTTTAGAAGTGCACGTATATATTATTCTGCCAGAGGGTTGTTGTGGTCAGTGGGAGCAGCGGAAGCAAAGTGGGCAAGTAGCTTATGTCTATTTATAGGCTTGAGCAGATATAGCGGAGATAAATCATCTATTTTTGATGTGACATTCATAGGTTTGACTTCATCAGAATAGGGGATGGATCTGTTAAGAAGGTAGTAGGGTGTGATATCCTGGTATTTGGATAACATACACAGAGTAGGAAGTAAAATTCCTATACTACAATCGGTTATATTGTGGTCGTCACACAGTTATTTCTTCACACAGAGTAGGAAGTAAAATTACTAGATCTATGCTTTTAGATCAAGATTTGGGTAGTTTCCCAATGTGGGTACTTTGACAGTATTCTAATTGTTTTTAGAATAGATGACTCCTGGCATAGTGGTGTACCTGCAGGTGATGGAGTCACCCTCTCTAAAGGTGTCTTACAGACTAAAGGGGGGAGAGATGTGCATTATTGGCATATCACTTGCTGAGGCAATTGAGTCAATCATGAGATGTCAAGTACCACACCATATGTTGTTTTTGCACTAGATGCGATAAGTTTATATTAATCCAATCCTGAGAAACATAAGGAAGCAGTTTTAGAACATAAGTGCATGTTCTACGGATTTGATGACGGCAGCCTCCTTCGGGAGACGGTTATCATTCCAGGCTTCAAAGGTGACATGGATGACAAAGTGATTGTCAGAATTATAGTTTTCCCTCTGACGAGGGACAGTATTATGGACAGGTGGTCCAAGAGGATACTGTGGGAGGCATGGTGCTGGACACTGATTAGTTTCAGTGATTGATACAGTCTAAAAAGTTTGGATTTGGAGTTCATTTATGAACTAGGTCCCATCAGATATCCAGACATATTCTAAGACAGGTATTACTCAATTCGGGAGATGGCTTTCTCCGCGAACTTGAGATTAAGAGAGATAAAGAAAGAAACATCATGGAGGATCCACTCACTGAGGCTATTTCTCGAACACAATAGTTTTACAAACGGGCTTTGTGAAACTGATTAGTAGAGGAGTTGGGTGTTCGGTATCACACGGGCTGTGAGTATGCGACATTGCAATAATTAGCCTTAAGTGCAAGTGGGAGATTGTTGGATATAGTGACCTCAAAGTCAATTATTGGATCGCAGGCACGTGATTGCAATGATTGAGGAGGACCTATACCGGTAGTACAGTCTTACTCGAGATGATGGTATGCTATCTGGTTTGCCTTTATCAGTCGTGTACAGGTTCAGGTGACTGATCACTGTTACACGTTGATAGAGCCCTTAGGATCTTGCTTGACTACCAACAGTATGATGGCGATCATATACGTGAGAGTTGGGTGGTCTATAAGCATATCCTTAATTGTGGTCTCTAGTCGTGGGAGTTTCGAGACAGGGCATCGATTCTCCGGAGTAGACTAGTGTATACAGTCAAGATCCCGACGAGGGGCGGTGGCCGGTCTCACAAGCCACTGGTGTCAGTTGGATCACCTAAGATGTATACAGGTGCTCATTGGGTTATGAGTACACCGGACAGGACTCGCCGGGAACCTGCTAGTTGGTATTATACCTAGCGTCAGATAGCAGTTCCCTGGTGACATGTGTACAGGTTAGTTCATCGACCTGAGGTCGTCATTTGTCTCGTGTGAGTTCCCACTGTGCTTTGATTTCTACCCTACCACGGCTCAAAGGAGTCGTGCAAACAGGTATTTTTTGGGTACAGTCCCGAGCCACATGGAGGCAAGTGAGCGGATCGGCAGGGGATTCGTCTCTCCCGGTATTGGGGGTGAGATCGCACTGTGTCTAGGAGAGCCATTACACAAATCCTCGGCCGAGGTAGGATATTTACTGGTAGGTACTCCAGTAGTATCTCAGGGTGTTCTGGGCTTCACTCCAACACGACTTATACCGCTATTGGGGGTCTGACGTTACCAGCCCCCTAGGTCGATATGCGATACTCATAGACGAAAGGACCGGACTGTATGTATATTGTCACTGTTAGGCTCAGTAGGGTTCCAGGATGAGTTCGCTCATCGGCTTCCCTTGAGGTCAGTACATGGGCAGTCGTTACGCACAGCTAGTGCCGCTGACGGCTTGTGGTTAAACCCACTGCCAGGGTACTGATGAGTCATTAGAGTCCCCCACAGATAGTTTCCCAAGTTCGGGCGAAACGTTGTAGAGGCCGTATGGTTCTATGGCAGGGTTTGGAAAATGCACGTGCGTTTACGCACGTGTCATATTTCGGGCAGATAATACTGGTGGGCTTTGGTTTAAGCCGGATCTGAGTATTATACTGTGTAGATATAATATCTTTGTCTCAGTCGTATTTGTATTCGGTCGTAATATAAATGCGGGTATGTTTATACTGTTACGGGGTTATCCTGAAATTCGTTTCGGGATCGCTTTTGGAAGTTGCCAGTTTCCAGTTATCTATCACCCGTCTTTAACATTCGGTTAAATGCGGATTTATCTTTTCTTCATGTGGGTGAGTCATTTGGTGAGTCATGAGGGTGAGTCACCATTTTGCTTTAATGGTTGATGACTAGGATAAGTGAGGTGGCTTTATGCATTTAATGTTTTATGCAAGGTGGATTTTGCATTAATGGGGTTTTGTAATGCTTAGGATATTTCTTCTTGATATTATTTTCTTATGGTTACTCTCTTGTTCCTACACTCACCTCCCTCCTCACTTATATGTGGCCGGCCCCTTCTTGAGAGTTGATGATGGTTGTTGTTTAAAAAGATGATAGTTTTTGGTGTATGGAAATTTCATAGCTCCTTTTATTCCATCACCCGATTTCAAATGGCAACTTAATTAACCGTTCGTCCATGGCTTTGGACGAAGTGAGACAAAGTGTTCTACTCATTCTCTACATCAATCTTGGTCATCTCTTTTAGCAAACTTGATGACCGAGTTGCCTCGGGTCAGAGGCGGGAGCCCGTTTAAAGATCCGTTGACGTGGTGCCACCTGGACAAGCAGACCGGAGATCTAGGAGATCGAAGCAGCCGCAACAAAGCGTGGGATGATGGTCAAAGAACGAAGGACTCAGATCGTTCGGTATAACATTCCACCCACTTTATAGTTTGTTAGTTTAGCAATAATGGCAGATCCGGGTTACAGTATACGATAGCGCCAGTTAAAAAGTTTTTGTTCCGCATTTGGCGTCTGTTAGACGGCCGGGGCGCTACCGTAGAATTACATTGTATAGCCTGGAAATAAAACTGATGGGTCACAAATCCGCACCTTCCAACATCCGAGATTGTACGAGAGAAGGTAGAGGAGGGGTCACAGTCAAAGCGGTAACTGATGGCGCTGCCTCGGGTAGCGCAACCTCAACGCTTGCCACGCTTGCATTAGAAACGAGATAAATACTGTCGGGAAGTATTGAAAGGGATTGCAGAGTAAAAAAAAGCAATAACCCAAAGTCTACCTGGTGAGTCGTCGGTCGGAACTGCGACAAGGGCATCACTTGATGCAGTGACTGCTTCACCCTCCTCCATCGGAATGGTTTCACCGCCCGTGGCTTCATCCCCCGACTTCATGAGAATCGTCGTGATACTCGCAGCGCCCGGCAACAGCAAGGAGCCGCAAGGGGAAAGAGCGACGATTGGGGCGGTGCCCGACTCCTGAGAAAGGGTGGCTACCTCGGGCTCGGCGGCTGTAGCCATCTCACCCACCGCTACCTCGAGCTCGGCAATGGTAACCATCTCACTACCCGCTACCTCAAGCTCGGCAATTATAGCCATCTCGCCTACCGCTGCCTCGGGTTCAGCGATCATGGCTACCTCCTCTACCGCTACCCCAGGCTCAGCAGTCACCGCTACTTCTTCGGTAAGACTCGGCCTTGCAAGATAGGATATATGAGAACTGAAAGTTAAAACTTTGACAAAAGAACCCAATGTCACATTACCTAGAGTTGATCTTCTGATTGCTTCCCGAGCCGCACGTGCTGCCCGTCTGTGGGCAGTGGACAAAGCAGCCGGAGTATCTTCTGAAGGAGTAGGGGCAGGGGTAGCGGTGCTAGAACCTGCACCCACGGCCAGGGCAGCACTACGCTCCCTTACCGCGCACATTCTACGGTTCCTTTCCGCTCGGGCCATTAGAGCGGATCTTCTAGAAGCCTCCATCAACAGGACGTCATCGTCCACGCCAAGGGTTACCTCTGGAGTCGTCAAGGCATCCGTCATCGGTCGTTTGAGTAAGGCCTCTTTCGGCAGTGCCGAGGAGGCCGGGACTTCGATGGCTGGCCTGGGAAGCATCTCCGCATCACCTTGCGGGGCTGGCATTGTAGTCCCTGCGATAAGATAAAGAAGGGGTTAGATCATCCATAAGAAAGGAGAATGAAGATGCAATGAGCTGAGAAATACCAATGCCCAACAAAGCGTGATTCCTCTCCTCCTCCTTAAAGGTCCTAAGGGAAGCCACCAGAGCCTCTTCAGTGGTAAAGCCTGTTACAGAAGGAAAAATATCAGTCAAAACATGATAATAAAAATATAATGTAATAGTAGAAGGTGCGACTGATGTTTACTTGATTGCGCGAGGGTGGCCAATCCCGCTTTTTGGCTTGCCAACAACACAGAAGCTGCAATGGCGACCTCGAGATCAGTATCGTCCGACGCTACAAATAGACCTTCGTTGGTCCCATATTCGCTCAGACCCTCGTTATAAGGAGCATGAGACTCCAGGACGAGTACACCGTCTATAGAGAGGACCAACTTCTTCTTCCTCTTCTGCGAGCGAGCTCCAGTCGCAACCAGCACAAGCTTACGCTTGGTGGGCACTTTGGGGCGACGAGTCCCGATATCTGAGCCCACGCCAGACTCAGGGGAAGCTACGTTTACCGTCCCTACGGGAGCACGGGGCACCGGTAGTACATCTGCCGTCTCCACGGGAGCACGGGGCACCGGTAGCTCAGGCCTGTCGTTGGGGACTTCAATCACGGCAACTTCTCTTAGCGGAGGGAGAACAATAGTCCGTCGCTTTAAGGGGATGCTTTGATCACCAGCAGGGGGTGCACCCTTGCGGTCGAGCAGTAGTCACTTCTCTTCCCTGATAACGGTGCCCATTGAATGCTGGTACCACGCCACGTACACATTAAGGACCTTTGGGACACAGCTCGGTTCGCTGATGAAGAAGCTGGACCCTGTGTTCAAGCGCATAAAGTGATGCAGTGCGCTCCGAGTACCCTCTTCAGTGACAGCCGGTTCTGCCAAGAAAGCCTCGAGAGGGACGCCCTGATTATAACTCAGTTGCTGGGCAAAATGATGGGGGTTGTATCTTATGAATAACGCCGCATCATTTTTCCTGAATACAAGAAAGCCCAGCCTGATGGAGTACAAATAGAGAATCTCCCGGGCTTTCAACACGGAGGCCCCGTCTTTAAAGATATCTCGCAAGGGCAGCACTGCCTTTGAAGTTTCCTGGCCGATGGTCAAGAATTTGTCTGTGAAAGACATACCATCTCCGACCGTACGCGGACGAAGGAGCAAGCCCCTAGCTTCCCGCTGTAACGGACTCACGATGGAGGCATCAACCAGCCGCATAATCCGAGGGAACTTGTATCTCTCGTAAAACGAAGGTCTCTTGTGAATGCCAAAGACCCCGAGCACGTGCAGCTCCATCCATGAAGTGAAGTAATGCATCGGGAAGTTGGCAGGATGCACCCCCGGTTCAGTGGTATCCGCCGCTATGCTAAGACCGTGGTATAAGTGGGCTAACCCGGTGATCCCGATGGCCACTTGTATTTCGGCAACCATACGATGCGCGGGGTAGAAGACGAAAGGCCTCATGTAACGAGGATGCATAGGGAGCGCGAACCAGCTCAACCATAGCCCAAGAAACCCAAGAAAGAACGCCTCTTCATCAATGCCCGGGGCGGCGATTTCTGACAGAGGGACAATCGCGACGTCAGGAAGAAAGAAACCCTTCTGATCAGCTTCCAGTAATGGCCGACAGTCCAAGACAAAACCGAAGGGATCATCAAGTTTAGCAAACTTTTCACCTTGTCGCGACAAAATCTCCGGACGAAGAAAACGGGCAATGAAGTCTGCAAAACTGACCCCCCGGCCTCTGGATTCAAGGAAGAGGCTCTCGTACATGTTCAACATCTTTATCAGACTGGGGAACTGGTGCTGAATGGCGTTCTCTGGCGTGAGGCCCATCACCACTGGCTTGGTGGCAAAAACATATTCGTCCAGAGGAAGCAGCTCCTCGTAGTGCTCCCTCCTGACCGGTAGACCAGAAACCTCGGCAAATTCTTCTAAGGAAATGGAGACCTCTCTATCCAATAGAAGGAAGGTATGGGTCGGGATGTTCCACTGCTCCAAAAACGCCTTAATCCACCATGTGGGAGGTGCAGAATACTGGAACAACGAAGCGTAGACCGCAGGGTATAGGCCGAGCTTTAGCAGCTGCGATTTCTTCGCCGACAAGATATACCGGGCCTACTGCAAGTACCCGGCCAGATGATGGAGAATTAGCCCGATGTTGTAGCGCTGTCCCCAAGGGCGCGACTCGCCCTGGCATATGCGCCGCCCTAAGGTGTCCAAAGCCGCCGCCGGCTGCATGGGTACGGCAGCGATTAAAGGTTGAAGGAGACCCTTTGAAGTCCAATTAACCACCTCCACGGCATAGTTCACCGGGGGTGCATCTGCGTACGGGATAGCCGAGATAGGCTCCGAAGGCGTCGCACAAGAGAAGCTTCGACGACCTCTGATAATCTGGTCATACCATCTACCCCATAAGTGAAGATTGTTGTGTTATGGGTCATGGTCTTTGATGAGCGCAAGAACCTTCCGGTCCATAGGCGCCTGAGGAAACCCGCCTTCTAATCGGATGAACGGAAAGGAGGTGTCGAAAGACATGTCACCTGCGCAAAAAGGGATGAAAGTCATCTGTCAGTGATATAATTCAATTTTAAATTTTGACACTCGGTACTTTAAAATTTGTACCACACTGCAATGCAGTGGAAAGGGGACCAAAGGGGGACCCACAAAATCTAGATGACAATACATCAATTAATAAAACAGTCTCATCATTTGATGAGACTGTCATTTAAATGAGAAAATCCTCAGGAAAAATTCTCATTAAATGAGAGATCTCTCGGGAAAAGGAGAAAATCTCCCTTTGAGAGCAAAGCTCTATGACAGAGTGACACTTGTCAAACTCTGATCATGAAGGAATAAAATTCCTCAAGAGCCTGGCTCTGTAATGATGATGGAAAAATCCATCAGAAAAAAATTAATTAAATTTAATTTTTATAAATTAAAAAATTCTGGGATCTTCAAGATGCATGAACAAACTCTTAAGAGTTCTTCATCAAAGATTAGAAAATCAACATGATTCAAAAGAGCAAAGCTTTGTTCATGGGTTAAGAAACCCCAAGAAAAGATGTCTTTAAGATCTATGGGTTCAAGAGAGCAAAACTCTGTTAATGAAACCCTAAATGGGTTTTCCTTAGATCAAAGATCTATGAAGAGCAAGGTTTTGATTAATAGGTGAAACCCTAATTTATTAAAAGTTTTAAACTTTACCTAAGTTTTGACAGAGTTCTAACTCTTAAAAGGTTCTTAAACAAGAGAGCTATGCTCTGTGGGAGAATGAAATTCTCAGAAGAGATAATTCTCAAGAAGAAGATGAAAATCATCTAAGAGACCAAATGTCCTATTTATAGGTATTGAAACGTCTCTTCAACTTCTGAGTTGATCCAAGAGCGCAGATGCTGCCACCGCTGCACTCACGTGTGCGCCACGTGAGCGCAACGGTGGGGGGCATTTGTTTCTCCCAATCAGAGCAAAGCTCTATTTTGAAATTCAAAATTCAAAAATTGAAGCAACGCTTCAGATCCAGCGCTAAGCACGCTGCGCGTCACATGTCAAACACGGATGCGCTAGCGCCAGGTGCGCTGCGCCATGGGCAGTGCACCTCCAATCAGAGCAAAGCTCTATTTTGAAATTCAAAATTCAAAAATTGAAGCAACGCTTCAGATCCATGGCTAGGCGCGCTGCGCGCCACGTGTCAAACATGGATGCGCTAGCGCCAGGTGCGCTGCGCCCTATGCAGTGCACCATGTGTGCGCTAGCGCTAGGCGCGTTGCGCGCCACGTGTCAGACACGGGTGCGCTAGCATAGGCTGCGCTGCACTCTGGGCAGCGCACCACGTGTCAAACGTAGGTGCGCTAGCGCAAAGTGCGCTGCGCTCTGAGCAGCGCACCACGTGCAAAGCACGGGTGCGCCAGCGCTGGAATTATAAAATTCCCCACCGTTAGATCAAAAGATCTAATAATAATGATAAATCATTAATTAATCAGAATTAAAATTCTGTTATGGAAAGATTTTCCAATCTTGTTAAAAACAAGAAGATTGCCTTCTGTAAAACAGAAGCCCTAAAATCAAAGATCCAATGGTGGGGAAACATCCCCAAAATCAATCAGAGAAAGATCTCTTTAACTAATTTAACAAATCAGCTTGCCCTATATAAAGGCCCCAAGACTTCAAGTCTGAAATAGAGAAACCCCTCTATAAACTTTGAAAAATTCAAAGAAAGAAGAGCAAGCTCTTAGCCAAAGAAGATTATTTCTTCAAGGTAAAGATAATGAAGGATGAACACAGAGATAAAATCATCTTATAAAAAGAAAAATTATCTTCTTAAAAGATCATAGATCTATAAAGACCAAGGTATTTCATAAAAAAGATCAAAAGATCTCATCACATAATAAAAGAAGAACATATTCTTCACACAGATCATTGATCTATAAAGGCAAGCCTTTCAAAAATAAGAACTGTTGTTCTTAAATCTTGAGACAAAGTCTCTTTTAAAAGAACATAAATTTGTTCCCAGATCATAAAATTGATCAACATGCGCTTTGCGCTATTGAAATGTGCCTTGCACTCTTGAACTGCGCTTCTGCGCTCTCTGGACCGGCGCACTGCGCCAAAATGCGCCACATGTCAATCACGTACGCAACTTGCGCTTTGCGCTTCTGAAATAGCGCACTGCGCTCATGGGCTGGGGCTCTGCGCCAAGCGTGCCACGTGTCACTCACGTGTGCGCCACTAAATTGATAGCGCAATGCACTCATGGACTAGCGCTTAGCACTCATAAACTGGCGCAATGCGCCCACCATCTGGCGCTTAGCGCCAAGCACGACACGTGCCCTTCTCATGTGCGCTACTTTGCAGATGCGTACTGCGCTCTTTAACTGGCGCAAAGCGCCTGGTGTGCCACGTGTTGCGCTGGCAGAACATAAATTGTTCTGATGAATGCTCTGCATTCAATACAAGACAAAAAAAAGTGTCAAGATCTAATGCTCAGCATTATTAAAAGGGCCAAGCCCAAATAAAGGCTCAATAGCCAGAACAATAAAATGTTAAACATTCATTGGACTTAGCCTAATATTGGCCATAAGTCCTCAACTTATATTTAATTGAGCCCGTCTGCTCATAAATATTTAACAGATCTTAGTTCTAAATTGGACTACAGATCTTTCAACCAACTCATACCGGTTCGAGGGTACATCTCTTTACTCCTCTGATATCTGTCGTTGTAATCCTTCAACGTCTTTAGAGAGGTGACGGGTCCCGACAACCACACATTTCACGGACTGTGGGGTCCTTACACTCATGGACTATGATGTCCTTAAACTTTATAGACTATGACGTCTTTAAACCGGACTGTGGGGTCCTTAAACTCACGGACTACGATGTCCTTAACCTGGACTGTGGAGTCCTTAAACTCACGGACTACGATGTCCTTAACCTGGACTGTGGGGTCCTTAAGCCCATGGACTATGATGTCCTTAACCTTGGACTGTGGGGTCCTTAAACTCACGGACTATGATGTCCTTAACCTTGGACCACCATGTCCTTAAACTGGTAATGGACCGTAATGTCCTTAAACTAATCGACCGCAATGTCCCTAAACTAAACATTACAGTCCAAATGCTCTTTTGTTGGATCTAAACGATCCTGTTAAGTTGATATTAGTCTAAAATTAGACTAACGTATCCTTAACAAACGTTTAAGTCGATCTTAGTCTCAAATGAGGCTAACGTATCCTTAAACCCAACCCCCAAACCCAAATCTAAGAAGATATGGATTTGGACTAATCCACGCCCTACGGGCGACAACATAAATTAGTCTCCGTATACAATCCATGGGCAACCACAAACAAAACAAACACACACGACACGAAGTGACCATCTGGAGAAGGAGAAAGTTGTTACCGTGATGCGGTGGCGTAATTAACTGCAGGGGCTTGCGCCTAAAGAGAAGAGCGTCCCCACAATCAAAACCCCCTCAAACGAGGGGGAATCTGATGAAGTCTGCTACATCGGCCGCATCCGTTTAAACCTTTGATACACGGTGTCATAAATCAACTTGGTATCTTCGGAGAGGTGGACGGATAGCATCAATTAGCATCTGCCCTCGAATTTCAGGCCTGACGTCCCAACGTCTTCGGTCGCGTCTTTCGGCAGCGAACAATCCATGTTTGCTATATAATTGCAGGTTACAGGTTCTCGGCTTTAAACAGTGAAATTCAGTAAAAAGCGCAACAAATTCAGGACTACTGCTAACCACAGATAAAATACGGGTATCCGCTCACCATCCGTCAGATGCCGCATACCAGTTTAAGGGACAAAATGGCAAATCAATTGTCATGCACAAAACACAAGGGGCAGCACAAGATCCAAGACTTCAATGCGGAGCTCAAGAAAATCAAGGCAAATGTCCACATCATTTCACCTTTTTAGACTGCTGAAAATTTGGAAGAAAACTGAAGAGATTTTGAGAAACCAAGTGTACCAAACAAATTAAATCAGCAATATGGAAAAACCCAGAAAAAATGACACTGCAATTCAACTAAAGGGCCGCGGATCCGCGGCCAATGTAGCACTTATGCGGCGGATCCGCGGCCGAGTCAACTCAGTGTTGACTCGGTTTTTTAGGGTATTTTTGTAACTTCATTTTGGATCAGATTGTATCCCTAGGTTTTCATTTGCCTGCCTATAAATAGCCCAGATCCAAACCAAGTAAAGGGTGCTTTTCTTTGTATTAGATTTTAGGATAAGAATTTGTATTATCTTCTTCCTCTTCATCTTTCTCCATTAAAATTGTAGTGAGTTTCATGAGTGATGATGAATAAAAGAAGAGTTCTTTTTATTAACTTGCATGTCTTGTAATTGTGTTATTCTATTTGCTTGTAATTTTCATTTGTTAAACAAGTTGTTGTTATTTGTTTGTTTGCTTTCTTTCTTTTTTCTCTTTTCCTTTATCCTTACAACAATGATACTTAAGTATGATCCTTGCCAAGGTGAGATCTCAAATAGCTAGTTGTGATCTTCTAAACTCATTTCTTTCTACCTTCCTTCTTGTTTTATTTTCTTTTTCTTTTTAATGGGTGAGTAGTTTCTCACTTGTTAGGGTAGGATAAAGAAAGTTTAAGAGAAGGAAATCTCTCTCACTCTTTTCTTTGCCCAACATCTTAATTCGGACTTCCGTTAATTGAACCACAATCCGCTCCCTACGGCACCCTATCCTACATGATAGCGGTGATACCCTAGTGAGACCGGTAGAGGTTGAATTAACCGGAGGTTAAGGCTAAGAGCCAAGAACGGACGGACAAGGTACAAAAGGAAGGAACTAAGCGTTGAAAAGCCTACTTTATACTCGCAAGTTTCCTTCCTGGTCGTGCTAATCCCATTGTTGCCGATTACCATAAAACCGATATTAAGAGGGGCAACGAAAGAAGTGAGTGACTCCTAACTCAAACTAATCTAATCCTAACCCTAACAAGCTCTCTTTATACATATTTTAGCAATAGTGAAACTAAACAAACCTGGACAAATTAGACTTAACTCGTTAAAACACTAAGAAAAAGATTCACATCTCTCCGTGGACCGACCCGTACTCAACCGGCTAGTTACCAAGCGAAACCGTCTTGATTGCGGTAACTAAAACTATGTACGCAAAATCTCTAACAATCAAATGGCGCCGTTGCCGGGGAGACGGTAGTTTATTTCTTTGAGTAATTTCGGGTTAATTTGTGAATATATATAACCAAAAACAAAAAAATATACTGTAAAAATCATCTTGTTATTTTTTATTCCTTTTTGTGTAAGTGTGCAGGATAGGAAGAAGGTCAAGTTCAGTACCAAAGTCATGGAGAGTTAGACCCACATCTCGCGGCTATACCGCTGCGGATCAAGACGGAACCACGGTCTACTATAAAATTCTGGAGCAAATTCAGTGATCAAATCAAGATTCAGGGGCTCTAACCAAGAAGAGGAGACTGAAGTCAGCATAGGGAAGAAGTTTGAAGCTTCAAATCAACTGAACAGCCGGGAACCGCGGCACAAGTGCTTGTTTGACCGCGGAACCGCGGTCAAACTGTGACGTCAGCATACCAATTTCTCTGTGAGTATTCCAATCCTCTTCTACCCTCCTCTGAACTCCACTGATCTATTCTTCCTGCAGTATTCTTTGCACAAACTCTCTTCCCCTCTCCAATAAAACTGTTTTTGTGCAGGATTCTTTGCGCCGCCGCCAAATAAATTTTTTGCAAGTGTTTTAGATTTTTTTGTGTTACTGTTTTGCATAAATAATACGGACTTTAAGGGGCTATAACACCAATTCAGATTGGGTGGGGATTTCATCACCCTTCCTAAGACCCCAAAAATCACTAAAAGCATACGCATTACCCTTGAGCTTAATAAAAAATATCTAGACTCAGCCAACTAAGGACTGTCGTGCTCAATAGGACAGAGGAAGGTTGTGGGCATTCGATCATTTATCTAAACTTGACTTTATGGTGCCTAGGCTAGACAAGTGAGAAAGATAATTTTAAAAGGCCCGTCTCACGGTGATTCGTGAGCGGAACCCTCATTTCCTCACTTGTGCTTACCTGGCCACAATTGGCAGTGAAGAGACGATTTGAGGGTTACCTCACAACTTGTCACTTTGGAACAGTTAGGAGCAGTCTAGTGGATTTTGAAGACCATAGCTCTAGGAATGATTATGCATGTTTTGACCGTGATTTTTTGAAGTTGTGCCATAAGTCCGTACATATTTTTGCACAACTCTTTCTAAAAAAACATAGGAAAAAAAACAACAAAACAAAAACTTTTATAAAAACTTGCCCTTTGTCGCTAGAATTACATTTCACCTACCTTTCATTATGTTTCTCCATCGACATTTTCTTACCCTCACTTTCTACGCTTTGACTATACTAAACTCGTTTAGTGTATATCCGGTTGCACTCGGGACACTAGTGCCCGCCTAGTTCGCGTTACGTTAGTCGCTACCGACTACGCGATCGACTCCGACGTCAAAACTCCCTCCACGCCTCTTTCACCCTTATCTTTGCCGGCCAACTCCGACGTTGACCGGGATTCTGTTCATACATCCTCACCTTCACCATCACCATCACAAAATTCTTCTTCTGAGATGTCAGGATTTCCTCCTAACATCCCTTTACCTCCCCCGGGACTAATTCCACCTCATCAGGGTGCGAATAACCCGCAACCACCTTCTGTTGTGGTGCCATAGCGAATCGCACTCCAGGATCGTTTCTATCCTATCCGCTCTATACTCCCTACCTGTCTTTCACTTCCACCGGCCAATGGGGATAATTTCGAGATTAAGCCCCACTTCATCAACATGTTGCCTAAATTTCACGGGCTGGAATCCGAAGATGCCTACATCTTCATCAACAAATTCAAGAACGTCTGTGTAATGATGAAGACGACCAAACTATCTGATGATGCTATACGGCTACGAGTCATTCCTTTCACTCTGTGTGATCTTGCTGAGAAGTGGCTGTATAGCACCGCATCGCATTCCATAACCAGTTCGGATGAGTTTGTAAGAGCGTTCCTTAAAATTTTTTACCCAAATCACAAAACCGCGAGGATCCGAAATGAAATCAACCAATTTTCCCAGCTTCCTACTGAACCTTTTTGGAAGTGCTTTGACCGATACAAAAACCTTCTTGTTCGGTGCCCTCATCACGGTATTGAGAGATGGCAACTTTGCCAGACCTTATATGAGGGCCTGAATCCAGCAACTAAGTAGATGCTGGAGACCATTTGTCAAGGCCATTTCCTATCCAAATCTGACGAGGAAACTTGGCAATTCTTCGACGATCTTGCGGAACAGACGCTTCAGTGGGAAAGCACACGACCAAACACTTCTTCTTCTACTGCTTCTTCCGGTCTCTCTAGGGCAAGTGTTCATCAACTCGATATCTCAATTGCAATGAAGGCCGAGATGGCAGCAATCACACGAAAACTGGAAGCAATTGAGAGCAAATTCTCATCTCCCTCTCATGCCCGTGCTCTTCCCCCCCGTACCATCTGCGCTTGTTGTTTTGATCCATCCCATTAGACTGAAGAGTGTCCTTACAACCCACCTCCTCAAGGATAGGATCAGGTCAATGCTGCATTTCAGCAAAGACCAAGAAATGATCTATACTCTTCTACTTATAATCCTGGTTGGAGGAACCACCCCAATTTCGCTTGGAATCGGAACCAGCATCAATTCCAAGGCCACAACAACTTCCAAAGGCCCCCTCCTCCTCAACAACAAGCTCAGCAACAAACTCAACATCAATATCAGCAGCCCTTCCAACCCCAACCTTTTCAAAATCTGACGAACAACTTTGCACCCAACAATTCTTTTCCTCAAAACAACTTTGTTCCATCAAACAACGATAAGGTTTCCTCGCTAGAACGGAGTCTGGAGGCGTTTGTAAAGCAATCGACTCAATCCACCGCCAACATCCAGTCTTCTATGCAGTCTTTGGTGCAACACACTGCTGCATACGGGCAAAGCATCAAGACCATCGAAGCCTAGATTGCACAACTGAACGCGGCTTTAAGCGAGCGAGAAGAAGGGAAGCTTCCATCTCAACCACTCCCAAATCCTGACTACCCACATAATGTACATGTTGCTCTTGAACAACAGAACCATAATGTGAGTACCATGACTACGTTGAGATCTGGAAGGATGCTGCACAACAACATTGGTACGCGGATAAATGATGACACCCCGGCTGCTTCTTCTTCTTCTTCTTCTTCGTCTTCTGAGCCTATTCTCCATTCCTCAAAAGGCTCTTCTTCTTCCGCTGCTCCGAACGGACCCACATCTCTCCACTAAAACTCCAGCTTTGGGATCCGTTCCAACTCCATAATCTCTTCCACAAGTATTGGACTCAACCAATTTCAAAAATGTTCCATTTCCAAACCGGTTGAGGTCCAATAAACAAAATCCATAAATGGAGAAAATTCTGGAGTTGTTTAAACAGGTTAATATCAACATTCCCCTCTTAGACGCAGTCCAACAAGTCTCTTCCTACGCAAAAATCTTGAAGGACTTGTGCACTAAGAAGAGGATATCTCAGGTTCCCAAGAAGGTTTTCTTAGCTAGTGCTGTGAGTGATGCTCTTACCCAAGTTTTACCTCAAAAACGGAAGGACCCTGCATGTCCTACGATTTCAATAACCATTGGGGATAAGAACATCAACCTGGCACTTTTGGATCTTGGTGCCAGTGTTAACCTGCTTCTGTATTCGGTATATGAGCAACTAGGTGTAGGAGAGCTGAAACCCACACACCGTACTCTCCAAATGGCCGACCGATTTATCACCCATCCTAGGGGTGAGCTAGAGAATGTGTTAATAAAGGTAGGGGACTTCATATTCCCTGTTGACTTCATTGTTTTAGACACACAGCCTGTAGCTAACCCCCGGAATCAAATTCCGGTGATACTCGGTCGCCCATTCCTTGCAACCTCGAATGTGGTGATCAATTGTCAAAATGGTTCGATGAACCTATCTTTTGGAAACATGACAACTGAACTCAACATTTTTAAGTTAGGGAATCAGCCCTCCGAACCTAATGCTCATATACTCGATGTTTGTTCCATCCAGGAGATCGCCCCAAAGGACTGTGAATTCAAAGAATTCTTGTTCGATCACAGCAATCTTAACGCCACTAGTGCATTTATCTTTGAACCTGTTGCTGCTTCCGTTCCCGACAATGATTATGAGTGTTTCACTTTTTCGAACAATCTTGGCCTGACGCCACCCGAGTTTGAATCTTTCGCATTTTCGGATGCGTTAGTTGAACCATCTAACTCGGTCGCATACACTCATTTTGAGCCTCTGTTAGAATCCTTTGAGTTCGAGACATTTTAGCCAACCTTGCCTTCAATCGTTTCACCTCCAACACTCGAACTCAAGCTGTTACCGTCTCACCTTAAGTATGCTTACTTAGGTGAGAACGAGACCCTCCCTGTCATCATCTCGGCTTCTCTAGTTTTAGAGCAGGAGAAAGCCCTTCTCACGGTCTTGCAAAGCAATCGGCAAGCTTTTGGCTGGACAATGGCGGATATCAAGGGGATTGGTCCCTTGATCGTTGAACATCACATTCATATGATGGATGATGCCAAACTAGCCAGGGATCCACAGAGGCGGCTTAATCCAGTCATGAAGGAGGCTATGAAAAAAAAGATCGTCAAATGTCTGGATAGTGGTATCATTTACCCTATCTCAGATAGCCAGTGGGTCAGTCCTATACACGTTGTCCCTAAGAAGTCGGGCATAACGGTCATCACCAATGAGGCGAACGAGTTAATCCCTACTCGCACCCAGACTGGGTGGCGAGTATACATTGATTACAGAAAACTCAATGCCGCAACGCGGAAGGACCACTTTCCGCTACCATTCATTGACCAAATGCTCGAACGATTGGCTGGACATGAGTACTACTGTTTTCTAGACGGATACTCTCGCTACAACCAGATTCCCATCGCCGAGAAAGATCAGGACAAAACCACGTTCACCTGTCCTTTCGACACGTTTGCATATCGCCGTATGCCCTTTGGGTTATGCAATGCTCCCGCTACCTTCCAGCGGTGTATGATGGGAATTTTCTCTGACATGGTTGAGAAATTCTTGGAGATATTCATGGATGATTTCTCCATCTTTGGCGACTCTTTTGACGAGTGTCTGCAACATCTCGACGCTGTCCTTACCCGGTGTAAGGATAAAAACCTCACTTTAAACTGGGAGAAGTGTCACTTCATGGTGCGCGAAGGTATTGTCTTAGGACATATCATTTCGCAAAATGGCATTGAGGTTGACAAAACGAAGATTGAGGTCATTTCCAATCTCCCTCCTCCCAGACGCGTTAGAGACATCCAAGCTTTCCTTGGCCACGCCGGTTTTTATAGACGGTTTATCAAGGACTTTAGCAAGATTGCTAGACCCTTGACTCTTTTGCTGGCCAAGGATACCACATTCGACTTCAACTCGAGCTGTGTGACTGCGTTCGAATTACTGAAAAGCTCACTCACCTCTGCTCCCGTTCTTTCTTCATCTGACTGGACGTATCCCTTTGAGATTATGTATGATGCATCCGACTTTGCTATCGGTGCGGTCCTAGGACAGCACATCGATAAAATGCCGCACGTAATCTACTATGCTAGCCAGACCCTGAATGATACCCAATTGAATTACACAACAACCGAGAAGGAATTCTTGGCTGTTACGTTTGCATTAGAAAAATTCAGGCCTTACTTTATCGGCTCTCCAGTCATTGTGTACACCGACCATTCAGCTCTGCGACATCTTTTTGCGAAGGACGCAAAATCACGGTTGATACGTAGGATCCTCTTACTTCAAGAATTTGACCTTATCATTAAGGACAAAAAAGGATGTGAAAACGTAGTGGCCGACCATCTTTCACGACTTCCGTCTTCACCGACGCTTCCACTTCCAATCAATGACGTTTTTCCTGATGAACAACTCTTGACAGTATCGTGCGAATCCTGGTTCACAGATATTGTGAACTATTTGGCAACAGGATTACTACCGAACGAATGGTCAAGTCAGGACAGACTTCGATTTCTTTCCCAAGTAAAACACTTTTACTGGGACGAACCATACCTGTTCAAGTACTGTCCCGACCAGATTATTCGTCGATGTGTTCCTAATAATGAGTTCAAGAGTGTGCTGTCGTTTTGCCACGATCAAGCTTGTGGCGGGCATTTTGGCCCAAGAAAGACAGCCGAGAAAGTCTTGCAGTGTGGCTTCTACTAGCCACAACTCTTCAAAGATGCTCATGATTACTGCAATACTTGCTCCCAGTGCCAACACTTGGGCCAGATTTCCAGGAAAAACGAGATGCCGCTCCAACCAATCTTAGTTGTCGAGATTTTTGATGTTTGGGGAATTGATTTCATGGGGCCGTTTCCCAGCTCTTTTGGGAACCTGTATATTCTTCTAGCTGTTAATTATGTCTCTAAATGGGTCGAGACTGTGCCAAGCCGGACGAACGATAACAAGGTTGTCGTTAGATTCCTTAAGGAAAACATCTTTTCCCGGTTCGGGCACCCCCGCGCGATCATTAGCGACAATAGAATGCATTTCTGTAATAGGACTTTCGAGGCCTTGATGCAGAAATACTCCATTAATCATAAGCTATCCACGCCCTACCATCCCCAAACATGAGGGCAAGCCAAAGTTTCTAATCGGCAAATCAAGCAGATTTTGGAGAAAACGGTTTTCAAGAACCGTAAGGATTGGTCTTTGAAACTCACTGATACCCTTTAGGCATTTCGAACTGCTTATAAGACTGATCTTGGCATGTCTCCTTATCGGCTTGTTTATGGAAAGGCTTGCCACCTTCCTGTGGAAATCAAGCATCGCGCATTTTGGGCGATCAAAAAGCTGAATCTAACCCTTGAAGATGCGGGCAACTATCGGAAGCTGCAGCTCAACGAACTGAACGAGCTTCAGGATGAAGCTTATAAAAACGCAGTTGTCATTAAGAACCGAACGACGGTGTTTTACGATAAACACCTTATGCGCAAAACATTCACACCTGGACAACAGGTGTTTCTTTACGACACCCGACTACATTTCCATCCCGGTAAGCTCAGATCTTGCTGGAAAAGACCCTTTTTTGTGCGGACTGTATATCCGCACGGCGCGGTGGATTTGGAAAATCCAGAGGACGGTTCACTATTCAAAGTGAATAGACACAGGGTAAAACCGTTCCTCACCGCAGACCTATCGGAGGAGCTCCTGATATTGCAGGAGCCGGTTTATATTGACTAATCTTCCTCCGCTTACCACCAAACTTCAGTTATCCAGCCATAAACAGTGGAAACACTATTTCAAATAAGTTTGGGGGTATGTATATACCATTTTTTTGTGCCTGGTGAAATTCCCACGTGTAATAATTTGTAAAAGAAAAAAGAAAAGAAAAAAAACAAAAGAAAAAAAAAGAAATTTTTTTGGGGGGGTGTTTTTGTAAATATTCAGAACCACTAAATAAAATTAAAAAAATTAAATAAAATTCTTTTTTTTAATTATTCTTTTAGAGGGGATTTTGTACAAATGACCAACAGCCCCTATAAATACACCCTCAACCCTTTTCTGCAACTCCCAAACCCTAATTTTATCCCTCACACAAACCCTAGCTGCCTCTGCAAATTTCCGTCGCCGTTCTCTCCTCGCCGCCGCACTTCCGCCGCTGAAGAGCCTATCTGCCGCGCAACAACCGCTGCCTACCCTCGTCTCCCTCTGAAAATTTCAAAGGAGGTTTGCTTCTCTGTTTTTTTCTCTCTGTAGATAATTCAGCATTTGATCTCTGTTATGGCACCTACATTACAATTTGAACAGGATTTCTCCCACTTATTCACCCATGATATTTACGGTAGTTATTTCGGGGACGAGATCCGAAAACGCGGATGGAATTTTCTGTTATTTAACGATCCAAACGCATTCGCGCTTCCGGATCTCGTTGCGCGTTTCTATGAAAGTATAGAAAATGGATGTTTAGCAAATCACGGGTTCATACGTTTATTGTGGAGGGATCGCGAAATTATTATCGATAGGGACTTCATTCACGAAGTCACCTTACTACCACGAATCCCCGTACACGAACAACCCCTCCGCTTTGAGGACTACCTACCATTAATGGGTGATGACTGTTCTAGGGAGCCTAGGAAGGGCATTCATGCCCGCACGCTTTATGCGAATGTTTTAATAGTGTGTCGTTGGGCACAAAACAACATTTTCGGCAGTTCGCACAACACCGCATTTTTTACCCCATCTCTTTACACAGCGCACACATTAATGACCAAAAACCCTAGCTATGACATGTGCACTGTGTTGCTACACTCAATTGGCGCTGGCAAAAGGGCTGTCAATTATCCATACCCGATGTTGGTGACACAACCGTATCGCTATTTCTTTCCTGTTGAGGAATTTGAAATTTACATGCATGGTGGGGTTCCCATTCGACCCCTTCTGGAGGGTGTCTTCACATCCTACACACGACTTCATAGTTTATGGTCGCGCACCGAACCGGCCAAAGATGTGATGGCAAAGACACCTAGCTCGAGCTCCACTGCGAGTGATGAAGAGCTAACCCCCGCTGCGCAAGCACGTTTAATACAACGAACCCATAGGGGGATAGAACGAGTGTTAGGGATGCTGACAAACTTTGATCAGCGGTTAACGAGTCTGGAATAGGGAATGTCCACCCTACTGGCAAGACAGGAACGAGCACGATCGAGAGGACGAGGGATGGATAGAAGTGAGGCGGGAACAAGTGATGCCGCGTCTAGGAGACGCCGCAGGCAGCAGTGAGGGCATTGCTGTAGGTAAGTTTAGGGGTAAGGTTTGGTTGTAAATAGTTATCCTTGCATCTGCACGTTTTTTATTATTTATGTAAATATTTTTTTGCATGTTTAAATTCTGCATCGCATTTTTTCTGCATTGCATAAAAAAATAATAATGAATAATAATAAAAATTAATAATAAAAAAATTAATATAAAAAATTGGAAAATTAAAAAATAAAAAAATTGAAATTTCAATATTTGCCATCTTTGACTCAAGTTCGACATGACGGTTGACTAGTTAGAAAAAACTAGATCCTAAACTTAGTAAATTAAAAACCCTAAAAATAACCTTCCTTGAAGTATAATGGTAGAAAATATACGTCCTTGCAGTTTATTTAGAAATAAGCGATTTTGAGTTCAGTTCTTTGGCTAAGTTGAAATGAGGGAAAAGTATTGAAAGCTCTATTTGAAGAGTAAGTCTGAAAAATAATTCTGAACTTTAAGTTCAAATTCTGAAAATATATACCCTACAAATCGCACATACACACACCTTAAAACTTGGGATAGTAGAGGATTCCTAGAAATACTCTTGCCTGAAAGCTTAGTATGAAAGAAAAAACGGCATTTAAAGCTAACCACCAAAAGAGCATCATTGAAAAATATATCCGGTCTTGAAATAAATAAAGAAGAAGAAGAAGAATAAAATACAAGACCTGGAAACTGCTATTTACGCTTTAAGCTCATACATTCAGTGATCGGATGTTAGTGCCTCAAGAAACATTAATAGTCGCGTGAAAGGTGTATGAGCAAAACCGTCCATCATTAAAGAAAAGAAGTAGTACTAGGTATTAAGGCAAGGGTATTATAGCTTGAATTGAATTTCCAAGTGTAGGGATGATAATTACATACACGTAGGGGTATATGATCAGAGTTTGGAGGAGAGATAGGAATGAAAGATATGGCTTATATCTTCAGTAGAGATGATAAAAATTCCGGATTTGAGATTGCGTCTTAGAAGGAAGACTCAAGAGATGTTGAGAGCTTTATAAACTGGCAAAACGTATAGAATCTTAACTTAAATGAAAAGGAAGTGTGAAAAATACGGGTTGATGATTTCTAAGTTAAAGATGATAGAGTTTCTTGCTAGAATGCTGAATTGTAGAATTAGAGTCAACGGCCAGATCGAGCGGATTTTGTTGGTAGTATCCGCTGAAAACCCTCAGAAGACAACACTCCTCCTCTAAGGCAACCTAGATGTTTAACGGCTACGTATTAAGGTAATCAGTAATCGGATGTTAGTGCCTCAAGAAGCATTAATAGTCGCGTGAAAGGTGTATGAGCAAAACCGTCCATCATTAAAGAAAAGAAGGCTTTAAGCTCATACATTCAGTAATCGGATGTTAGTGCCTCAAGAAGCATTAATAGTCGCGTGAAAGGTGTATGAGCAAAACCGTCCATCATTAAAGAAAAGAAGTAGTACTAGCTATTAAGGTAAGGGCATTATAGCTTGAATTGAATTTCTAAGTGTAGAGATGATAATTACACACACGTAAGGGTATATGATCAGAGTTTGGAGGAGAGATAGGAATGAAAGATAGGGCTTATATCTTCAGTAGAGATGATAAAAATTCCGGATTTGAGATTGCGTCTTAGAAGGAAGACTCAAGAGATATTGAGAGCTTTATAAACTGGTAAAACGTATAGGATCTTAACTTAAATGAAAAGGAAGTGTGAAAAATACGGGTTGATGATTTCGAAGTTAAAAATGATAGAGTTTCTTGCTAGAATACTGAATTGTAGAATTAGAGTCAACGGCCAAATCGATCGGATTTTGTTGGTAGTATCCGCTGAAAACCCTCAGAAGACAACACTCCTCCTCTAGGGCAACCTAGAGGTTTAACGGTTTATTGCACGAGCTCAGTGCAATCGCGTTCCCTGCGAAAGTGAGGTTAGGACTTTTTTGTGAATAAAATGGATTTGCTCGGGACGAGCAAAAGTTAAGTTTGGGGGCATTTGTTCATATCAGATTTTTGCATTTTTATACCACCCATTCTTAATCACATTGTATATAGGTAGGTACTCTTAATCCGTGTTTGCAAAATAATTGCAGGTTACAGGTTCTCAGCTCTAAACGGTGAAATTCAGTAAAAGGCGCAACAAATTCAGGATTATTGCCAACCACAGATAAAATACGGGTATCCGCTCACCATCCATCAGATACCGCATACCAGTTTAAGGGACAAAATGGAAAATCATTGGTCATTTCATGCACAAAGCACAAGGGGGCAGCACAAGATCCAAGACTTCAACGCGGAGCTCAAGAAAATCAAGGCAAATGTCCACATCATTTCACCTTTTTGGACTGCTGAAAATTTAGAAGAAAACTGAAGAGATTTTGAGAAACTAAGTGTACCAAACAGATGAAAACAGCAACATGGAAAAACCCAGAAAAAATGACACTGCAATTCAACTAAAGGGCCGCGGATCCGCGGCCAATGTAGCACTTATGCGGCGGATCCGCGGCCGAGTCAACTCAGTGTTGACTCGGTTTTTGAGGGTATTTTTGTAACTTCATTTTGGCTCAGATTGTATCCCTAGGGTTTCATTTGCCTACCTATAAATAGCCCAGATCCTAGCCAAGTAAAGGGTGCTTTTCTTTGTATTAGATTTTAGGATAAGAGTTTGTATTATCTTCTTCCTCTTCATCTTTCTCCATTAAAATTGTAGTGAGTTTCATGAGTGATAATGAATAAAAGAAGAGTTCCTTTTTATTAACTTGCATGTCTTGTAATTGTGTTATTCTATTTGCTTGTAATTTTCATTTGTTAAACTAGTTGTTGTTATTTGTTTGTTTGCTTTCTTTCTTTTTTCTCTTTTCCTTTATCCTTACAACAATGATACTTAAGTATGATCCTTGCCAAGGTGAGGTCTCAAATAGCTAGTTGTGATCTTCTAAACCCATTTCTTTCTACCTTCCTTCTTGTTTTATTTTCTTTTTTTTAATGGGTGAGTAGTTTCTCACTTGTTAGGGCAGGATAAGGAAAGTTTGAAAGAAGGAAATCTCTCTCACTCTTTTCTTTGCCCAACATCTTGATTCGGACTCCCGTTAATTGAACCACAATCCGCTCCCTATGGCACCCTATCCTACATGATAGCTGTGATACCCTAGTGAGATCGCTAGAGGTTAAATTAACCGGAGGTTAAGGCTAAGAGCCAAGAACGGACGGACAAGGACCAAAAGGAAGGAACTAAGCGTTGGAAAGCCTAGCTTATACTCGCAAGTTTCCTTCCTAGTCGTGCTAATCCCCGTTGCTGCTGATTACCATAACACCGATATTAAGAGGGGCAACGAAAGAAGTGAGCGACTCCTAACTCAAACTAACCTAATCCTAACCCTAACAAGCTCTCTTTATACATATTTTAGCACATAGTGAAACTAAACAAACCTGAACAAATTGGACTTAACTCGTTAAAATACTAAGAAAAAGATTCCCATCTCTCCGTGGACCGACCCGTACTCAGCCGGCTAGCTACCAAGCGAAACCGTCTTGATTGCGGTAACTAAAACTAAGTACGTAAAATCTCTAACAATCATCCGGCTATCTTTCAAATCTGCTAGTATTATCAAAACATCCGATTAAAGTATGTATATCAAGTATATGTATTAAATCGAACTCTCATACGTATCAAAATACGCACACTATATCGTTTCGCCTGAACCGGAAAACCATCTGTGTGGGACTAAAAACTTGACAATACGCTGGCAGTGGTTTTAACCACAAGAACGCCAGTGGTACCAGCTATACGTAACGGCTATCCAGGTATTGGACGAAAGAAAGGCCGAAAAGTAAGCTCATCCGTACTCCTATTGAGCCTGAAAGTGACACTCTCCGTACAGTCTGGTCTCTTCGTCTAAGAGTATCGCATACCGGGTCTAGGGGGTGGATAACGTCAGACCCCTAATAACCTGATAAGCTATGTTGGTGTCAAGCTCATCACATATCAAGAAACTATCGATCTCCTATTAGTAAATCTCATCCATCTTCGCCAAGGATTTATGGTGATAACCAACCGAATACAGCGCGACATCGACTCTCTATACCGGGAGAGACGAATCCCTTCCGATCGCTCACTGCCTCCATGTGGTTCGGGACTGTACCCAACTAAAACATGTTTGCACGACTCAGTAGAGCCGTGTTAGGGTAGTAATCTAAGTACAGTGGGAACTCATACGAGACAAAATGACAATCTCAGATCAGCAGACTACCTGTACTCATGTCATCAGAGAACTGCTATCTGACGATAGGTATAGTACCATCTAGAAGTTCTCGGCGAGTCCGTCCGGCATACTCACCTCCAGTGAGCGCATGTATACAATCTTAGGTGCAATACACCAATGGCTATAAAACCAGCCACTGCCCCTCGTTGGGCTCTAGAAACGTATAAATTAGTCTACTCTGGAATATCGATACCCGATCTCGATATTCACACGACTAGGGATATTAAAGGACGTGCTTATGGACTACCCAGCTCTCATAAGCATGATCGCCCTCATAACTTTGGAAGTTAAGGAAAGATCTTACGGGTTTTATCATTATGTATTAGCGACACGTAATAAAACATATACTCATACATGATAATGACAAACCAGATAGTATACTATTATCTCGAGCAAGACTTTTCTACATATATAGGTCCTTCTTCAATTATCATAATCGTCTACCTGCAATTACAATAATTATCTTGAGGGCATTATATCCAACAAAAACAATGTTTGTGCTCAAGACATCAGTCGAAGAAGATCTTCTTGAGCGCATCACAGATGTAGAGACACCAAAAGAGGCATGGGATGCCTTCGCAACACTCTTCTCCAGAATGAATGATGCTGTAACATTTCAGAAAATATAAAATATTATTTTTGGAATTTAATATTAAAATAATATATTTCCCGAAAACTGCCCGATTTGCGAAATTGGGGTTTTCGAAAAAGGGTATAAATATATACCAATAATTGCGAAATAAATGAAAATTAAAATAATTTATTCATTTAATAATATATTTACAGGGTTTGGCATTTTTAAAAGTTATTATATGCAATTTTGACAAAAACCCGATTAGTGCACTGCTAATCGCGATTAAGACAAATCCGCATTTCTACAGCTTTTCATGGTTAGTGCACCATGACATAGTTCATTTGGTTACATGTTATTTCATTTATGGTTTTATATGGGTGTATGTGTTTTTTTTTGTGAGAAAAAGAAATAGGAAAAAGGAAAATTCAAAGGGAGACATAATGAGTGGTTAGGTATACTTTGGAGAGAGAAGAGAGAGTGAGCATTAGTGAGAGAGAGAGGGGGGCTGCTGCCCAAATTCAATCCCCCCACCATTTTCATCACCCTCTTCATCTTCTTCAACTCCACCACCCTCCACTTAAACCCTAGATCTATCTCCGATGGATCCCCAAAACCCTACACTCCCTTCACAAAACTTAATCCCCATCTTCTCCTCTACACGTTGAACCGAGCAAAATGGGATTTTAAGGACTTTGGGAAGTTAGTGCTGCCTAGAGTGGACTAGATAAGGTATAATTTCTTCCCTTTAGATTAGTTTTGTGAGATATCGTGTTTTTGATGTCGTTTTGTGATGTCGCTGACCTGCTGTGACCCCGAGACCTTTTAGTGAAAACAAACAGTGTGTTAGTGTTGTGCTCAAGACCTGGAGTGTTCACCTGAAACCCTATCCCATACCTACCAGTTTTGGCCGGCGACCTTAGGGAAAATTCCGGCGACCCCGGGTGTGTAGGAGAGTTAAGGTTTGGACTTTGTAGGGTAGTTACCTGAAGGTGTTTAGGGGTATTTGGTCCTACTGGATTTTTCTGTAATGACTGTAGGTGGAATCTGGGAATACTTGTGTATGATTTAGGATATGTTTTCCGTATTTGAAATGATGAGTTTTGATATTTGGATTCGTTTTTGGTTGTCACATGTTTGTACATCGACAACAAGGATTGTTTACTTGATTTTGTACGCATAAGCTATAGGTTCTAACCTATGAGCAATGCGCGTGCCATTTTGGATTTTAGAACTAGATTTTAATATCGTTACGATATGTGTTGTTATTGTAGGTACCTTCACGTGAATTCCGAGGCGAGGGAGCGAGGCGTCATCGACTTCGGCGAGCGAGGACTACGGTGAGTAGATCTATATCTACCGGGGAAGTCGGGTGGGTGGCGTATAGCACCTCCGCAAACTTTTGATGGAAAACCGATTTATAGAATATAGTTAGGAAACCTAGATTAGGAAACTAGGGTTAGAATGAGATAACTATGAAACCATATTAGAAACTAGAAGATAGTTAGAAGTGATATATTACTACTATCGTAGGATGACGTTTAGCGATATTACCGCTTAGGGTACTGTAGAAATGGATAGTCGATGTAGATGCGTCATTCGAACTATACCTTTTTCTAAACTGAAGAATCGTATGTACCTTTTAAGTATATACCTTAAGGGATGTTACGGATTTTCAAATGATATCTCTTTCTTAAAAACATCGTAACCCCTATTTTCAAAACTACGATTCGCTTCTTTAAAAATCCGATTGTATGGTTCAGATGTGTATGTTAGATTAGATACTTATACTTGTAGTGATAGAATGCTTATGCAATTCGATTTGATAGGTGATTTAAATGTGATGAAAAAATATAAGACTGATATGATGACATGATGATATGATGGTATACGGATGCGAGTCGATCGAGTTGATTTATACCCTGCCGGTCCCCTAATATGAGATTATTGCGGATGTGAACCGGGACATAGGCACATAGATATGCATACATTTATAGAATGTTGTAAATCATGGATGATAGGCCGTATGTGATATTAGGCCGTACCCTCTTTTATCGTATAGGATGATAGGATCCCTATTAGTATAATGCCGTCGCACGATGATATTTCGTGCGTGATGAGTTTGACTTGATGATTGATCCTTACCCTTGACTAGAGGTTGCCGTACGATGGATTATACCGTACGTGATGTTACTGGGCTAGATGCCGATTGATAGATTCACCGACTCGGACATGTGATAGTTACGTATACCTTATAGCTTTTAGCTGATGATTTACCTTGTGCTACATTCATGATATTATTATTGCATCGCATATACCTGTGATAGTACACCTGCACCATTATCGATGATGCGTATGTCACACGTACACAGTTTATAGGCTCACACACTTCATCATCGATAATTTCCATATCACTACACAGTAGGATTGCTGCATCATGATGACTCTTCGCATAATATTCATGCACATATACATTGATACATTCATACTTGCGGATATACACATTTGTATATCCATATTCGTGCACATATACATTGCTACATTCATACTTGCGGATATACACATTTGTATATCCATATTTGTGCACACATACATAGGTACATCTATACTTGCGCATATACATATTGTACCTACATAGATAACTGGTTTTATTGTAAAATTGGGAACCGCATGTTATATTTTAAAAACTGGAATCATTTTAAAAGAGCGGTTTTCCCTTAATATGTCATATCACTATTCCGCGTTGCATGATACACGATATGCTTACATTTCTATTATATGTCGCATACATCATGCTCTATTATTGTACGCATTGAGATATGCTGTTTTCATGAGATTTCTGGATTTGAGAACCGTGGACATTTTAAAAGAGATTATGTGTTGTTTTAAAAATCCGGTTTCTCTTGATATGATATTTCAGTGCGTCCACCATGTGTTTTCTCGGTTCTGAGAGCGACATGTGAAACCCGATTCGAGGAGGCGGATGAGGCCGATTGCGGGTACATGGTAGACCCGGTATGGTACCCCGGGATGAGAACGGATCGTTGTGTAGTAGACGGTGAGCTTGGCAGAGGGATTACTACCTACCGGTGATAGTATTTGGGCTCGGCGGATATCTGGAGGATACCGACCGGAGTCGAGAGATGATAGGGGCCGATCCGGACTGACGGAGCCCGATATACGAGGATTTACGTGCCGATACTGGGCACGGTTTTCATGATGTTTTCGAGTGTCGATGCTAGGCACTCAGGTCCCATGATTTTGATGTGTCGGGGGGGGACACCGTTGATATATATATCCTCATACTTTCATGCACACTCCTTTATGATATTTACGTGCATACAGACATTGATTATATGGGTGGACGAGATCCACATGCACACATACCTTGATTTCGGTTGGACGAGATCCATATACATGCATTGATTATTACTGTTGGATGTTATCCACATGCATATAGGTATTGACTACCTTGTTGGCACATATACAGACCCGGTCACCCTAGATATCATAGTATTACCTTATGATATAGTTGACTTAGGAGTCGTTGTTTATTCGATTTCTACTTGTAGATATATTTCTATTCACGAGTTGGCAACTCACCCCCATTGTGCCACAGTTCTTACAGGTTGACCGCGTGGATCAGTAGCGGCACCGCTGGCACACAGTTTCCTTTGGGTATTCTGCAGTGGTAGGTAGGACATTTATATCGTACCCACTCTTATATTACATTTCATATTGTATCTAGTTAACTCCATCAATCAATCAAAATTAGTGATTTGTATAAGTAATGAGACTTAGTGAGACTGTGGTTGCGAGACTTAGAGCGAGGGGTTTCCGCTACTTGTGAGTTATATGTCTTGCTTTTCTTTACCTCTTTGTGGTAATCTTCGCCGTTGGGCGTCGTATACTTATTTGTATTGTCTTACGTGGTTGTGATCCGCCGTTTGGCGAAGAGCTAGCTCCCGCTTGGGGATGCCATTATTCTTATTATGTATTTGTGGTTTTGGATCAAAATATACAAAGGAGGTGCTGCTAAAATTTTTAAAAAGAACATGTTTTCAAACTAGTAAATTTCACTTGCATCATTCATGTTCCTTTTTATTTGCATTAAGAAAACTTGATTTCATATACCTTTATTTCAAAAACCTCACCTCCTTTATTTTTTCAAAAGGTTTAGATTTCTGGGTTTCAGCTTACTTGAATTCCGTTACACCATTAGACGTTGCGTGATTCAAGTGCTGGTCACGAGCTAATATTTCGGGTCGTGACAGAAGCATGACTCCAGTTTCTCGAGAATCAACTGATGATCGTCAATCAAGGAGAGATGTCGATCAGTGAATACTTTATGAAGCTAAAGTCACTCTGTCGCGAAATATCTCAATTAGATCCAAATTCTATAATTCCGGAATCTAGAATGAGAAAAATTATTATTCATGGTCTAAAACCCGAATACAGTGGGTTTATTACGTCTATTCGTGGTTGGTCGACTCAACCAACCGTTCTAGAATTAGAGAGTTTGTTAGCTACTCAGGAAACTCTAGCCAAGAAAATGGCCGGTGTTTTGTTAAGGAATGAAGATGAAACTCTCTTTGGCAGTAAAGAAAGAAATTCAAGAAGTCAACCACAAGGACATTTCAAAAGACGAAAATATCAAAGGCGTTTAGAGAAGCATGGGTATACTAAAGGCGCGTGGCGGAGTGAAAACCGAGAAGATGCCAAGACCAAAAGACAAAGAAATAGAGAATGCTATAATTGTGGAAAGATGGGCCATTTTGCTTGAGATTGTCTCTATAAGAAGAGGTTGATAGAAAGTATACAGCAACATCGAATGACTAACAATACGACAATGAAGAAGAGTAGGATGTCTTAGCATTCTCAACTATTAAGAATGAAGAATATGAAAGTGAAGAAGAGTGGGATGATCTAGCGCTCTCTGCTATCAAGAAGGAGGCATGGTTTGGTGAAAAGATATAACAGCGACGAAGATTGTGATTTTGAAGAATCATTCTATATAGAGGAGGATACATGCCTTAATGAAGAGGTGATCAGTGATGCAGTTTTGACCGCAATCTTGGTTGATACAGATGAATCATCTATGCTCAATTCTAATCTCGAATGAGGCAACGACAATGAAGTCTTGGTCATCGAATACGAGACAAAAATCTTAGAAGTGATCGATTCAAACTACGAGAAAAAGATGAAGACTACCTTCGAAGAAGCCTTTGAGTTGTTTGATGATCAAGAATCAACAGAAAGCAAAGAGTATAAGAAACCGAAGACTGTCGAGCAGGTATGTAGTTCCTTCATGAAAGTGTATGTAAAGACTAAAGAGCATGACTCGATAGGAAATGTGTTCAATGAAGAATCTATAAGGTTCCCGTCACAAGCTGATGCTCTTCCAAACTCTAAGGATATGAAAGCTAAGTTGCAAGAGGAGATGGGGGAGCCGAAGAAAGATGACGAGCATCTACTACCAGCGGAGCAAATTTGTCACATATAATTAGAAGATAAGGTAGGAAGGCGCATTGTTTATAATGACACAAAATTAAAACCAAGTTATATAACTAAAGTAGGAGATGGTGATAAACATCTTCGAAAAGATCTCAAATAGGAAAAGCCTACTTTGAGAGTGCAGGATCAATCAAATGCATCGATAAAGATATACAATTTGCGACCGGTAGCTTGAGAAGTTACACGACAATTTGAAGACTCGAAGTGGAGATACAAGAGGAAGAAACAGAAAATATAGCGAGCACGCGATTAGATAAGTTGTTGTTGAGTGGGAGTGTTGGAAATCAACAATAACTTTCAAATTCTCTAGAAGTTTCTTGAAATCATTTTATAAATCTTGTGCGCCATTTAGAAATATGAAAGAAATATTTAGAAGCTACAAGGCTTCTAGATTAAGCATAATATTATTGAAAAGTTAAAGCTATGAAGTTTCTAGTTCATGGAAACTTAAAGAATAAAGCTAGTGATATATATGTATAGGGTTAAATTGAGGGTTAGCCTCTCTTGTAGAAACCAAACAAGCAAGAAAGTGAGTGAGTGAGAAGCAAATGAGTGCTAAGAGAGGTAGAGCGTGCTTGTGCGATTAATAAAGATTAGTTTTAGTGTTTCTTTGTAATAATAAAGTTTGTTAATAAAGTATTGCCTTTATTCTATCTGTCCATTATCTATAAGTGGTATTAAAACTACAAGACTCTACAGTTGTGAGATTTTATTTGGGAGAGAGGGAGAGAGATTAAATTCAAAAACATCATTTGAGATTTAAATGGAAAATGATGACATGGATAGCTTAGCATAAATGATATTTGAATGGGGTTTTCTCTATCATTACTATTATAACTAGAAATCAAGAAGGATGCACCCAAAAATATATATAACTCAAGGGTGTTGTATTTTATCCTTTTCTTACAAAAATATTAAAAAAACAATAATGTTCTTATAATTTATTCTAAATCATAAAGGTTTTTCACATCATCTCCTCTATCCCTCTCTTTCCGAAAAAACATGCACTGTTTTGGAATTTGAATCGGTAAAAAGCTATATAACCTTATAACTATTTATTGTCTTATATATAGATTGCCTCTAATTATTCTATTTTTTCTTATTTATCAAGTTCATGCCACGAGCTTAAACATATAACTTTTCACCACAAAAATAGAGATAGAAGACAAAATCAATTAAACCTTTAAAAGAGTGCATTTTAGGGTTGTTTGGTTGGATGTAGTTGGAGTCCTATGCAGTTTCAGCCACACCAAAATATAAAAGCAAGTGTTTGGTTTGAAGTAATTGTTACTCAAACATGTATTTGGAAAAATGAATAGAGTTAAAAATCATGTAGTTACGACTATGTTCAAATTATGGATGATTAAGTGTACTTAAAGCTCCACGTGGTTACAACTACACGGAATTATAAAATCAAGTGTTTGGTTTTAAGTAGTTACTACCTCAACTTACAGTTGGAAAAGAAAATTGTGTTAAAAATCATGTAGTTGCAACTACGCTCAAATTGAACGCTTTTGCAACTTACATGAGTAATGAGTTGGAATGCAAAAGAAAATAGAAAAGTTTATTATTGTGTTGCAACTATATCAAACAGAGACACGTGTTTTGTAAATCATGCAGATGCAAATACATTTCACCAAGCAAAAGAATGAAGTTGAAACTATGGTATTTGCATATATGCATTTGTAAATACATTATTTTTTCAGCTAGAAGCAAGCTCCTAAATGTTCTTGCAACTGCGTGTGAGATGACAAAATAAAATAGAAAAACAATATTTGAGCATGCAACCAAATGAACGTTTTGCAAATCAAGTAGTTGTAATTATATTTTGATAAAAGAATGCAAGTTGCAACCATAGTAATCAGATCTGCACCCAATGGCAAATGCATTAATTTTCGAGGTGCAGGCAACCAAACACCCCTGTGCTAGGCGCATCTAGTACCTCCAAATGAAGCCCAAACCTAACTCAATACATCCAATCGAAGCCCAAAACGCGCAACTGATCAAAGAATCCACGATTTGAACCAAAAAGGGGAAAAAAAGAAATCTCCTCGTCATAATCCACAGCAAGCTCGGCAAGATCGCCGCCTCCGCCGCCGGCGGTCTCCCCTTCTGCGCCGCCAAATTTCCAACTCAAATGGCCGCTTTGTTTGTGTTTCAAGAACCATGCCGAGATTTTCCATCAAGAGTGAGTCACAGCATTACTTTCTCTAAATTATAAAAATTGGTTACCTGCATTTTTCACATGTTCAAATTGCCAATCCGTGCATGAACTTAAATCTTCTGTTGTTGCAATGTGGACTATAAAATGCTCTCAGGTACTCAAATATTATGTCACTTGACATTTTTATGTTTACAGGATCACTTGGGATGCTGATCATATATATATATATATATATATATATATATATATATATATATATATAGAATAATGGAGGAAAAATGCCATAGGAGGGCCGATCGGCACCCACCATCTTCATCGTTATCATCTAAGATGTGGATACACCAAATTTCATGTGATTCTACAACCATTTCACCGTTGATTCAGCAATGTAAAAAGTTCTATTGTCGGTAAACCGTTAATTTTGAATCCACTAAATCAACGTTAAAAAGGTTGTAGAATCACATGAAATTTGGTGTACGCGCATCTTAGATGATAACGATGAAGATGATGGGTGACGATCGTCGGAAAAAATACGGGAGGGTGTATTTTTTCGACGCCATGGGAGGAAATCCCTTTTATGGCCTCTTTCCTCCATTAATCTCATATATATATATATATATATATATATATATATAAGGTTAATGGAGGAAAGATGCCATAGGAGGGAATTTCCTCCCATGGCGTCGAAAAAATACAACATCCATCGTTTTTTCCGACGATCGGAACCCATCATCTTCATCGTTATCATAGATATGAGTACACCAAATTTCATGTGATTCTACAACTTTTCACCGTTGAATTAGTGGGTTCAAAATTAACGGTTTACCGACAATAGAACTTTTTACATTGCCGAATCAATGGTGAAAAAGTTGTAGAATCACATGAAATTTGTTGTACCCACATCTTAGATGATAACGATGAAGATGATGTGTTCCGATCGTCGGAAAACACGATGGGAAGTGTATTTTTTCGAAGCCATAGGAGGAAATTCCCTCCTATGGCCTCTTTCCTACATTATTCTCTCTCTCTCTACACACACACACACACACACACATATATATATATATATATGTGGGGGAGGGAGGGGGGAGGGGGGGCTTAAATTGAGATAGATTGTTGTGTATATAACAGACAAACGAACAAGATGGTTACGAGAACCTATAGGATTTGTAGGTAGCAGACATAGTGCTAAAGTAACATCTAAAGCGATATGTTAACAATTAGTTTGATTAAGTTGAATGGGCGAAAAGATTTCATGTTGGCAGTGCCCAATCTGGGATATATAGGCTTTTTTGTCATCATAATCTATTTTGGGTGTAGTGGGACCGTCTCGTTACTATTAACTCTTACGGAGGGTGTTCATGTTTGGTCGTAAAAGGCGTGTCATATGTCGAAACGTAGTTAATAAACGGCACCACAAGCACCGGACATCATTCATTAAGGAGAGCGTAATGAAACCCAAATGGTTGGTTACATATGCAATAGGCAGCCCTTAGAGGCCCTAAAATACATTTAACCGAAAAGAAAAGCATCAAAATACATCATAAAGTACCGCGTACAACACAATGGCTGTAGTAAAGAGACTGCAATATCAAAGTACATCTAAAGCTAAATAAAGGCAACCACATAGGGGCCGCACAAATGAGCGGTGGACAAGCATATCCAGCCGCTGCCACAATGATCCTTATGGGATCCCCAAAAGATCTTAAAAGTCAGATGATCCCATCACGACCTTCATCCCTGAGCCCCATCCTTATTAGTGGTCCCGCACAAGCCATCCCCTGAGATCTCCTCGGCCCTCTCCATAATGAAACCATCTCGTCAATAAACTTAAGAAGACGATGCAACGAGAAACAAATAGAATTGAAACAGATACCGTTCCTCATCAATATTCTTAAAAGATAATGCAACGAGATGCGATACTTTGGAATACGATATACGATACGTATCACGATTAAACAACTTTGATGGTGAAACAAAAAAGGATGTGATATATGTTATCGGTATATAGGGCCTTGGGGTTTGAGCTGCTAAGCATTTGTGAAATCAAGCTGCAAGAAATGATACTGATCTTTTCTTATATCTGCTAGGAGTTGTCATTTTTTGTTTTAGCATGTCTTTCAAAGTCGTTAGACCCAAGATCAAAGTTTGATAGACAATCGGCCTTCTTCCCCTTAATTGGGGAACTAGGAACTATGAGATAGTTTCTCTGATGCCATTGAGTCCACTAGGTATTCCTAACTCAAACATGTTCTAGTTTTGCCAAATAATTTGGCTATATGGTTACTTAAATACCTAATATATCACTAAGTTAGCTCATAAATACCTAGAGATTATAAATCGGCAAATTAATACCTAAAGCTTGAAAAAATCAGCACATAAATACCCAAAGAATCCTTTTTGGCACGTTAGTGACCAACACCATTAACGATGAATGCCTTTTACCCCCTCGTAACATCTTACTCCATTAACACATTGACCCACTTTGACCATTAAATTGAAAAATCCCTCTCCAAAAAATAACATGTCATGTCCCGCTTCCCAAAATACGGAATACGGAGAGCAAAGAAAGTCAGCCGTGCTGCCTATGGTAAGGAAAGATCCTTCCATAGTCATATAAAGGTTGTCTAGCTAACCCGTCAAAAATAATATCCAACAACAGGAGAGATGACACTAATAATCATACTGCAACGAAACCACAAGGAATACTAAAAATAGGCCCACTAGATAATCGATGCAAATAAAGATCCGATACAATAGATTCGAAATAAAAACAATATCCGAAGGGAGATACATAAGCCCTAATGTCCCACAAGAGCGTACATACTAAATGCTAACTGAAAAAATAAACCTATGGATTACCGGTCTTCTGCAAACTTCTGATAATCGCTCTGATCCTGCTCGGCCTGAAAATCCGTCTCTAAATCTGAGATAGCAAATCTCAGGGATACCAGAACATTCCAACAAGTACTCAACGTATAAGGAGTGTGTGGTGTGATAACATGAATATATGAATGTAGTGAAGCCTGTGTGCACATGTTTAAATAAATATGGATATAGTAATAATATGAAACAAACATGTAAACATGTCAAGTCGGTCAAGTCACATCTTAACTGATCACTAAAATGCAATCTATCTTATCGTGAGTTCGAGTGTGTACGTCAACCTCTGCAGGAGTATTCTTAACCCAAGGGTAGGACCTTAGGGGCTATAAAACACGGGCCCAACTGTGGAATGAACATGCGACCGATATAGCTCGGTACGAGCTGTAATAACAAGCGACCGATATAGCCCGGTACGAGCTGTAATAACATGCGACCGATATAGCCCGGTGCGAGCTGTTATAACATGCGACCGATATAGCCCGGTACGAGCTGGCGGCATGGGACTCCTGAGATCTGGCTGTAATAACATGCGACCGACTCACGATACGAGCTGTAATAACATGCGACCGATATGTAAGTAGAAAGTATTAAACTCCAACTTAAAATAATAATAATAATAATATATCTAATACATTCAAAAGAAAAAGAACAAAAAAAGAAGAAAAAACCTTCCGATCGGGCCAGGGTGTACATACCTCTCCCTCTCACCAGGCCACTTTCTCCCTTCACCCAAACCCTAAAATTTTACTGTGGTACATTTGAAGCAATTACTACAGCGAATTTGGCTGTTGCGTCGTGACTTCGATGCTTTGGAGGAAATTGAAGCTGTGTTTCATCCTCTACAGGGGATTCAACATCTTGATTGTTGTTAGAGGAAGCCCTTAAAGAATTTTTAGAAGAAAAAGTCATGGATAAAGAAAGGGAGTTAGATTTCAAAAGAATTAGGATGAAGAAGAAGGGCAAAGAAGTCCGAAAAAGTTACAAGAGATGTACCTGGGCATTTAGAGAGAATATTCTAACTCCATTGTAACCGTGGCTAGCAAAGTGTTGGTATTATAGGGATTCGAAGTGCCTGCTATTATCACCCCACTGCTATTAGGAACTATCAGATCCAACGATGTGTGAGTGGGTAAAATAGGGAGTCCATGAGTTTGTATTTTTTAATCTTTGATTTATGGCTAGGATCTAATAATAGCATGGAATATAGCATGACGTAAAATGAGAGTGTCCTGATCTGTATTATAGTGCCAGGTTTTCAAGTGTAGGTATTTATGTGCCAACTTGGCGAGACTTTGGGTATATAAGTGCTATTTAGCCAAACACTTTTAGGTGCTGTTGTAACTCTTCTGTATAGATTAGCTTTTCGTCCTTCATTTGCTTTTTTCATGTTCAAATTAAAAGATTCTAAAAATTTTAGAACACTCTGATTTTTTCATCTCGGAAATCACACATAACCAAAAGGTTGGGCTTGAAATTAATGGATAAAAAAACTTAAAATTAATATCTTTTTCCTTTGATAAGCATACAGATATTAATTTATTTTTCTATTTCCAATGCTGCTTCCATAAATTGAAACTATGATTGTTTCAAGTGTTCCTTGTGAATGGACATTGTTCAATCTTCTATTCAAAGAAATCGATATATTTAGTAAATTGAATAGCTGAATAACAATATACAACCAATGCAATTCAATCTCAAAATATATCTCTGCCAAACAACAAGAAAATAGAAAAAGAAAGGAAAATACATAAAGGTGCACACATGACACTGCCCACAATACTGTTACCAAACTCCGAAGGTTTAGAATCTAGAGAGAGCTGAACCAAGGAAGAGGAGGAGTAAGATTGACGGTGCGAACTTTGCCGAACTTATAGCTGATGATGATGTACCAGTCGTAGGAACCGTCTTTGATCCTGTATTAGTCATCGAATCAAACAATCTTGTTATTACTCTCAAAGCTTACAAGACAATTGTGAGAAACAGATGAGGAACATACTATTTACCTGAAGGAACAGTTGGTACTGATGGAGTTGAGGGGTTTGATGGAGTGGTTGGAGTTGGGACTGTTGGTGATGATGGCGTCGCTGATGGTGTGGTCGATGAAGCTGGTGTTGGGGCACCCTTGGGTGAACCGGCTCCACCCGCAGCTGCAACAACGCAATATAGTTAGCCTTTGCAGTTCTCAGCTGTTAAGATTATATATTAGGGCAGATTACATAAAACACCATCGAAGTTTTTCAGTTCTCATTCAAACACTAATAAACTTTGAAAATTTTAATTAATAAAATCGATAAACTTAGTTTCATTATGGTATTAACTACTAACAAGTGGAGTTTAATAAATTGCTCCCTTCTTCATCCTCTTGCTAACTCGGCTAACGTTTGCAAATGGAACGATAGTTGAATAGGGTTTATTGTAGCTTCTTAAAGATTATTGACGTTTTACTGAACACTGACAAAGTTCGATTGTGTTTTATGTAAACGTCTCTATTTATTATCCTAATGTGACTAGGATTTAGAAAATGAACTTCAAATATGCTCTGGTATGGTTATTATTCATCCCAACGTAAATTGAACAAGAAATTTGACTTATTAGATTAAGTTTCATCTTGTGAATAAATATGGCGCCGGCACATTATACTCATGATAAAATTGCGAGTTCATGATCCATATGGTATCAGAGCATATAATCTAGAACTAGAAATTTGAACTTACCATTACACTGGCTGAGGGGTGGGGTCTGGATCTTGCACGCACCGGGAAGGGTGAGAGCTTGGGTTTGGTTTACAACAAATGGGAGCTGAGGAGCACCGTTTAGGACAGTGCATAGACATTGGGCTTGGGTTTGCACGACGCTAGAAAGTTGAGTGCAGCAAGAAGATGAAGGCGCAGACGAGTTCCCGGTGATGAATCCGAGGCAAGGAGCTAGGCTCATGATTGTCGGCGTGCAGTTTGGCTGAGCCAGAGTGTGGGCCCACAAAATTGTGACGAGGAGGAGGACTAGACCCATGTTCATTGCTTTGTTAGCCATAAGAGCTTTAGTTAAGATTTATGGTATTTTTCTTTTTTTCTTCTTGCTGGAGATGGAAACTAAATTAAGAGAGCAAGTGTATTTATGGGGGGGAGGGGGGGGGGGGGGAGGGAGAGAGAGAGAGAGAGAGAGAGAGGTCTATTTCTTGTTGAGCCAACTCTGCGTACTGTAAAGAATATAAGTTAGTTGTTGAAAACGGTTGTGGCTAAATGATTGAGAGTGGTTTGGATTGGGCTCAGACAGAGAGCTGGAATTCCTAACAAGAAAGAAGTGGCAGAGATGGAGGTGGCAAAATATATATTAGACTGAGTATAATACTGTTACAGGTGAGGGAAGTTGTTAAGATAACCAAGATTTGGTGTTGTAATTGAGAGATAAAGCCAAGATTTTTAGTTGAACAAAGTTTGTTGGTCCCTCTTGTTACCCTTGGGATTTTGATTCTTTTTCTTGGTAGAGTGAAGGAGTACTGTCTTACTACCTAAGATGTTTGACTGATGAGCTGGAAATTTGGAGACCACCTGTTGTAGTGTATACACAATTAATCAAAATTTAAGCATATTAATTATTATGTTCGGAGAACATCTATTTAATTTTTCGTTTTAAAAAAAATTTCTAAAGCTATCTGTTTATTTTATTGTCTGTCAGTATTATTTAAGAAATCTAGTGCCTTTTGCCACTGATTACCTGCTACAGCTTGTATAACGTAAGCCCTTCCTTTCGGTCTAATTATGCTTTGGGCTTTACACAATGCTGAGATAATATTACAATAGCCATCACCAACTATTAGACTGATTTTAGTGGTATTAACAGCTTAACATGTTCTGACTGTCCAAGTGTGGAATGGATTACTTTGCTTTATTTATTTATTTAATTTATTTGTGATCTGGAATTAAATATAACATTCGATAGAAAATCTGTCATCTTCTTACTTCTCCTAGAATTTCGTCCACTCAAGGAGAATTTTGAGGCTGCCAATTTTTATTTAAGCTTATGGCAACTCTCTCGTTTGTAGTTGCTTCGCCCATGGATTTATACTGAGAGCGTTGATGTCTAGCTTGTTTCATATACAGCCCCATTTTATTGGGAAATTCTTTGATAATGTTGACGATTATTCAGTTCCTAAACATATTGGTACCGTTTGGGAAAGGTATAAGAGTGGGCGTATTACCAGAAGTAACCTTTGTTGGGGTAAAAATTTACACCCCGGTTGACCAAGTCAAAATCAAAATCAACCCCAAGCCATGTGGGCCCAAGCCCAGGTCAAGCGGGCCCATATCCAAGTCGAGCCCGCAGCCAGCCTCCCTATGCCAAAAACAAAATCATATAATAAATAATTTTTATGTAATTGTTTATGCATGAATGTAAACAAAATGGGCATAAAGCCAATATTTTGTAAGCCCAAGGCTTATGTGCAAAAATGAAATGGCACATGAGCCATGGGATGACTAAAATGCCATTTTTGTAAAGCCAAAAGGGCTATATGTAAATATGTAAGCCTATAAAAGGCAACATGATGAATAAAAAAAAATACATATTTTCATTCCCCAAAAACTAGGGTTCTTTGTGCCTCCTGCTCCTTCTTCAAGGTTCTAAACCTTCTCAATTCTTTTGAATTAAATCAAGAGTTTTGCTCTTTTTTTTTCCAAAACTAAGTAGTTTTCCACCACAAAACCCATAAAGGGGAACTCAGATCTCCCATCAGATCTCAAAAAGGAGTGATTTTTAAAATCTCCTACTTCTTAATCTTCAAGACCCAGCCAAACAACAGAAGGAAGAAGAAGAACCCCCTTCATCAGCTTCAAAACATCCCAGGAGTTTAACTCCATACATATATACATAACAAATATTTCCTTTCTGAAGCATAGCTTCTGTTTCTTAGGCTAAAAGCCACTTTTTCTCGCCGGCGCTCAAGTGCAGAGCGCCCGCGTGCCGACACGTGGCGCGCTTACGCTCAAGCGCAAACGCCCGAGCGCAAGTCGCCCACATGCCGACACGTGGCGCTCTTGCGCTCAAGCGCAAGCGCCCGAGCGCAAGTCGCCCCGGTGCCGACACGTGGCGCGCTTGCGTTCAAGCGCAAGTCGTCCCGGTGCCGACACGTGGCGTGCTTGCGCCCAAGCGCAAGCGCTCGAGCGCAAGTCTCTCCCGTGCCGACACGTGGCGCGCTTGCGCTCAAGCGCAGGTGCTCAAGCGCAAAGCGCCTACGTACCGACACGTAGCGCGTTTGCGCTCAAGCGCCCAGCGCTCAAGCGCAGAGCGCCCACGTGCCGACACGTGGCACTCTAGCGTCTGAGCGCACAGCACCTAGGTGCACAGCGTTCAAGGTGCTGCCCCCACACATCCTTTTGATGCATTTTCCCCCTCTTTCTTTTATATATATACATATATACATATATATATATATACATATGTATATATATTTGCACACACACGTGTTCCACGACACTGTCCCTGTTAGAAAAAATTTTTTAACGGGACGCTGCCCCGCACCCCGCAAGGGGGCTGCTAGCCCCCTTGACCACCAGCCCGCTATCCAGGTAGCGGGACCCCCGTAAAAACTCTGCGTGGCTCCCGATATATCCAAAACCCCTCTTTCAAAACACAACACACGCACACTGCACATTGAGTTCGCATGACCAGTTTAAACCCGTCAATCGGAGGTTCCCTCGCCCCAAAGGCGAGGGGTAATTAACGGCAGCTTAGTCCGCGGCTGCCGGAGATTCGGATCCCCACAATCAATAAACCTCGGCCTACCCTAGACAGGGGGAATCTGTAGTACGTCTGACAAGCGCGCGCGTATTCCCATTTCAATGGGGTGACGAAAAACACCCTACAACCTTATATACAACAAACAGTAAAATCCTCTTGTAGTTTGCTGTTTGTTGTCAGCTATTCTGTGTTTTACGTACCTCTACTATCATAACTCAAAAAGGGCGGGTGTCTCAATCCGAGACTTCAATTTAATCCTTAGCATGACATGTGGCAAAAAAAGATGTCCCTAGTTTTGGAGAAAAAAGTAGTATTTCAGATTTTCGTTTCTAACTGTTAAAATCTTATCAAAATTTTAAAAATCTGAATCATTTTAACTAATATTCTTTTTCTTCTCAAATTGTTGTAATGATGTCTAATATATATGTAGTTATGTATGTGTATTGCTCATTGAAAACCGCAGTAGCAGTTTAAGCATTTTTATACCTAGTTCGATAAGTTCAAACTGAAAATCTTATAAAGTTCATGTTGAAACCCTCTTATACCGGATGGTCAGATGACAATATGCCTTTACCGGAAGGGAACATATGTTACACGAAGTGTATGCACAATAAACTTGGTAACAAACTAATTTCTAGCTTAATAGAACTCTTCTGCATTTAAATCATTTAAAAGTATTTTGAAGTTTATACTAAACTTCATAATGCATTTTTCCTCTTTGGCTTTGGTTTTTGATAACTGGAGTTGAGAATTCCCTGATCTGATAAACAGTTAAATAGTATCTACTTATCATTCTCAATGTAATATATGTGTTCTTCGCAAACACCTGACAATTACTTTGTTTTTTCAACTCCAAATTTTATTGCCTGTTTGAATTATATCTACAGTCATGATGATGATACCAAGTTCAATGGAATTTATTGGAGTGTGTGGTACATGGAATACTTACAGATATCTTTCTTCTCCATTGTTTGTTGTCAAAGTCATCAAATTTCTTATTTATATTAAAGATAATTGGCACCGGTTGGAACTTTTTGAAGTATATTTGTACTCTGGCTGGATCCCTACTTGAGAACTTTGGCATTGTGAGAGGGAAATATTTTTCCCAAGAATGGCTTGTAAGCTTGTTTTAGGTCAAGGGAATCCCTTTTATAGTTTTGTATTCAATTGATGCGTGATTCTAGACCGAAGATGTCAGAACATTTTTATACATTTGAAGCAAAAAAAAAATCATAGTGAACCCCCGGTAGTCTGATACTGGATGTTATAGTCCTGGGTGCAATGAGTTCATAATCACAAAAACACAATAATAATCATAAATTTACAATGATAAGCAATCCCATTTCAAAATTCATTAAAAGAAAAAAAATTGCCCCAGTAGCACTAGGTACAAGCTTTCCAAACAACAAATGTGCAGGATAAGAATTTAAGAATGACCCTATCATCTCACAAGCATTGGAGACTAGGAAGCCAAAGAACCACCACACAAAAATGACAATCTAGAAGCTAGAGAAGACCGAAGCAACCAAGAGGAAGATGAATAGAGAAGGGTTGAACATGTTCGAGTTTCTAGCTGACGATGACTGGCCTTTGGTGGGTCCGGTCTTTGACCTGCCTGTAGCCGCAGGAATACCCGTGGTTGAAGGAGGGGAAACACCACCCGTGGCCGGTGGTGCATCCGCAGCTGGTCCTGGGGCACCCTGTGGAGATCCAGCTGCCGGAACAGAAGCACCGGATGGAGCTGCAAGAACATATTGTTGCAAACTAGTAAGACGTATTACAGAATTCTAATTCCAGATGTATTGCAGAATCCTAATCTTAGCTGTCTTCGTAATCTAAAAACAGACAATATAAACACATTCGACTATTATGCTGATTACTGACATATGAGTTTCCGTTAGAACTGAATATATATAGGGGGTGCTTGGTCTGATGTAGCTGGAGTTTTATCCAGCAGTTTCAATTTATTTAGTAATTTACTAGTTTTTATTAGACTATTCAATTATATATAGTAATTTATAAGTACAGTTTTAGTTAGAAATCTCTGATTGGAATTGCAACACTATTGCTCTTGGAATGCAAGAAGTAACTGGATAATTTTGACACCGCAACTATAAGAGACCAAATTCACCCTAAGACGAGTCGAGTTCAGAAGGAGCTTGTGCATACCATTGCACTGGCTAAGGGGTGGAGCCTGGATGTTGCAAGATCCGGGAAGGGTGATGGCCTGAGTTCTGTTCACGGGGAAAGGGAGCTGGGGAGCGGCGTTAAGGAGTGTGCATAGACACTGGGATTGGGTCTGGACCAAGCTGGTGAGTTGGGTGCAGCATTGCTGGGATGGAGTCAAGGCGCTGCCCATTATGAATCCCATGCAAGATTGAAGGCTGAAAGTCGGAGGTTGGCATGTAGGCTGAGCCATTGAATGAGCCCATATCGAAGTCATCAGGACCATAGCCAGACACAGCTTGGACCCTCTTTGCGCCATTTGATAAGTTTCTTAAATGAATGATGTAGTGGAACAATTTGTGTTATTTGGTGATTTGGCTGCAGTAAGTTTGGAAGAGAGCAGAACGGAATTTATTAGAAGAGAGGGGAAGGAGAGACAGTAGCTGAGCTTTGCTGTGGGTGAGCCAACTCTGCCTACTTTCAGAATCTATCTGAGTTGTTGATAACCGTTGCGGCTAATGATTGAGAGTGGTTTGGATCGGGCTCAGACAGATAATTGGAATTCTAAAATATATGCTATGACTGACTGACTACATATAGTGATATGCAGGCACTGGTGGTTGTTAAGATAGCTATAGTGTTATACGAAGTCTTAGATGACCGAGTGTTAGTTTTGGTGATGAAATACAGAGATAAAACCAAAATCTATTGTCATTTGCATTTCAATACTTTGTATCTATTATATTCTTGATACATGATAGGGTCACATAACAACTGTGATTTTTTTTCCTAGTGGAAATGTGGAATGACCCTTGTTTCTATTACATTATTAAAGTAAATTGAAGCCATAACAGAAACTATTATATTTTTGAATTCCTAAACAATGAATTTAATTTTGCATTTTAGTCGAAACTTCCTTTTCCAATTTTGCAATCAAGGTCATGATTTTTTTTAGGTGATGTTTCATTAGTTTGAACTAGATTTTACATTTGGGCTGGATCTTGCATTCTGAATACTTTTGCATTTACTTCTCTTTTTATGTATTTATAGAAGGCACTAATTTTTAGAGTAAAAGTAAAATTTTTCAGAAATTACTCATCCCAGCTGAGTCAGTGGATCGCTCTCTCTACTTACAATTTTGTTAACAACGATAAATTTAGAGAATCATGTTCTCGCCTGCAAGAATATGCAATATAGTGCGCTAGTCAGGGGAAATAGTACTTTGGGCTTGATAAAGCTTCGGATCTCCTTCAAATATTGTTCTCCGTCGATCCTATGATGGCGGTCTTTGACGGCTGAGATTTGTTTTTGAGAGTTGTTGAGTGTGGGTCTCAATGGGTTGTTGTTGGACACCGAGCTACCTGCAAAGAAGTCCCGGGGTGGGTGATAACCGTATGACCCTCCGACGATCAAGTTAGAGCCGAGATATAGGTGCAGAGTAGCGGCGTATTGAAATAAATTCAAGTTACCTTAGTAGTCTGAGAGAGGGGTTTATATAAGGGTCGCGTGGAGCGACCGTCAGTTGTGCCCCAGCGTTATCCTCGCCTTGAATGGCGGGATGCGCTCATTAATGGGGATACGCCTATTAATGGGACGATGCGCTAGCGTGGGACGCGGATCATGGGGAGGCGGATATCTCACCATGGTGATATACGCGGAGCCGTTGCGGGGCGCATGGGATCCACGCTCTTGGTTGATCGGGGGAGGCCGAAGAAGCTTGGCACGCCAGAATGCTCGGAGACGAGCCGGGAGGCCGAGAAAGCTCGGCACGCCAGAAGGCTCGGAGACGAGTCGGGAGGCTGAGGAAGCTCGGCACGTCAGAAGGCTCGGAGACGAGCCGGGAGACTGAGAAAGCTCGGAGACGAACTGTTGGTAGTTTCCTAGGTGAAGGTGGAATGTATTCGGGGAGGTCTCCCGAAAGGTCGGATATGTTCCTCGAGAAGGGGCTCCCGAGGAATGTCCTCGATGCAACTCATTGATTCCACCCCTAGCCTTTAGGACACGTCATCCGCCATGTGTCGTAATCTGAGGAGACACCACTTGTGAGCATCATCATTAGCCTCTTATTCTCATTCCGACATATTCAATGATCGGTTCGAGAGTGGCCTACTCGATTTTTCTTTTGCTCATTTTGGCGCTAAGGAATCATAATGCGGATCGTCTGGAAACGACATGGCGTTTGGATCTTTGGGCCCACGTGTCGCCTCATCATTCGTCTGAAGCTTCGTGCGTATCCCCGATGGCGTCGGCGGATCAATGAAATGATCGCGCTTTAAAGAGGGAGCGCCGTTCCAGCCGGTCGCCAGTTGGGATACGGGCCACGTGTCGGACATCGGTTGGCGGAAGTGACAGGCCGTCTCTGACTCCTGCAGTCGAAAAGACGTCCCCAATGGCCGATCGCCACGTGGAGCCCGCCGGTCGCTGAGCACGACGTTTCGTTTTGGCGGGAATCAATCGGGGCCGTAGGATGTTCCCCTTTTGGGTGTATAAATAGGAAGGGACCATCCTAAGGCTGATACTTTGCTCAAATTCTCTTTCATTGCTGAAAATTGCCCGGCGCTCCTTTTAGGTTGGATCCCTTGTTGATTTTACCTCGGTGAGTCCCTTCCTTTGAATCAGGTTTGGTGTCTTCATCTGAGAAGTCCGGAGAGGTAGTAAGGACAGAGTCGGACGATGAGGCTTCCGTTGTTGGGGCCGAGTCTGGTGGGTCTTCCTTTTCTTCGGCTTCAGATAACTAAGAGCGTTCTTCTTCTTCGTCCTCTGTGTTAGATTCACCCCCTAAAGTCAGGAGTCGCTCGCCATCGGGCGGCGACAAGGGCCCTCAAGGTGCGCATCGGGAATACCCGCGATGCGCCCTCTGTTTTGAAGAGTCTGGACGAGCTTTCCGAAATTCGGGCTCGATTCCACATCCCCTCTAACTATTCCATCCGTTTAGCTAGGGAGAGCGAGCGGGCGGACCAGGTGCAGGGCAAAGAGATTGCCCTGTATTTGGAAACGTTCCGGATAGGAATGCGTCTGCCTTTCCCAACTGGGGTCTGCGGGATGCTTCGTTGCATTCATCTCACTCCGGGCCAGCTAGCTCCGAACTCGTGGAGAATTCTCCTCGGATTTCTGGTCCGGTTAAAACTAGAAAATATCCCTTTCAGCTTGACTCTCTTTGTCTCTTTCCTTTGTTATAAGAATCACCCCGACACTAGTAAGGATAAGCCGAGCTGGGTGTATTTCTCGTTCAAAAAACGTAAGGACGGAGTGGCCGGATCGGGGGCAGCAGCCGTCCCTTCTTCCATCCATGAATGGAAGGAGAAGTTTATATTCGTCGGGCCGCGTGAGGGCGAGGATTGGTCTGTGCCTACACAGTGGCACAGGGCCGACTGCCCGAGGGCAAAACAGTCGACTTCCCCCGAAGCGAGGGGGGTGTCCTAGTAGGAGACGATCCAATGGGAGGATATCCTGCTATTCGAGTAGACACTGAGCTGGGCTGGGCTCAGTCCTGTGCGTTTCTTGGGTAAGTTAGGGCCTTCGACGATCTGTTTAGACTTTGTCAAATTTCCTTTGCTGTTTTTTTGTTGCTTACCCCCTTTGTTTGTGTGTTCCTTCTTTTTGCAGAGCCCATGGACTGAGCAAAATTCCTAGCCGCCCTAGCCGCCAAGACCCAGGGAAAGAAGGCTGGGGTGCAAGCTCATCCTGACCTGGTCAGAGCTCAGCTCTGAGGCCATCACCCCAGTCAAAGTCTTCCGCCGCTCCCCAAGTTCCAGAAGAACGCTGTGGGGGAGCCATAAGCACTCGCGGGACCCGGCGCCCCAGGTGCGAGGGGAGGAGGAAGAGGCTGAGCCCTCCGAAGCCCCCCTCAAGAGGCAGAAGCGGACGGTTTCTCGGCCGCCTCCTTCCGAGACCCCAGTGCAGGATGGCAACTTCTGCATTGAGGTGCCCTTGGGGCTCTCGGTCGTCGACAGCCTGCTTTCTGACATGGAGCGGGCGGCCGGGGTTAAAATACCCCGGGGGACTATAAAGGCCCAGGTGGCTGGTATAGCCCAGGAGACGGTTCAGATCGGTTCTTGACTTTTCTCAGAAATTATTTTAAGTCTTGTTTCCTCGGTTCGAGCTTTCTAACCCGTTTGTTGCTTTTTTCAGGTCTTCCACCACCGCGCGCTCCTCATCGCTATGGAGTCCGAGGAGGTAGCCCCGACCATGAAAAGGACGGGTGAGTCCTCCAAGTTGGAGGAGGAGCTCCGCCTCCAACTGCGGCAAGCGGAGGAGAAGGCGGCTCTCGTTGACACTTGTCTGATCGCCGAGCGGCTGACGAACTCCATGCTGAAGAGGTCTCATCGGCTTCTGGACGAGTCCAACCGGGCTATTTAGGCCAAGTTGAAGGAGGTGAACGGCTTCTACCATGCGGTGAAGAAGTCGAGGGACACCCTCAAGAGGGATGTCCGGGCGGCTCTGGAAGCGGTGAAGCTCGCCGAGTGCCGGATGGAGAACGCCGTGGAGGCGTACAAGGTGTCGGATCAATTCTACGCCGATCTTGCCGAATCCACGGCCGTCGTGTGGCACAATGCCCTCGACGCCATCAAGGAGTCTACGCCGGGGATTGATATCGGCGAGCTCCGTGCCAAATATCCCATAGCCGAGTAGGAGCCGCAGGGGGAAATTGTTGGGGCGGCCCTTGAGGGTGAGGCCGCCGGTGGAAGCGCCGACCCAGAGGTCACACTTTTGGTCCCCGAGGCTAGCGTTGAGCAGGGCGAGAACCTCCCCGAGCGGACGGCCTGAGCTTTCCTTCCTTAGGGATTTTTTTCTTTTTCCGAATTTTTGTAAGTTTCCGGGCATTTTTAGTAAGGTTGAGGAGCCCATAATATCTTGTATTTATTTCTGTTTATAAATAAAGTACTCCCTTTTCCTTTGCCCAAATGTTTGTTTGCTGCGCAGGTACTTTTAGCTCGTATACTTTTGTTCGAATCTTCATTCTGGAAGTAATTTTAGCTTGTAGATCTGTTTATCTTGTAAGTGCCGGGCCGGCGTCCACCCCCCCCCCCCCGCACTTGCTGACCGTTCGTCGAGTAGCGACGAACAATGGCGTCAAGTGTAGGAAGGTCGGTACCCTCCTTTTCCCCGGAGTTGAGGTGGTTATCGCACGTTGATGGCCTAGTGTAGGAAGGTCGATATCTTTCTTTCTACTCAGCTGCCTCGTGGTGAGAGCTTTTGATCCACAACGTTGTCGGGAAAGCTATCCGCTGCAGATGGACCGAGCAGGAAGCTGCTCGGTGGCCTAGAGAGGAGGGCTTTGGATCCTTAGCGTACATGGACAGGAAGCTATCCGCTAGAGATGGACCGAGCAGGAAGCTGCTCAGTGGCCTCAAGAGGAGGGCTTTAGATCCTTAGCGTTGATAGGCAGGAAGCTACCCGCTAGGGACGGACCGAGCAGGAAGCTACTTGGTGGCCTCGTTAGGAGGACTTTAGATCCTAAGCGCAGAGGGGCAGGAAGCTACCCGCTAGGGATGGACCGAGCAGGAAGCTACTCGGTGGCCTCGAGAGGAGGGCTTTAGATGCTTAGTGTTGATGGGAAGGAAGCTACGCGCTAGGGATGAACCGAGTAGGAAACTACTCGGTGGCTTCGCAAAGAGGGCTTTAGATCCTTAGCATTGATGGGCAAGAAGCTACCCGCTATGGATGGACCAAACAGGAAGCTGCTCGGCCACCTCGTGAGGAGGGCTTTCGATCCACAACTTAGTTGGGCAGGAAATTATCCACTGCAGATGGACCGGGCAGGAAGCTGCTCGGCCGCCTTGTGAGGAAGGTTTTTGAGACTCCCTTGCGTCTTCGTGGGGGCGTCGTTCAACCTTCCGTGGTCTGCATAGGCGGGAGTGAGGGTGTCGTTCAACCTTTCGTGGCCCGCATAGCCGCTTGTGAAGACTGGCATGCCTGACACGTGGCGGTTCCATATCGGGAAATTGAGACATCCCGTGATTCGCGTCGCTGCGTGAGTAAATTTCGACTGTTGGAAGATTTTTGTTGAGCTTATAAATAGCGAAGGCATGTTGGTTTCTTTCTAGCATTGCTTTTCTGAAGATGGCCGGGCGTATTTTTACCATCGGGGAGATCATCTTTCGTGGCGACTTGTACCTTTACTGGCTTGATCGCTCCAAGCAGATGTACGAGGCGGTGATAAACCACGTGGAGGGCCACTTTGGTCCCCTACTTCCCCGGCGATCTGCTCTCTTCCAAGTGCTCCTTTATGCGATCTGGAGGATGTCCCGGGTCTGCACAATGTCCTATCTCCGCAGCTGAGGGACGATGCGTTTGACAAGGTGCACACGCTCTTCTACCTGGTCTGATCTCGCAAAGCAGGCGGGAACAATCAGTGGGTCTTCTTCTGAATGTTTCCAGAAAAGGCTGATCGTTGCCTCCTATCCGTCGGATGGGGTCCCCGCCGCTTCCGTGGCATCCAGGATCTGCGGGCACCATCAGAAGGAGAGGGTTGAGGAAGCTCGAGCTCGGTTGTAGGAGATTTCCTCGGAGTACCATCAACAGTGCTTCCTCGATTCTCGTCCCTCTCCGTTGTAATTATTGTAAGGCTGCGGATATCATAATACCCCTTAATCAATAAATAAATCATGTTTCTGGCAGTAGTGTGTTGTCTCCTTTTCTTTTCTCTTCATATATTCTATGGATTTAACTAAACGCCAACATGAATTATATTATTTCAAAAGAGAATACATTTTTTTTATCTATACAACTTAAATTTTTCAGCGCTGTAAGGCTGGGGTAAGGGAAAGTTATGCCTCCTAGTGTCCTGCAGAACCTTTGTGACGAGGAATGGTCTGTCCCACTTTAGGGAGAATTTGTGTAGTCTTCCTTGGTCCACGAACTTGTTTCGTAAGATCAAATCTCCCGTCTTGAAGGCCCGACGTTTAACTCGGGTATTGTAGTAGCGGGCGGTTTGTTGCTGGTAGGCGGCTGCTTTGATTTGTGCTTGGTCCCGCTTCTCCAGCAAGATGTCCAAGTTGCTTCGAAGTGCAGTGGTGTTGGCTTCATCATCGAAGTGTTCAACCATGTAACTGGGCAGTCCGATCTCCGCGGGTACTATTGCCTCGGTGCCGTAGTAGAGGCTGAAGGGGGTTTCTTCCGTAGGTGTCTTCTTCGATGTTCATAGTGCCCATAGCACTCGTGGCAGTTCTTCGACCTAGCCGTCCTGCCCTCCTTTCAAGCGGGCTCTGAGACCTCGGATGACGCCTCGGTTCGCTATCTCAGCCTGCCCGTTGCATTGAGGATACGTGACCGCGGAAAACTTCATTAGTATGTGGTAGTCATTGCAGAACTCTTTGACCTTATCATTTTCAAAGTTGGTCCCGTGATTGGTAACTATACACCTTGGGATCCCGAATCGGGAAATTATGTTGTTCTGCAGGAACTTTATCATAGAGGCGGCGTTCGGTTTTCTGATGGGTATTGCCTCTATCCATTTTATGAAGTAGTCCACAACGACGAGGATAAACCTATGTCCGCCCGTGTCGACGGGGAGTTGACCGACCATGTCCATCCTCCATTGTGCAAACGGCCAGGGAGCACTGAGCGGCGTTAGTTCGGTGGTGGGAAGACGAGATATGCTGCCGAAAAGTTGGTAGTCCTTGCATCTTCTGACCAGCTTCTCGGCGTGATGATGTAACTTTGGCCAGTAGTACCCTTAGAACAATGTCTTCTGGACTAAGGTTCGAGCTCTTTGATGCTCTCCCCGACCCCTGTCAACTTCGTCCTCCATCGCTTTTTGTTTTATCGGAACGAAGCTTCGTGTCTTCTGCCTGACGGGTCGGACCGTCGTGTCAACCCGAGCTTGGTGATATCACTTTGGGGTCGATCCCGGGTATGTCGGCGGGCGCCCAAGTGAACACGTCCGAGTTCTCTCTGAGGAAGTGGACCGGGTTATCGCGTCGACCCCCTGTTAAGAGTGACCCGATTTGGACGGTCCATTCATTGTCCCCTTCGATGAGGTAACCTTCGTTAGCGGCTCCACCGGGGCTCCTCGGATTTCTTTTTGCTCGTCCGGAGTATCCAAGGACCACCTGAAATCCGCCATGCTTTCAAGGTCATCACTTCGCTCCTCGGGCATAGATGTCGCAGTGAAGCAAATCTTTCCGGTTTGCTGGTTCCCGTAGGCCCGGCCTATTCCGTCTTGGTCGAGTGGAAACTTGATCGCGAGGTGGTAGGTCGATATCTGGGACCGGAGGGAGTTTAGCGTCGGGTGTCCCAAGAGGATATTGTAGGCCGATGGAATTCTGACGACGATGAACTCTACAGGCACGGTATGTGTATGGCCTGCCTTCCCGATGTTAAGTAGGAGGGTGACCACTCCTTCCGCCAGGATGGAGTGGTTAGTAAACCCCGACAGGATGTGGGCGGTCGACCTCAGGTCTGACGGGCTAAGCCCCATACGTAGGAAGCAGTCGTAGAAGAGGATGTCCGTCGAACTTCCCGAGTCGACCGGTATCCTTTGAACCTCGTAGTGGTGGACTCGTACTGTAATCACCAGGGGGTCGTTGTGAGGCAAGGATATCCTGTGGAGATCCTCGTCGGTAAAGGAGATGGTCTTGGCTGCTTTGGCCCTCTTCATGGGTTGGCCGCTTGTCTCTTCGACCGGCGGGAGGCGTCGAGTCTCGTCGGCCCCAGGTACACCCCCCGCTGATACGACCATAATTTGGCCAATCGTCAACTCGCCGGAAGGGGGACGCTGCTCTTGCTCTCGGTCTGCTTGTCGCTTTTCCCGCAAGTACTTTGCCAAGTGTCCCGAGCGAATTAACTCCTCGATGTAGTCTCGGAGCTGTTTGCAGTTCTCGGTGGGGTATCCCTGCGACCTATGGAAGGCGCAGCAGGGGCCTCGTGTCTGTTTGGCCGCCCTATTGTTGACCGGGGGAGTTTGAAGAATCTCTCGCCCTTCGCCTCCTCCAACAGCTCTGTCTGGGAGATGTTGAGTCGGGTATACTATTGGAACTTTGGGGAGTATGGCTTTGACCGGTCAATCTTCCTTTTCTCTTCTCCGGCTCTCTTCTTTTGATCGACCTGATCGTTCCGGGGTAGGTTCGCGTTCACCTCGGACTCGAGCTGGATCTCTCGTTCGGTCCAGGCTTTTACCTCGGCCACGGTCTTAGGTTGCTCTAATGCAAAGGAGCGGAGCCACTCCTTGTGCTTAAGACCCGACCTAAGGGTCGTGATGACCGTCTCTTCCCGGTGCTCTGGGACTTCAAGAAGAGCGTTGTAGAAGTGGGTGATGTATCCTTTGAAAGATTCCTTATCCCCGCTCTTTATAGTGAAGAGATGGTCGACGGTCCGTTTCTGCCGTCTGTTCCCGACGAAATGGCCGAGGAATTGGCCGGCCAGCTCATCGAAGGTAGAGATGGAGCGTGGCGTGAGTTCTCGGAACCAATCTCGTCCAGCACGGATGAGAGTGGCAGGGAACGCTCGGTATTGGGCGGTGTCAGAGTTGTACTGGAAGCTCATCCCCACCGTGAACGAGTCCAAGTGGTCTTTCGGATCGGACTTTCCGTCTAAGAGGGAGACCTTTGGAGGCTTGTTCCTGGAGGAGAGGCAGACAGCGAGAAGCTTTTCGGTGAAGGGCTTCGTAAGCGAGTCAGCGGCATATCTAGCCCCCTCGCTTAAAGGACGACTCTCTCGATGTATACCCTCGATCATCTTTTCCAAGGCATCGAGTTGGTCGTGGTATCCCGAGATTCGGCATACTCGGAGTGATAGCCCCCCTACCGGCGGCCTGCGCCTGGCCGCGGTTCCGGTTCCGTTCTATGAGATTCCTCAGGTCCCCTGGCGAGCTTGCCTTCGAGCTACCGTGGTGAGTCCTGTTCGCGCGACCCTGTCGAGAGTGACCCTGTCGAGAGAGAAGGCGTCGGTCATGCATGGAAGCAGGCGAGCTGACCGACACCTCCTCGGGAGCGACATGAGCGCGATGGGCCTCAGGACGGGGTGCTCTTTCATGAGTCCTCGGCGTGGAGCTGTGAGGCGCCTAGTGGGCCATTGAGTTGGTCGCCATGGGGGATCTATGGCCGCTGGAAATAGCGAGGCGCTGCTCGTTTGTGCCAGCATGGGCAGTGTCTTCTCCCCCTCAGAGGAGGTCCCGGTCCCGAGGTGGGGGAATGGCGATCTGTGTGTCTTGCCCAGCAGTCTGGACATGGACGAGGGCATCTACGATGGACGCAAGCCTGTCGATCCGTGCCGACAAGGCGTGAACGGCATTCGGGGGAGGAGGAGATCTGTCCACGCTTCCGTTGTGAGGAGGGCGGCGGCTAGCGCTTGGATCGTCGCGTTGATCACTCGCCATGAATTCGAGATCGGAAGATCAACTTTCGTTAAGTGGAATTTTTGAAGTTCCCACAGACGGCGCCAACTGATGGAGGTCTGGATCTCCTTCAGATGTTGTCTTCCGTTGATCTGTTGCGAGTGCTGATGAACGGCTGAGATTGATGTTGAAGGTTGCCTCCTGAAACGTGTGGATCTCAGTGGGTTTGGTTTAGAGTGAGGCCGAGCTACCTGCATGAAAGTCCCGGGGTGGTTGTACCACCGTGGACCCTCCGACGGTCAAGTTAGTCGAGGTATTTGGGCAGAGTAGCGGCCTATTCAGATAGAATTGCCTTACTTGAGTTGCCTGAAAGGGGTTTATATTGTGGCAGGCATGGGCTGGCAGGCGCGAGATTTACGCCGACCGTTACGTCCCTGGAGTCACGCCTGCGCGAATGGCGGAATCCTCTATTGATGACGAGATACGCCCGTTAATGGGGGAACGCGATGGCGTGGAACGCGGGATCGTGGGGCGGCGGATAACTCGCGTATGACGAGATTCGCGGAGCCAGGACGGTGGACGCCTGTGAACTGTGCTTGGGTCGGTCGGTGAGACCGAGGAGTCCTAGCTCGGCGGGAGGCCTAAAAAGGGGGGAGGCCGAGCTAGTTCGGTTCCGTGATAGCTCGGGGCCAGCTGGGAGGGCTGAGGAAGCCCGGTGCGCAGGAGGGCTCGGAGGTGAGCCGACGGTTATTTGTTAGACGAGCATAGGAGTGTCCTGGGAAGCCATCGAAGGTCAGGAACATTCTTGGGCCGAAGGCCCGGGGTATACCTTCAATGTACCGTTCTTACTCTTTTCTTGTAAGCTTTGGGACACGTCATTCGCCACGTGTCGTGATATGAGGAGTTCTCAGTATTGAGCATCATCACGTAGTTTATCGGAGTTTTTGAAATTTTTGTGGTAACTTCTTGTAGTTTTTGAAAGTTTTGTGGTAGTTTCTACTATTTCTAAGAGTATTTGGTAGTTCTCGTAACTGAGCCAAAGTATTTGGTAATTTTTTGGAATTAAGCCTTTCTTTTTCATGTATTTAGAGAAGTCACTGGTTTTCAGGGTAAGACCTAATAGTTCAGAATAGCCAATGTGAGTTGGCAGTAACGCACTCTCTGTAATTGCATTCCTTCAACTACTAACAAGTTAATTAAATCCCTTTCTCTACTGTTTTTTCTTTAATTAATCTTCGGAACGTCACAGGTATGAAAATAAAAATGATTTTCAACCAAACCTCTTCAATGCTCGAATTTTTACTTCCCGAGTCCAATTAACTGATATACAGTAGCAATTCGATAAACAATTTGCATATTGATTTTTTTTTTCCAAAATCCGGACAGATAAAACTGATGGAACTAGATACAAACAATCTGTAACAACAAGAACGCATGGCCACAAATATGAGAGTGGGTAAAATAAAAACTCAGAGGACCAGCACCCAACCTATGGATAATTAGAAGCTAGACATCACTGAAACCACCAGTAGAAAGAAGAAGAGAGAAGGGGTGAGCATGGCAGAGCTTATGGCCGACGATGATGATTGGCCTTTGGTGGGTCCTGCCTTGGATCCACCTTTAGAACCAGGAACACCTGCTGTTGAAGGAGGGGAAACACCGCCCGGGGCCGATGGTGTATCCATGGCTGGCGCCGGGGCGCCCTTGGGAGATCCAGCAGTCGGAACAGATGCACCGGCTGGAGCTGCAAAGGTACACAATGATAAAACGGTATTAGGATTACTAGTTTCAGATGTATCGCAGAATCCTAATTTGTGTTGCATTCACAATGTCAACGCGCATCATGAGCACATTAGATAATTAGATTGATCATACATCTTCAGTTAGAACAGAGTATGCGTGGAGTGTTTAGTGTGTGTAGTTGTGGTCCCATTTCTATATAAGTCTACAAGTTGTTGTTTGGTATGAAGTAATTTCTCGTCCAACACGTAGTTTGAACTATATCTTGAGTTTGAAAATCAATTCTTAAGACTATGCTCAAATTTAATGCAGTTCCAACTATGCCTTTATAGACAACTAGTTCCAAATATATCGTGCTCGTCAATTTGTTCGATTTTAAGTTATTGCTGCTTCAACATTTAGTTAAAGCTACAAATCAAGTTAGAAATTCTCCAATTGAAACCGTGCTCAAATCATTTAAGTACTTTTGAAATACAGAGCATATGAGGATAAGCAGTTACGATTGTGCAACTCTTAGCAATCAAATTATGCCCTAAGCTGGCTTGACTTTAGATTCTTACCGTTACACTGGCTAAGGGATGGAGTTGGAATGCTGCAGGCACCGGGGAGGGTGATCGCCTGAGTTCCATTTACAGGGAATGGGAGTGTCGGAGCGACATTAAGGAACGCACACAAGCACTGGGCTTGAGTCTGGATCAAACTGGCAACCTGGGTGCAGCATTGAGAAGATGGAGTTAAGGAGGCGCTCGTGATAAATCCCATGCAAGGCTGAAGGGTAACGATTGGAGGTTGGCAGGTTGGCTGCGCCGATGAACGGGCCCACGTTATGGTCACAAGGACCAGGGCTAGACCTAGCTTTGACCCTCGTTGTGCCATTTGATTAGTTTATGAATATGGTTAGTCAAAGAGATTGTTATTTGATGATTGGAGTGAGATTGAAAAAGAGAAGTGGGATTTATAAGAAGAAATAGTAGCTGTGCTTTGCTGTTGGTGACCCAACTCCGCCTACTTTGAGAATCAGTATTGGTTGTTGCCAACTGCTGTGTTTAAAATGAAAAAGGAGTAGTTTTAGATAGGAGTTAATTACATGGGAAAGATAATGGCAGAGATTATCTGCTGGATGCCCCTGATGCATATTGCAGAAGAACTGTTTATTATGGGGCCAGAATTAGGTGATAATACAAGCAATCAAGATATTTGTGGGTGATCAAGAAAATGTTGTGCTGGTGAAATCTTTGGTAGATAACTTTCCTATTAATATTGCTTAGAACCCTTCCATCTAGATTGATTGCTATGCGGAGTTAAATTGTTACAATAACCTCAAGGATGTCTGAAATCATGCACAGACTACTGCCATGAATTTTTCTTTTTCCTTTTTGGCTAAAAAGTTATGTATATGAATAATTTTAAAGTACTTTAAATATTAATGATATGAGAAACACATTGACACAGCACGGAACCACCAGACTAATGAAGATGCAAATGCGGACATGCACACAAGATCCAATAATGATTAGCAGCCCTAACATTCCCGTCCCGCGTCACCTGGTAATTGTCTTCCTGGTTGCAAGTATTTTGTCAATTTGCGGCATTTGTTAATAGCCTTACCACCCAAAAGAGTGTACCCTACTGATCTGTTGAACCAAACAACTCTCTCTCTTGCCTCTAGAAAGTAAACCATCCATTATAACTTAATATAACCAATCTTCATAGTGCCAAAAGGGTATTGCTCAACATGGAAATTCGCTGTTTCAATTTTTTATGAGGATCAACTTAAGGTCAACATGAAACAAATACAATGATAGAGCAAAAGGGCATGCAACCACATACATGAATGCATAGGATAAAATAGAGACGAGACACGTGTGGATCCCTGTTTAACATATGAGGCAAAGCAATCGTGGCTGTTAACCAGATTCCCTCACTTGACTCGAGCCTTCGATTTAACAGAATGGGGATTACAACTGGGTTCAACATTAACACAAGGGATGCCGTTGCAGGCTTAACTCATGCCTCAAGGCAATGCCTGATTGCCAAACTTACCTGTAAAGCGCGGATCATTAGTCTACTGATAAGTATCCCTTATAACTTTCATATATGTTCCGTACTTTACTTATATTGTCGAGTCAACCAGACCCATAGGTTATACGATAAATATCATTTACCAATAGTTCAACACCAGTCTACGTATTCTATCACATGGTTAACATGCTCTTTCTTTTCCGTCATCCACTCTGGTTTTCACTCATATATACATGTGCTAAGGCTTTTAATATTCCATATACATTTTTAAGTTTAAAACTAGTTTAACAGTATTAAAAACATTTGTATCTTGTTAAAATTGATTGCAAATTCGGCCCGAGATTAAGAGCCCAAGAGTGAATACGTGCAATGCACGTAGTGGGTTTCATAATTGGAGTGGGGTTTAGATTTATCTAAATCTTTTAAGTTAATCTTATCTCTATCAAACATCTACTCTATATATATTAGTAATATATATGCTTATATATTAAGGAATTCAAACGGAGCCTTAAATGAATAAAATCAACAGTGTTGATTTAAGAAAGGATTTGTTTGTCAAAGCCTATATATTAGCACAATCAAGAGCCTATTTATAAGGCTAGTGGAAAAAAAACCCAACACAACAGCCTTAATTTTCTGCGTCTACGAGAGCTTGGGAAATCCCGAGGCTAATCAATTAATGAACAGAGCGCTGGTGATTGGTGCGGCCAATGATTGAAGGTGCAACAATTTAATTGACAGTGGCTGTGGCTTTGGAAAAATAGTAGAGAGGTTTGAGAGATTTGTATAAGAGATTCTTTTGTATTTGGGCAGTGATCGGAGAGGGCGTTATCGTTGTAATTCTTTCTTAATAGTGGAAGTTTTCGTCGTCGGGTAAATCTTGTGTTTATTGTTTGGTGTGCTTCTGATAATTTGTATTGTTTTGGTAGATTGTCCGGTTAGTCATTTTCAAATAGTTTGTTTGCACGTGATCCCGATAGATTATTTTTCTGCTGCGATTCTTAGTGTGTTTTGTGACTCCTTGGAGGATCACAGATATAGAAAAATTCACAAGTGGTATCAGGGCATCAGATTTGGTATTTTCGGATTATTTAGGGAGATAGAATCTACACATTACAAGATGAACAAGTTTGATGGGCGGAACAACTTTAGCTTTTGGCGGTTGAAGATGATGGCTATTCTCAAGCAGTAAGGGGTTCACAAGATTGTCTTTATAAAAGACGGTATTCCGGAGAAGACCATTGATGATAAGACAGAAGAGATGGAGGACAAGGTCTTTAGTTTGATATAGCTTTAGTTGGCTGACGAGCTTCTATGCGAGTTTGTGCAAGAGACAACGGCGGCGGGGATACAGAGCAAGTTGGAGTCCCTATAAATGAAGAAATTTCTTACAAATCATCTCTATCTTAAGCAACGATTGTATAAGTTAAAGATGAAGGAGGGGATATCCATCAAAGATCACCTAGACGTACTCAACCAGATCATGATGGACTTGCGGACGTGGATGTGAGGATAATGGATGAGGATCAGGTGATAATTCTACTCTGTTCGTTGACCTCAAAGTACGGGCAGTTCATCAAGTCAATGGTGTGTGGCCGAGATAAGCTTTTCTTAGCAGATGCCAAAGCAGGTCTGCACAATGAGATGTTGAGGGAGAAGGTCGTAGGTAAAAAGAGTAGTCAAGATGACGCGTTATCCGTTAGACACCGTTCAGATGGAGGCTCTAAGAGAAAATTGAGAAATCGTGAGAATGACAAGTGCATTATTTCCAAGGAGAACGGGCATTGGAAAAGGGATTGTCCGAAACGTAAGGTGAAAGGCAAGCATATGTCTTTAGGTTCTGCAGTTGCGGTGGAGGATTCAGATGGGAGCATTGATAGTTTGATTCTATCGGTATGTGCGACTTCAGACGCACATGGATCGTGGATGTTGGATTCGGGGTATTCGTTCTATGTGACTCCGAATCGAAGTTGGTTTTCTACATATCGTTCAGTTGATAGAGGCTCGGTCTTTATGGGGAACGGTATGATAAACAGAGTTGTTGGGATTGGTGCAGTTCGGATCCACATGCATGATGGGAGAGTTCGGACGTTGACAGATGTCAGGAATGTACGAGATCTGAGCAGGAGCTTGATTTCATTAGGTACTTTGAGCGGGATCGGTTATAAGTGCGTGATCGATAGAGATTCCGTGATACTTTCCAGAGATGCTCGTATTGTCATGAAGGCAAATAGGGTGAGGAATCTGTATTTTCTTCAGGGACGGACAATCTTAGAAGATATTGTTATATCTTTTACTGGTTCAGGTAGTTCAGACTCCGTCAAGGTGTGGCGTCCACGATCGGGCTATATTGACGAGACGAGTTTGGAGGGGTCTCGAAAGAGCCAGTCACTTGAAGGTGTAGAGATCGGCAGAAGAAATATTCGGGAGGATTGGATTCAAGAGAAGACAGAGATGGTTTTAGCACCGGTTTGTTCTCGAGGTGGAGTCAGACATCATGGTTCCTTCATTGACGACTTCTTGAGGAACTTGTGGGTGTACGTTGTTAAGCCAAAGGCGGAGAATTTTCAGATTTTCAGGAAGGATGTTGTGGAGAAGTAGTTCGGGAAGCGTGTGAAGGTTCTTCGTTCCGATCATAGTAGAGAGTTCTGCAAGTCAAGAAGGATCGTGCATCACACCACTTTTGATCCTAGGTATATTGGCGGAGCAGAGCGGATGGTTCAGAAGGTGTTTGGGAAGAACATGTGTTCACGGTTTATGGCTGCAGTTCGGAGGGAGTTTTGGACGGAGGCTCTATCTACTGCCGGGTACCTCATCGATTGGTCACCATCGACGGCAGTAGATTGGATAATTCCCAAAGAGGTATAGACCGAAGGGGCTGTGAATTACTCAGGGCTTCGTAATTCTAGAAGCGGAGTAAAGGGGAGCAAAAGGGTACAGGTCGTGGTGTCCTGATACTAAGGGTAGAGTAATCAACCAAAATATGATAGCCGATGAGTCTGCGATTTCTCTGATAAAACAGACTCAGTCAGGTGGCGTGTAGGGAACATGATCACCGAGCCAGATGGTGTTCAAGGCTTCAGTTCATGTTATAGATGAGGTGGTCGATACTTCGACTCGGGCGGAGAGTCCGGTACAGCCAGTTGTGCGGAGGCCTATGGTATTTAAGCACATGAGGGAGGCTTGGGATGAAGCTTCGAGGAAATGAGATCGAGAGTTTGACAGAAAGTCTGCATGCGAGATTCGTGGCATGTATATTGTCATGGATGGTGAGTTGCGTCCGTTGCAGCGGTATATCAAGCATGTTCTCGCTTGGTATGAGAGAGAGACTCAACCCGTGTCTTCTCGGTTAGTCGTGCACTTCGGATTGGTGTTATCATCAGGAATAGCTAGCGATGGGAACAGTTGGAGGTCGAGACAGGTTACAGGGACACGGATGCAGTGTTAGATAGATCGGCGCTTCAGATTGTTATTGTAGTATCAACAGGAGAGGCAGGATTGCTGACCGTCTTGGAGGCGGTTAGGGAGACCAAGTATTTGCAGAGATTGTTGGTTTTTGGTGTTCCACAAGAGGTATGAGTGTTCTTCTTAGATGACGAGAAGACGATTATGGCTCTTACGAAGGTCGGTATATATGGGAATCTGACAGTTGCATTTACAGGGATGGTTTCGGATTTTGAGTTCAAGCAGTGCTTGGACTTGATCTGCCTAGTTGATTGATGAGGCATGATGACGACGAAAACAGGAGTTCCAAGTTTTTTGAGAAAGTGTTGAGATTGTGATGAATTTGAATTAATGTGGAGATTGTTAAAATTGATTGCAAATTCGGCCCAAGATCAAGATCCTAAGAGTGAATACATGCAGTGCACGTAGTGGGTTTCATAATTGAATTGGGATTTAGATTTATCTAAATCTTTTAAGTTAATCTTATCTCTAACAAACATCTACTCTAAATATATTAAAAATATATATGCTTATATATTAGTAATATATGTGCTTATATATTAAGGAATTCAAATAGAGTCTTGAGCGAATAAAATCAACAGTGTTGATTTAAGAAAGGATTTGTTTGTTAAAGACTATATTAGCACAATCAATAGCCTATTTATAAGGCTAGTGGAAAAAAAAATCAACACATCAGCCTTAATTTTCTGCGGCTACGAGAGCTTGGAAAATCCAGAGGCCCAATCAATTAATGAACCGAGAGCTGGCGATTGGTGCGGCCAATGATTGAAGGTGCAACAATTTAATTGACGGTGGCTGTGGCTTTGGAAAAATAGCAGAGAGGTTTGAGAGATTTGTATGAGAGATTTTTATATTTGGGCGGTGATTGGAGAGAGCGTTCTCGTTGTAATTCTTTCTTAATAGTGGAAGTTTTCGTGGTCGGGTAAATCTTGTGTTTGTTGTTCGGTGTGCTTATGATAATTTGTAATGGTTTGGTAGATTGTCCGGTAAATCTTTTTCAAGTAGTTTGTTTGCATGTGATCCTGATAGATTATTTATCCGCTTCGACTCGGGTGTGTTTTGTGACTCCTTGGAGGACCCCGGATATAGAAAATTCACAACATATCTAACCTCATTGATTTGTTTGCTCACTACTCTGGCATGTTACCTGCAATCTCCACAGCTGTATGTTGGTCTCACCTTTTATCTTTTTTGAGAAAATTATACGGGTCTGATGTTGAATTCTATTTCAGCTCACGTTGAATTTCAGATGGAAATTACACTTTAAAAAACACTAGACCAAGATAATCGATCTTTGCGCAATTATAATCTTATTCCAACAATCCAATTCCTCAGGTACAAAATCAACATATCAGGCTCCATCATAGAAGCTCTTGCACAACAATTACAAGATGGAAAAAAGAATATGAATCCACACACATATGCATGGGAGAATACAAATCGACATAAATCAAGACATAGAACAAGCTCAATTAGAAGATGGCAAGCGATGAGACTGACACGATGACAAATAGGGCTGAAAACATCATCGAGCAAGTGGATGTGTAAGAAACCCCCATGGAGCCATCGGGTGTTGGAGTTGTCTTCGATCCGGTACCTGCAGTACACAACTTGCACAAGTTAGTACTTATTATTAATTATTCCCTCTGTCCCTTTTTACTTGTCATTTTAGAGGAATGCTCACCGATTAAGAAAATCATTATCACTTTCTTAATATCAACAATTAATCTACTGTCAGACCATCACTAAAAAATCCTTTCATTTCTGCTCTCAACTATTAAGAAAATGATTATCACTTTTTTAATATCAGTAATTAATTTTCTAGGCTATTTTTGTTATTGTATCTGATATTTTTATCATTAATGATTTTCTCGTTATTTCAAGAACGTCAAATAAAATGGGACACTTATCTCTCCAAAATGACAAGTAAAAAAGGAAGGAGGGAGTAGTATATATTATCAATCATCATATTTTTAAAGAGTTCATGTTATAGTGTATTTGTTGGTCCGCCACATGAAAAGTATCTTGTATGTTCAAGCCATGTGTCCGGTGACGAGGGAGAAAGAAATAGATTTTTTTTTATCGCAACGAAGCCCACCGGCCCCGCGTGCCCTCTTCAAAACACTAAATGGGAGATCCAGGTTTAATCCCGGGTCTCCCCCACAAACTCCTATTGCCCACCACTGTGCTATGTGCCCCGCACAAAGAAATAGAAATTGGGCGGCGCAAATCTGCCTAAATCTTGTGTTAAAATTCCATTTTTTCTCTACTCCAGATTCATTGCACTCGGTATATCGAATGGTTTCTCTATCACTCCCCTTCTTTAAGCTTCCGAGTAGAGTGGTTAAATGATTTTCTAATCAAATTCCTACCATATTGGTGTTTATCCATGTAAAACAACATGCACTCTCCTGCAAGCTGAATCCGGCTAATAGGATTTGAACCTAGATGGCCTCGTTACGGGAGAGGTCCTCTCCAGTAGAAGCAATTACAAATCTTAATTTGAGGGGTCACTATTTTTTGGATGGTAGATTTTATAGCTATTAGACTTTCAAGTACAAAAGTGTGTTGAAGAGGATGCAAGTGCCTTCTATACCAATCCCTACCACTTCACCAAAACTTCGAAGTTGAGGTGAGGATTTAGAGATACATTTTTTGTGTTCTAACACTGTCTGCCATTTTAAGGTTAGATAACTTCAATTAATTGTTGGCCCACCATTCACTAATTAATTTAAATTTTGTATAAAATAAGTACCACCATCAGAAAGCAGAATCATAACTATACCTGAAGGAACATTAGGTACTGATGGTGTATCTTGAGCGGTAGGAGAGGAGCTACCCGGGGTTGAGGGCGTCGTCGGTGTGGATGGTGTAGGAGACGCTGATGGAGGGCTTGCTGGTCCAGCTGCCCCAGCTGCAAGCAAATAAAGAACATGTCAACCTATTTGAAACCAAATATTTAGGTATACAGAAGAAAAGTCTGCAACTAATTTCAAAACTTGGAAGTTTGAGAAATTTATTTGAAGTATGGGTCATGAGTTTGAATAAGCCTTTTTCTAGAAGTAGCTTTGAAATTTTTTTAATTGCCAGGTTCTGTCAATCGCGTCAAATTGGGCTGGTCAAGTAAAAATCTTGTTCTTTAAGTTATGCAGGTTGACCTATTCATGATTCATATATGTTAATGCCTGCCTTATAACATATAATTTTGATTGGGGATAGCAGATGGAGCCGAAATTAGCGCTCCCGTACAAAAAGACGGTCATACCTTTGCACTGGCTAACAGGTGGCGTCTGGATCTTGCATGCTCCAGGCAAGGTCAATGCCTGTGTCTGGTTAATGTTGATCCCAAAAGACGACCCGCCATTAAGCAACGCGCACAAGCACTGTGCCTGTGTCTGAACAACACTAGAGAGCTGAGAGCAACATGATGCCGACGGGGCCGATGAATTCCCCGTTATGAATCCAAGGCATGGTGCTAAGCTAACAATCGCAGTCGTACACGTGGATTGAGCCGATGCATTTTGTGTTAAGATCATGCACACAATAGCGACGATAGAGGCGATCCCCATAATTCTATGAGCCATTTTAAAGAAGGTTTTGGGCTTGGAGAGGAGAAGAGAAAAGTTGGGGGGGTTTATAAAGAGGAGGTTTGTGGAGCTGTTGGCATTGGTGGCCAACTTTGTGGTCAGTGCCATGGAATATTCAAACAAGAGAAATGTGTTACTTCTAGAAAGATCACTGAAGTTGGTGGATAAGAATAATGAATATTAGTTTTAGTTGGTCAACTTCTATAACCTGATTCTCCCACCAATTGCATGCCTGTGGCCAAGAGGCAAACTCTCATTTTGCTAGCTTTCTTGCACATTTAGGAATATGTACATGAAGTTTCCTTTTCTTTTGTTTTCTTAATCTCATTTTATGCTTGTATCTCTCTTCAACTATCTCGAAAAATCTGCTGTTGTCCCCTCATTTGAAAGACGATTGTATCCATTTCTTCAATAATATTTCTCTCTCTGATGATATATTTCATTTTTATATCTTATTTTTACTAATATTATATATTTAATGCGTCACAGGGAGGTAACCGGGGAGCAAATTGTTGCACGGTAAAAATTAGCATTTGTGAGGAAATACTACAGTTAGTATTTGTGGAAGGGCAAAGTGGATTCTTCAATAGATGATACCCATCAATTGAACTTTTTTTTGAGCACTAGCCCGTAAGCCCTAACCTATGCACACAAGACACACAACACATCCACGCACACATCATACACAAGCACACAACACACACGCGCACCCAGTGGACCCACATATTTGCCCCCAAAGCGTTAATTTGTGGCCATTTTCCCTCCTGGGGTTCGAACCCCACACTCTCTCCATCAATTGAACTTGGGTTCTCTTAACCGATCACTCTTATGTAAGTGGCTTTGGAAGATGCTTTCTGAACATGATTTGAAATCCTCTTCTTGTTGGCAGTCTATTTATATGAGGGTAATTGTTTTAAGCCTCATAATCAATCCCCTTTTTCCTAGAAAGGCTTGTTCTCTTCCATGGAGGTTTTTGCTCATAATCTCAAGCAATGTGTAAAATCTCGGTATCGTATCAGGCGGTTACTTTGGGATTGAAATTGGCCATCTCGGCCGTATCTTGGATTGGAAATATCGGATTTTATAAGGTTGGACAATAAAATTTATATATTATGAAATTCTTTAAATAAATATTATCAGCAACTATAAACAATTTGAAAAAATTCTTAAACAATTGATGCTGTCTAAAATGATTGGTGTTTGATATAAATTACTATAATATTTTTTATATAATTTTTTAGTTATTATTGATGTCAAGTAAATTGTAACCCAGTAACCTAATAATAAATCCATTAACTTATTAATAAACTTAATATTAGAACCCTACCGATCAAATAGTATACTGAATATAACTCGGATAGTCTGTTTTCGGATTGGAATCGGCCATCTCGGATAGGGATCAGTCGAGATTTCAAACCATGATCTCTAGGTAATGGGGTGATAATCTCCTTTTGGTATGACAGAGGGGTTGATGATCATACAATATAGTCTCTTTTTCCCTCTCTTTATTCTTTGTCTAAGAAAGAAAAAAAGAAGACTTCATCTGTGATTTTCTCGGCCCCAAGGTAGTAAAGACTTGCTCTGACCTACAGGAAATTAGTATTCTTCTGCAGCATCTATTCATGCCAAACGGGACAGCGTAAATGGCATTGGCAGCCACTATGCAGGCGCATTTCCTTTGTGCATGCTGCATCTGTTCTTGACTTGTTGAAAGCCTTGCTCAACAATTCTACTTATTGATAATGAGGATTTCTTACAGTCAATATATTTGATCGATTTATTAATCATGGTGACCTTTTTCCTTATTACTCATTTGTTTCGCAATCCGCACTTGCGATTAAAGTCAAAATTTCCATCTGGTTGCTCTCATGAGATAAAAACATTTAGCAAAGAAAAATTATGTTGGCTAAATGGTTGTTTGGTGATGCACAAATACTTCTCTAGTGGGCATGACATTGAATTATCACCTCATATTCTTTTTGCTTGCCCTATATCAGTGGTAGTTTGGCGCTCATTTCTGCCCTATTTCCATATTTCTGCATTACCCATATCTTTACAGGAATTTTTCATTAACATGATTAGTTCTACTTCTCCCAGCTTTTTATGAGCATGGAGACACTTATGTTTTATTACTTTCTAGGCTCTTTAATAATAGTAAGGTTAATAGAAGAGATGTATTGGTGACCATTATTCTGTCCCTTCTTTTATGAATGGCCAGGTGCAGCATCGGTCGAGAAGCAAAAGATTCAGGCTGCAGTTGGAGCTTTGGCGCACTTCTAAGGTTTCAGTCAAGGAGGAGCCTAGCACTATTTTAATCCAAATATTAGTTATAAACTAATAATTTGCTTTCGTGCCCCGTTTTGGCCATGCAGGTACTTTCTTTTCTTTTGGATGCATGACTGTAGCTTTTTTATTTCAGAACACTTGCGTTTATGCCTAGCTTTTGTTTGGAACTTGATTACGTTCTTTTTGTTTTTCATTTTGAGTAAAGATTAAGGTTGTTCTGATTGTGCTGGCGGGATGGCTCTGACAGTTTCTTCAGTTGGTTTTCATGACAATGACAATTCAGTCCGCTCGTTGTCCTAATTCAGTCCTCTCTTTACTGTCTTAACCATCCCTCAGATTGTGCCATAATCAGTCATTGTTTGTTTGATTTTCTCTTGTGTGTGTGTGTTGAACTGATATTTATTTATTTATTTATTTGTGTTTTCCTACTTTCAAAAGAGAGGAGATTAAAAGAAGCGAGGAACCTGCTATACCTGCTATACGGGCAAAAGCGAGGGAAGTATGCTGCTATAGGGACAACAGCGAGGAAATTTTTTGTGCAATTTAGACCTTTTCTGATGAAACTGGTGTCTGAAGATTGATGGAATATGATTGAAACTTTGCTCGTTGTCCGCATTTGGTTTGCTGCAACAACACTGCAACCGATGATGATAAACGCAACTTTTGTATTCGAAAATGTAAAATACATAGCGAGTAAAAATAGCTACAAGTGACTGCATTGCATATAATCTTCCAATGACCTGAAAATCTTTGTATCCATAGCATAAATACTAAAACATATGTTATGAGTGAAAACGGCTGCAACAAGTGAATACATTGTGTAAAATTTGTTCATATTCTAATATGATTTCTTGCTTTGTGTCGGGCCTCAAAATGAGTTCAACTATTGCTACACATTATGTTCAGCGCTGTGGACAATCAATTAATTTCATATGACAGTTTTTATCGTCTCTCTTATAAAGAATGGCTGCATTAAAAAAAAGAAAGAAAAGAAAAGAAAAACACCATACGCAATCTGCTCAGCTCTAAAAATCTGGCTGTAATCTAGGTGTCCTTAACCCCAGTAAACCTCAATGAAATTTTTGGTCGACTTGGTCTTATAAACTCAAATTCTTATAGGGGGACCTTAGTTTTGGATTCTTCCATTGAAATTGGGCGGCTTTTTCTAAGACTTTATTTTTAGTTCTTTTTTAATTAAAGCATTATAATATATTTTTTCTTAATTTGAAACTTAAATTTGGTATATGCTAAATAATTAGGTATATATGAAACGTTTATCGAGTCACATGATTGTTATGGATTAGATGCGTTCAAATGCACCTTGTCTTCATGCATTGGAAATGACTTTTTGCTAATATACATAAACTATATTCGGATAAATAGGGAATGAGAAGGAGAGGTGTGTTCTTTCTTTCCTTTTCTGAGGTTTTATTTTTGTTTTAAATTTTTTATAGTAAATAAACGGATCTAAATATGAATATATATTTTAATCATGATTCTTTATTATAAATTTCAATCTATTGTTGGAACTATATATTAATTTGTATTAGTATGAAATCATATTTTGAGTTGTCATTTAAGAATTTGAAGAGCCATTGGAGGTGACCAAAATATATTAATATCATCAGTTTGTGATAACATCATGTACTCATTGTAAATAGTTGTGGTAGTGTCTCTACATTCTTCTACTACGAACTATAGCGCTATGCTATCTTTAATGGGTTCACTATCGAATCCGTCATTAACAACGGCTTGAAGGTTTGGTAAAAATTGGATGGAGATGACTTGAACGCATGCTCAAGATTCAAACCAACTCTCGATATCCCAATTTAGTACAAATTAAACCCTACTTCAATATGGTCGTCTTAAACATGTTGCACCATGTTTCAGATGTAAAAATCTTCCAAAGTTAATGTTGTAAACTCAAAAAGAGTTATTTATATTGATCCATATATCTAATGCTATGTGATAACTATATCAAGATGGGTCAAGGTTAGGTAGCCGACCCATCTGGCTCGTGAGGCAATGCATATGGAGTATTGATTTAAAATTATAATTTATATAAATATTTATATCTTGCCTAACTGCGATAGCAGATATAGCCGGTTAGAACATTGAAACCTGGGTACCAAGGCCTAGTTAGAATCCACAAAACAACCTTAATTTTTGCCTTTTTTTACTTATCACATGGAAGCTAATGTATGGAAATTTCTTTTAAGACACTTGAATTTTCTTGTATTTATAAAGCTCCACGGGTTTTAGTGTTTAAATCACTCGTCTCTAAAACTATAATTCTCTTTTAAGGGGATAGATTATCTAAATATTGGCTACTTGTACATATATTAAATTATTTTAATTGTTTAATATATAGAAGACAAAAGAGTTATTCAAGAATTGGCGTTTCTTTGACAAAAGCCACAACTACAAGCCTTCATCCAAGTCTTTGGGTTCACTGTATGAATAATTATATTCCATTTAGCTTTGTTTAGGACAGTCCCTGAAGGAAATTATATGCGTATAACAGCAAAAACGATTCATATGATCTTCAAGAATTCATCAAAGGATAAAAGACATATCTTTGCAGATCTAAATATCTGTCAGCAAAATAATAATCTTTTGAAACTACTACAATTGCAGAAGTTTCCAATTAAGTCCACCACCATGCGCAGGAGACAAACCAAAACTAGGTCGGTAGAACCCTTTTATTTTAGCGGAGAAGTTTTTATAAATAATTCTTAATTATTTTCTTTCTTTTTTCCTTTTTTTATGGTTTACTATAGTTATCCTTTTATAGGGTTGTGGTACAATATCTTTTCCCTAATTTTTCAAAGCGGGACTAAACTCTCTAACACAACATATTGTGTTATCTTACTTCTTCTCTTCTTTATTTTTGTTTGCTCTTCTACCTTAAACCTTTGTGGTGATACTAATTGGGTTTCACATTGAGAATTAATTGTCAATCTCAATTAATTCGCAATTAATCAATTGACAATTATAATTTAACCATCAAACTACTATCACGCCAATCGTTCAAAAGTTCTTTATAATGTGAGATAATAATTAACATTAATTTACATGCAACCCCTTCTAATATCAAGTTATTTTTCTTTAGGTCTTTTAACTAAGCAGGATAAAATCACCTAATCGCTCAAAACCAAATCTACAATTACCTTGAACATAATAAATTCATTTCGAAAATAAATATAATAATATAATTTTTGAAAAAAACAATTTCCAAAATTTTTGTACAGGATTTGACGCTTTAATGGGATTGAACAGTAAACTTATTCTCATCAATATGAGAATATCGGATCCTATCTAGACATTCATAGTTTTTTAAATGCATTTAAGCAGCCCAATATTTCAGGTTTCTTGTTCATATCTAAACGATAAGATTGACCATCATATCAAAATTTACTTGTCAACAAATCGAAAAACTACAATATCATCAAGTCAAAAGGATTATGTAACAGTTTGAATTCTCCATCTGTATAGATGACATATCCTAGAGAAATCAAACGAGGTTATGTACTATATATATATCAATATACACACACATGACATACATCTGGAGAATCTCCATTCTCGGTGATTGAGACACACTACCATATCTCACATGTCAGTGTCATGCATGATAACCTGTCACAATTCTAGCTATCCTGTGCTAGTTGTAGGTTAAGTACTTAATTTAAGATATTACTAAATTAGATCATATCTCAATGCAAGTGACATATCACAGTGCATGATCTAACAATATTATTTCTAAGAATATTATGACAATTATAAATAAATAAGAACATCCATATTATAAATTATTAAGTGCAACTATAAAACTTTATTAATATTCAACTAGTATTACATGAATTGCAATGGATGTTTAAGGGCACATATAACTACTCTAGTAATTCCTCACTTGTCCTCACATCCATTCAGATACAATTTAAACTCCCATCTTATTCAAGTGTTTGTCAAAAACCTTTTGAGACAACAGTTTAGTGAATGAGTCAGCTATGTTGTCATGTGTGTTCATTTTCTGAATTTCCATATATTTTCTTCTGTTAATCTCTCTAACAATATGGTATTTCTTTCCTATGTGCTTAATCTCATTCTCAGTTTAAGGACACATTTTCTTAGAGAGTGAGATTCCATATCTAGCAGGAAGCATTCCTTTTTTGGAATCTTGCATATTGAACTTTTTAAAGATCTTATCCACATAAGTAGATTGTGACAATCCGATATGTCTTTTTACTCTATCTCTATAAAGTTTGAGACTCAAGATATGGGAAGCTTGATCAAGATCTTTTATAGAGAACTTGTTCGAAAGCCACAATTTAACATATGTCATCAAACTTATAACATTCCCAATAAGTAATGTGTCAACTACATAGAGTATTAGGAACACAATAGAATCATTTGGTTGGTTTTTGTACACACAAGGCTCTTCAGGATTTTGGATAAGATCGGTTTCCTTAATCGTTTTATCAAAATGAATATTCCAACTCCTAAAAGCCTGTTTAAGTTCATATATTGACCTGTTCAATTTACATACCATATTTTCTTGAGTCTTACATACAAAACCTTCAGATTGTTGCATGTAAATATTTTTCTCAAGATATCCATTCAAGAAAGCTATTTTCACATCCATTTATCATATTTAATAGTCATAATATGCCACTTTGGCTAATAAGATTCTAATGGACTTTAACGTCACAACAAGAGAAAAAGTTTCCTCATAATCAATCCTTTCTTTTTGAGTATAACCTTTTACCACCAAGCGAGCTTTAAATGTCTCTACATTTCCATCAACTCCACGTTTCCTTTTATATATCCACTTGCATCTAATGAGTTTTATTTCCTTAGGTGGATCTACCAGGATCCAAACCTGGTTATGATACATGGAATCTATTTCCGCTTTCATGATATCAACCCACTTACTAGAAACCATGTTTGACATAGATTCACTCTAAGTCCTTGGATGCTTATCCTCTTTGACACTTTCCATCAAATATGCTTCATTGTCAAGTCTGTATTTTACAGGAGGACGAATGATCCAAGTTGATCTCCTTGTTGCAACATTACATCAATAATAGTTTCTAATGGTGGATCACCATCTCTACTAACATTTGTACCTCCCATTGAATTTTTAGAATCTTTTAACAAATTAGGATTTTCTCCCATTGGAATAGAGGACTCTCCTAATGGAGAAGATGACTTTTCATCAAGAGCTACACTTCCTTAACCAACAATTTGATCTTCCATAAAGAACACGTTTCTATTTACGGTGATGGTATGATCACTAGGATTATAAACATAATACCCAGTGCTATCCTTAGGGTAGCCTATAAATAAGTATCTATCTGCCCTAAATTCCAATTTGTCTATTATTTGTTTTTTAACATGAGTTGGACAACCCCAAATCTTCAAGTGTTTTACACTTGGTTTTCTTCATTTCCATATCTCATATGGAGTAGAAGAAACATATTTGGTAGGAACTTTATTTAACAGATAATTCACAGTCTCCACTGCAAAAACCCATAAGAATAGAGAAACCTCTAAATGACTAATCATCGATCTAATCATATCTAATAAGATTCGGTTCATTCTTTCAGAAACACCGTTACGTTGTGGGGTGCTGGGTGGTGTCAAGTTATAAACAATTCCATTTTTTTAAGAACCTTCTAAACTCATCTGATAAATACTCTTCACCACGATCTGATCAGATGACTTTAATATTTCTATCAATCTTTTTCTCAACTCCGGTTTTATATTCTTTGAACTTTTCAAAGCATTCAGATTTATGCCGCTTTAAGTAAATATAACCATATATAGATGCGTCATCTGTAAATATCACAAAATATGAATATCCACATCTTGCTTTAACACTTAAAGGTCCACATACATCTGTATGTATGATATCAAGGGTGCCTAATGCTCTAGCATGCTTTCCTATGAAAGGTAATTTGGTTATCTTACCTCTAAGACAATGCTCACAAGTTAGAAGATTTTCTATCATTAGAAAATCTAAAGGACCATCCTTTACCAACTTGTTGATCCTATCAATATTAACATGACCCAATCTCATATGTCAAATATAAGTTGGATAACTTTGATCCATCTTACATTTTGAAGATTTATCAGACTCAATCACATTTATATAAGAATAATGGGCAGCATCAATACAATATATTCTATTATTAATCACACAATTAGTAATAACAGAATTATCAAACTTAATAGAAGTTTTATTGCTAAATAAAATAGAGTAACCATCACTATAAAGTTTCGAAATAGAAATAAAATTTCTCCTAACTTGAGAAACATAAAGACAATTTTTAAGTTCCATTACATGCCCTTTATTTAAATGCAAATACTAAATTCTTAAAAACATTGTTGAAACTACGGTTCCATTTCCCATTGTCAAAGTAATCTCCACATCTCCAAGCTTTTGTTTTTCTTTATACCCCTACAAGAAATTAAAAATACGGGAAGAAGAACCTGAACCAATATACCAAGTATAATAGGAATAAATCACAACATTAGTCTCTACTAAGAAGTGAGAATACATACCTTCCGATGGTTTCTCCTTTTTAAAGGAGGCAATTTAACTTTTGCAATTCCGCTTCTAATGACCTTTCATATGACAGTAATGACATTCATCACTAGATTGTCCCGTTTTGCATTCTTGGAAACCTGCTTTTCTCTAGCAATTTTCTCCTTGAAAAAAACTTTCTTTTCTTCTTGCCGGACGATCCGGCTGAATCAGTGACCATCATTATGGTCTTATCCCGCTTTATTATATTCTCAACTCTTTTCAACATATTGCTCAGTTCACACAAGCTAACATCTAGCTCTTGCATGCTAAAGTTTACTTTGAACCGACTAAAAGAAGAGGATAATGAACCAAGAATAACATCAATTTTGGTTTCATGGTCAATCTTAGCTTCTAAGTTTTCCAGTTCATTGATGTACCCTATCATCTTATGAACATGGATATGAACTGGAGTACCTTCAGCCGTCTTAGTGTTCATAAAATTGCTCATAGCATTTTGATGAGCTGTATGATTTCTCTCTTCGTACAAGACTTTCAGCAAATCTAAGGTTTTCTTGCTGGTTTCTTTCCCTTCGACCTGTGTTAACGATAGAATCTAAGGAATCTACTATATAGTATTTAGCAAGCTCATCCTTCTCAAACCAATTTTGATAACCGGAGATCTCATCAGCAGTTGCTTCGGGACTAGTTTTTTGCGATGTATATTCCTTAACAAATTTAGCCAATTTTTTTGCAGCAAGGACAATTGTAACACCTTAAAATGCGATTAGTGTTAATTAAGCGATAATACGAGTTTTTAATTAAAAGATTACCAAAATAGTTTTCTCGCATTTTATAACAATTAATTAATATTTTATTATTATTTGTTTTGGCTTGCACACACTTGTGCATGTTAATGTGAGGGTTAGTTAGTGTTAATCTTGTTAAGTAGCCATGTCACCCTAAGCTAATTCTTGCCATGTTAATCTTACACTTAGCATTGTTGTGAAGAGTTATCTTCTTGTTTTGGATTGAGGAGAGGTGGCTAGGTGAGTCATGGAGGGCATTAATGCCAGCATTGATGAGGAGAGGGAGAGAGTAAGTGTAAGGCTAAAACTCACCCTACACCCACCCTCTCATACTTATCTCAATTCATCTCTTATTCTCACTTCACTCTCTCTCTTTCTCAATTATTCTTCATCTCTTCTACTCTCAACTGAAACCCTCACCACTTCATCACAAAACCTTGCAAAAACTTCATTAAATCCCACTAAAACCCTTATCAAGTCTTGATTTAGCCACTAAGATGACTTGGAGCTTGGAAAGATTGGATTTTTGATCAAGAGTGGATATGTATAACCTCTAAACTGTTAATTAGGTGGTTATATTGTTGTGTTGCCTTATAGGTGTGGTTTAGAACACTAAAAGTATAGTTTTGTGCACATATCGTATTTTTAGTGTCATTATGGAGTCTTTGTGATATGCCGTGACCCCGAGTGTATACTGGAAAATCTAGCAATGTAGTAGTGATGTACTAGTGACCCTGAGTGTACACCTGAATCACGAACCCCACCTGGGAGGTTTTGGCTGGCGACAATAGGAAGAAATCCGGCAAGCTCGGTCTTTTAGGGGAGTTGGGGGTTGGGTTTTATAGGGTAGCTGTCTGCAGTTGTTTAGAAGTGTTTAGTACTGCTTGATTTTTATGTTTTGACAGTATACAAAATCTGGGATCACTTTGCTATAATCTAGTGTTTTGACTACGTGTGTTACGTTATCCGACACGGTTCGTGATCTTGTGTAGCTGCTGCACCTGGGTTGGTTTTGGGATGTCGCTACACACGTTAGCCACTAGACGGACACTTGAGAGTTGGATTGGAGTTGGTGCGTCGGTCAAACGTAGTTTGTACGTGATATTGGTTGATTTCTGAGATTTGCACTTGTTATGTTTTGTGTTAATAGGATCGCAGGCGGGGACTTCGAACGCTGCGAAGAAAGGAAAACATGTGATTGGATTTACCTAGCTCGAGATCGTCGGTGAGTAGATTTAACATCTATGGGGAAATCACCCATATGGCGTTAAGCGTCAGGGCTAGATATGATATGACATTAGCCGCATGTTTATATGCACATATAGAGATGGTGCATGAACTTCCTTGCATATTATTACTTGTTGTGACTGGACTTGTACCCCTTCGTACACTGCACTATTATTGACAGTTCATATTGCACGAGAACTAATTGTATGTGTTTTCCGCCGGAAGACGCGACCGGGACGTTGGGACGTTCGGTCTGAATTTTGGGGGGCAGATGCTATTTGGTGCTATCCGTCCACCTCTCCGAAGATGCCAAGTTGATTTATGGCACAATATATCGAAGGTTTAAACGGATGCGGCCGATATAGCAGACTTCGTCAGATTCTCCTTTATTGAGGGGTTTTTGATTGTGGGGATGCTCATCCCTGCAGGCGCAAGCCCCTACAGTTAATTACGTTACCGTATTGCGGTAACCACTTTCTCCTTCTCCAGATGGTCACTTCGTGTCGTGGGTGTTTGTCTTGTTTTTGGTTGCCCGTGGATTGTATACGGAGACTAATTTATGTTGTCACCCGTAGGGCGTGGATTAGTCCAAATCCGTATTTTCTTAGATTTGGATTTGGGTTGGGTTTAAGGATCGTTAATCTCATTTGAGACTAAGATCAACTTAAACGTTTGTTAAGGATACGTTATTCTAATTTTAGACTAAGATCTACTTAACAGGATCATTTAGATCCAATAAAAGAACATTTGGGCTCTATTGTTTTTGTTTAGGGACATTGCGGTCTATAAGTTTAAGGACATCATAGTCCATGGAGTTTAAAGACATTATAGTCTAGTTTAGATACATCATAGTCTGTAAAGTTTAAGGACATCATAGTCCATGAGTTTAAGGACCCCACAGTCCATGGAATGTCTGGTTGTCGGGATCCGTCACCTCTCTGAAGATGTTGAAGGATTACAACGACACATATCAGAGGAGTGAAGAGATGTACCCTTGAACCAATATTGGTTGGGAGATCTATAGTCCAATTTGGGACTAAGATAAAAAATTTATGAGCATATAGGCTCAATTAATCTGAATTAGGGATCTGTGACCAACTTGGGCTCGGCCTATTCTGTTAAAATGCTGAGCATTGGTTTGGTTTCTGACAATTGTTTTTTTGTCTTTTATTGAGTGCTGAGCACTCATCATAGATCTGGGGCTTTATTTATAGAATAGTTTATGTTCTCTTAGCGCATACGTGAGGAGAACGTGGTACGCTTGGCGCTGAGCGCCAGTCAATGAGTGCAGAGCGCTTCTGTTAAGTAGCACACACGTGAGGAGCACGTGGTGCTCTTGGCATTGAGCGCCAGTCAAAGAGTACAAAGCGCTTCTGTTTAAGTAGCGCACACGTGAGGAGCACGTGGCGCGCTTGGCGCTGAGCGCCAGTCAATGAGCGCAGAGAACTTCACACACGTGAGGAGCACATGGCGCGCTTGGCGCTGAGCGCTAGTCAATGAGCGCAGAGCGATTCTTTAAATTTGGAGCGCTAAGGCTCTGCAGCGCTATGCGCTAGATTTGGAGCGCTGAAGCGTTTCGTTTAATTGGAGTGCTAGGGCTCTTTTTAGGCAACTCTGCTATCTGAGAATTAAATTCTCTCTTATAAGAGACTTTGTCTCATGGATCTAAGAACAAAGTTCTTATTTTATAGGAGATGTTTCAATCTCTTATATTTTTTGGTGAAAGGCTTTGCCTTTATGGATCTGTGATCCTAAGAGAATTGAATTATTCCCCCATTTTTATAATGAGATGTTATGATCTCTTTTGTGAAAGACAATTTGTCTTAAAGATCTATGATCTAGCATAAGAACTAGGTTCTTTTTTATGATGAGATACTTTGATCTCTTTATTTTACCTTGAAGAAATTCTTCTTCTGCTAAGAGTTTGCTCTTCTCTCTGACTTTCTCAAAGTTTGTGTGTGTGTGTGGGGGGGGGGAGGGGTTCCTCTATATCAGACTTGAAGTCTTGGGGCCTTTATATATTGAAGGCTAATTTATTGAATCAGTTGAAGAGATCTTTTCTCTAATTGATTTGGGGATTTCCCCACCGTTGGATCTTTGATCCAAGGGCTTCTGTTTTACAGAAGACAATCTTTTTGTTTTTAACAAGATTGGGAAATCTTTTCCCATACATAATTTATTATGTATTTTGGTGATTTTAATCACCATTGGATCATTGATCCTACGGTGCTCTGATTTTCAGAGCATAATCTTTCTTGTTTGGAAAGATTCTGAAGAATGTTTTCTTAACAGAATTTTATTCTGGTCAATTGATGATTTTTAATCATGTTCGTTGGATCTTTGATCCAAGGACCGAGAACATTTTGTTCTATTGCTAGCGCTCACGTGCTTTGCACGTGGTGCACTGCTTAGAGTGCAGCGCTCTTAGTGCTAGCGCTCACGTGCTTTGCACGTGGTGCGCTGCTTAGAGTGCAGCGCTCTTAGCACTAGCGGTCACGTGCTTTGCACGTGGTGCGCTGCTTAGAATGCAGCGCTCTTAGCGCTAGCGCTCATGTGCTTTGCACGTGAGCGCTGTCTCAGAGTCTTTGATCCTCAGCGCTGGCGCTGCTAGCGTCAGCGCTCTCGTGCTTTGTACGTGAGCGCTACAACAGAGTCTTTGACTCTTAGCGCTGGCACTATCATGAAGCGCTGCTTCATTTCAAATTTCAAAATTTGAACAGAGCTTTGCTCTGATTGGGGGAAACAAATGCCCCCCCACCGTTGCGCTCATGTGGCCTGTAGGGAGATTCTGGCATGCCTGGTGGGACCTTTTCCTCTTTCCACTCCACACTTCGTGTGTCGTTTTTCGTGAACGAATCGCGGTTTGCTATGGTTGCTCCTGGATTCGAGGTACTAAGATTTGGTGTCTTACTCCGTGCAGAAAACAGAAGATGAATGGCTTTCAACTGCACAAACTGCGACAACATCAACAACTCCTACTCCGTCCCCGTCGGAGGAGTGACCTATAGGCCTCAAGCAGCCTCCTTTTTTACAATGCCAGTGGAACAGGTGACGCAAGCCACCACTAGGCTATTCTTCGGTACCATGCTCCCACCCATGAACTTTAATGCCCCAATGCCGTTGCAAGAAGCTCTGAAGAAGTCGGTCTTTGATCGGCTTACGACTACCACGGCCCCTCTCAACGGGTCATCCAAATCCAGCACCTCAGTCTTTGATAGGCTGAGCCGAAGCTCAAATGGGCCCGTCAAGAAGCCCACAATACCTGAAGGGGTTATCCCGAAGCGGATAGCCATTCCTGCTCCTGAAGTCGCAAAGGCGGCTTCTCCTGCTAAGGGGTCGGTCTTCACAAGACTGGCCGTTTCAGCTCCTACTCCACGCGAAGTCACGAAGGCTGCTTCCCCTGTTCAAAAGTCGGCCTTCGCAAGATTGACTATCCCCTCTCAACGGACATCAGTCTTCGACAGGCTAGCGCCAATAACAGCCTCTCCTCAAAATAGGGGGCATGAGTAAGCTCATCCAACAGCAGAAGTGGTCCCGTCAGCATGACATGCTCGACGTCGCCACTGGTGCCGAGTAAGAAAGGCTGGGGGCAGCTCTCCTTCTGGACTTACCCCGCCAGCTCCAACGGTGGATGTTGACGCTGCTGTTCCAACTGGGAACAGCTTTGAACCACTTAGGAGGGTACGCAAGAACTCTCCGACTGCCATGCTAAAAAGATCTCCTCCACCTATGGAGAACACTACAAAGGTGAAGCCAGAGTAGCCCCCTTAGCGGTTGTCCTCTAAAATTCATAAAGTTTGGCGACAGGTCCAAGACTTGGTGATCAACCAAGACTACTCCCACCAACCGAAGAAGATGAAAGTTCGGCAAGAGAAGGACCACCCTGTCATACCATAGGAGATGTCATCTATTTGGGTGCCCGCCGCAATGGTTCCCTCAACCTCGACCGCCCATAAAAGAAGGAGGCCGGAGAAAGTCCCCGTGTTCGCGACGAATCTCAAGAACACTGAACCTAAACGCCCCAGGTCTGGGGGCATGGTGGTGCACACTGTTTATATGGCATCCGGGAAAGAGGATAGCCGTATCTCTACGGGTCATCGACCATTCACCAGATCCGTAACAAAGGCCCAGGAGCAATAGAAGCTTAAGGAAATGTTAACACAGATGGCCACACTCACTGGGCCAAAAGAAATCCCGGAGACGTCGTTAGAGCAGCGTCATGAACAAGAAACCGATGCTGAGATCCTCCGCAGAATCCTCGAGAAGAAAGACAAAGAGGCAGCGGAACAAGCTGCCAACATGAAACGAATGGCGCTTTTATTCCAAGACATGGTCGGGATGATGTTACAGCCGGATCCTCCAGCTGAAGACCCTTCAATTATCCTTGAAGATGATAAGGGAGAGACATCGAACCCTCTTCCGGCTTGTTCAGCAGCCAAAGAGGAGACCATCTCCAAAGCCGCCCTGGATGACTATATCGCTCAACAAATATGAGCTTATTAGGCGAACGAAGCGGCCGGGAAAATTGTTAAGACTGGACGACCCTATCCGGGTTGGTACGATCAAATCAAGTACCCGCCGGGATATACGATCCCTAAATTCCATGTATATAAAGGGACGGGGAATCCAAACCAACACGTGGCTCAATTCAGGGCTCTGTACGGTAACACCGGAGGTGAAGACAAACTGCTGCTTCGCCAGTTTGTTGGCAGCTTGTCGGAGACGACGTTTGAATGGTACTCCGAGCTCCCGAACGACTCCGTTAAGACATTTGCAGAAATGGAGTTACTATTCACACAAAGGTTCGCAAGCGCTAGCGAGCGCACCCCGATCACCGCATTAATTAACGACAGAGTGAAGCCAGTGTTAGTGTATATGCCCTAGAGGCCATTACTGTATCATACTAGTTTGTATATTACTTAATGGAAGCTTGGGATATTCACCTTGTATAAACAATCTTGCTCAATATAGTAGTATGCTACTTGGTTTGTTTCTACTTCAATGTATACATGTGTTTATTTTAGTATATCACCTATACACATTAGTGGAGCCCTTAGGATCTTTGCTTGATTACCAGCGTTGTGATGACAGTCACACTAGTGGGGGCTGGGTAATCTATAAGCACATCCTTATGCAGGTCCCTAGTCGCAGGACTATCGAGACAGGGCATCGATACTCCGGAGTAGACTAGCGTATGCGCTTCTCATCCCAGAGTGGGAGATGGTCTGTCCCACAGCCATCAGTACGTCGTACTGGAGATAGTATGCGGGTGCTCGTTAGGTTACGAGTACACTGGACAGGACTCGTCGGGAACTGACTGGTTGGTATTATACCTGTCGTCAGTTATCAGTTCCCAGGTGACATGAGTACAGCTTAGTCCGCTGACTTGACACTGTCACTTCGCCTCGAGTGTGTTCCCACTGTACTTTGATTACTACCCTACCACGGCTCAAAGGAGTCGTGCAAACAGGTAGTAGTTGGGTGCAGTCCCGAAGCACTTGGAGGCAGTGACGGTTAGATAGGATTCGTCTCTCCCGGTATTGGGGGTTGACATCGCGCTGTGTCTAGGAGAGCCATTACACGAGTAGTCCCTGGCCAGGGCAAGCGAGATATACTGGTAGGCTTCCAGTGTTATCTCAGGGTGTTTTGGGCTTCACTCCGACACGAATTGTACCGCTATTAGGGGACTGACGTTTACCGTCCCCCTAGGCCCGCCATGCGATGTATCAGACGAACAGACCGGACTGTACGGAGACTGTCACATTCAGGCTCAGTAGGAGTTCAGATGGGTTTCACCTCGTCAGTCTTCTTGTCGGCATCTACCTGGGGACCGTTACGCACAGCTAGTGCCGCTTGCGGTCTTTGGTTAAACCCACTGCCAGCGTAGTGTCGAGTCTTTAGAGTCCCACACAGAGAGCTGTTCGTCTTTAGGAAAAAGAGTAGAGGTCGCATGGTTTTGCGACAGGTCGCATGGTTTTGCGACAGGGTTCGGTCACATCCGTGCACTTGTGCACGTTTAGTGTCTGGACAGTTAACACTAGCGGGCTTTGGTTTAAGTCAGATCCTAGTGTACGTTTTGGGATTGATTTTATCTCGTATGTATTCGTGTTCCTCGGAATACGGATGTGGGTGTGTATGCACAGTTGACGGAGAGACAGAGGCAGAGGATTCTCATTAGGGTTGTTGACTGTTGATTGTTGACCATTGACTTCTTGCTAAACCCTAATGAGAATATGATATATGATTAACAATAATATTAATTAAGTATTATGGTGACATGATTGTTGAGGGGTTGACTTTGTTGACTTGTTGACTTTGTTGACCGGTTGACTAGGTTGGACTAGTTGACCATCATGATGACAATGGCTATCATTTCATGGCAATGACTTTTTGCTTGCTTGTTCTCCTGTGAAAAATGAGTGCATGAAATGATATGGCTATTGTAGCTTAAACCATCACATAATACTTGATTGCTATGTTTTGTTATGATGGCTTTGGATTATGAGAGCCAAGAGAGAAAAGTCTTTCTCATTCTATCATTTTTCATTCTCTCTCTTGTTCTTGAGCTCTCATCCTCTTCCTCTTGCTCTCCCTCTCTTTAGTCTATGGTTCACTTGTCTCATGTGTTGAGAACCAAGAACCATAGAGAAAAATCCCAACACACTCTTCTCTACTCACTCTAGTTCATAAGGTTTAGCAAACCGAGTGAACTAGTTTCTTCAAAGCTCGAAGAAGAAGCCAAAGGTAGAAGCTTTCGGGTGGATCGATCTTCGGCGCAAGGAGACGACGGGGTGAAGCCGATCCGGACAACCATCAAGTGTAGAAGATGAAGGAGTTCAAGAAAGAAAGGTATAACCCCATAACCGAGTAGTTAACAACTCTTAGTTAGGTTGTTAGGTAGCTAAGTTTAACAAAGATCTGGTTTTGAGTCCATGTTACCGCCTCTAGAAAATTGTTTTTCACCAAATTCCGCATGCCCGAAAGTACCGGGAGAGGTAGCATGGACTTACAGCCAGATGAAACATAGGTGCAATACGCGATACGGTGGCGGAATCTATGGTCGAAGTGAGAGCAGCGCATCGAAGAAGCGCCTACGGTAGGCATGTTCGTGGGTACTCTTGATCCGCAGGCGACCATATCCCAGTTCATGATGTTATTCAAGCCAACTACTTTCCAGGCCTTGATTGACAAGCTGACCCAAATGGATCAGATGGGTCATAAACCATCTTCTTCGAAGTTGGAATCTCGAAACGAAAAATGAAAAGGGAAGGCGACCTTCGTCGCCAATGCTCTGCAGCAGCCCATTGGTCCAAAACCAACTGATCGCCAAGATGAAAGACAGTGATTCTTCAATGAGAAACTGAAGCGCCCTTATTTGTTTCCCCGGGATAAAACGAGGAGACTGTTTGAGCTGGCAGTGCGCAACAGGCTCATCACCTTGCCGGATCCAAAACGCCTATTGCAACCCGGTGAGGCCAATAATCCTAATTATTGCCCCTATCACCATGTGGTAGGCTACCCGATCAAAGATTGCTTCGTCTTCAAAGGCTGGATTGAGGACCAATACCAACAGGGAAAATTCCCACTGTCCGAGAATTGGTCGCCTCAGCCGCACGCTCTTAAAAGAGGGGACACACCGGGGGCATCATGCTCTTTTATAGAAGAAGCTCCATGGGAGGTTGCTCTTTCTGCCAAGACGAAAAGAATGCTGAAGGATCTCCAAACATGCCCGGCGATCAGGTGGAAAAATCCGCTGGAACCCGAGGTAATTGAGGGAATGCTGAAGCCGCGCCTGACTCCAAGAATTGGTAGCGATAATCAAAACGCTCAGGCCCAGCCGTCAAAGTCTTCGAAGAAGAAGAAGAAGACCAAAAAGCCCGTGAAGCCTGATGACAAGTGCACGGACCTGCAAAAACATATTGGCGCGTTGGAGGAATATAACCAGAAGGCGCGAACCCCGGTCACACTCCAAGAGTTTCTCAACCATATCCTTGAAGATAGAGATGGCGATGAAGATGAGGGAGAAGACTTGTTAGACAAACCTGAAGATTATGTGGCAAGCTGCCACGTGATCTCTCACTCGTCAGTAGATGGTGAAGAAGCTCCTGATACAGAGAAACTGGGGGCAAATCCCGAACCGGAACTCCTAGAACCGTCAGACGAGATGATTGGCGTATTCCTAAACGAAGCTCTTCAGAAAAGCAAAGCTGACCGAGAGTGTGAAATCGCCATATACGAAAAAGCCAAACGTCGGCGACTGAACGAAAGAATTGAAATACCCCAACCGGATAGGAGCACTTCGGCCGCTAGCAAAAGCAGGTTCAAGACAAGGAAAAAGTTCGCGAAAGCCATATCGATGGGAATGAAGCTGTCACTTTCCGAAGGAAACACTCCTGATAGGATACACCTTAACGAAGAGGATGCACATCCAAACTACTGCTTGTACCATCGGAGGACCACACACCTTACTGAAGAATGCAACGCCTTTAAAAATTAGTGGCAGAGATACGTTGCTCACCGACAGCATTTCAAACGGATGAAGCGCAAAACTCGTCAGGAACAAAGAAGCACGACAGATGAGCATAAAAGAACTGCCGGTCAATGTCACATGGTTAATTCTGGGGGATCTCAAGTTCTCACCTTCGGGAGTGATTCTGATGAAAAAATAGCCCTCGGCCCTCTCTTCAAGGAATCCATCTCTGAAACAAAAGAGATGAAGACCCGTGAGAACATTCAGCTGCACAATCGCACGCTACCTGAAAAGAATCTCGGGCCCGCAAACAAGGGATCGAACAAAAAGGATAAGGGGAAAGAAAAGGTCCCTGAAGATATCACCCTCGATGACCGAGTCGTCAAAGAGCTGGCAGCCAATGACCCGCCCAAGAAAAACAAGGTGGATTACAACGTTCTGGCACACCTGAGGAAGTCGCAGCTAAGCATTCTCGACGCCCTTCTGCTATCCAAAGAGGCGAGAGATTCTTTGATCAAAGCATTACAAGAGCCTGACCAGTTTCAAGCTTTCCTCAACGAAGAAAAGATGAAGGACGATCTGGAATAAATTCACACAGCTGAAATCACTTTCAGCGATGAAGATCTCCTCCTCGAAACATGCGAGCACAACCGTCCCCTATATGTCTCCAGTTATTGCCATGACATTAAGATAAAGAAGATCCTAGTTGACAATGGGTCCTCTGCCAATCTCCTAAATGTGAAGGTGCTAAAATAAATCTGCATGAGCGTTCAACACCTCGCTCGGGATAAAGTCACTATCCCTAGGTTCGACTTCCAGTCATCACGGAAGCTCGGGTCTGTGATACTGACGTTACGCTTTGGGTTGCTCGTCACTGATATCAAGTTCCACGTCATTGACGCCAAGACTTACTACAATGCTTTGCTTGGCCGGCCTTGGTTACACGAGTACAACATTATCCCTTCTACACAACATCAGTGTATGAAGTACTTCAAAGATGGGCTTGAATACACTGTGACAGGGGAGCTGAACCCATTCTCCGTAAACGAAGTCTGAAAGTACGAAGATGCAAAGTACTTCTTACAAGACTTTGAAGACACGGAAAGATGCCATAAACCCGAGGATAAGCAAAAAGCTATCACTACCATTCTGGTCTTCGGGAGCGATACCGAGGAGGAAGAAGAGATAGTCTATTCGGGACCTCCCCGATACAACAAACCGGGACCGTCTATCCCTATTCTGGTCTTTGGCAGTGACTTTGAAGACGAGGTCAACGCAGTATTCTCGGCTCGTCCATCAGTGCAAGCCTTCATTGGAGATGATAAGAGTTTGCAGATCGCCATGGTTCCGCAAGAGCATTACAAAGAGCTCGACGTACTTGATACCTACAGTGTGCAAGAACTGCAGACGTTCTACGTCCCTTCCAGGCGAAAAGATGAAAAGGCGATCCTCTTTTATCGATCCGCGGAAACCAAAGTGGAGAAAGAAATCTGGCATGGTGCTGATTTTATGCTTGACAGGCTCCAGCCCATCCGTCTGCCCAGATAATACACAGAAGGATTAAAAAGGCTATTGAGGCGCCAAGGTGCACCCTTCAAACAGACTGCTCGACAAGCTCAGTTCTACAACAGGATCTAGAACGTCCCTGGAACTCGGCAAAAATTGCCCAACGGGAGAATGGAAACGATCGGGCTTGGATATATCCGATCTAAGAAATGGGAGCGACTCCATGGCTGCTACGTCATACATAACTTCGATGAAGAAGGAGATGCTCTATTAGAAGACGCTAACCTTGAACCAAAACAAGATCCTGCCACAAAAATGCCAAGTCCGTCGTTCGAAGAATAGATGGACAAGCTAATAAGGGAAGCGGGTCAAAAGGTTCGGGATGACCATAGCCGCGAAATGGCCATTTACGAGAATGCCAGGACGCAGCGCCTCCTTCAGCAGGTTGCGGAGAATGACGATGCTCTTCGTCGCCAGCCCGTCATACAAAAGACCCGACGCAGAGGCAAAAACAAATTAAAGAATGGAAAAAATGTCCGACAGCGGCCAAGTGGGTCCAAGAAGCCACGCGATCGAGAATTGAGCAGCCGGGATCCGTCTTTTATAAAGAAGATGGGTCGAGCATATTCTTTTCCCCAAGAAAAGACAAGGAAGATATTCGATCTTGTCATAAAACATCAGATGATGACACTCCCGGAATCCAAACACCCCGATCAAGAAAATGAGGTTCATCACCTGGATTATTGCTTCTATCACCGAGCGATAGGACATCCTCTCGAAGACTGCTTCACATTCAAAGACTGGGTAGAAGACCAGTATCAGCAAGGCAGGTTATCCAGCAGTTGGATGGTAACCCCACCACAGAACCATGAACCGAAAGCCACGTATGCAGCGAGAGTAAAGCCGGATCAACATCGGTCTTGGAAGTGATCTCGTACCTGTCACGCGATAACGCTGTCAGGAGAAGGAATATGCGAGGATATGGATAACCACTCCTGGTGCTTTGAAAACGATGATAACGAAGTGATCTCAGAGTTTCCACCGGCACCAAAAGAGCTGGAAGATGGGATACATACTACTGCAATAACCTCAGAAAAATCGACTTGGGGACGGCAAACGACCCACGGCCGACGTTCGTCAGTGAGCTGTTGTCTGAAGAAAAGGTGGCTATGCTAAAAGACGTGCTCATGCAGTATAAAGACTGTTTCGCATGGAACTATTCCGAGATGCCATGATTAGATTCAGAAATAGCCGTCCACAAATTGGCGATTTCTCTGGACGTTAAGTCAATCAAACAAGCACCGAGAAGAATGCGGCTCGAACTTGAAATGAGCATCAACCCCGAGGTCAAGAAGCTAATCGAATCTGATTTCATCCAAGAGGTTCAGTACCCTGACTGGATTGCCAACATCTTCCCAGTGATGAAGAAAAATGGGACAGTGCGCATCTGCGTGGACTTTCGAGACCTCAACAAAGCTTGCCCAAAGGATGATTTTCCTGTACCGGTTACCGAGCTGATGATAGATAACACATCCACTAACGAAGTCTTCTCCTTCATGGACGGCTCATCAGGGTACAATCAAATAAAGATGCACCCCGAAGACTGAAAACATACCGCTTTCCGGACCCCGCTAGGCATATTCTGCTACAAAGTGATGCCTTTCGGTCTGAAGAATGCCTGCGCTATCTATCAGAGGGCCATGATGAAGATTTTAGATGACCCCATACATGAAGTCGTCGAATGCTATATCGACGACTGTAATACCCAGTCCCTCTTCTACCAATATGTGCATTTAAGTTACTCTTAAAGTTTATTTATTTTTATATATATTATTTTAATATTTTAAAATCCCTAAACCTAATTTATCTAAACCCTTTTTTTCTACTTTATTCTTAGCCGGCCCAAGCAACCCAGGCCAAAGGAAACATTTTAATTAAATCAAAACCCAAACTATATTTCATAACCCCCAGCCCAAGCTTTAAATCCCTCAGCCCATAGAAATTTTTCCCCATCAAAATAAAAACAATTAACCCCAGCCCGTCCCCTCTCAGCCCACTATATAAAAAAAAATTCAAAGGAATTAAACATTTAATTTAAACTTCCCCAGCCCAGCCCGTCTCCAAGCCCAACTCCCTCCTGACCCGACCCGCCTTTACTCCCTCCTTCTTCCCCAACGGTAACATTCCCACGACCCACTTCCTTCGCCGCAGCTCAAGCTCGCGCCCACGCCACGCCTTGCCGTTACCCTCGCGAATCCCCTCAATCTCCTCCCCTCGTCTCCCCTATCTCCCTCACACCCTCAATTCTCCCCCACTCTCAAAATTCCTCACATCTCTCTCTCGCAAACCCCACCGAGCACCAAACTACGCTCGACTCCCTCTGACGATGACAACCTCCTCGTCGACCCCATCACTCCCTCTCACAAACTCAAGCCACCCTCCTTCCTCTCACTGCTTCATCAAGAATCTCTACACGCCCAAATTCCCTACACACAAACCCCTGCACCCGAGCTCAGCCCCCAACCCCGACGCCGGCGAGCCCCACTGCACCCTCACCTGCCCTTGTCGCCGACGTTCACCCTATTCGTCGACCGAGCACCACCTTCCCTCTTCAGTTTCCTCACCCGCTCCCCTCGCCGGAGCCCCGAGTTCCGATCTCTCCCCCTCTCCATCTTTCCCCTGACACCTCACTGCTTCCCTCATATCTCTCTCCCTCTCTGTGTCCCTCTACTTTCTCACTCTCTCCTTCTCTTTCTCCCTCTGTGCCCTCTCTCCTCCTCTGCTCTCACTCACTCTCTGGCTCCCTCTTACTCTCTCACTCTCTCCCTCTTCCTCTACACTCTCTCTAATCTCTCTCTCTCATACACTCTCTGTCCCCTCTGCTCTATCTCTCTCTCAACCTATCTCGCTCTATCTCTCTCCCTCTCTGTTATCTCCCTCTCTCTTCAAAGCTAACAAAACCAAAACCCACGCAAACAACCACGGTACCGAGCCGTCAAGCGAAGCTCAAGCCAAGGCAAATCTTTATCGTATTTCGCATCGTGATCGCACCATGCCACTGCGATAGACCGCGTCGCTGCCGTACATTCCCGTGACGTGTCCAGGCAAGTCCCCACTTGCTACATGCTAATTACAAATTATAATTGTATACATATCCCATGTTTTACCTTGTGTTAAATATTACAACATAACTGTTCGATGTGTGTTCTCATAGGAAATCATCATTAAATTTGGCGGAACTAAATGGTATTGTTTGGCCCATATGGCTGTGAACCTAGTGCATGAATTTCGTTGGATAATTTGATCGTTAACGACTAAAACAACTACCCCCAAGTTTAACCGTAAAACTGGAATTTTCTTGTACCTGAAAACCGTTAAATTCACCATAAATCATATACATACTGGAATGGTGCGTTCGAGAGCTCAAATCGAAGCCGACTCGACGAACTTTAACCCTTTACTGGTTTCCTGTACTTAAATTGTGATGATATTTGGATCGGAGTGCGACTATGGACTGCAGTCCAGAGCGACTCCAGTTGTTGCTTGCTGTGCCGTAATGGGTACCACAGAATTTCCTTAACTCGTAGGTTGCGGAACTCTGCTGATTATTATAGGGGAATCTGTTATCTAGACAAAACAAGTGGTTCCATCCCATTTCGTTATCATTTGCTATTTAATCTGCAATTTAAACGATCGGGACGCATAACAGTCCCAATAGAATCAGAACTGACATATTAGTGTTAAACAGTGTATAACTCCTGACATACAGATGCGATTGATGATCCGTCTATTGCGTTGAAAACCTTACTGAAAACCCTAGAATTCATCCAACTGTAGCGTCGCTAAAATATGATCCCAACTGGGATTAAAATGCGTTGCGAAATGGATTTCTGATTCTGAAACCGGATTTCCAGCCGCGAGCGCTTAAAATGAAATGGCTATAATTAGCAATCCTGGAACCCGATGGGCATGAAACCAAATTCGATGGATGGACAACTGAACATACTAATTACTACCTGTTTATCGTTTCGCTAAATTATATACGTACGTTTCATGATAAATCGTGCAAGTGATAGAATGCGGTTTTTATGACACCTTAATCGTGCTTCATATACTGTTTACGTATCATACCATACTCATATCATTGCAGTGATAACCTAGTGATATCGTGCATTTACCCAGTGTTAGATTTTAGTGATGATTGTGGCAAGTACGTCAGTGTTCGTGTATCCGTGAATAAGTGAAAGTTGTAGGGTTCCTAGGCATTCTAGTGAAGTCTCACAAGTGATCAAACATGCACAAATCAAATTTTACGGGTGCCTACAAACCCGACTACGGATCGTTTACTAGATATTTAGGCGAAACAAGCAAACTAGTTAACAATTTTAACTAAGGGAACGGATATACAACCTTTGTAGATCCGGTCCACCACCTCCACGGCTCCGCAATGAAGTCCCCTCGCTGTCCAAATCATGTCTTGGGCTCTAGTGTCGGCATCATCGAAAAATGGGCGGGCTTGATCGTCGGTTCGATACCGAAGATGATCTACGTCGAGGCATCGCTAGAACAAGCTCCAACTTCACCTAGTCGGAAAAACTTGTGAAGGAAACACCCTATACTACTTGGCAAGAGGTAGAGGATGAAGAAATAGGAAGTGGGTAAACTTTAGTTTTGGATTTCTCACTAGATTTCATGACTTGCCATTGGAGTAGCAAGCTTTCTTCATTGAAGAAGAAGATGAAGAAAGAAGAAGATGATATGATAAGTTGTTTTTAAAAATAAAAACAATATGATACTTATCATAATCTCAACCATGATTTAGTGTAGAGATTTAACCAAAGTTAGATGAGTGGTTAGGGTTAAAGAAAAGACAAGAATGGTGGACTTGTACAAGACTTCAAGAAGCTTCAACACAAAAGACAAACTAAGCCACCATTCCCTTTTTCTCTTTATCTTTTCCAAAACAATAATAAATGGATAAATAAATAAGAGAAAAGAAACCCTAACCATTCACTAAACATGGTTTAATCTTTACACAAACCCAAAAGAGCAAGTATCATCAAATATGATACAATCTTGTGCACAAAAGTATATCACATATACAATGTGTACAAACCAAGTGAGTAAATCCATTTAAAGTGAACCAATACTAGTTAATGCAAAGTAATATATCAAATATATAATTATACATTAAATCATTAAATCAACACTTGATTTAACGATCCGGTCATATCGGATATAACCGACTAGTATCATATGTATCGGCTTATCGAATCAATCCTTGATTCGATAACTAGGTTATATCGCATATAACCAATCGATACATTCGTCGCGAGAATGGAATACGGTATCGCATACTCGAATTATTCTCGGTCCCGCACATATCTCATATGCGCTCCTATTTCGTTTTGCTTGAGCTAGGAAACCTCTGTGTAGGACTCTAAAGACTCGTCAATACGCCGGCAGCGGATGATGATCATATCAAACACCCACAAGCCGCAAGCGGTCTGCTAAACGTAACGGCCACCCGGGTATTGAGCGATCAGAAGATCGACGAGCAAGCCCGCTCACACTCCTGCGAATCCAACCAGTAACACTTACCGTATAGTCCAGTCTGTTCGTCTGATATGTCGCATATCTCGCCTAGGGGTGGTAAACGTCAGACCCCAATAGCTCGATAAGTCATGCCGACTTGAGGTCCATAACATTTGTGAAACTACTGATAACTCTTACCAGTATATCACTGCAACCCTGGCCAGGGATTTCCTGTTATGGCCAGTCGAGCATAGCACAACATCAACCCCCAATACCGGGAGAGACGAATCCCCTCCTATCGCTCATTGCCTCCATGTGAATCGGGACTGTACCCAAAAACCACCTGTTTGCACAACTCAGTAGAGCCGTGGTAGGGTGGAGATCAAAGCACAGTGGGAGACACACAAGACTCTATGACGATCTCGGATCAACAGACTAAGCTGTACCAGTGTCACCAGAGAACTTCCATCTGACGTGAGGTATAATACCATCTGCGAGTTCTCGGCAAGTCCGTTCAGTGTACCCAGTCTCCACTGAGCACCCGCATACCATCTCCGATGTCAAACACCAATGGATATGGGATCATCCATCGCCCATCACATGGGTCGAGAAGATATACGCTAGTCTACTCTGGAATATCGATGCCCCGTCTCGATATTCCCACGACTAGGAACATTTCAAGGATGTACTCATGGACTATCCAGGCCCCACTAGTATGATCTGCATCACAGTCCTGGAAGTCGAGTATACATCCTAAGGGCTTTATCAACATGTAATCAGAGAGACAGAAAGTATACATGTTAAGATAAAGTGCAACCAGATAGCGTACTATCATGTCGAGCAAGAAAGTCCTACCTATATATGTCCCAGCATCCACTACAATATACATCCAATGTACAGTAATGGCCTCTAGGGCATACATATAACTAACAATCTCCCACTTGCACTAGGGCCATCTGTAGCAGTGGTTGCAGTATCACATACTCAACCATCCCCTAAATTGTCTCTCTTTGGGAAAAAGGCCTTCGTGAGTGGATCCGCCGTGTTGTCCTCTGAGTCTACTCTCCTAACCTCGATCACCCTGGAGATTAACTATCTCCATGATCAGGTGATGCTTCCTCAGAATTTGTCTGGGTCACTGATGGGACCAGGGTTCCAGGGCCAAAGCCACACTTCCATTGTCATACAATGGCAGGAACCTAGTTCATCTTATGAACCAATATACACCCAAACTTCCTCTTTGGTAGTATCTTCAATAGCGATGTTACCAGCCTTTATCGTCTAGTTTGCCACGGTATCTAGCTTGGAACTCTTCCAACATACCGTCCCTTTACTGAGGGTAAAGACAGTGCCTGTGACTGACATTCAGTCGTCTTTATCACCCTGGAACACTTCCAGTGATTCTCCCCAGGATCGATTGATACCATCTCACTACAACTAGTGAGTATCCTAACATTCAATTAGATCTATCTCATAGATCCAAAGCTTAGGATTTAGTAGGTATCACTTTGATCCTATTTGGAGAATCCTTGTGATAATAGGAGATTGACCGATCGCAGTATAGGAAACTCTTTTCCTATCAAGAGTATGTCATCCACGTACTCCACGAGGATCGTCACCATACTCCCTACTACCTTTTTGTTTATACAAGGTTCATCTACCATTTTGATGATGTCAACTTCTTTGACTAATCCATCAAAACAGATGTTCCAACTCCGCGATGCCTGCTTTATCCTATAAAGCATCTTGCACACGTTTCCGCTGCTCCCACTGTTTACGAAGACCTCTGGCTGTGTTCTTATAGACGTTCTCTTCTAAATCAGTATTTAGAAAAGCAGTCATGGCACCCAACCGCCAGATATCGTAGTCATGGTATGTAGCCGTGGTAAGTAGGATCTGGATAGACTTAAGCATAGCTACTGGAAAAAGGTTTTATCATTATCCACGCCTGGTCGACGACGAAAACCTTTAACAAGTCTAGCTTTGAAAGTCTCAACTTTTCCATCTACACCAAGTAATCTTCTCAAGATATACTTGCTCCTGATGGGGATTTAACCCATCAGATATAGCAGCTAAAGTCCATACTTTGCTGGTGTACATGGATTCCATCTCAGATCGCTAAGCATCCAGCCATTCTTACAGAGTCCCCACTCTCGATGGCCTGCTCGAAACTAGTTGGGTCATCATCTCATGATGCAATCCTTGCTCCCACTGTCATCGAGAAACCGAGGTATCTCTCAGGCAGAGGAGGAACCCTACCAGATCGGCGGAGAGGCTGAGGTTCGTCGGGGACTATAGAATCCTTTGGTTCTGTCAAATCTTTAGCTGTAGTTTCGTATAGCTGGAACCTTTCCAGTTCTATAGAACTGACCTTGCCTCGATCTTGTCCGGATTTTGCTTTTGACATAGGCCGGACAATCCCAAATCTTAACTAACTTAAGAGATAGGCTCTTCCCATACCATATCTCATATGGAGTGGTAGGCACTGATTTGAATCGAACCTTATTCAATAGGTATGCAACTTCTCAAGTGCATAACCCCAAAAGGAAACATGTAACTCAGTAGTACTCATCATAGAGCACACCTTATCATATAGGGTGTGATTGCCCCGCCCCGATATACCATCGTGCTATGGTGTATACGGAGGAGTAATGCTGAGAGAGAATCTCATTCTCCTTTAAAATAGTCCAGGAATTCTATGCACAAGTATTCTCCTCCCTGATCTCATCATAGGACATAATACTTATACCCGTATTTTGGTTCTCTACTTCTAATTTATATTCTGTGAATACCTCAAAAGGTTCGGACTTATATTTCAACAGGAATATATGACTGAATCTTGAGAGATCATCAGAGAATATAATGAAGTATAAAGAACCAGTCCTGGCATGTGTAGACAGGAGACCTTACATACATCATCATGCATCAGTCCCAAGAGTTCATTAACTCTTTCTCTGTTTCCAATAAACAGAGCTATGGTCATATTATCTTTGTGACATGACTGGCAAGTTTCACAAGATGTAAATTCAAACTGATTTAAATATACATCTAAATGTAACTTCAGCCAGTCGGGTCGCATTGATATGACCTAGTCTACAATGCCTCAAGAAGAATTCGTTCATTTCTGAACTCTTCTTCTTGTGTGTGTTCAGTATACTAGGAACTGTAGTTTGATTTAGAACGTTAATGCTTTTAGATAGCGTGCCTGAACCGATCAACTTTTGATATAGGAAATGTTCAAAACATTATCCATCAATACAAAATTATATCCCTTCTTTACTAATAAAGAGACTGATATGATTTTGTATATCAGGTTCGGTATCTAATAGCATTTGTTCAGAATCAATGTATTCGTAATACAGGGTGACAGTGACCAACAGACTTAGCTGCAACACTTGCTCCGTTTTCTGTCTCATGAAACTTATCACCCATTCTCAGTTTTTCTACCCTTTTGTAGCCCTATGTAACAGATTACATATCCGGGATCCTGATCCGGTATCATATACCCAGGATGCAGAGGATACTGAGAAACAGTTCTTTGTAATGAACACACTCGAAGGAGATGCATCATATGCACTTTCTTCGTTTGGGCGGCATAGGAAATCTGGTGTTCCCCAATTTCCTGCTCTGTCTTATAACAATTATAAGTTGGAGCGGGACCAACATTCCCCAGCTCAGTATAACAAGCGGGTTCGGTCAAAATTCCGTATTATTATCTTGATTAAGGCGTGATATTATCGCTACCAGGAGAGAGAGAGAAGAAAACACTCTGCGTGCGCTCTTGCAAGGTTAGATTGGTTATGTATTTTATCTAATCAGGATGGCTCCCACTGTTTTTATCAAATCTTCCTTCAAACCCTAAAAGGAAAGACTAGCTGGGATTAATTACACTCTACAAGTTCGCCAATCTTTCAGCCAGGCCAGTGTCGGTACTTTGAGGGAGGTTCCCCGTGCTTTCGCACAGACCTAATTACAGTAAACCTCGTTTTCCCAGAGGCGTAACCCCGTTGACACCTTTCTAGACACCTACTTGATCGGCTAATTGCAAAGTGCAAAACTCTCCCAGGAGTAACAATTACTCGCAGTGGGTATCGGGATCCAACTATCACATAGAAGGTATGCAATCTCATTGCAAGTTTCAACACTTGAAACTCCCGATAAAGGTTTTTACCCCTAGCACCTATGACCTTAACTATGGTCAACAAATCATAAGTACTAGTCAAGTTCTACCCGTCATTTCGTGATTAATTAGACCCACCCACATGACCCTTAACTAAGGTCAACAAAGTCACGCGACTGTCCTAACTAATCGCATCATATGCGGTGTAGGAAGACATCACTTAGCTACCGTACACTGTGCCTTGACTATGGTCAACAAACACAGCACGAATACTAAGTACTCTACTTCCTAAAATGACGGAGGGTTGCGGCTGGTTTTTGTGAAAACCTTTAACGCTTTGAACTTGATCTCGTTGCGGAATCAAATGGTTTTTTTTAAATGGAATGTTTTTGAAGCTTTTCTAGTTTTGCTAAAGGGGTCACTCCCGGTGAAGGGATCGTCGGCCCTTTCCTCGTCGAATGAGGTGCGGGATATATCATATATATCACTGTGCAAAGCGGAAACTATACAAGTGATCAAATGACAAACCGAGGGTTGTAGCATCTGCTAGTTATTGCTAAAGGAGTCACTCCCGGTGAAGGGATCTCGGTCCTTTCCTCATCGAATAAGGTGCAGGATGTTCTACAATGAACACCGCGATGCAAAGCAAGAACTGTAGCTACCTGTTTTATTTTGAAATTCGATTCCACAACATCAATTAGGTTTATTTTCTTTCATTAATCTCATTAATGAATATCCCATCATTTAAGTCCACCTGACCATCACAGATAAATATAACGTATGCTTATGCCATCCGCATTCGCCTCGATGTCCCGTCTGCACCGTTAGGTTAGGTAACTAACGCCAGAGCGAGGCAGGGCTAGCGCGGGTGTAAAACATAAGCAACGTCTATATAATATATCATATATACTATAATATCTGTCACAGAGCACAGAACATCGCATGATCACAGATAAAGCACAGCAGAAGAAACATATGAAATATTGGATATACTAGGACGTCCGTGTTTTCAATACGAGCCAGTATAAAACACGGATTCCACGGTCGTAATGAATAGCCAATCCCACACCCCCAGACCCCTACGAGAGCGGCAAGCAACCCTGCCAATTCTAGGGTTAGGAGACCCGGACTCGACTCCTCGAGTTGGTCTCCCACTGGACCCCAGAACCCGGTTACTTGTGCTCCCCTCCTTAGGTCTATCCTAGTGCAGAAAAGTAAATAATATACATCAACGGTGACAACTTCCGCAACCTGGAAGTTCCCCAATAAAAGAATATTACATACAAGTTTTTACATGAATGAAAATGAAAAACACTCATCTCACATAAAAACCCCCCCGGCTATTCAAATACGACGATCCAATATAACATATCCAGCAACACATAACATCACATGTCATCAACGTAAGTAAATATGCGCATCCCAATTGTCGTTGACATATAGCAACGAAACCGGCGATATCATATATTACACTTACGGTCACAGAAAAGAAAGTGTAAAACTACAACAGTTGGAATCCGCAACCTGCTCAGACATCGCATGCCTGACCAAATGAATTACTTAGACATCGCATGCCTAACAATTATAAACCCCGCATTTTAGTCTCAAAATCGAAAACACTTTTCAATATCAAGTCGGGCAATTCAACAAGATTCCCGACATTCTGATCGAATGCTCGTCGCAAACTTTAGTAGGCGGCCGCACCCCCGATACCGTCGACGAAGTGCACCAAGGCGGAACACCGCTGCTGCGAGCACCCGGACGGATGCTTTCGGCGACGGGGTTCTCCTACAGTCACTTGGTCGGGGCTATGGGGTGAGGCTGTCTATTGAGTTTACCCGGCGAGTATCCGCGTATACTACGTGATTGCGACGGACTTTTGATCACATCAAAATTCCGTGGCAACCGATCAAGTGAGACTAAAGTGCTATGTTTATAACATTCATTCAGTTATCTCATAACTATTTGTGAATTCCAATTATTGTATCCCATTCCAGATAAATAGAAAATGTTAAACTTTCCGATCGAACAATCGAACACCCAAGTTTTCCCAATACAGATCAACACATGAAATAAGTCTAACAACATTCAGTTCGTGCCTCAGTAGCAACGGTCCAGCCGTAGAAGGGTCAAGCCAACGCCTCACATGTGGCACGCCGTACTGCCCCAAACCCTAAGGTTCAAAGGGCAGTTCAAGACGGTCACATAATCGAGTTAAGGTTTGTTGTCTTCTAGAGGGTCCATCGCGTTACTTGCACTACTTAGAACGTCGTCAAACTACGGAAAAATCCAACAATTGGAAATTTCCCGGCAGGGGAAAAAGTGGGTATTTATATCCGGTCGAACTTTTTAACATATTCTAAAATTACCCGGAAAACCACACCGACAAAATTAGACAGTCCGATCGAATACACCGAGTCCCTATACAACTCAGAAAATGCAACTCTGGGAAAAATTATTAAAACTCGCCAGGAAAAACAGCACAGACCACTAAGAATTACTGTGCAAAAATGGGTGCACAAAACGACAAGATGGCCGCGGAACCGCCGCACGAGCCATGCTCGTGCCGCGGATCCGCGGCGATTTGATGGAATTACCCCATCGAAATTCACAGTGACTCTTACATCAGCCTGCTGATTTTTCTGGATATTTTTAATGTGGAAAAATCCTCGAAATTAAAAAATGTACAGAGAGCATATTTTTAAGTCGGGTTTTGGGTCGATCGGACTTCTGATTCCGTCGGGGCTTCGCCTAAGGCTCTAGCTAGGCTCTGATACCACTGTAGGGTTCCTAGGCACTCTAGTGAAGTCTCACAAGTGATCAAACATGCACAAATCAAATTTTACGGGTGCCTACAAACCCGACTACGGATCGTTTACTAGATATTTAGGCGAAACAAGCAAACTAGTTAACAATTTTAACTAAGGGAACGGATATACAACCTTTGTAGATCCGGTCCACCACCTCCACGGCTCCGCAATGAATTCCCCTCGCTGTCCAAATCATGTCTTGGGCTCTAGTGTCGGCATCATCGAAAAATGGGCGGGCTTGATCGTCGGTTCGATGCCGAAGATGATCTACGTCGAGGCATCGCTAGAACAAGCTCCAACTTCACCTAGTCGGAAAAACTTGTGAAGGAAACACCCTATACTACTTGGCAAGAGGTAGAGGATGAAGAAATAGGAAGTGGGTAAACTTTAGTTTTGGATTTCTCACTAGATTTCATGACTTGCCATTGGAGTAGCAAGCTTTCTTCATTGAAGAAGAAGATGAAGAAAGAAGAAGATGATATGATAAGTTGTTTTTAAAAATAAAAACAATATGATACTTATCATAATCTCAACCATGGTTTAGTGTAGAGATTTAACCAAAGTTAGATGAGTGGTTAGGGTTAAAGAAAAGACAAGAATGGTGGACTTGTACAAGACTTCAAGAAGCTTCAACACAAAAGACAAACTAAGCCACCATTCCCTTTTTCTCTTTATCTTTTCCAAAACAATAATAAATGGATAAATAAATAAGAGAAAAGAAACCCTAACCATTCACTAAACATGGTTTAATCTTTACACAAACCCAAAAGAGCAAGTATCATCAAATATGATACAATCTTGTGCACAAAAGTATATCACATATACAATGTGTACAAACCAAGTGAGTAAATCCATTTAAAGTGAACCAATACTAGTTAATGCAAAGTAATATATCAAATATATAATTATACATTAAATCATTAAATCAACACTTGATTTAACGATCCGGTCATATCGGATATAACCGACTAGTATCATATGTATCGGCTTATCGAATCAATCCTTGATTCGATAACTAGGTTATATCGCATATAACCAATCGATACATTCGTCGCGAGAATGGAATACGGTATCGCATACTCGAATTATTCTCGGTCCCGCACATATCTCATATGCGCTCCTATTTCGTTTTGCTTGAGCTAGGAAACCTCTGTGTAGGACTCTAAAGACTCGTCAATACGCCGGCAGCGGATGATGATCATATCAAACACCCACAAGCCGCAAGCGGTCTGCTAAACGTAACGGCCACCCGGGTATTGAGCGATCAGAAGATCGACGAGCAAGCCCGCTCACACTCCTGCGAATCCAACCAGTAACACTTACCGTATAGTCCAGTCTGTTCGTCTGATATGTCGCATATCTCGCCTAGGGGTGGTAAACGTCAGACCCCAATAGCTCGATAAGTCATGCCGACTTGAGGTCCATAACATTCGTGAAACTACTGATAACTCTTACCAGTATATCACTGCAACCCTGGCCAGGGATTTCCTGTTATGGCCAGTCGAGCATAGCACAACATCAACCCCCAATACCGGGAGAGACGAATCCCCTCCTATCGCTCATTGCCTCCATGTGAATCGGGACTGTACCCAAAAACCACCTGTTTTCATAACTCAGTAGAGCCGTGGTAGGGTGGAGATCAAAGCACAGTGGGAGACACACAAGACTCTATGACGATCTCGGGTCAACAGACTAAGCTGTACCAGTGTCACCAGAGAACTGCCATCTGACGTGAGGTATAATACCATCTGGGAGTTCTCGGCGAGTCCGTTCAGTGTACCCAGTCTCCACTGAGCACCCGCATACCATCTCCGATGTCAAACACCAATGGATATGGGATCATCCATCGCCCATCACATGGGTCGAGAAGATATACGCTAGTCTACTCTGGAATATCGATGCCCCGTCTCGATATTCCCACGACTAGGAACATTTCAAGGATGTACTCATGAACTATCCAGGCCCCACTAGTATGATCTGCATTACAGTCCTGGAAGTCGAGTATACATCCTAAGGGCTTTATCAACATGTAATCAGAGAGACAGAAAGTATACATGTTAAGATAAAGTGCAACCAGATAGCGTACTATCATGTCGAGCAAGAAAGTCCTACCTATATATGTCCCAGCATCCACTACAATATACATCCAATGTACAGTAATGGCCTCTAGGGCATACATATAACTAACAAAAGTGATACGTACTTGTGCACAATCAGTGACCCTATTATTCTATTGCATTGTCGACGTCTGTGGGATGCGTGTACGTGCAACTATAAGTGGTATGGGACACTTATGGGAGAGCTTGCACGGGTGTCACAGATAAGGCATCCGACACTGCCATTTATCTTAGGTATTAGTCGGGACGTGCTTGATGGAGGTCCTGCCTCCAGTTCTCGCGCAGACTTGTCACGGATCGATTAGTATTTAGGGTTATGGTTAGCGTTTGATGTAGACCATAGGGTGTGGGGTAGTTTAAGTGTGAGTTCAACAGAATCTCGGAAGTCCCATGCCGGCTTATATATTTAGGGAGTTATATGGAGATTTACAGGGTATGTGATATTCACCGTGATATACATGTTACATGTTGGGCCCGTGGTCCCTTGCCCTTGGGTTCTACCCTTGGGTGGAGGACACTCACGAGTGGTTGACTCTCACACTTGGACTGACGATAGGCTTAGTGACCTATACAGTGAGACTTAGAGACTGATAGGGATACTGGCATTGATATACCTTACTCACCGTGTTGACATACGTGGTATATCGTTCTATTGCTTTTACGCTTCCGCTGCACTGATTACTGCATGTTCATATCTATACCATTCTAATTTACTTTTACATATATCTGTTATCACTGTTAGAATTGTCATATGATTTTATACATATTATATTGCTATTGTGTCGCTCTGACGACCTGAGTATGCATGCTTAGTGTGAGGAGAAGATTTAGCCTGGACCAGGACTAGACGTACATCATAGACATCTCGACTTGCTATCTAGAGTTATACATCTTGTTTTCCCATCAGGTCAGTTCATTTTACAGTGTTTTGTTCCAGTTACTGCATTTCTCATTACCTGCGCATTATTTACTGTTTACCATGAAAAACTAGAAGCCGAAGTGTGACTACGGCAGGACATTTTCTTGACCGTAGGAGCATGGTTGGCCTTGTCTACCCCTTGTATTCCGTATTTTGGGAAGCGGGGCGTGACAACGACCTTGTGGTGAAAAGAAAATCGCACGAGGAGCATTGGGAGCATCTAAAAATAGTGTTCCAACGTCTTCGAAAATACAAATTGAAGATGAACCCTCTGAAATGCGCGTTCGGAGTTTCCTCGGGCAAATTCCTAGGATTCATCGTACGACATCGAGGCATCAAAATAGACCTGTCAAAGATCAAGGCGATTATGGAAATGCCTCCGCCAGGGACTCTGAAACAGCTGTGGTCTCTCCAAGGAAAGCTCACATATATCCGACGGTTCATAGCTAACCTCTCCGGCAAATGCCGCCCCTATAGTCACCTAATGAAGAAGGGGAACCCGTTCTTCTGGGATCGCAAATGCCAAAGCGCACTGGACGAAATCAAGCAATACTTGCAGAATCCTCCGGTGCTAACTGCTCCGGTCAAGGGAAAGCCTCTCATTCTGTATACAACCGCCCTTGAGGGTTCTCTAGGCGCATTATGGACACAAGAAAATAACCAAGGGAAGGAGATAGCCCTCTACAATTTGAGCCGAGTTCTCCTGGGGGCAGAAAACAATTACCCCCTATCAAAAAACGCTTCCTGGCGTTAATCTTTGCGATAACGAAGCTCCGGCACTATACGTTGGCGCATGAGGTCCATCTCATATCAAAGGTGGATCCTCTCAAATATTTGATGTCAAGAGCCATACTAACGGGAAGACTCGCTAAATGGGCCCTCCTCTTGATGGAGTTCTCGATAACATATCGTCCTCTCAAGACAGTGAAAGGCCAGGCCATCGCCAATTTCCTCGCTGAGCATCCGATACCTGCCGACTCACCCCTAAATTGCGAATTGCCAGACGAGCACGCGTTTGACACGATCGATGGGGAGAAAGGAGAGAGTGACACCCAATGGAAATTCTACTTCGAAGGGGCATCTTCTATGAAGAAGCGACAATAAAACACCCCTATAATCAAATCTGGGGTAGGTCTTATCTTCGTGACTCCACAAGAAGGGATAATGCGCTTTTCCTTCTCCTTAACAGAGCCGAGGATGAACAATGAGGACGAATATGAAGCTTTGATAGCAGGTCTTGAGATCGCTGTCGACCTGGTAATCGAGAACCTCCTCATATACGGAGACTCCCAACTGGTCGCTAGCCAAGTAAACGACGACTATCAGACGTGCAAACCGGAGTTGGTGAAGTACGGTGAGAAAGTGCAACAATTGCTGACTCAAATTCCCGCCTAAAAGCATACCGCGTGCGGAAAATAGCAAGGCGGATGCATTAGCCAAGCTCGCTAAGGAAATGGCCGACGAGAACCTCGATGACGTAAGGATCGTTGTGCAAAGCCGTCGGGTTCTTGCACCAACAGAAATATCTCCGGAGTCTTCCAAAGAAAAGGGAGCGACTGAGCAAACGACCCTATAGATAAAAGACCAGGAAAAGGATAAGGACTGGAGAGAAGTCTTTATAGACCACTTCAAATCCCGTCGAACACCTGAAGATGCATCCTCGAGACATCAGCTCATGAAACGAGCTCTGTCTTTTGCCGTCGTCAATGATACTCTGTATAAGAGATTGTTCGACTCCCTGTGGCAAAGATGCCTGGGACCTGAAGAAGCAAAGAGAGTCGTCAAAGAAATTCACGACGGACTCTACGATTCTCATCAAGCCAGGCCGAAGATGAAGCTGAAGATCAAAAGGATGGGCTACTATTGGCCCACGATGATTCAGGACTGTCTCGAATACGCGAAACAGTGCCACTCGTACAAGATTCATGGGGACTTTATCCACCAGCATCCAAATCCACTACATCCAACGGTGGCTAGCTGGCCGTTCGAAATGTGGGGAACCGACATAATCGGGCCCATTGAACCAGCATCGTCCAGAGGACATCGATTCATACTGGCAACAACCGATTACTTCTCCAAATGGGCAGAAGCAATACCGCTAAGAGAAGTGAAGACAGAGAATATTCTCCATTTCTTCAAGACACATGTCATCTATCGGTTCGGCACTCCGCGACGGATTATCCCCGATAACGGGCCAGCCTACAGAAGTCACAAAATCAGCCGCTTCGCGCAACAACATAATATAGACTGGAGATACTCTTCGGTCTATAATCCTCGAGCTAACGGTCTGGCTGAGGTTTTCAACAAGACCTTGACGAAGATCATGAAAAAGACGGTCCAAAAATAAAAAGGACTGGCACGAGAGACTGCATGAAGCTCTTTGGGCATATCGAACTACGTTCAAAACGGCCACAAACACAACGCCGTATGCATTGGTATTCGGCGCTGAAGCAGTACTTCCCTTGGAGATAGAGTTACCCTCCTTACGAGTGGCGGTTCATTACGAACTAACGGACGAAGACAATGCTCATCTTCGGCTTGAGGAGCTCGACGCCCTTGACGAAGTTCGGCTCATGGCGCAACAAAACCTGGAGGCTTACAAAGCAAAGATGACGCGCTCAAACGAGAGGTTGGCTAGGCCGAGAACATTTTGTCAAGGCGAACTTGTGCTAGTGGTCAAGAGACCTATGATCCCCAATCATGCCAAACGGGGGAAATTCGAGCCAAACTATGAGGGCCCATATATCATAGACAAAGTCTACCAAGGTGGGGCTTACTTGCTCATGAACATGCATGGAGAAAGACCCTTCAGGCCAATAAATGGCCGGTTCCTGAAAAAATACTACGCCTGACGAGTTACGGCCTAGGTTAATGATAGATGACGACGCCTATGTCCGCTCGCTATCTTCCCAATCCAAAACTCTATAAATAGTATCCGACGAAACCTTGCCTCGAAAACGTGTGACGGACCGAGATGTCCTAAAACTAACAACGGACCGAGATGTCCTAAAACTAATTACTGACCAAAACGTCGTTAAACAAACCGCAACATCCTAAGGCTGACGTAGTAAAAAAAAACGGTACGTCCAGAAGCGAAATGGGCACGGATGAAAACCCGAAAGGGCTCTGTGAGTAAAAACAGCAGGGCTACCGGCGAGTTTTATGAAAACCCGAGAGGGCGCAATCTCGTTAAAAGACACTTGCAAGGTTCTCTCGACCTTGTAAGGAGAAAATACCTGTGTGAGATCCTTATGACTCATAAAGGAGCAACACACTTAGGGATCCTCATGATTCTTAAGGAGAAAACGCACTTACGAGATCCTCATGACTCGTGAGGAGAATTCCCCTATGAGACCCTCACGGCTCATAGGATTCAAAAGCCTTAAGTTACAGGGATCTGAACCTATTCTTAAGCCATCACAACCCACATATTGCCCTACAAACGGTTCAATATTGACCCTTGTATACAATCCATGGGCACGAATAAACATTTCCTTAACAAAGTCCCACTAGCGACTAGGAATAAGTTCACACGACGAACGACCCTTGTATGTCCTCTCGACTTATAAGGAGAAAGCACTCTTGTGAGATCCCTACGACTTATAAGAGACCATACACTTAAGAATCCTCACGATTCTTAAGGAGAAAACACACCTATGAGATCCTCACGACTCGTAAGGAGAAATATCTTTATGAGACCCTTACGGCTCATGAAGTCAAAAGCCTTGGTCGACAGGATCTTAACCCTGTTTACTGAGCCACCTTTGTTTGAACCGAAAAAGGCAAATGATGATTCGCTCCTGGCAGTGTCCCAGTGGTAGCGATGCTGATACCTAAATCGGTATCAGATTCCAAATCCCATACTCACGAGAAAAAATCAGCGAGCCAAAAATGCATATGAAATAGTTGAAATGATGGGGCAACTTGCAATAAAATCAGCAAGTAAAAATATATGCATACAAAATAGCCGAAATGGTTGGGCAACTCGCAATAAAAAAAACAGCAAGTAAAAAGAAAAAAATAGCCGAAATGATTGGGCACCGCGAAAAATAGCCGAAATGATTGGGCAATCGCGACTTTCACGATACAAAAAACTGAAATGATAGAGCATCGCGGAAAGAAAACAAAAAAATATAATTCATATAAAATGAAACTTTTGCCCTACAGGTGAGTCCATGCTAACCCCTGTATATAATCCATGGGCATAAACAAAAAGGGGACCACATTTCCCCACTAGATCTTGTCAAAGAGAGAGTCAGATCTTGACGGCGACATCTGCATCCCAGAAGAACAACAACGGCATTCCTCCTCATTCCAGCAGGATTCGGACGCGACGTCAACAAAGCAGAGCCATGGCAAAGTCCTAATTCCAAGACTTCACGGTCTACAGACAACCTAGAGTCAACCAATGACCTCCCTGCCGGATCAACGCTCCGTTTCGGAAACAAGTCAACCGACCCCAGGGAAATCAGTGTCCTTGGCAAAACTTCGATTCAGGGAAATCAACATCCTTGACGAGAGCATCTTGATTCGCGTCGACCCGCAGAGAAATCAGTGTCTTTGCAGGAATACCTCGATTCGTCTCAACCCCAGGGTAATCAGTGTCCTTGGCAAAAATCTTGATTCAGGAAAATCAGCATCCTTGACGAGAGCATCTTGATTCGCGTTGACCTGCAGAGAAATCAGTGTCTTTGCAGGAATACCTCGATTCGTCTCAGCTCCAGGGAAATCAGTGTCCTTGGTAAAAACCTCGATTCAGGGAAATCAGCATCCTTGACGAGAGCATCTTGATTCGCGTCGACCCGCAGAGAAATCAGTGTCTTTGCAGGAATACCTCGATTCGTCTCAACCCCAGGGAAATCAGTGTCCTTGGCAAAAACCTCGATTCAGAGAAATCAGCGTTCTTGATGAGAGCATCTCGATTCATGTCGACCCGCAAGGAAATCAGTGTCTTTGCAGGAATCTCTCGATTCGTCTCAACTCCGAGGAAATCAGCGTCCTTGGAAAAAACCTCGATTCAGGGAAATCAGCATCCTTGATGAGAGCATCTCGATTCGCGTCGACCCGCAAGGAAATCAGTGTCTTTGCAGGAATCTCTCGATTCGTATCAACTCTGAGGATATCAACGTCCTTAGCAAAAACCTCGATGCAGGGAAATCAGTGTCCTTGACGAGAGCATCTTGATTCACGTCGACCCGCAAGGAAATCAGTGTCTTTGCAGGAATCTCTTGATTCGTCTCAACTCTGAGAAAATCAGCGTCCTTGGCAAAAATCTCGATTCAGGGAAATTAGCGTCCCTGACGAGAGCATCTCGATTCGCATCAACCCGCAGAGAAATCAATGTCTCTGCAGGAATATACGACGTCAGCAAAGCAGAGCCATGGCAGAGTCCCTAGTTCCAAGTCTCGACGGCCAAATCTACAGCCTGGAGACCCACAACAGCGTTCCTTCTCATTCCAGCAGGATTCAGACGCGACAATCAACCGCGGAGCCATGGCAAAGTCCCTAGTTCCAAATCTCGACGGTTCACAGACAACCTAAATACCACCTCGACATTCATCTCGTTACAGTAGGCGCAACGTCAGCAAAGCGGAGCCGCGACAAAGTTCCCACTTCCATGACTCGGTGGTGCATAGACAACCGAGAGTCAATCCTGACCCCATATGGCTAAAGTCAATCCTGACCCCGTATGGCTAAAGTCAACCCTGACCCCGTATGGCTAAAGTCAATCCTGACCCCATATGGCTAAAGTCAACCCCCTGACCCCGTGGAACACGACTAAAGTCAATCCTGACCCCGTGGAAAATGGCCAAAGTCAACCCTCGACCCCCCATCAAAGTAATGCTTTAATTCGGAAGCAGGTCAACTCATCAATCACTTATGAGTCCTCTCGACTTGTAAGGAAGAAAATTCTCTTGGGAGATCCTTACGACTCTCAAGAGAAAACACACTTAGGAATCCTCATGATTCCTAAAGAGAAAATACACCTATAGGATCCTCTCGACTTGTAGGGAGAAAAATCTTTATGAGACTCTCATGGCTCATAAAGTTGAAAAGTCTTAGGTGGCAGATCCTAACCCTGTCTTCTAAGCCATCACTGCCCTGCAAGGAGGTCGAGATGGACTATTCACGGGCCATACTCTCCCAAGTCGAATATCGACAAGGGGGAACAATCACTTATGAGTCCTCTCGACTTGTAAAGGAGAAAATTCTCTTATGAGATCTTTACGACTCTCAAGAGATAACGCGCTTAGGAGTCCTCACGACTCCTAAGAAGAAAATACACCTACGAGATCCCCACGACTCGTGGGGAGAAAAATCTTTATGAGACCCTCATGGCTCATAAAATTGAAGAGTCTTAGGTGGCAGATCCTAACCCTGTCTCCTAAGCCATCACTTCCTTGCAAAGAGGTCAAGATGGACTATTTACAGACCACATTTGCTAAAATTACATGCCAGAGAAATGGAGGTGCTACTCAAGAGTGCGTAAACCGCTCTGCGTCAAATCGAAATGAAAAGGCGTAACCTACAGACGTCAACCACATACTATGAATGACAGTAAGAAGAACATTTGATTCGCATCCAGTTAAGCGTTCGAAGCGTACCCATTTATGTATGTGCGAAAAAGGTTTAGTGCATAAAATAAACACGCGGAAACAAAAATTGTCTATTCATACTTCAGAAAATGCTTACAGTGATGAAAACGGTAAACAAAAACATCATTAAAATGTTTACAATGGCAAGACATCAAATCCAGGACATGGATTGAGAAATTCAAAAGTTAGGCCATCTAAAATGTTTCGGACCATTCTTGTATGCTTCCTCTCACGATCAAAAGCGTCAGGGTCCTCACTGATGTCCTCCGCCCTTCGATAGGCAGCGATTATCGTCGCCTGTTGAAAAGTTTGATGCAGAATATCAACAAGATTGTCTCGCCTTTTCTTTGAGATTGGGCCCATCAGATACACTGAGTGTACCTTATCTTCGGCGTCATCCAATGGTTTAAGTGGCATGCCATCATAGAATAAAGGAAGTGCTTCCCAAATCGCTCTCACAATGAGCTTCAAAAGAGCGGAACGACGAGGAAGCAGTCGACCATTGTATTCATCAAAGAGACGCATGATTTCGGCGCACTGAACGTTGGTAAACTCCTGGTTCTGGCAGTGGCCCGATGCGCGAATGTCTCCATAAGAAATAATCTCGACAAGATTATACAGATGAGCGGCCATAACGTCTAAAAAGGAAAATCAGTGAGAGTTTAGTGAGCAGACCGATTAAGAAAAAGCTTATTGAAACATACACGGGGATTTAAACAACTCTTGATATCCTCACGGAGAAAATAAGTTCTGATTAAGAGACCCAACAAATTCAAATTTGTGCAAATAAAGGAGAAATCCTAAAAAAGATTCTCATCTAATGAGAGACTCCTCAGGTTAAGGAGTTAAGCTCCTCGAGAGCAACGCTCTGCAGACAGGAGTGACACCTGTCAAAATCAATTATGAAGTGAATAAAATTCCCCAAAAATTCTAAAGAGCAATGTTTTGAGAAGATGATGGAGTAACCCATCAGAAACCCTAAAAGCAAAGCTTTTAATGAATTAAAAAATTTCATGATCTTCAAGATCCATGAACAAACTCCAAGAGTTCTTCATAAAAGATTAACAAATCTACACGATTTGAAAGAGCAAAACTTTGTTAATAAGTTAAGAAACCTTAAGAAAGATCTTTTTAGATCTATGAAGAGCAAAGCTCTATGGAGAAACCCTGAAAATCTATATGATTTGAAAAGAGCAAAGCACTGTTAATATGTGAAACCCCAGATTTGATCTTTACCTAAAATTTTTTTGACAGAGTTCTGTCTCTACGAGAGCTCTAAAAGAGAATTAATTCTCAAAAAATCAAGAAAGGAGATGAACATAGGTCATCTCAAAGACCAAAGGACCTATTTATAGGCAACTTCTGAGTTGATCCGATGGCAGAGATGCTTCCACCGTTGCACTCACGTGTAGGCCACATGAACGCAACGGCGGGGGGGGGGCATTTTTTCCCCCTAATTAGAGCAAAGCTCTGTTCAAATTTTGAAATTTGAAATGAAGCAGCGCTTCATGATAGCGCCAGCGCTAAGAGTCAAAGACTCTGTTGTAGCGCTCACGTGCAAAGCACGAGAGCGCTAGCGCTAGCAGCGCCAGCGCTGAGAGTCAAAGATAGTGCTCACATGCAAAGTACATGAGCGCTAGCGCTAAGAGCGCTGCATTTTAAGCCATGCACCACGTATAAAGCACGTGAGCGCTAGCGCTAAGAGCGCTGCACTCTAAGCAGCGCACCACGTGCAAAGCACGTGAGCGCTAGCAATAGAACAAATTGTTCTCAGCCCTTGGATCAAAGATCCAACGAACATGATTAAAAATCATCAATTGACCAGAATAAAATTCTGTTAAGAAAACATTCTTCAGATTCTTTCCAAACAGGAAAGATTATGCTCTGAAAATCAGAGCACCGTAGGATCAATGATCCAATGGTGATTAAAATCACCAAAATACAGAATAAATTCTATATGGGAAAAGATTTCCTAATCTTGTTAAAAACAAGAAGATTGTCTTCTGTAAAACAGAAGCTCTTGGATCAAAGATCCAATGGTGGGGAAATCCCCAAATCAATTAGAGAAAAGATCTCTTCAACTGATTCAATAAATCAGCCTTCACTATATAAAGGTCCCAAGACTTCAAGTCTGAAATAGAGGAACCCCCCCCTCCACAAACTTTGAGAAAGTCAGAGAGAAGAGCAAACTCTTAGCAGAAGAAGGATTTCTTCAAGGTAAAATAAAGAGATCAAAGCATCTCATCATAAAAAAGAACTTAGTTCTTATGCTAGATCATAGATCTTTAAGACAAATTGTCTTTCACAAAAGAGATCATAACATCTCATTTTAAAAAGGGGGGAGAATAATTCAATTCTCTTAGGGTCACAGATCCATAAAGGCAAAGCCTTTCACCAAAAAACATAAGAGATTGAAACATCTCCTATAAAATAAGAACTTTGTTCTTAGATCCATGAGACAAAGTCTCTTATAAGAGAGAATTTAATTCTCAGAGAGTAGAGTTGCCTAAAAAGAGCCCTAGCGATCCAATTAAATGAAGCGCTTCAGCGCTCCAAATCTAGCGCACAGTGTTGCAGATCCTTAGCGCTCCAAATTTAAAGAAGAGCTCTGCGCTCATTGACTGGCGCTCAGCGCCAAGTGCCCCACGTGCTCCTCACGTATGCGAAGCGCTCTGCGTTCATTGACCGGTGCTCAGTGCCAAGCGCGCCATATGCTCCTCACGTGTGTGCTACTTAAACAGAAGCACTTTGCGCTCTTTGACTGGCGCTCAACGCCAAGCGCGCCACGTGCTCCTCACGTGTGCGCTACTTAACAGAAGCGCTCTGCGCTCATTGACTGGCGCTCAACGTCAAGCACACCACGTGCTCCTCACGTGTGCGCTAAGAGAACATAAATTGTTATATAAATAAAGCCCCAGAGCTATGATGAGTGCTCAGCACTCAATAAAAGACAAAAAAACAATTGTCAGAAACTAAACCAATGCTCAGCATTTAACTGAATGGGCCGAGCCCAAGTTGGCCACAGATCCCTAATTCAGATTAATTGAGCCTATATGCTCATAAATCTTTGATCTTAGTCCCAAATTGGACTACAGATCTCCCAAACAATATTGGTTCAAGGGTACATCTCTTCACTATATATGTCGTTGTAATCCTTCAACGTCTTCAGAGAGGTGACGGGTCCCGACAACCAGACATTCCAAGGACCGTGGGGTCCTTAAACTCATGGACTATGATGTCCTTAAACTTTACAGACCATGATGTCTCTAAACTAGACCATGATGTTTTTAAACTCCATGGACTTTGATGTCCTTAAACTTATGGACCGCAATGTCCCTAAACTAAAACAATAGAGCCCAAATGCTCTTTTGTTGGATCTAAATGATCCTGTTAAGTAGATCTTAGTCTAAAATTAGACTGACGTATTCTTAACAAACGTTTAAGTTGATCTTAGTCTCAAATAAGATTAACGATCCTTAAACCCAACCCAAACCCAAATCTAAGAAAATACGGATTTGGACTAATCCACGCCCTACGGACGACAACATAAATTGGTCTCCGTGTACAATCCACGGGCAACCAAAAACAAAACAAACACCCATGACACGAAGTGACCAACTGAAAAAGGAGAAAGTGGTTACCGCGATGCAGTAGCGTAATTAACTGCAGGGGCTTGCGCCTGTAGGGAAGAGCGTCCCCACAATCAAAAACCCCTCAATGAGGGGGAATCTGATGAAGTCTGTTACATCGGCCGTATCCGTTTAAACCTTCGATACATGGTGCCATAAATCAACTTGGCATCTCCGGAGAGGTGGACGGATAGAACCAATTAGCATCTGCCCCCCAAAATTCAGGCCGGACGTCCCAACGTCCCGGTCGCGTCTTTCGGCGGCGAACAATATGCTACACACACACTGTCGGTAATTGTCATGACACGCACAACACATATACATATGTGCTATTGTATTGATTAGTGACATTGAGGCATTTATTCTTGTGCGATGGCGCATATGAAATATAGTTTGAATGCATACCAACATGCTTACACATATACCTTGCTATAACTACATGTTCACCTTTATATGATGTTGCGTTGGATTTTGGAGAAATTGGGAACGCCGTGATATATTTAATAACTTGATGCATTTAAATAGCGGTTTTCCCTTGATATGCTCATATTACTGTTTTATGTTGCATCATCATATTACATGGATTTACGCATTGAGATATGGATTTCATGTAATTTTCTGGATTTGAGAACCGTGGGGACATTTCAAGAAATGTTTATTGTTTGAAAACCCGGTTTCTCTTGTTATGATATTTCGATGTGTCCACCATGAGTGTTCTCGGTTCTGAGACTTGTGTTAGAGACCTGATGCGAGGAGTGGATGTGTCCGTTTGCGGGTTCATGGTGGACCCGGTATGGTACCCCGGGGCAAGAAAGGTATGTCGATGGATTAGCCGATGAGCCTGGCAGATGGACTAATACCTACCGGTGATAGTTCTGGACTCGACGGTTATCCAGAGGATATCGACCGGAGTCGTGAGATGGATATGGGTCGATTCGTACTACCGGAGCCCGCGGGCCGATCCGGGAAGACGGAGCCCCTGATATGTGGATTTACATGTCGATGCTGGACACGAGTATTTCATGATATTTCGAGTGTCGATGTTGGACACTCAGGTTCTATGAGATGTACAGATATGAGGGCTGATCCGAGTGATGGTGCCTGAGGATTTTGGGATTTGGGGTGTCGATGATGGACACCGGGGTTTTTCTATGCTGGTGATTTATGCATGAGGTTTATTATTTATCCCACACTCATGATTTATTTGATATGCATTTGATTCATGTAGATGTAGTACCCTGGTGGTGTACCTTGATCTTGATTGTTGCATATCCATATTGCCATACTTATGCTATCAGATTTCATGTGATAGATTTATCGCTGTTCATGCATACTTGCGATCACAGTATGATGTTATTTACTATTCACGAGTTGGAAACTCACCCCCGTTGTGCCACAGTGTTTTGCAGGCTTGACCCTCAGAGTAGTCGCGACTAGGCGTCTTATTGTACCTATTTCAGCTGATACCGCTACGGTTGGCTGTGAGGCCTTTTGCTATAGGTGGGTTTGCGGTTATCCGACGATGTTCGTAGTATATCTTTTGTATCTAGTACTCTCCATCTACCACCTTCATGTTTTGAATTAGAGACGAGTTGTGAGGATCCATGTTGTATATTCTTGTGACTCTGGGTGTTGTGCTCGTGTGAGCCGGCCTTTACTATGTTGATTATCCCTTTTATGCTGTTTCATTTATATTGTCTATTCCTTCGCTTCAACGTCGTATTTCTTCTTGTGGTGGTTGTTTCCGCCTTTGGGCGAGATTTGTTCCGGTGTGGGGATGCTATGTTTATCTTATGTTTGTACCCGTTTCGGGGCTAGTTTTTACAAAGGAGGTGCTGCCGAAATTTTTAAGAATACAAACTTGATATTTCCAAATGTTTCTATCTTTTACTTCTTATAATGATTTAGATTGCTGGGTTTTTGGTTTACTTAAATTGCGTTACGCCTGTTGATGTTACGTGGTCTAAGTGCTGGTTATGTGCCTAACTTGGGTCGTGACAAAGTTGGTATCAGAGCGTTAGGTTGTACCTTTCAGAGTGTAGAATGACCTTGTTATGATGGAGTAGGTAGCTTAAGCAGAGTGACGTAGCGTGTGTATGTTCCGCGGCATACTTACGACACGGTACTCCGCCTGAGTGACCTTCGGACTTATTGCTTGAAATTCCTTCCGTGATTATATACATCCTTGTGATTCAATTTCTATGTTCTTATCGAATCCTGTTTCCATTTCCAGCCTTTATGCCGCCGAAGACTACGATGGCACAGAGAGCGGCCACGGGAGCCGAGGTCAGAGTTGACTCGTTTGAGACGAGGATTGACCAGGGCAATACGCCCATTGTCCTGGGGCAGATTGATCCACCTTCGATGGACCGTATTGCTAGGCTTGAGGCCGGTGTACAGGATATGCGCCAGATGATGGGGACGTTGGTTGAGGCCAATCGAGCGCAGAGACAGGAGGTTGTTCCACCTGTTGCGGGGACCACGATGGTGCCTACTGTTCAGGCAGTTGTACCTGCAGCGACAGAGGTTATCACCGTATCATTATCTGAGTTCATGAGGCTGAAGCCTCCGGTTTTCATTGGCACCGATACAGCTGAGGATCCCCAGTCGTTTATCGATCGGATGGCCAGGATATTTCGTTCGCTGATATGCTCCGACGCGAGATGGGTAGAGTTCGCGAGTTTTCGTCTGGAGGGTTTGGCCCAGAAGTGGTGCGAGTCTTTAGAGAAGGGCAGAGCCGCAGGTCTTTCTCCTATGACCTGGGCTAAGTTCGTGACGGTGTTTCTTGCCCGTTTTCTTCCGCAGAGCGACAGGGATGCTCGGGCGCGCAGTTTCGAGTCGTTACACCAGACTCCGGGTATGACGGTGGCCGAGTATGATGTACAATTTACCAAGCTGTCTGTGTATGCTTCGTATTTGGTAGGTACTGAGGAGATGCGGGTCAAGAGGTTTGTTCGAGACCTGCTTACCCAGTTGTTCCTCGCTATCAGCGTACAACATTGTGACACGTATGCAGCAGCGGTGGACGCAGCCCTATTGGTTGAGGAGCGTCTTTCGGAGAAGTCGGTTGTTCCGGAATCGCAGAGGTTTCGTACTGGTGTATCAGCACGGAGACAGACGTTTAGACACCATGACAGATTCCATTCAGGTACTGGGGGTAGTAGAGGCTCGGGACGAGGCCAGTTATTTAGCTCTTATCCCCAGGAGGGTCAGCAGTTTTCATCTGGATGTTTCCGGTGTGGGAGTTTGTATCATCGAGTCAGAGATTGTACTGAGGCCCTTGAGGACGAGGCAGCTGTACCACATGTTACCTTACTACCTTCTCCACTTCAGAGAGCATTTCCTCTTATGCCTGTTGTTGCTCCGCCTTAGACTCATGCTCAGAGAGGTCATGGTCGCAGTGGTTTTGTTCTGAGAGGACGGGGTGGCAGAGGCGGAGATCAGCCAGTCGCCGGTAGAGGGCAGGCTCGGGTGTTTGCCTTGAATTATCAGGACGCGCAGGCGTCCAATGCAGTGGTTTCAAGTACTCTTTCTATATGTTCTTTTGATGCACACATTTTGTTTGATCCTGGATCTACGCACTCGTATGTTTCTACACACTTCGTGCCGAGGTTGGGCCGAGAGTCGTGTTTGCTAGATCAGCCGCTTGTTGTGATTACTCCTGTTGGCGATTCTTTTGTTGTGCGACATGTGTTTCGGTCGTGTGCCGTTCGGATTGGAGATAGAGATTCGTCCGTCTACTTGATCCTTCTAGATATGTTAGACTTCGATGTTCTCCTTGGCATGGACTGGTTAGCTGCTTGCTATGCGTCTGTGGACTGTCGTAAGAAGACAGTCAGTTTTAGTTTTCAGGGTGAGTCTGTTCGGGTTGTGCACGGGGACCGTGGTGCCGCCCCTCACAGTTTGATTTCAGCCCTTTGCGCTAGTCGGCTTTTAAGGAGAGGATGTCGGGGATTCTTGGCTTTCATTCGTGATACCGGAGCCACAGTAGAGTCGTTGGACCGGGTTCCTATCGTGCGAGAGTTTTTCAACATTTTTCCCGATGAGTTACCTAGTTTGCCGCCAGAGCGCGATATTGAATTTTGCATTGATCTGATTCCCGGTGCAGGGCCTATTTCTATACCGCCTTACTGGATGGCCCCGGCGGAGCTTAAAGAGCTTAAGGATCAATTGCAGGAGTTGCTTGATAGGGGACTTGTACGTCCGAGTGTTTCGCCTTGGGGAGCTCCTGTTCTGTTCGTCAGGAAGAAGGACGGCAGTTTGAGGCTGTGTGTTGATTATCGTCAATTGAACCGAGTTACGGTGCGGAATAGGTATCCTTTACCTCCCATTGACGATTTGTTTGATCAGCTCCAGGGTGCAAAACATTTTTCTAAGATTGATTTGCGATCGGGTTATCATCAGTTGCGGGTTCGGAATGATGACAATCCGAAGACTGCTTTTCGTACACGCTACGGGCATTATGAGTTTTTGGTGATGTCGTTCGGACTCACCAATGCCCCAGCAGCATTCATGGATCTGATGAACCGGATTTTCAGGCTGTTCCTCGACCAGTTTATTATTGTGTTTATTGATGACATTCTGGTCTACTCTAGGAGTCGAGAGGAGAATGAGCAGCACTTGAGAATTGCTTTGCAGACATTGAGAGAGCACCAGCTGTATGCTAAATTCTTAAAGTGCGTATTTTGACTTGATAGAGTTGACTTCCTGGGTCATGTGGTGACGGGAGACGGTATTGGTGTGGACCCGAGGAAGATCGAGGCTGTACAGTTTTGGCCCAGACCTGTATCTGTGACAGAGTTCCGCAGCTTTTTAGGATTAGCTGGGTATTACCGCCGTTTCGTGAAGGATTTCTCGAGTATCGCTGCAGCGTTGACCAGACTAACCCGGAAGGGGGTTCATTTTCTTTGGACTGATGCATGTGAGCAGAGTTTTCAGCAGTTGAAGACTCGGTTGACGACTGCACCAGTTCTATCTTTGCCTTCTGGATCGGGTGGCTTTTTCGTTTACTGTGATGCTTCTCGAGTGGGCCTCGGTTGTGTACTGATGCAACATGATAGAGTGATTGCTTATGCTTCTAGGCAGCTGAAGAAGCACGAGCAGAATTATCCCACTCACGATCTTGAGATGGCCGCGGTGGTCTTTGCGCTAAAGATTTGGAGACACTACTTGTACGGGGAGTCGTGTCAAATTTTCACAGACCACAAGAGCTTGAAGTACATCTTCCAGCAGCGGGACCTGAATCTGAGATAGCGCCGGTAGATGGAGCTTGTGAAGGATTATGATTGTGAGATCCTTTATCACCCGAGCAAGGCGAATGTGGTAGCTGATGCTTTGAGTCGTAGGCCCGGGGGTAGCTTGTCCCAGTTGAGCGCAGTTCAGAGACAGTCTTCTGCAGATTAGCAGATTTTGTGCGATGGTAGAGTACAGTTTGAGTTCACTTCCACTGGGGGACAGCTTGCTCACGTCCACGTCCGTCCACTTCTACTTGATCGTATTCGTGAGGTGCAGCCCAGTGATGTCCGTTTGTCTGATATTTTTGAGCTGGTTCGATAGGGTATAGAGTCGGTGTTCATGATTGATGACTAGGGTGTGCTACGTTACGGGACTCGGTTGTGTGTACCAGATACCGATGGGTCGAGGTGCGAGATCCTAGAGCAGGGACATCAGTCAGCCTTTAGCGTTCATCCAGGTTCCACCAAGATATACCGTGACTTGAGAGACATTTACCGGTGGGAAGGGATGAAGCGCGATGTTTCGGACTTCGTTTCGAGGTGCCTGACTTGTCAGCAAGTCAAGGCTGAGCATCAGAGACCGGCTGGAGAGTTGCAGCCTTTACCCATTCCTGAGTGGAAATGGGAGCAGATTTCCATAGACTTTGTTATGGGTCTACCCAGGGCCAGTCGGGGGTATGACTCCATTTGGGTGATTGTTGACCGGTTGACGAAAGTGGCTCACTTCCTTCCAGTAAAGACCACTTTCGGCTATGCTTAGTAGGCTCAGTTGTACATAGATGAGATTGCGTGTTTGCACAGCGTTCCTGCATGCATCGTATCCGACAGAGTCACCCAGTTTACTAGCCATCTTTGGCAGAAGCTTCAGGAATCTTTGGGTACCCGGTTGAGTTTTAGCACCGCTTTCCATCCGCAGATCGATGGTCAGTCAGAACGGACTATACAGACTCTGGAGGATATGCTTCGTGCGTGTGTGCTTGATTTTGGTGGAAGTTGGGATCGTCACCTGCCGTTGATTGAGTTCTCCTACAACAACAGCTTTCAGGAGACTATTCAGATGGCACCGTTTGAGGCTTTGTATGGTAGAAAGTGTCGATCGCCAGTCTGTTGGACTGAACTCAGCGAGAGTAGGATTTTGGGACCCCAGCTAGTTCAGGAGACTACGGAGAAGATCCAACTGATTCGGGACAGGATGTGAGCAGCCCAGTGCAGACAGAAGTCTTATGCCGACCATCGTCGTCGCAGACTTGAGTTCGCAGTAGTGGATCATGTATTCCTGCGGATTTCTCTGATGAAGGTGGTGATGAGATTTGGGAAAAGGGGAAGCTTAGTCCCAGATTGTAGGTCCTTTCGAGATCCTTGAGCGAGTGGGTACCATTGCCTATCGTTTGGTGTTCCCACCTAGTTTTTCGGATGTTCACATCGTATTCTATGTGTCGATACTTCGTAGATACCTTCATGATCCTTCTCACATGATTCAGCACCAGACCGTTCAGCTTGAGCCCGATCTTTCGTTTACCGAGAAGCTGGTAGTTATATTGGATCGGCAGGTGAAGAAACTTCGATCAAAGGTCTTGCCATCTGTGAAGGTTCTTTAGCGTAGCCCAACTGGTGAGGAGATCACTTGGGAGGCCGAGGATGAGATGCGGAAGAAATTCCCTCATCTCTTTGAAGCTACACTTAGTAAGAATTTTAAATTTGGGGATGAATTTCTTTAAGGGGGAGATTGTAACACCTTAGACCGCGATTAGTGTTAATTAAGCGATAATGCGAGTTTTTAATTAAAAGATTACCAAAATAGTTTTCTCGCATTTTATAACAATTAATTAATATTTTATTATTATTTGTTTTGTTTTGCACACACTTGTGCATGTTAATGTGAGGGTTAGTTAGTGTTATTCTTGTTAAGTAGCCATGGCACCTTAAGCTAATTCTTGCCATATTAACCTTACACTTAGCATTGTTGTGAAGAGTTATCTTCTTGTTTTGGATTGAGGAGAGGTGGTTAGGTGAGTCATGGAGGGCATTAATGCTAGCATTGATGAGGACAGGGAGAGAGTAAGTGTAAGGCTAAAACTCACCCTACACTCACCATCTCATACTTATCTCAATTCATCTCTCATTCTCACTTCACTCTCTCTATTTCTTAATTATTCTTCATCTCTTCTACTCTCAACTGAAACCCACACCACTTCATCACAAAACCTTGCAAAAACTTCATTAAATCCCACTAAAACCCTTCTCAAGTCTTGATTTAGCCACTAAGATGGCTTGGAGCTTGGAAAGATTGGATTTTTGATCAAGAGTGGATAGGTATAACCTCTAAACTGTTAATTAGGTGGTTATATTGTTGTGTTGCCTTGTAGTTGTGGTTTAGAACACTAAAGGTATAGTTTTGTGCATATATCATATTTTTAGTGTCATTATGGAGTCTCTGTGATCTGCTGTGATTCCGAGTGTATACTGGAAAATCTAGCAATGTAGTAGTGATGTACTAGTGACCCTGAGTGTACACCTGAAGCACGAACCCCACCTGGGCGGTTTTGGCCGGTGACAATAGGAAGAAATCCGGCGAGTTCGGTCTTTTGGGGGAGTTGGGGCTTGGGTTTTGTAGGGTAGCTGTCTTCAGTTGTTTAGAAGTGTTTGGTACTACTTGATTTTTATGTTTTTTCAGTATACAAAATTTGGGATCACTTTTCTATAATCTAGTGTTTTTACTACGCGTGTTACGTTATCCGACACGGTTCGTGATCTTATGTATTTGCTGCACCTGGGTTAGTTTTTGGATGTCGCTACACACGTTAGCCACTAGACGGACACTTGAGAGTTGGATTGGAGTTGGTGCGTCGGTCAAACGTAGTTTGTACGTGATATTGGTCGATTTCTGAGATTTGCACTTATTATGTTTTGTGTTAATAGGATCGCAGGCGAGGACTTCGAACGCTGTGAAGAAAGGGAAATAGGTGATTGGATTTACCTAGCTCGAGATCGTCGGTGAGTAGATTTAACATTTAAGGAGAAATCGCCTGTATGGCGTTAAGCGTCAGGGCTAGATATGATATGATATTAGCCGCATATTTATATGCACATATAGAGATGGTGCATGAACTTCATTGCATATTATTACTTGTTGTGTCTGGACTTGTACCCCTTCGGACACTGCACTATTATTGACAGTTCATGTTGCACGAGTACTAATTGTATGCTACACACACACTGTCGGTAATTACCATGACACGCACAACACATACACAGATATGACATTGTATTGATTAGTGACATTGAGGCATTTATTCTTATGCAATGGCGCATATAAAATATAGTTTGAATGCATACCTACATGCTTACACATATACCTTGCTATAGCTACATGTTCACCTTTATATGATGTTGCGTTGGATTCTGGAGAAATTGGGAACACCATGATATATTTAATAACTTGATGCATTTAAATAGCGGTTTTCTCTTGATATGCTCATATTACTGTTCTATGTTGCATACATCATATTACATGGTTTTACGCATTGAGATATGGATTTCATGTGATTTTCTGGATTTGAGAACCGTGGGGATATTTCAAGAAATGTGTATTGTTTGAAAACCCAGTTTCTCTTGTTATGATATTTCGATGCTTCCACCATGAGTGTTCTCGGTTCTGAGACTTGTGTTAGAGACCCGATGAGAGGAGTGGATGTGGCCATTTGCGGGTTCATGGTGGACCTGGTATGGTACCCCGGGGCAAGAAAGGTATGTCGATGGATTAGCCGATGAGCCTGGCAGAGGGACTACTACCTACCGGTGTTAGTTTTGGACTCGGAGGTTATCCAGAGGATATCGACGGAGTCGTGAGATGGATATGGGCCGATTCGTACTGCCGGAGCCCGCGGGCCGATCCGGGAAGACGGAGCCCCTGATATGTGGATTTACGTATCGATGCTGGACACGAGTATTTCATGATGTTTCTAGTGTCGATGTTGGACACTCAGGTTCCATGAGATGTACAGATATGAGGGCCGATCCGAGTGACTGCGCCTGACGATTTTGGGATTTGGGGCGTCGATGATGGACACCGAGGTTTTTCCATGCCGGTGATTTGTGCATGAGGTTTATTATTTATCCCACACTCAGGATTTATTTGATATGCATTTGATTCATGTAGATGTAGTACCCCGGTGGTGTACCTTGATCTTGATTGTTGCATATCCATATTGCCATACTTATGCTGCCAGATTTCATATGATAGATTTATCGCTGTTCGTGTATACTTGCGATCATAGTATGATGTTATTTACTATTCACGAGTTGGCAACTCACCCCCGTCGTGCCACAGTGATTTGCAGGCTTGACCCTCAGATTAGTCGTGGCAGGGCGTCTTATTGTACCTATTTCAGCGGATACCCTACGGTTAGCTGTGAGGCCTTTTGCTATAGGTGGGTTTGCGGTTATCCGATGATGTTCGTAGTATATCTTTTGTATCTAGTACTCTCCATCTACCACCTTCATGTTTTGACTTAGAGACGAGCTGTGAGGATCGATGTTGTATATTCTTGTGACTCTAGGTGTCGTGCTCGTGTGAGCCGGCTTTTACTATGTTGATTATCCCTTTTATGCTGTTTTATTTATATCGTCTATTCCTTCGCTTCGGTATCGTATTTCTTCTTGTGGTGGTTGTTTCCGCCTTTGGGCGAGATTTGCTCCCGTGTGGGGATCCTATACTTATCTTATATTTGTACCCGTTTCGGGGCTAGTTTTTACAAAGGAGGTGCTGCCGAAATTTTTAAGAATACAAACTTGAGATTTCCAAATGTTTCTATCTTTTACTTCTTGTAATGGTTTAGATTGCTGGGTTTTCGGTTTACTTAAATTGCGTTACGCCTGTTGACGTTATGTGGTCTAAGTGCCGGTCATATGCCTAACTTGGGTCGTGACAACAATCATCAAATTCCTTTTTCAATCGATATAATTTGATCCAATCAGTTTATAGTCATCAAGTAATTTTCCAAACGGACTATACTTAGCCATCTACACATAAAGGATAACAATATTATAAGTAACTTAATTCATATATTTATAGTTGCACAATCATCACTAGAGTTTATTTTAAATAATATTTTTGCTATCAGTGTTTCTCTCATGCATCTATTAGTGAACAGGAAATCCAAATTTATTCGTACTTTTTCAGATTGTCAAAATAAAACAAGAACAAATAAGGTATGATACAATATATCCAATTATCTATATAACTTTCCTTTTATTCGGTTTATTAATGTATAACATTGCTCTACTATTATAGCGAGATTACTACATCATCAACCAAGTGTGGACCCACCATTCCGACTCCGTATATAAAAAAGGTTGCACCTCCTATTGTAGATAAGTGTTCCTATTAAAGATAACGAATTTTGCATCTTTATGTAAGATATGCGTAAGGTGAGTAGTTTACCAAATCCTATCCTGTCCGGTTTCGAATAAGTTAAAATATTTGTCTTAAATACATCCCTACGATGGAAAGCTTTTAGATCTAAATTTCATAAATTATAAATCTATCTACACTTGTATACTACTATTGTAAAATTAATTGAAAGAACATTGAATTTATATGTTTAACAAAACAATTTTAATTATTATTGTAATGTCATCAATTTAATTCATAATTAAACAAATGATAATCCACATAATAATCCATAACAATTTATGAAGTTTTGGAACCTATTCCATAAACATATTATTTATCCAATATAAATTTTATGAAAGATGCAATATCATAACAAACTAATCACAAAATTAGTTAAAGTATTTTTCATTAAAGAAAAACATATAAATCTTATTTATATCATGTAAAGTGACTGACATTGTAATTTCAGTAACTTACAGGGTTACTAGATAATTATCCAAGCCTATTTCACATAATAAAGGTCTTGAATCAAATTAATAATCATCCAGGGGCCTTTGTAATATTTTAATCATATTAAAAGTTTCTGAAACAAATTAATAATGATTCAGGGTCATGGAAATAATTTTCCAGATCTTTGTTACACATGCAGTCACGGGATGGAGCATTATGTTATCGGGTTGGGTTTCTTTAAACCCGACCCATTAAGCTTCACATGGGAAGGCGGCAATAGTTGCTGCCTTTTCCTCCGTTGCCGCCACTTGGGGTGGCGGTGTTCATATCATAATTTTGCATTATTATATTCCCCATTCTTCATCATTTTACAAATAAATAGGCGCTTTTGATCCATGTCTGTTGAATAGTTGCAGGTTACAGGTTCTCGGAACAATACAGTGAAAATGGTAAAAAGACGCTACAAAAGTGAGACTACGACCAATAAATAGAAGAGTCGTTATGATGCCGCCTACAGTTTAAGGAACAAGTGAAGATCAATGAACATTTCAATTGCGCAAGGTACGAAGGTAGCACAAAGATTCAAGACTTCAACGCAAAGCGAACGGTAAAAGTCCACAACATTCTGCATTGTGGAAATCTGGAAGAAACTAGAAAACATTCTGAAGAACCAAGTGAAGAAAAGTCAAGGAAAAAGCAACATGAAGTATACCTGAGAAACAGAGCCCAAGAGCCTCCAAGATGGCCGCGGATCCGCGGCCAAACAAGGCATATGGCCGCAGATCCGCGGCCGTGCTGAGCACGTGTCGGTGCATTTTGACGATGGGTGGCGGTGCGTTGACCAGGCTTCTCAGGGTAGTTTTGTAAATTTAGATATGGATCAGATGTAAACCCTAGGGTTTCTATTCTCTATAAATAGGAACCATACAGCTCTTTTTGGAGCATGCCTCTTTTTATTTATCTAGTTTAGAATTTTTATTCCCTGTAATTGTTGAAGAGTGCATCAAATAAAAAAGTAAGTTTCTTTTCTGCCCTAGTTATTTCTCTAGCAATTTTATTTCTCTGCCGTAGTTATAAATTTTTTTATCTGCCATAGTTGTTAAATTAAAACTAAAATAAAAAAATGAACCCGTTTATCAATTCCCTAATGAGTGAGTAGTTCCTCACTTGTCAGAGTTAGGTTTGGGGAAGGTTTGAGAGATGAAAATCTCTCACCCCTTTCTTGCCCGTTATACATTTTAAAATAGGACTCTATGCATACATACACACACCGCTCACTACAGCACCCTATCCTACGAGGTAGCGGTGATACCATAGTTAAAGACCGGTCGTGTATGATTTCCATGGAGGTTAGGGTAAGAGTTAAGAAAGGACGGATAAGGACCAAGAGGAAGAAACCTAGTTTCTTCCCGATCGTGCTAATCCCTTTTGTTAACTATTACCTTAACACCTGAAAAGTAAAGTTCTTAATTAGGGCATAGAAAGCGGTGAGAATAATTGATTTTCCAAACTAACCTAAACCTAACCCTAGCAAGGTTTTAATCCTAATCAAACTCAACTTTAGTTTTTATTGATAATCAAACCTACCACAATTGGAACTGACTTGTTAGAACAACTAGAAAATATACAAAATCCCTGTGGACCGACCCGTATTCAACCGGCTAGCTACCAAGCGACACCGTTCTTGATTGCGGTTAATTCTTTGATCACAAATAGCATAAGCACTAAATATCAGACAAAATCAAATGGCGCCGTTGCCGGGGATGGCGTAGTTATTTTCTTTTTGTAATTTCGGGTTAATTAAAAATTAAAAAAAATCATAAAAATTGAAAAATATAAAAAATGAATTTTTTTATCATCTTGTTATTTTTTGAAGGGTTTTCGTTCGAATTGTGCAGGATCGAAAAGACGAACAGATTCAGATCTGGAAAAATCCAGTGAGAAAAACAACAAACAGCATATCTGAACAAACAGAGAAGAACCACAACAGAGAAACAGAAGAATTTTGGAGATCTGAACCGACTAGTCAACCGCGGAACCGCTGCTACTACTTGCTTTTGACCGCTCTTCCGCCGCGGCTTGCTGACGTCAGCAAGCCAAAACTTCTCTGTAAGTTTCTTTTCCTCTTTTCTACCCTCTGTATTGCTCTGAAAAATTTACCTGCAGGGTTCTTTGCGCAAAACTTCTCCCCCTTCTCTAATAACTTGATTTTGTGCAGGATTCTTTGCGCCGCAATAAAAGAAAAAAAATTTGGCAAGTGTTTTGTGTGTTTACTGCTTTGCATTTTTAAAACGGACTTTTAAGGGTCTATAACACCAATCCATATTGGGTGGGGATTTCATTACCCTTCCTAGGACCCCAAAAATCATAAAAAGCATTCGCATCAACCTTCGAGTTAAGTAAAAAAATATTAGACTCAGCCTATAAGGACTGTCGCGCTCGTTAGGACAAAGGAAAAGTTGTAGGCATCGGTCGTTTATCTATACTAGACTTTGTGGTGCCTAAGCTAGACAATGTGGGAAAGGTAATTTTAAAAGGCTCGTCTCACGGTGATTCGTGAGCGAATCCCTCCTTTCTTTACTTGTGCTTATCTGACCACAATTGGCGGTGAAGAGGCAAATTGAGGATCTCACAACTTGCCTTTTGGAACAGTTAGGAGCAGTCTAGTTGACTTAGGAGACCCTAGCTCTAGGCTTGATTGTGCATATTGTGATTGTTTGAACGTGTGTCTAAGCTCCTTATAAAAATCTTTTGCAAAAACTCCTTAGAAAAAAACACAAAACAGAAAATTTTACAAAAAGACTTGCCAATTTTGTCGCTAGAAATCCACTGCACCCCATTTTCTTCCATTGACGTTTTCTTACCCCCACCTTCTGTTTTTACCTTTTGACTACACTACACCTCTTTAGTGTATGTCCAGTTGGACTAGGGACACTAGCGCTCGTTTAGTCCGTGTCTCGTTAGTACCGACTGACGACGCTTTCGACTCCGAAGTCGAAATTCCATCAATTTCTTTACCTTCATCTTCAAATTCATCATCTTTTAAGGAGATGTCGGGATTCAATCCTAACAACCCCTTACCCGCGGGACTGATTCCACCTCCACTAGGTGCGAATAACCCACAACACCCACCTGTCGAAGCTCCCCAACGAATCGCGCTCCAGGATCTTTTCTATCCCATCCGCACCGCACTTCCCACTTGTCTTTCACTTCCACCGGTTAATGGGAATAACTTTGAAATTAAACCCCACTTCATCAATATGTTGCCTAAATTTCACGGGTTGGAATCCGAAGATGCCTACATCTTCATTAACAAATTCCAGAATGTTTGTGCAATGATGAAGACCACACAACTTTCTGATGATGCTATAAGGCTACGTGTCATTCCATTCACTTTATGTGACCTAGCTGAAAAGTGGTTATATAGTACAACATCACACTCCATAAAAAAATAGGAAAAGTTTGTTAAGGCTTTTCTAAAAAAGTTTTACCTACACCACAAGACCGCGAGAATTCGCAACGAAATTATTCAATTTTCCCAGCTTCCTTCCGAACATTTTTGGAAGTGTTTTGAAAGATTTAAGGACCTCCTTGTTCAGTGCCCTCACCACGGTATCGAGAATTGGCAACTTTGCCAAAGTTTATACGAATGACTGAACCCAGCAACTAAGCAGTTGTTGGAAACCATTTGTCAAGGTCACTTTCTTACAAAATCTAGTGAGGAAGCTTGGCAATTTCTCGACGATCTTACTGAACAAACACTTCAGTGGGAAAGCACTAAGACCACCTCATCTACTTCATCAGGTCAATCTAGGGCTGGCATACATCAACTTGATATGTCGATTGCAATGAAGGACGAAATGGCCGCACTCACGAAAAAACTAGAAGCAATTTAGAGCAAATTCTCATCGCCTTCTCCTGCCCCAGCTTTACCTCCACGCACTATTTGTGCTTGTTGTTCGGATCCGTCCCATCTTACTGAAGAGTGTTCTTACAATCCACCTGTTCAAGGACAAGATCAAGTCAATGCTGCCTTTCAGCAAAGACAAAGAAATGATCCATACTCTTCAACTTATAATCCTGGTTGGAGGAGCCACCCAAATTTTGCTTGGAATCAAAATCAACAACAATTCCAAGGCAATAACAACTTTCAAAGGCCTCCTCCACAACAACAAGCCCCTCAACAAACTCAATATCAGCAATCTTTCCAATCCTAACCTTACGCAAACCAAATGAACAATTTTGTACCCAACAACTCTTATCCTCAAAACAATTTTGTTCAGCCGAATAACGATAAGGTTTCCTCGCCAGAACGAAGTTTGGATGCGTTTTTAAAACAATCTACACAATCCTCAGCAAGGTTGGAGTCTTCCATTCAGTCTTTGGTGCAAAACAGTGCTTCACATGATCAGGGCATCAAATCAATTGAGACCCAAATTGCACAACTGAATGCTGCGTTAAGCGAGCGAGAAAAAGGAAAGCTTCCGTCTCAACCATTGCCAAATCCCGGTCACACACACAACGTACATGTTTCTTATAAACAACAAAATCATAATGTAAATGCTGTGACCACGTTGAGATCTGGAAAAGTGTTGCACAATAATGTGGGTATTGATGATGAAACCCCGGCCGCCGCTTCTACTTCTTCTTCTTCATCTTCTTCATCATCTTTTTCTTTGTCAGAGCCTGTTCTTCATTCTTCACAAGGCTCTACTTTTTCTAATTCGAACGGACCCACATCTCACTCCACGATAACACCAACACTGGGATCCGTTCCAACTCCGCAGTCTACTCCACAAGCATTGGACTCAACCACTTTTCAAAATGTTCCATTTCCAAACCGGTTGAGATCCAATAAATAAACTCCACAAATGGAGAAGATTGTGGAGTTATTCAAATAAGTTAGCATTAACATACCTCTCTTGGATGCAATCCAACAAGTCCCTTCTTACGCTAAAATCTTAAAGGACTTATGCACCAAGAAGAGGAAGTCACAGGTACCCAAGAAAGTTTTCATGGCTAGTGCTGTAAGTGATGCTCTTACCCAACCCTTACCCCAAAAACATAAGGACCCTGGCTGTCCTACAATTTCAATAACAATTGGGGATAAGAACATTAATCGCGCACTTCTAGATTTTGGTGCTAGTGTTAATTTGCTACCCTATTCAGTATATGATCAATTAGGCGTTGGAGAGCTTAAACCCACACATTGTACTCTTCAAATGGCCGACCGATCCATCACCCATCCTAGGGGTGAGTTAGAGGATGTGTTAATCAAAGTAGGGGACTTCATTTTCCCCGTTGATTTCATTGTTATGGACACACAGTCTGTAACTAACCCCGGAGTCAAATTTCGGTGATACTCGGTCGACCATTCCTTGCGACTTCTAATGCTGTGATCAATTGTCGAAATGGTTCGATGAACCTATCTTTTGGAAATATGACAATTGAACTCAGCGTTTTTAAGTTGGGGAATCAGCCCTCCGAATGCTAGTATACTTGATGTTTGCTCGATCCAAGAGATCACGCAGGAGGACCGTGAGCTCGAAAAATTTCTGTTCGATCACAGCAGTTTTGACGCCACTAGTGCGTTCCTCCTTGAATCTGACACAACTTTTACACCCGATAACGATTACGAGTGTTTCACTTTTTTGGACGATTTTGAAGACTCACCACCCGAGTTTGAGTCCTTTGAATTTTCGGATGAGTTAGCTGAACCATCCGACTCGGTTGCTTACACTCGCTTTGAACCATTGATGGAATCTTTTGAGTTCGAGACAGTTTCACCAATTTTACCCTCAATTGTTTCACCTCCAAAACTCAAACTCAAGCTATTTCCGTCTCACCTTAAATACGCTTACCTAGGTGAGAATGAGACCCTTCCTGTTATCATATCGGCATCTCTAGCCCTCGAGCAAGAGAAAGCCCTTTTAACGGTCTTACAAAATAATCGGTAAGCTTTTGGCTGGACTATGGTGGACATCAAGGGGATTAGTCCCCTCATAGTTGAACATCATATACATATGATGGATGATGCCAAGCCAGTAAGGGATCCACAGAGATGCCTCAAACCCATAATGAATGAGGCTATTAAAAAGGAGATTGTGAAATGTCTTGATAGTGGTATCATTTATCCTATTTCTGATAGCCAGTGGGTTAGCCCCATTCATGTTGTCCCAAAGAAATCGGGCATAATGGTCATAACCAATGAGGCGAATGAGTTAATACCTACTCGCACCCAAACTGGGTGGCGAGTTTACATCGATTATAGAAAACTCAACGCTGCGACAAGGAAAGACCACTTTCCATTACCTTTCATTGACCAAATACTAGAACGATTGGCTGGGCATGAATTTTACTGCTTTCTGGATGGCTACTCCGGCTATAATCAAGTTCCCATCGCCGAGAAGGATCAAGACAAGACCACATTTACTTGTCCTTTCGGTACATTCGCTTACCGTCGCATGCCCTTTGGGTTATGCAATGCACCCGCTACTTTCCAGCGGTGTATGATGGGGATCTTTTCAGACATGGTGGAAAATTTTTTGGAGATTTTTATGGATGATTTTTCCATTTTCGGAGACTCCTTTGATGAGTGTTTGCTACACTTAGACGCAGTTCTTACCCGCTGTAGGGATAAGAACCTCACTTTAAATTGGGAGAAATGCCACTTTATGGTACAAGAAGGTATTGTCTTAGGACATATCATCTCGCAAAACGGCATTGAGGTTGATAAAGCCAAGATTGAAGTCATTTCCAATCTTCTTCCTCCCAAGTGCGTCAAAGACATCCGAGCCTTTCTTGGCCATGCCGATTTTTATAGACGGTTCATCAAGGATTTTAGCAAGATAGCTAGACCCTTGACTCTTTTGTTGGCCAAGGACACAACTTTTGATTTTGACTCAAGCTGCATAAAGGCATTCGAGTCATTGAAACACTCACTTATTTCTGCGCCCATTCTTTCATCTCTAGACTGGACCCATCCATTTGAAATTATGTGCGATGCATCTGATTTCGCCATTGGTGCTGTCCTTGGACAACACATAAATAAGATGCCGCACGTAATTTATTATGCTAGCCGAACATTAAATGATGCCCAATTAAATTACACAACAACTGAAAAAGAATTCTTAGCCGTTGTGTTTGCACTAGAAAAATTCAGGCCCTATTTAATCGGCTCTCTAGTGATTGTTTACACGGACCACTCAGCTCTTCGCCATCTTTTCGTGAAGAAGGATGCTAAATCTCGGTTAATGCATTGGATCCTCTTGCTACAAGAGTTTGACCTTGTCATACGAGACAAGAGAGGATGTGAAAATATAGTCGCCGACCACCTTTCACGACTCCCTTCTTCTCCTACACTTCAAATTCCTATTAAAGACGTTTTTCCCGATGAGCAGCTCTTAACTGTGTCATGCGAATCTTGGTTCGCTGATATCGTAAATTATTTGGCCACCGGACTGATACCAAACGATTGGTCGAAACAGGATAAACTCTGATTCTTGTCCGAAGTAAAACATTTTTACTGGGATGAACCGTATCTCTTTAAATACTGTTCTGACCAAATCATTCGTCGGTGTGTCCCCGACAACGAGTTTAAGAGTGTGCTGTCATTCTGCCACGATCAAGCGTGTGGCGGGCATTTTGGCCCCAAGAAGACAGCAGAAAAAATCTTGCAGTGTGGCTTCTACTGGCCATGACTTTTTAAAGATGCATACGAATACTGTAAGACATGCTCCCGGTGCCAACACTTGGGCCGGATATCTCGGAGAAATGAAATGCCGCTCCAACCAATTTTGGTTGTTGAGATTTTTGATGTTTGGAGAATAGACTTCATGGGACCATTTCCCAATTCTTTTGGGAACATGTACATTCTACTTGCTGTTGACTATGTTTCAAAATGGGTCGAGGCTGTGCCCAGCCGAACGAATGACAACAAGGTTGTCATTAGATTTCTTAAAGAAAACATTTTTACTCGGTTTGGGCATCCTCGCGCGATTATCAAAGATAATGGATCTCACTTTTGTAATAGGACTTTCGAGTCCTTAATGCGCAAATACTCCATTACTCACAAACTATCAACACCATATCATCCCCAAACTTGTGGGCAAGCCGAGATTTCAAATCGGCAAATTAAACAAATATTGGAGAAAACAGTTTCCAAAAACCGGAAAGATTGGTCATCAAAACTGATTGATGTACTATGGGCATTCCGTACTGCTTATAAGACCGATCTTGGCATGTCTCCATACAGGCTTGTTTATGGGAAGGCTTGCCACCTTCCAGTTGAAATAGAGCACAAGGCATTTTGGGCAATCAAAGAGTTGAACCTATCATTAGGAGATGCGGGCAGCAATAGAAAGCTGCAATTAAATGAATTAGATGAGCTGCGGGATGAGGCCTATGAGAACGCAGTAATTGTTAAAAACCGAACGAAGGTGTTCCACGAAAAACACCTTATGCGCAAGACTTTCAAACCTGGTCAACAGGTTTTGCTTACGATACTCGGTTACATTTCCATCCCGGCAAGCTCAAATCTCGATGGAAATGACCATTTTTGGTACGCACCGTATATCCGCACGGTGCAGTAGATCTAGAAAACCCGGAGGAAGGTACACTGTTTAAAGTAAACGGACATCGACTTAAACCGTTCCTCACCGCGGACCTGTCGGAGGAGCTTCTGTTTTTGCAGGAGCCGATTTATATTGACTGATCTTCCTCCATCTACCCCAAATTTTCGATCATCTAGCCAAAATATTGTTTTAAACAAGTTTGGGGGTATGTATCATTTGTAATTATATAAATACAAAATAACATAAAAAAATAAAAAATCGAAAATAATTTTTTTGGGTATTTTTGTAAATTTCCAGATTTAATAAATAAAATAAATATAAAATTTTTATTTGCAAATAATTTTCTCTTTTTAGAGGGGTTTATTTACAAATAACCAACACACTTTCCCCTTATAAATAATACCCCGACCCCCTCTGTTTTACAAACCCTAAAATTTCATCTTCTAAAAACCCTAGCCGCCGCCGCACCAAAGTTCTGCAGCGAGAGCCCTCCAATCCGCCGCCTTTCCGCCGCAGGAACCCCCTTCTGGCCGCGCTTCCGCCGCGAGTTGGAGACATCTCCCTCTGATTTTCTCAGAGGCGGTTTGCATCTCTTTTTCCCTCTCTGTTTAATTTTCTAGATCTGTAGATTATCTGTGATGGCACCAAGTATGCAGTTAGAACGTGATTTCTCACAGATCTTCTCACACACGATATATGAGAGTTACTTTGCTAATGAAATTGTACGTAGGGGCTGGAACTTTTTAATATATAATCACCAAAATTCTTACGCCTTTCCAGATCTAGTCACTCATTTTTATGAGTGCATGGAAGACGGCTGTCTCGCACAATATGGCTTTATCAAATTACTGTAGGGTGAGAGGGAGATAATTATTGATAGAGACTTCATACATGAAGTCACTTTAATCCCTAGGATACCTGTTCATGATCAACCACTTCAGTTTGAAGATTACATGCCCTTAATGGGTAATGATTGCTCGAGGGAACCGCGGAAAGGAATACAAGCAAGAACCCTTTTCCCTAATGTTTTAACTGTGTGCCGGTGGGCACAAAACAATATTTTTGGGAGTTCCCATAACACCACATTTTTCACCCCATCACTGCATATCGTGCACACACTAATGACAAGAAACCCTAGATTCGACATGTGCACGGTTCTACTTAACTCTATTGGTGCGGGCAAAAGGGCCGCGAACTTCCCATGCCCCATGTTAGTGACACAACTGTGTCGTTGTTTCCTCCCTGTGGAGGAATTTGATTTCTATATGCATGGAGGTATACCCATCAGGCCTCTCATTGAGGGCGTATCTACGTCCTATACACGCTTGACAGATGTTTGGTCATGAACTGAACCGGCGGAACACGTGCCCGCCAGAACACCTAGCTCCAGCTCGACCGCGAGCGAGGGAGAGCTCACCCCCTTAGAACATGCACAATTAATGAGAAGAGCCGTTATGGGGATTGATGATTTGAGGGGGATGATGAGGGAGCATGATAGGCATTTGACTGAAGTAGAGTAAGGGGTCTGAACCCTGCTAGTTAGGGAGGAGCGTTCCCCTTCACGCTCAAGGGGGCGGCGTGGGGCCGAGCAGTGAGGGCACTGCTTTTGGTAAGTTTGGAGGAGGTGGTGGTTGTAAATAGTTATCATTGCATTGCATATTTTTTTAATACTTTTGTATATATTTTTTCTTTTTCTTTTGCATGTTTAATTCTGCACTGCATCTTTATAAAAAAATCATAAAAATTGAAAAAAAAATGAAAAAAAAATATAAAAAAATGAAATAAAAACTGAAATTTTTAAAAAATTATAAAAATTGAAAAATTCAATTTTGGCCATAATTGACTTAAGTTTGACAAGACACTTAACTAGCTAGGAAAAACTAGATCCTAAACTTAGTAAATTAAAAACCCTAAAAATAACCTTTCTTAAAATTTAACGGTAGAAAATATATGTCCTTGTAGTTTACTTAGAAATGGACAAATTTTGAGTTCACTTCTTGGGCTAAGTCAAAATAAGAGAAGAGTATTGAAATTTTTATTGAAATGTATGTCTGAAAAATAATTCCGAACCTTAAATTTAAATTATGAAAATATATACCCTACAACTTGCACAAACACGCACCTCGAAACTTGGAATAGTAGAGGATACCTTGAAATGCTCTTGTCTAAAATCCTTAGTATGAAGAAAAATAAAATAAAAGTACAAGTGTGAATAAAGAAAAAAAATGAACACTGGTTTTGTAATTACTTAAGGCTGCGTAAAAATAAAAATATATAGCAAGGGTGCTTTATCACCCAGTGCCTTAGACCAACTGGTTTGGGAGTCACTGCTAAAGCCTTAGGTATTACAAGACGATGAATTTTGCCTTAATACGCGGACACATTTTGTAATCGGTTGTTAGTACCTCAAAAAGTATTAACGGTCGCATGAAAAATGTGTGAGCAATTTCATCTAAAAACTCACCAACTAAAAGTACTTTAGAAGATGGACAAGAGTATAATAACTTGAATTGAATTTCTAAGTATAGGGGTGATACATACACACATGTAGGGGTATATGATTGGGGTTTTTGATGAGAGATAGGAATGAAAAATAAGATTTATATCTTTAGTAAAGATGATAAAAATTCCTAAGTTGAGATGGAACCTTAGAAGAAAAAACTCAAAAGATACTAAAAGCTAAGTAAATTTACAGAACATATACAATTTTAAGTTAAATGATAAGAAAGCGTGAACAATATGGGTTGGTAATTTCTGAGTCGAAGATAATAGAATTTCTTGTTAGAACACCGAATTGAAGAATAAAAGTCAATAGGTCAAATTGATAGGATTTTGTGGGTAGTATCCGCTGAAACCCTCATGAGACAACACTCCTCCTACTAGGGACACCTAGAGATTTAACGGCTTGTTGCACGAGCTCAGTGCAATCGCGTCTCCCTGCGAAAGTGAGGTTAGGCTTTTTGAGAATAAACTAGTTTTGCTCGGGATGAGCAAAAGATAAGTTTGGGGGTATTTGTTCATATCATAATTTTGCATTATTATATTTCCCATTCTTCATCATTTTACAAATAAATAGGTGCTTTTGATCCATGTCTGTTGAATAGTTGCAGGTTATAGGTTCTCGGAACAATACAGTGAAAATGGTAAAAAGACGCTAAAAAAGTGAGACTACGACCAACAAATAGAAGAGTCGTTATGATGCCGCCTACAGTTTAAGGAACAAGTGAAAATCAATGAACAGTTCAATTGCACAAGGTACAAAGGCAACACAAAGATTCAAGACTTCAACGCAAAGCGAACGGTAAAAGTCCACAACATTCTGCACTGTGGAAATCTGAAAGAAACTAGAAGACATTCTGAAGAACCAAGTGAAGAAAAGTCAAGGAAAAAGCAACATGAAGTATACCTGAGAAACAGAGCCCAAGAGCCTCCAAGATGGCCGCGGATCCGCGGCCAAACAAGGCATATGGCCAAGGATACGCGGCCGTGCTGAGCACGTGTCGGTGCATTTTGACGGTGGGTGGCGGTGCATTGACCAGACTTCTCAGGGTTGTTTTGTAAATTTAGATATGGATCAGATGTAAACCCTAGGGTTTCTATTCTCTATAAATAGGAACCATACAGCTCTTTTTGGAGCATGCCTCCTTTTATTTATCTAGTTTAGAATTTTTATTCCCTGTAATTGTTGAAGAGTGCATCAAATAAAAAAGTAAGTTTCTTTTCTGTCCTAGTTATTTCTCTAGCAATTTTATTTCTCTGCCGTAGTTATAAATTTTTTTATCTTCCATAGTTGTTAAATTAATACTAAAATTAAAAAAATGAACTCGTTTATCAATTCTCTAATGAGTGAGTAGTTCCTCACTTGTTAGGGTTAGGTTTGGGGAAGGTTTGAGAGATGAAAATCTCTCACCCCTTTCTTACCCATTATACATTTTAAAATAGGACTCTATGCATACATACACACACCGCTCACTACGGCACCCTATCCCACGAGGTAGCGGTGATACCATAGTTAAAGACCGGTTGTGTATGATTTCCATGGAGGTTAGGGTAAGAGTTAAGAAAGGACGGACAAGGACCAAGAGGAAGAAATCTAATTTCTTCCCGATCGTGCTAATCCCTTTTGTTAACTATTACCTTAACACCTAAAAAGTAAAGTTCTTAATTAGGGCATAAAAAGCGGTGAGAATAATTGATTTTTCAAACTAACCTAAACCTAACCCTATCAAGGTTTTAATCCTAATCAAACTCAACTTTAGTTTTTATTGATAATCAAACCTACCACAATTGGAATTGACTCGTTAGAACAACTAGAAAATACACAAAATCTCTGTGGACCGACCCGTATTCAACCGGCTAGCTACCAAGCGACACCGTTCTTGATTGCAGTTAATTCTTTGATCACAAATAGCATAAGCATTAAATATCAGACAAAATCAGGCGGCGCAGGGCCCTACAGTCGGCGCTCAGGCAGGTAGGCTCGCCGGAGGCACCATGGCCGCCGATGAATAGTAATAATTTTTTTAATATAAAATTTTAGTTTTGATTCCAAAAATCAAAACTTAATAGTAAAAGTATAATTTTGATTTCAAAAATCGAAATCTAGTTTTCAAAAACTTAATTAAAAATCTATCAATATAGATTTACTGCATGACAATTATAATCTTGATAGATCTTATAAAAAACATATTTTTTTTATCTAATCTAAATTATTTTTTAGATCTAAAAAATTATAATTAATATCCAAACTAGGGTTTTGATTAAAACCCTAATCCTACAAGAGCAACCTGGTGCTCTGATACCAATTGAAAAAATCATATGCCTATAACAGCGAAAACGATGTATATGATCTCTAAGAATTCATCAATATGAATGATAAAAGACAAATTTACAGATTTAAATATCTGTCAGCAAAATAATAATCTTTTGAAACTACCACAATTGCAGAAATCTCCAATCAAGTCCATCACCTTGCGTAGGAAGCAAACCAAAACTAGGTCGATAGGAACCGTTTTATTTTAAGTTGAGAAGTTTTAAAAAATAATTCTTAATTATTTTCTTTCTTTTTTGCTTTTTTTTATGGTCGACTATAGTCATATTTTTATAGGTTGTGGTACAATACCTTTTCCCAAAATTTTCAATATGGGATTAAACTTCCTAACACAACATATTGTATTATATTACTTCTTCTTTTCTTTGTTTTTGTTTGCTCTTCAATCTTAAGGCTTTGTGGTGGGACTAATTGGGTCTCAAATCGAGAACCAATTTTCAATCTCAATTAATTGGTAATTAATTAATTGGCAATTTTAATTTAACAATCAAACTCCTATCACGCCAATTGTTCATAAAAGTGCTTCCTAACGTGATATACTAATTAACATACAACTTCTTCCAACATCAAGTTAATTTTATTTAGGTCTTTTAACCGAGCAGGATGAAATCACCTAATGGCTCAAAACCAAATCTTCAATTACCTATGATGTTGGAGTTCGGTGCCTACGCCGCGGAAGCTACGGCCTAGACGGAAGCGATAACAAAAATTTTATGCGAGCACCAAACACGCATAACCCAGGGATTCGATCCATGCACCTAAACTAGCAAACTAAAACATACAAGAGTATGAAATTACAACTTTCGACGTGTGTCCATCCAATTGTGGAAGAGCCCTTCAAGCTTGTAGATGCCGGGATCGCGCTTGAAGGTCGACTACCCTCACCGAAGAAGATCCATCCGAGGGTAACCGGAAGAGACTCCGACCGGCGATCCAAACTTGCTAAGGATGGATGGTGGATGATATAGGAATTTTTCCACTAAATATTTCGTCTTTAAACCATTCTCACTAGAGAGTAAGAAGAAGAAGGAAAGAGAGGTGAGGAGAATGGTTAAGTATCTCTTGAAGCATGAGACTAGAGAGTGGAATGAATCAATCTCTCAAAATTGAAGAAAAGCATGGCTATAAATTTACAACCATGGTTGAAATAGTGCAACCATAAATGATCAATATTAAATTCCCAATCCATACCTCTCAACATGCACCACGTCACTTCATCAAGCCGCCTCATTACTTGATATTCCAAAAATGGAAAAACAATAACGAGTTGTCCTCCTTCTAGAAGCATTCCTGTATAAATACGGAATACTTCACCCTGTATACATATCGCTACATATACGCGTATCCGTATAAAAATATGGATAGAACTAAAGAGAGCAAATGAATAATGAACAATAATGTATATATATATATATATGAGGTTAATGGAGGAAAGGTGCCATAGGAGGGGATTTCCTCCTATGGCTTCAGAAAATACACCCTCCGTGATTTTTTTCGACGATCGGCACACTCCACCTTCATTTTTATCATCTAAGATGTGGATACACCAAATTTCATGTGATTATACCATTTTTTTCACCGTTGATTTAGTTGGTGCAAAATTAATGGTTTACCGATAATAGAACTTTTTACATTGCTAAGTCAATGGTGAAAAAGTAGTGGAATCACATGAAATTTGGTGTATGCACATCTTAGATGATAATGATGATGATGATGGATCCTGATCGTCGGAAAAAATGGTAGAGGTTGTATTTTTTCGACGTCATAGGAGGAAATCCCCTCCTATGGCCTCTTTTCTCCATTATTCTCTCTCTCTCCCCCCTCTCTCTATATATATCAATTATTAAATCAAAACCTGATTTAATAATCCGGCTTAATCCTAAGACGGTTAGTATTATCAACCGTCCGATTAAAGTCCGTGTATCCCATATATGTATTTAATCGGATCTCTGCACGTACCAACGTACGACTCCTACATCTATCGCCTGAACCGGGAAAATCCTCTGTGTTGGACTCTAAAGACTCGACAATACGCTGGCAATGGGTTTAACCAAAATCACGTCAGCGGCATTAGCTGTACGTAACGGCTACCCATGTACCTGCCGAAAGGGGGGTCGACAAGCAAGTACGTCCTTACCCTACTGATCCTGAATGTGACAATCTACGTATAGTCTGGTCTCTTCGTCAAAGAGTATCGCATATCGGGTCTACGGGGTGGATAACGTCAGACCACTACTAACCCGATAAGTCATGTTTGAGTCAAGCTCATCACCAACATAGATATTACTGATCTGTAAGTCGATGTCGCACAACCCACGCACTTGTGGGGAGGCGGAATACACAAAAAATGATTCTTATACTTTGCAACACCGACTTAAACTCTAGGATCTTTCAGAAACCCTAACTAGCTAAACTACATAGAGTTCTAAACTACTATGTAAGTGTTTTTTACCTTGTTGAATCAAGTTGTCACGCCCCGCTTCTCAGTATACGGAGAAGTAGACGTGACGGGCCGCGACGTATTTACTCAGAAGTAAACACGTTAAGCGTAAATAAGAAATATAAAATGAATACACAAGAATAACAAGAGATGTAATAATAACTGCAACTTTTATTAACATTCTTTCTTTACATTATAACTGATTTGAAAAGGAAATGTACAATGATGAAAGCAATGCCTAAATAGTGGCATACAATGAAAAGAAATAAGTACAAGTAATCTAGAAGTCTATCTGGGCCTCAATCTGCTCCAAGTACTCCTGGCTGGGCTCGGTCTCCTGAGAGTCGGGTCCTCCTGACGAACATTCCAAAGAAAGAAAGAAACAGGAATGCCGTCAGGGAACTAGCGCTCGGTAAGTCCCAAAAGATAGAATAGAATAGATAAATAAAGAGAATAGAACTGGTAAATTATCTGTTTATTATGCTAACATAGTTGTTTGTAGCTTGGTACAGAATGTATCAGTGTATACGAGAGGAATCCAACTATCTCGTGGACTATGGTAACATGTAAGTACAAGGCCCCGTCAAAACCCACGGGACAACGACACATGATGTTCATATAGGTGTTTTTTAGTGTCCATCATCGTGCCACTTTTAACACATTTCGTACCAGTCTACCTCGTTAAACCCCGTAATGTATATTGTATAGATTATAGTTATCAGACTTGCCGAGACCATGAATATAAGTTGTTCATGTAAACGGTTTCAGGATGTATCAAATAGGCATGTAGTCAAGTCAAGTCATAGCCATGGTTCAGTCAAGTCAAGTCATGTTTGCATGTTGATCTTGTTCTGATATTCAGGTTCATATTTGGTATATTGGATTCATGTTGTGTCACACCCCGCTTCCCAGTATACGGGCAGAGGACGCGACGAGGCCGCTACGTATTTACTCAGAAGTAAACACGCTGAGCGTATCTAAGCAATATAAAATAAAATGTACACAAGAGACAAGATGTAAATAAAAAACTTTATTTATTAAACATTCTTTTTACAATACAACTGAAATGAAAATACATAGAATGAAAAGTAATGCCTAAACAATGGCATAACAGAAATGTAAAGGAAATGTAATGTACAGGTGAATCTAAAACTCCGGGTCTTCAGTAAACTGATCCAAGTCTTCGCTGCTGGGCTCGATCTCCAGTGAGTCCGAATCACCTGACGACATTCCAAAGAAGAAGAAATAGAATGTCGTCAGCGAACAAATCGCTCGGTAAGTCTCAAAGAATGAGAGAAGTAGAATAGACAGAAAAGAGAGTATATCTAGTATGATGTTTGATTGTTAGGTTAACGTAGTGTTTGTAGCTTGGTACAGAAGATGCCAGTATATACGAGAGGGGTCCAACTTACACCGTGGACTTTGGTAACCCGTAGTACAAGGCTCCGTCGATAATACCACGGGACAATGGCATGGATGTAATTACGTCTTAAGTGACCACCTCGCGCCACCTTTAATATGTTCCGTACAAGTCTACCCCTTTATAACCCCGTAGTGTTTATGTATTGATTGTATGGATTGATTTTTCATGTCTTGTATTATAAACTGTATAGATGGATGACTTGCCGAAACCATGATATCAGTAATGGAACGGATATAATGGATGCACATGTAAATAGAATATATCCATGGTTCGGTTCAGTCAAGTTGTAGATTAATATAGATTTGAATAGACGGATTCATGGATTGTAGTTTTATACTTGAATCACATTCAAGTCAGATTGATTATATTGTGACTCCGTTTGAGTCAGACCATTAAAAAAGAACTTGAAATCCTGATTGTTTTGGTGCTATCGGTAACTGCTGCACATGGACGACAGGATTTGTGTATTTTTCAAAAACAATTACCATGTTGATAACACTGTTATTAGATTGTCTACCTTAGATAGGCAAGCACCCATATCTCCGGCTCCCTGAGGCTCAAAGGTCTGGTCCCGCTTAAACCTATGTTTATTAGGGTCCTTATTGTAATTTAATATAACTTGAGGGGTTTTATGTAAAAATAGTTTTGTATAATTTTCAAAATACACCTCATGCATTTAATTATCGTCTTTGGAGTTTTCTCAGATGTGTTTTTTATAGTTGTGAAATTTCTAGTGGGTAAAACTTATTTTCTTTATGTATGGTATTTATTTATAATATGGATGTTGTTTTGAATTATCATGGTAGTTTCATGTAATATTTGACTTCTTTTCTTGATTTTTGGAAAGATGGAATATTATATATATTTAAAATAAGTATTTTGATAATAATTATATATATATATTTATGAAAATAATTTTATTTATTTTTTTTTGTAAAAATCTCATTTTCTAAAGAAAAGTGTATAGAATTCCATCGAGACCGAATGCTTCTTGCGGAGGTCTGCATCTCACTCTACTAAGCCCGAGGATGTGTGATAATCCGCGCCATCCCGAACGGGGTTCCTCAAAATGGGTTGTAGAGGCGCAATTGCATGGAAATGTTTTAATACATCTTTTAAAGAAAATGGTTTTATAAGTTAAATGGATTTATTTGCAAAGTCGTATTCTCGTATTCTATTATCCCAAGATTCATCGTGCTATGATAGGGATGTGTGTTGTGATGAGATAGGTCATTACCTTGTGAGTTTTCTAAAGATAACACGGTTAAAAGGTATAAACATGTTGATATGAAACATAAAGGTATTTTAATGTAAAATTGAAATACAACTTGCTATGGTTATCATTTTGATATCAAACTTGTTCTATTGTCTTCGCTAATGATTACTAAACAATATATCAAAAGTTTTAGGTTTGTTATTAAGAAAAAGTTATTTTTAAAAGAAAAGAGAATCGGATGCCAGATAACTCCGCTTCCGACACGTTTTAAGAATGAAGAGTTTGGAAATAGCAAAAGAGAGAGAGAAGGGGGACTTCTTGGCTTTGATGAGAGGGGAGAGGTAGGAGGAGGTCTAGGATTCGTCGGTGCTTCGTTTCGTTGCCGGAATCTTCTCGGAAGTTCGTCGGAGCTTCGCCCTTCGTTAACTCCACTTGTACATTAAGGACTTGAGAATTTTGTATAGTTTTTGTATAGAATTTTCAGTGTGAAGGGATGCAAGAACGGAGTGGGTATTTATAGGACAATCTAGGGTTTATGGGGTGATAAAAAATGCATTTAAATTTGCATTAAAATGGGATTTAAAGGGGTTTTTAATTCTCTGGAAAATGCAGGGAAAACAAACAGATAGAGGTTAAAGAGGGGAGTCCGAGGGTTGCAGGGATCCAAAAAAATCAGGTTTGGGCTTGGTTGGATCGGCGGCGCCGGCCCGAGCATCATTCTTGCCGGTCCGATCATTGAGTTGGGGTCTCGGATTCTCGCCACGTGTCCACGACGATTCAACTAGCTTATTTAGCATGTTTGATTATTCTGTAACTTACCCTATTACGTGTAGTGCACGTGTAGACTCTTGGGCTTCTAAAAGGTTAAAAGAATTTAAAATAAAAAGATATTATGGCTGATGGGATTTGAACTCTGGTGCTTTGGTTCAGCAGTGCAAGGTCTTACCAGTGAGCTACAAGCTCTTTTTTGCTGTTCAAAAGAAAATCAAACTTATAACTTGTGCTCAGGTTAGGTGTCCCTTTATGTATTTTTTTTTGAAAAAAAATTCAGTACAGAAAGTTAGGGTTGTTGTATTCTACCCTCCTTATAAAAATTTCGTCCTCGAAATTTATAAAAAGGAAAGTGTAACGGATTCAAGAAAATTTTGGTGATAGAAGTACTGATAGTGTATGAAAAATAACAAAGTGATACAAGGGTTTGAAAAGGTTGAAAAGAATTACCGGTGTTACCTTGGTCTACAGCCTCTGCTTTTTCGGTCGCTAAAAGAAAAGCCTGTTACCGTGGTACATTCCTCCTAGCTGGAGGCACATTCCTCTGTCCTTGGGGCATGTTTCTCTGCCCTCTAGGCATGTTCCTCATTGCCTGTTAGAATTGGAGAGTAGGCTGTGCAGGTGGTGGAGCTGGGAGTGCAAGACGAGGTGCAAGAGCCTGGATAGCTGGCCGCTGAGGGTGGTTGGTGGGTGTGTGAGCTGGGTTGCGTCTATAAGGACAGTTTCCAATTCCGTGATTGGATGCGCTACAAACTAGGAACAGGACTTTTGCACGCCTATAATCCTTCCACAAGTGTCCTTCTCTCTTGCAACAGAAGCAAAAATCTGGACTCACCTGGTTGTTGGTTTCTTCCGGTCTCCTAGATTCAACAGCTAGCCTTGAAGAGGCTCCTCCTGCCATCTGGGTGGCAGGGCGCTTAACTCCAGCAGATTGAGATCTTCCCCTCATCTTTACCACTGCCTCATAACGGTGGGCAGCTTTCAGAGCCGATTCATGGGTCGGAAAATCTCCTGTGGCTAATGCATCTTGGATCTCAGGATCTAACCCTTGTTGAAATCAACGGGCTCTGATCTCATCCGTCGGTATCAAGTGTGCCGCAAATCGACTAAGCATGGTGAACTCAGTGTCATATTCATCTACTGACTTGGTCCATATTGAATCTTGTTGCAGATGGATGAATTGCTGTTCCATATCAAAGCGGGCAGTATCAGGAAAGTACTTTGCATCGAACATGTCACGGAAAGTATTCCATTCGATGGGTTGATCAAGACGGCTTTCTTCCTCCTTCCACTAAACCCGTGCATTGTCCGTGAGCTGCAACTTCGCAACACGAACCCAAGCTATCTCTGGCACTTGTGCCGCTGTCAGGTCATCTTCAATGTTTTGAGTCCATTCCTCAGCTTCTAGAGGGGTCTCTTTTCCTAAGAATTTCTTGGGGTGCAAGGCCCTGAATTTCTTCACCCCAGGTGCTTCCGCCTTTGGACGGCTCATCAAGATAGCAGCCTGCTGCTGCTGTCCTTCCAGGAGGCTGCGGATCGCCTCAAGCAGTACCGTATGCTCATTGATCAGAGCAGCGACGGCAGGTGTGAGTGGTAGTGGTGGGGGAGTGTTGTTGACATTCATGCTGGTGTTGTTTGGGGAATCCATAACCTTGAAAGAAAAATTTGGGTTAGAACAGATTCAAAGTATATGAAATGATAAGATTCAAGGAATATTAATTGTAAAGAATGTTTTCAGTTGCTGGTTCTTGTGTTATATTACTTAGGTTGTCCATACAGTGCAGACCTGCATCGGCCACCAACAAAACCTGTCACGCCCTGCTTCCCAGTATACGGGCAGATGACGCGACGAGGCCGCTACGTATTTACTCAGAAGTAAACACGCTAAGCGTATCTAAGCAATATAAAATAAAATGTACACAAGAGACAAGATGTAAATAAATAGCAACTTTATTTATTAAACATTCTTTTTACAATACAACTGAAATGAAAATACATGGAATGAAAGCAATGCCTAAACAATGGCATAACATGTAGGGTTACTAAGCACACACAAGAGGTTCCACAAGGCATCAACCATGCCAAATTCAAATTTTTCGGTGCCGAGAAACCCTAAACTAGATCGATTACTAGAGGTAAGGCGAAAGAACATGTAAGTTAACAACTTAACTACAAGTGAAAGGGATTACAACCTTTGTAGATTCGGTCCTCCACTTCTTTAGCTCCGTGTTGACGTCCCTCCGTTGCGATCATCAGGATCCCGGATTCTAGCGATGGTTTCGTCGGAGAAATGAGTGGGCTAGGTCGTTGACTTCGATGCCGAAGATGATTACGTCGGGGAGACTCAAACTCAAGCTATTCCTTCACTTGGTCAAAAAATTTGTGAAGAGAACACCCTATACTAAATGGCAAGTAGTAGAGGATGAAGAAATAGGAAGTGGGTTCACTTTAGAATTGGATTTCTCACTCTTTTTCCCATGACACCATTGGAGCTAGCAAGCTTTTGTGGAGCTTGATGAAGAAGAAGAAGAAAAAGAATTAAAAGAATAATATGAAACTTATCCTTTTAATCATGGCACCATGGTTGAGTTAAGCCCTCATGCTTAACTCATGTAGAGAATTAACCAAAGCATTAGGTTAAGGGTTGGGTTAACTAATATCTTGAACAAATGACAAAAGAGTTGAATTTGTCAATGTTTATCAAGCTTCATGAAGCTTGATAACTTTGACCAAAGTCATACTCTTTTGTTATATGCTAGGAAAATAGTAAACCCTAATTTAACCTTGATTTGGTTCAAGTCTCATACACACAACTTGTTTGTATCATCAAGCATGATACAAACATGTACACTTGCATATATCATATATAAACAATGTGCACATTTAAGTGAGAAAATCAATCTTAAATGAACCAATACTAGTTAATGTAAAGTAATATATCAAATATATAATTATACATTAAATCATTAAATCAACACTTGATTTAACGATCCGGTCATATTGCATATAACCGACTAATATCAATAGTAACAACTTATCGAATCAACACTTGATCCGATAACCCGGCTATATCGCATACAACCGATCAATGTCACATATCGCGAGAATAGAATACAGTATCACATACTGGTATTATTCTTGGTCCCGCACATATCTCATATGCGCTCCTATTTCGTTTCGCTTGAGCCAGGAAACCCCTGTGTAGGACTCTAAAGACTCGTCAATACGCCGGCAGTAGGTGATGATCATACCAAACACCCACATGCCGCAAGCGGTCTGCCAAACGTAACGGCCACCCTGGTATTGAGCGATCAGAAGATCAACGAGCAAGCCCGCTCACACTCCTGTGAATCCAACCAGTAACACTACCGTACAGTCCGGTCTGTTCGTCTGATATGTCGCATATCTCGTCTAGGGGTGGTAAACGTCAGACCCCAATAACTCGATAAGTCGTGTCGATATGAGGCTCATGATGGGTCGAGAAACTACTGGTAACACTTACAGTAAATCTCTAAAGCAGCTTTGTCCAAGGACATCCTGTTATAGCCAATCGAGCACAGCGCAACATCAACTACCTATACCGGGAGAGACGAAACCCCTCCTATCGCTCATTGCCTCCATGTGACTCGGGACTGTACCCAAAAACCACCGTTTTGCACGCCCTCTTGAACGTGTTAAGGTGGAAATCAGAGCACAGTTGGAATCACACAAGACTCTATGACGATCTCGGGTATACAGACTAACCTGTACCAGTGTCACCAGAGAACTGCCATCTGACGTAAGGTATTATACCATCTGGGAGTTCTCGGCGAGTCCGTCCAGTGTACCCAGTCTACACTGAGCACCCGTATATCATCTCTGATGTCAAACGCCAATGGATATGGGATCATCCATCGCCCATCTGTATGGGTTGAGAAGCTACACGCTAGTCTACTCTGGTATATCGATGCCCCGTCTCGATACACCCACGATTAGGGACTTTGAAGGATGTACTTATGGACTACCACGTCCCCACTAGTATGATCCACATCATAGTCCAGGTAGTCAAGTACACATCCTAAGGGCTTTAACAACATATAACAGAGAGACAATCAGTGTACACGTTAAGGTAATGAGTAACCAGATAGCATACTATCATATCGAGCAAGAAAGTCATCCCTATATATGTCCAAGCATCCACTACAATATACATCCTATGTATAGTAATGGCCTCTAGGGCATACATATAACTAACAATCTCCCACTTGCACTAGGGCCATCTGATAGCAGTGGTTGAAGTATCTCATACTCAACCATCCCATAAAAGTTTCTCTATAGGAAAAGGCCTTTGTGAGTGGATCCGCCGTGTTGTCCTCTGAGTCTACTCTCCTAACCTCGATCCCCTGGAGATCAACCATCTCCACGATCAGGTGACACTGCCTTAGAATATGTCTGGATCACTGATGGGACGGGCGTTCCTTGGCATAAGCCACAACTCCATTGTCATACAATGGTAGGAACGAAGTTCATCTCATGAACAAATATACACCCAGACTGCCTCTTTGGTAGCATCTTTGGTAGCGATGTATCCAGCCTTTATCGTCTAGTATGCCACGGTATCTAGCTTGGAACTCTTCCAACATACCGTCCCTTTACTGAGGGTAAAGACAATGCCTGTGACTAACATTCAGTCGTCCTTATCACCCTGGAACCTTTCCAGTGATTCTCCCCAGGATCAATTGATACCTTCTCACTACAACTAGTGAGTATCCTAACATCCAATTAGATCTATCTCATAGATCCAAAACCCAGGATTTAGTAGGTATCACTTTGATCCTATATAGAGAATCCTTGTGATAAGCGGAGATTGACCGAGCGTAGCATAGGAAACTCCTTCCCTATCAAGAGTATGTTATCCACGTACTCTACGAGGATCACCACCATACTCTCTACTACCTTTTTGTATATACAAGGTTCATCTACCATTTTGATGAAGTCAAACTCTTTGACTACCACATCAAAACAGACGTTCCAACTCCGCGATGCCTGCTTTATCATATAAAACATCTTGCACACATTTCCGCTACTCCCATTGTCTACGAAGCCCTCTGGCTGTGTACTTATAGACTACCTCTTCTAAATCTTTATTTTGAAAAGCAGTCATGACACCCAACCGCCAGATATCGTAGTCATGGTATGTAGCCGTAGCAAGTAGGATCTGGATGGACTTAAGCATAACTACTTAGAAAAGGTTTCATTATAAGCCATAACTGGTCTATAATGCAAACCTTTAACAAGTCTAGCTTTGAAAGTCTCAACTTTTCCATGTACACCAAGTAATATTCTCAAGATATACTTGCTCCTGATGGGGATTTAACCCTTCAGATAAAGCAACCAAAGTCTATACTTTGTTGGTGTATAAGGATTCCATCTCAGATCGATAAACATCCAGCCATTCTTACAGAGTCACACTCCTGATGGTCAGCTCGAAACTAGTTAGGTCATCATCCCATGATACAATCCCCGCTCCCACTGTTATAGAGAAACCGAAGTATCTCTCAGATGGGTGAGGAAACCTACTAGATCAGCGGAGAGGCTGAGGTTCGTTGGTTTCTATTGAATCCTTTGGTTCTACCAAATCATCAGCTGCAGTTTGTCTAGCTGGAACTTTTTCCAGTTCTACCTCATGACTAATAATTTCTTCACAAGAAATTCTCTTTCACAAAGGTGGCATGCTGAGAAACAAAACATTTTTGTTCCTCGATTAGGTAGAAAATATTCCCTTGCGAATGCTTGGGATATCCAACAAACTTCTATAGAGTTGACTTTGCCTCGAGCTTGTCCGGATTTTCTTTTTAGACATAGGCCGGACAACCCCAAATCTTAACAAACTTAAGATATGGGCTCTTCCCTTTCCATATCTCATATGAAGTGGTAGGCAACTGATTTGATCGGAACCCTATTCAATAGGTATGCAACTTCATAAGTGCATAACTCCCTAAAAGGAAATAGGAAACTCAGTAGTACTTATCATAGAGCGCACCATATCATATAGGGTGTGATTGCTCCGCCCCGACACACCGACGTGCTGTGGTGTATACGGAGGAGTAATTCTGAGAGAGAATCTCATTCTCCTTTAGAATAATCCAGGAATTCCGTGCTCAAGTATTCTCCTCCTTGATCACATCAAAGGACATAATACTTATACCCTTATTTTGGTTCTCTACTTCTAACTTATATTCTGTGAATATCTCAAAAATTTCGGACTTGTGTTTCAATAGGAATATATGTCTGAATCTTGAGAGATTATCAGAGAATGTAATGAAGTACAAAGAACCGGTCCTGGCATGTGTAGACAGGAGACCTTACATACATCACTATGTATCAATCCCAAGAGTTTACTAACTCTTTCTCTGTTTCCAATAAACAGAGCTATGGTCATCTAATCTTTGTGACATGACTGGCAAGTTTCATAAGATGTAAATTCAAACTGATTTAAATATGCATCTAAATATAACTTCAGCCAGTCGGGTCGCATTAATATGACCTAGTCTACAATACCTCAAGAAAGATTCGTTCATTTCTGATCTCTTCCTCTTGTGTGTGTTCTATATACTAAGAACTGTGGTTTGATTTAGAACGTCAATGCTTTTAGATAACGTGCCTGAACCGATCAACTCTTGATATAGGAAATGTTCAAAACATTATCCAACAATACAAAATTTTATCCTTCTTTACTAATAAAGAGACTGATATGATTTTGTATATCAGGTTCGGTATATAATAACATTTGTTCAGAATCAATGTATTCTGGTAATACAGGGTGACATTGACCAACAGACTTGGCTGCAACACTTGCACCATTTTCTGCCTCATGAAACTTATCACCCGTTCTCAGTTCTCTACCTTTCTGTAGCCCATGTAACAAATTACATATGTGGGATCCTGATCTGGTATCACATACCCAGGACGTAAAGGATACTGAGAAACAGTTCTGTGTAACGAACACACCCGAAGATGATGCATCAACATGCACTTTCTTCGTTTAGGCGGCACGGGAATTCTGGTAATCCCCTAATTCCTGCTCTATCTTATAACATTTATAAGTTGGAGCGGGACCAACGTTCCCCAGCTCAGTATAACAAGCGGGTTCGGCCAATATATCCGTTTTATTATCTTGATTAAGGTGTGATATGGTCGCTACCTGGAGAGAGAGAGAAGAAAACACTCTGCGTGCGCTCTTGCAAGATCAGATTGGTTATTATTTTATCTAATCAGGATGGCTCCCACTGTTTTTATCAAATCTTCCTTCAAATCTTAAAAGGAAAGACTAGCCGGGATTAATTACACGCTACAAGTTCGCCAATCTTTTAGCCAGGCCAGTGTCGGTATTTTGAGGGAGGTTCCCCGTGCTTTCGCACGGACCTAATTACAGTAAACCTCGTTTTTCCAGAGGCGTAACCCCGTTGACACCTTTCTAGGCACCTACTTGATCGGCTAATTGTAATGTGTAAAACTTTCCCAGGAGTAACTCTTACTTGCAGCGGGTATCGGGATCCAACTATCTCATAGAAGGTATGCAATCTCATTGCAAATTTCAACACTTGAAATTCCCAATAATATTTTACCCCTAGTGTTCCATGACCTTGACGAATGCCAAACAACCCATAGTCCACCAGTCAAGTTCAACCCGTACGTTTCTTGATTGAATTAAACCCACCCGCACGACCCTTGACGAATGCCAAACAACGCCGTACGAATACCCTAATCCAATCTGCATCATATGCATAAGCAGATAAGTACTAGTTAGCTACCGTACACCATGCCTTGACGAATGCTAAACTATCGCAGCACGAATACTAAGTAGTACTCATCTGAAATGACGGAGGGCTACGACAGGTTTTTAAGAAAACCTTTTGCGTAATGAACTTGATATCGTTGTAGAATCAAATGATTTTAAAATGGAGTGTTTTTGAGGCTTTTCTAGTTTTGCTAAAGAGGTCACTCCCGGTGAAGGGATCGTCGGCCCTTTCCTCATCGAATAAGGTGCATGATATATCATATATACCGCTGTGCAAAGCAAGAACTATAAGAGCAATCAAAAGACAAACCGAGGGGTGTAGCATCTGCCAGTTATTGCTAATGGGGTCACTCCCGGTGAAGGGATCTCGGCCCTTTCCTTATCGAATAAGGTGCAGGATGTTCTACAAGGAACACCGCGATGCAAAGCAAGAACTGTAGCTACCTGTTTTTGAAAATTCGATTCCACAACATATTAGGTTTCTTTTCTTTCATTAATCATATTAATGAAGTCCCATCATTTAAGTTACCTAAACATCACAGATAAATACGACGTACACTTATGCCATCCGCATTCGCCTCGATGTCCCCTCGTGCACCGTTAGGTTAGGTAACTAACGGCAGAGCGGGGCAGGGCTAGCGCGGGTGTAAAACATAAGTAACGCCTATATAATATATCATATATACTATATACAGTATTTATCACAGAATATCAAATGATCACATCACAGATATCGCAGCAGAAGAATCATATGAATCATTGGATATACTAGGACGTCCGTGTTTTCAATATGAGCCAGTATAAAACACGGATTCCACGGTCGCGATGAATAGCCAACCCCACACCCCTAGACCCCTACGAGAGCGGCAAGCAACCCTACCAATTCTAGAGTTCGGAGACCCGAACTCGACTCCTCGAGTTGGTCTCCCACTGGACTCTAGAACCCGGTTACTTGTGCTCTCCTCCTTGGGTCTATCCTAGTGCGGAAAAGTAAATAATATACATCAACGGTGACAGCTTCCGCAACCTGGAAGTGCCCCAATAAAAGAATATTACATACAATTAATTTTACATGAATGAAAATGAAAAACACTCATCTCATATAAAACCCCCGGCTATTCAAAACGCGACGATCCAATATAACATATCCAGCAACACATAACATCACATGTCATCAACGTAAGTAAATGTGCGCATCCCAATTGTCGTTGACATATAGCAGCGAAACCGACGATATCACATATTACACTTACGGTCGCAGAAAAGAATGTGTAAAACTACAAAAGTTGGAATCCACAATCTTCTTTAGACATCGCATGCCTAACCTATGAATTCCTTAGACATCGCATGCCTAACAATTATAAACCCCGCATTTTAGTCTCATTATCGAAAACACTTTTCAATATCAAGTCGGGAAATTCAACAAGATTCCCGACATCCTGATCGAATGCTCGTCGCAAACTTCAGTAGACGGCCGCACCCCCGATGCCGTCGACGAAGTGCACCAAGGAGGAACACCACCGCCGCGAGCACTCGAACGGATGCTTTCGGCGACGGGGTTCTCCTACAGTCACTTGGTCGGGGCTATGGGGTGTAGCTGCCTATTAAGTTTACCCGGCGAGTATCCGCGTACGCTACGTGATTGCGACGGACTTTTGATCACATCAAAATTCCGTGGCAACCGATCAAGTGAGACTAAAGTGCTAGATTTATAACATCCAAATCAGTTATGTCATAACTACTTGTGGATTCCAAATATTGTATCACATTCCAGATAAATAGAAAATGTTAAACTTTCCGATCGAACATCCAAACACCCAAGTTTTCCTGAAACAGCTTAACACATGAAATAAGTTTAAAAACATTCACTTCATGCCACAGTACCAACGGTCCAGCCGTAGAAGGGTCAAGCCAACGCCTCACATGTGGCACGCCATACTGCCCCAAACCCTAAGGTTCAAAGGGCAGTTCCAGACGGTCACATAATCGAGTTAAGGTTTGTTGTCTTCTAGAGGGTCCATCGCGTTACTTGCACTACTTAGAACGTTTTCAAACTACGGAAAAATTCAACACTTGGAAATTTCCCGGCAGGGGAAAAATTGGGTATTTATATCCGGTCGAACTTTTTAACATGTTCTAAATTATCCGGAAAAACACAGACAAAGTTAAAGATTCCGATCGAATCGACGAACTCCCAATACAACCCAAAAAACTCAACACTTGAGTATAAGTTAAAATTACCCAGAAAACACAGGAATCAATATAGGACATTACTGTGCAAAGCACGTGCCAAGAATCAACTTTGTGGCCGCGGAACCGCCGCACAAGCTAGGGTGGGGCCGCGGTTCCGCGGCGCTTTGGTTGACTTGGGCACACGTGCTTCACAGTAACTCTTATAATATCCTGCTGTATTTATTTGGATATTTTTAATTTGGAAAAATCCACATTTTCAGAAAATGTACAGAGAAGGGTTTGAGTTAGGGTTTCGGGGTTCGATCGGATTTCTAGCATCGTCTACACTTCGCCTAAAGCTCTAGCTAGGCTCTGATACCACTGTAGGGTTACTAGGCACACACAAGAGGTTCCACAAGGCATTAACCATGCCAAATTCAAATTTTCCAGTGCCGAAAAACCCTAAACTAGATTGATTACTAGAGGTAAGGCGAAAGAACATGTAAGTTAACAACTTAACTACAAGTGAAAGGGATTATAACCTTTGTAGATCCGGTCCTCCACTTCTTTATCTCTGTGTTGACGTCCCTCCGCTGCGATTATCGGGATCCCGGACTCTAGCGATGGTTTCGTCGGAGAAATAAGCGGGCTAGGTCGTTGACTTCGATGCCGAAGATGATCTACGTCGGGGAGACTCAAACTCAAGCTATTCCTTCACTTGGTCAAAAACTTTGTGAAGAGATCACCCTATACTACATGGCAAGTAGTAGAGGATGAAGAAATAGGAAGTGGGTTCACTTTAGAATTGGATTTCTCACTCTTTTTCCCATGACACCATTGGAGCTAGCAAGCTTTTGTGGAGCTTGATGAAGAAGAAGAAGAAAAAGAATTAAAAGAATAATATGAAACTTATCCTTTTAATCATGGCACCATGGTTGAGTTAAGCCCTCATGCTTAACTCATGTAGAGAATTAACCAAAGCATTAGGTTAAGGGTTGGGTTAACTAATATCTTGAACAAATGACAAAAGAGTTGACTTTGTCAATGTTTATCAAGCTTCATGAAGCTTGATAACTTTGACCAAAGTCACACTCTTTTGTTATATGCTAGGAAAATAGTAAACCCTAATTTAACCTTGATTTGGTTCAAGTCTCATACACACAACTTGTTTGTATCATCAAGCATGATACAAACATGTACACTTGCATATATCACATATAAACAATGTGCACATTTAAGTGAGAAAATCAATCTTAAATGAACCAATACTAGTTAATGTAAAGTAATATATCAAATATATAATTATACATTAAATCATTAAATCAACACTTGATTTAACGATCCGGTCATATTGCATATAACCGACTAATATCAATAGTAACAACTTATCGAATCAACACTTGATCCAATAACCGGGCTATATCGCATACAACCGATCAATGTCACATATCGCGAGAATAGAATACAGTATCACATACTGGTATTATTCTCGGTCGCGCACATATCTCATATGCGCTCCTATTTCGTTTCGCTTGAGCCAGGAAACCCCTGTGTAGGACTCTAAAGACTCGTCAATACGCCGGCAGTAGGTGATGATCATATCAAACACCCACAAGCCGCAAGCTGTCTGCCAAACGTAACGGCCACCCGGGTATTGAGCGATCAGAAGATCAACGAGCAAGCCCGCTCACACTCCTGTGAGTCCAACCAGTAACACTACAGTACAGTCCGGTCTGTTCGTCTGATATGTCGCATATCTCGTCTAGGGGTGGTAAACGTCAGACCCCAATAACTCGATAAGTCGTGTCGATATGAGGCTCATAACGGGTCGAGAAACTACTGGTAACACTTACCAGTAAATCCCTAAAGCAGTCTTGGCCAAGGACTTCTTGTTATAGCCAATCGAGCACAGCGCAACATCAACTCCCTATACCGGGAGAGACGAAACCCCTCCTATCGCTCATTGCCTCCATGTGACTCGGGACTGTACCTAAAAACCACCGTTTTGCACGCCCTCTTAAACGTGTTAAGGTGGACATCAGAGCACAGTGGGAATCACACAAGACTCTATGACGATCTCGGGTATACAGACTAACCTGTACCAGTGTCACCAGAGAACTGCCATCTGACGTAAGGTATAATACCATCTGGGAGTTCTCGGCGAGTCCGTCCAGTGTACCCAGTCTACACTGAGCACCCGTATATCATCTCTGATGTCAAAAACCAATGGATATGGGATCATCCATCGCCCATCTGTATGGGTCGAGAAGCTACACGCTAGTCTACTCTGGTATATCGATGCCCCGTCTCGATACACCCATGACTAGGGACTTTGAAGGATGTACTTATGGACTACCACGTCCCCACTAGTATGATCCGCATCACAGTCCAGGTAGTCAAGTACACATCCTAAGGGCTTTACCAACATGTAACAGAGAGACAATCAGTGTACACGTTAAGGTAAAGAGTAACCAGATAGCATACTATCATATCGAGCAAGAAAGTCATCTCTATATATGTCCAAGCATCCACTACAATATACATCCTATGTATAGTAATAGCCTCTAGGGCATACATATAACTAACATAACAGAAATGTAAAGGAAATGTAATGTACAAGTGAATCTAAAACTCTGGGTCTTCAGTAAACTGATCCAAGTCTTCGCTGCTGGGCTCGATCTCCAGTGAGTCCGAATCACCCGACGACATTCCAAAGAAGAAGAAAGAGAATGTCGTCAGCGAACAAATCGCTCGGTAAGTCCCGAAGAATGAGAGAAGTAGAATAGACAGAAAAGAGAGTATATCTAGTATGATATTTGATTGTTAGGTTAACGTAGTGTTTGTATCTTGGTACAGAAGATTCCAGTGTATAAGAGAGGAGTCCAACTTACACCGTGGACTTTGGTAACCCATAGTACAAGGCTCCATCGATAAGACCACGAAACAACGACATGTATGTAATTACGTCTTAAGTGACCACCTCGTGCCACCTTTAACATGTTCCGTACCAGTCTACCCTTTTATAACCCCGTAGTGTTTATGTATTGATTGTATTGATTGTATGGATTGATTTGTCATGTCTTGTATTATAAACTGTATAGATGGATGACTTGCCGAAACCATGATATCAGTAATGGAACGGATATAATGGATGAACATGTAAATGGAATATATCCATGGTTCGGTTCGGTCAAGTTGTAAATTGATATAGATTTGAATAGACGGATTCATGGATTGTAGTTTTATACTTGAATCACATTCAAGTCAGATTGATTATATTGTGACTTCATCTGAGTCAGACCATTAGAAAAGAACTTGAAATCCTGATTGTTTTGGTGCTATCGGTAACTGCTGCACATGGACGACAGGATTTGTGTCTTTTTCAAAGACAATTACCGTGTTGATAACACTGTTATTAGATTGTCTACCTTAGATAGTCAAGCACCCATATCTCCGGCTTCCTGAGGCTCAAGAGACTGGTCCCGCTTAAACCTATGTTTACTAGGGTCCTTATTGTAATTTAATATAACTTGAGGGGTTTTATGTAAAAATAGTTTTGTATAATTTTCAAAATACACCTCAGGCATTTAGTTATCATCTTTGGAGTTTTCATAGATGTGTATTTTATAGTCGTGAAATTTCTATTGAGTAAAACCTATTTTCTTTATGTATGGTATTTATTTGTAATATGGATGTTGTTTTGAATTATCATGGTAGTTTCATGTAATATTTGACTTCTTTTCTTGAGTTTTGGAAACATGGAATATTATATATATTTAAAATAAGTATTTTGATAATAATTATATATATATATATTTAATGAAAATAATTTTATTTATTTTTTTTGTAAAAATCTCATTTTCTAGAGAAAAATGTATAAAATTCCATCGAGACTGAATGCTTCTTGCGGAGGTCTGCATCTCGCTCTATTAAGCCCGAGGATGTGCAATAATCCGCACCATCTCAAACGGGGTTCCCCAAAATGGGTTGTAGAGGCGCAATTACATGAGAATGTTTTAATACATCTTTTAAAGAAAACGGTTTTATAAGTTAAAGGGATTTATTTGCAAAGTTGTATTTCCCGTATTCTATTATCCCAAGATTCATCGTGCTATGATAGATATGTGTGTTGTGATGAGGTAGGTCATTACCTCATGAGTTTTCTAAAGATAACACGGTTAAAAGGTATAAACACGTTGATATGAAACATAAAGGTATTTTAATGTAAAATTGAAATACAACTTGCTATAGTTATCATTTTGATGTCAAAATTGTTCTATTGTCTTTGTTAATGATTACTAAACAATATATCAAAAGTTGTAGGTTTGTTATTAAGAAAAAGTTGTATTTTTAAAGAAAAGAGAATCGGAAGCCGGATAACTCCGCTTCCGACACGTTTTAAGAATGAAGAGTTTGGGAATAGCAAAAGAGAGAGAGAAGGGGGACTTACTGGCTTTGATAAGAGGGGAGAGGTAGGAGGAGGTCTAGGATTCGTCGGTGCTTCGTTTCATTGCTGGAATCTTCTCGGAAGTTCGTCGGTGCTTCGCCCTTCGTTAACTCCACTTGTACACTAAGGACTTGAGAATTTTGTATAGTATTTTTTTTTATAGAATTTTCAGTGTGAAGGGATGAAAAAATGGAGTGGGTATTTATAGGACAATATAGGGTTTATGGGGTGATAAAAAATGCATTTAAATTTGCATTAAATGGGATTTAAAGGGGTTTTTAATTCTCTGGGAAATGCAGGGAAAACAAACAGATAGGGGTTAAAGAGGGGAGTCCAAGGGTTGCAGGGTTCCAAAAAAAAATCGGGTTTGGGCTTGGTTGGACCGGTGGCGTCGGCCCGAGCATCATTCTCGCCGGTCTGATCATTGGGTTGGGGTCTCGGATTCTCGCCACGTGTCCACGACGATTCAACTAGCCTATTTAGCATGTTTGATTATTCTGTAACTTACCCTATTATGTGTAGTGCACATGTAGACTCTTGGGCTTATAAAAGGTTGAAAGAATTTAAAATAAAAAGATATTGTGGCTGATGAGATTTGAACTCTGGTGCTTTGGTTCAACAGTGAGCTACAAGCTCTTTCTTGATGTTCAAAAGCAAATCAAACTTATAACTTGTGCTCAGGCTTAGGTGTCCCTTTCTGTATTTTTTTTTGAAAAAAAATTCAGTATAGAAAGTTAAGGTTGTTACATGTTGACTTGGGTTCATGTTTGGATTGGATTCAGATTAGACTCAGATTCAGACTTGAGTTAGACACTTTAAACAGATTTGGATCCTGAATTAGGTTTAGGAGTTATCGGTAACTGTTGCACATGGTGTTGGATATATGTATGCCCTAGAGGCCATTATATAAGAGTGGATGTATTTATACATGTATATATATATATGTATATATATATATTCAGTGTACATTCTTGCTCGACATGATAGTATGCTATCTGGTTCTTCTTTATCTGACATATTGATTTGATCATGCTTTTATTCATTCACACATGTTGATAAAGCCCTGAGGATATAGGCTTGACTACTGTGATTATGATGGAGATCATACTAGTGGGACATCTGTAGTTTATACGCATATCCTGAAATGTCCCTAGTCGTAGGTATATCGAGACGGGGCATCGATATACCAGAGTAGACTAGCGTATATGATGCTAGACCCATATGATGGGCGATGGATGTTCCCACATTCATCGATGTTTGACATCGAGATCGTATACGGGTGCTCAGTGGTGATTGGGTACACCGAACGGACTCATCGAGAACTCCTATATGGAATTATATCTATCGTCGGATAGCAGTTCTCAGGTGACACTGGTGCGGGTTAGTCTGTAGACCCGAGATCGTCATAGAGTCTTATGTGTTCTCCCACTGTACTTTGATTACCACCCTACCACGGCTCTACTGAGTCGTGCAAACAGGTGGCCGTTGGGTACAGTCTCGAGACACATGAAGGCGATGAGCGATAGGAGGTGTTTCGTCTCTCCCGGTATTGGGAGTTGATGCTGTGCTGTGCTCGATTGGCTATATCAGTAAGTCCCTGGCCAGGGCTGTTGAGATTTACTGATAAGTGTTATCAGTAGTTTCTCGATCTGTTATAGACCATTCATTGGCATGACTTATTGAGTTATTGGGGTCGACGTTACCATCCCTAGACTTGATATGCAGCATATCCGACGAAGAGACCGGACTGTACGGTAGTGTTGCCGGTTGGCTCGACGGGAGTTGTGACAGGTTCGCTTGTTTTCTTCTGATCGCTCAATATCCGGGTGGCCGTTACGTTTAGCTGACTGCTTGCGGCTTGGGGGTGCTTGATATGATCATCACCCACTTCCGGCGTATTGACGAGTCTTAGAGTCCCACAATGGAGTTGCCTAGTCCAGGCGAAATGATGTGGTGCGCATATGAGATATGCGCGTGGACCCGGTTAAAATGCATGTATATGATACCGTATATTAATCGGGCGGTTTGCTTTTGGTCGGGTCATATGCGATATGACCGGGTTGCTAAATCAAGTGTTGATTTATCATTGACCATTAGTTTCTCACTTGAAATCCTTTCTTGTCTTTTTGTTGTATGCATGCATGTATGCATTATTCTTATTCATGCAAATAGGATGTGCATGCACACATACATGCATACATAATGTTATCATGGTTGTTGATATAGTGGATGGTGGCAATATAAGACTCACACCATTTGTAAAATATATGGATATTAATTTTTGGAAAAAGAACAATGGAAATGGAAATTGATTATCATGGTTTAATTTTATATTCTTGCACTAACCCTTTGTTTTAACCATGATTCATTTTCCATGGTCATTTTTGTTCCAAACTAAAATATCTAGATATTTTATATTCATGGTTGAGAATGAGAGAGTGAAAATATATATATTTTCATTTTCTCATTTTATTGATATGCTTATCATTATCTTGAGTTTTATAAGCCATCATCTTCTTCCTCCTTTCTCTCTTGCTCTCTAGTTTTCTCAAGTGAGCAAAAGAGTTACCAAGTTAGGATTTTGAAGTGAGAAAACCAACCAGAACACCATTTTTCACTAGTCTTTCCCATTAGTGTAGAGTGTTAGCTTCCATTTCTTCTCTTGATCTTATGGAGTTTCAAGCTTAGACAAAAAAGACTCCGGGTGGATCGTCGTGGACCTAGAGGATCTCAAGCGGACCTTTTTCCAACCCTTAAGTAGCCAAGGAGTCTTGCGTAGGGAGCTACAAAGGTTGCACTCTCAAAACCCTAGCTTTTACTACTTTTGTTTGTGTTAAAGTTTAGTTGCCATAATTTTTCTAGCATGATCTTTAAGTTAGTTTCTTTAGCACCATGTAAATTTTAAATATGGCATGTGTGTTGCCTCCAAACCCTTGTAGTGGTGCTGTAGGAAACCCTTCATGGTATCAGAGCCAAGCTAGAACCTTAGGCGACGCTTTAGGCGAAGTTAAAACTCCGATCGAACCCCGAAATACGCATTTTAACCCTTCTCTGGACAATTTTTTAAAACCGTGTTTTTTCAGAATTAAAAATACTTAAAAATTTCAGCAGGAAAATCTAAGCATTTCTGTAAAAAAACGATACCATATTCTGTACAAACCGCCGCGGAACCGCGGCCATACCCTGCTTGGGCCGCGGATTCGCGGCCGTACTGAAGCAATATTTTATCATTTTTGTACAGTAATGTCCAGAACTGCTTGTGCATATTTTTGGGTATTTTTAATCAGACTCAAGTGTTGAGTGTTCTGGGGATTGTTTTGGATTCGTTGATTCGATCGGAAAATTTAATTTCGTACTGTTTTCAGGTAATTTAGAAAGTATTAAAAAGTTCGAACGGATATCATTAACTCACTTTTTCCCCGGTACGAAAAACTTTCAAGTGTTGAATTTTTTCTCGAGTTTAAATCTTTCGGAAATACGTGCAAAATGTGGTGGACCCTCTAGAAGAACACAAACCTTAACTCGATTATGTGACCGTCTGAGCTGCCTCTAAACCTTAGGGTTTGGGGCAGTACGGCGTGCCACATGTGAGGCGTTGGCTTGACCCTTCTACGGCTGGACCGCTGCTACTGTGACATGTTCCGGGATTTTTGAACTCCGCTCAAGTGTTGAGCTATTTAGGAAATCTTGGGTATTTGATTATTCGGTCGGAAAGTTTAATACTGTCTATTTATCTGGAATGTGATACAATATGTGGAATTCATATAGTTAGGCATGAAATGCGAAGTATGTGATATTTCGGATTTGCAATGTCTAAAGTGATTGTGGATTCCAAATGTTGTAGTTTTACACTTTCTTTTCTGTGACCATAAGTGTAGTATGTCGCATATCGCCGGTTTCGTTGCTATACATCAACGACAATTGGGGTACACATACTTATTTACGTTGATGATATATGATATTATGTGTTGCTGAGATATGATGTGCAGGATTGTCGCGATTGAATAGCCGGGTATTTTTTTATGTGAGATGAGAGTTTTCTTTTCATTCATGTAAAATTCAAATGTAATGTAATATTCTTTTATTTGGGGCACTTCCGGGTTGAGGTTGTTGTCACCAGTGTTGTATATTATTTACTTTTCCACATTAGGATAGACCCAAGGAGGGGAGCACAAGTGACCAGGTTCTGGGGTTCTGTGGGAGGCCATCTCGAGGAGTCGAGACCGGGTCTCCTAAACTCCAGAATTGGTAGGGTCGCTTGCCGCTCTCGTAAGAGTCTAGAGGTGTGGGCTTGGCTATTCATCGCGACTGTGGAATCCGTATTTTCTATTGTTGGCTAAATACTAAATACGGACGTCCTAGTATATCCCACATTATATCTGTGTTTCTGCTGCCTGTATACTGTGATATGATATCTGAGACGAATGATATATTATATATGAGATATATAGTAGGCGTTGCTTATGTTTTACAGCCACGTTAGTCCCGTTCTGGTATGCCGTTAGTTAAGTAACCTAACGGTGCATAACGGAACATTGCGGCGAATGCGGATGGCATAAGCGTACGTTGTATTTTCGTTTCTTTTCTGTGATTGGCTTAAGGACTTAAATGATGGGGCTACATTAATATGATTAATGTAAAGAAAATAAACCTAAAAAGATGTTGTAGAATCGGATTTGAAAACCACTCGGCTCTTTATGAAAAAGCTATATTTCAAAACTGCGGAGCTCAAGCCACTCCTTTTGAAAAGAATTTGATTCTACGACGATATCAAGTTCAAAGCGTTAAAGATTTTCTTAAAAATCATCCGCAACCCTCCGTCATTTTAGGAAGTAGAGTTCTTAGTATTCGTGCTACGTTTGTTGACTATAGTTAAGGCGTAGTGTACGGTAGCTAAGTGATGTCTTCCTACACTGCATATGATGCAGATTAATTAGGACATTCATGCGACTTTGTTGACCATAGTTAAGGGTCATGTGAGTGGGTCTAATTAATCAAGAAATGACGGGTAGAACTTGAGTAGTACTTATGATTTGTTGACCATAGTTAAGGTCATAGGTACTAAGGGTAAAAACCACATCGGGAATTTCAATAGTTGAAATTCGCAATGAGATTGCATACCTTCCATATGATGGTTGGATCCCGATCCCACCGTGGGCAATAGTTGCTCCCAGGAGAGTTTTGCAGTTTACAATTAGCTAACCCTTTAGGTGTCTAGAAAGGTGTTAACGGGGCTACGCCTCTAGGAAGATGAGGTTTACTTTAATTAGGTCCGTGCGAAAGCACGGGGAACCTCCCTCAAGTACCGACACTGGCCTGGCTGAACGGTTAGCGAAGTTGTAGACTGTAATTAATCCTGGCTAGTTTTCTTTTTAAGGTTTGAAAGAAAAACTTGATTAAAGCAGTGGGAGACATTGATTAGATAAGATAATAACCAATCTGATCTTTGCAAGAGCTTTCGCTGAGTGTATTCTTTTATCTCTCTTAATGGAAGATACCCATGACTGGACTCAAGATTCTACTAGATAAAAATAAACTGAATGAGACCAATTATAAAGACTGGCTGAGGAATCTGAACATTGCCTTGACTTATGATAAGGTATCATATGTCCTCACGGATCCAGCCCCGCCCGTCTCAGGTCCAAAATCCTCAGTTGCGGATATTGAAGTCCGCAAGACATGGGACGCTGACTGTGCCACGGCCAAATGCCTCGCGCTTGCATCGATGGATAACACACATCAAAAGCAGCACGAGAATAAGGACATTCACGCCATATTCTTCCATACAAAGGAGTTGTATGGAGAGCAATCCTGCGTATTACGATACGAAGCATCAAAGAAATTGTTTCAGATGCGAATGGCCCCTGGTACACCAGTAGGAGACCATGTTCTGAAGATGATAGCTCTCATAAAAGAGCTTGAGGAACTTGGATGGACGATGGACAACGAACAATATACGGATATTATTCTGCAGTCTCTCCTCTCCACCTTTGCTCAATTTATAGTTAACTTCAACATGCACAACATGGAGAAGGAACTACCTGAACTCCTTAATATGTTAAGGAGTGCAGATAGCACACTGAAATCAGTGAAAACTCCCGTTTTGAGTGTTGGGCAATCTTCTTCTTCTCGCCCAAAGGCTAAGGCTAAGGAAAAGATGAAGAAGAAGCCCACCAAGCCTAGGGGTGGAGTTAAAAAGGTTAAGGGGAAGGACAAGTCCAAAGCTGGAGAATCGGGGAAAGGGGAATGTTATTACTGCCACAAAACAGGACATTGGAAGCGCAACTGCACGGAGTACTTAAATCTCAAGAAGAAGCATGGGGATGCTTCCGCTTCAGGTGTGTTTGTGACAGAAAACTGTTTTTCAATAAACTCTGCTTCCTGGGTATTAGATACCGGTTCAGGTTCTCACATTTGCAATTATTTGCAGGGGCTGAGAAATAGCAAGGTTTTGAAGACAGGTGACTATACTCTCCGCGTTGGAAATGGTTCCAATGTACATATAGTCGCAGTGGGAGAGTATCATTTGGGGTTGCCGTCTGGGTGTATATTGGTTTTGAACCCATGTTATTTTGTACCTAGTATGCTTTGTAATATAATATCCGTTTCTTTGTTAGACAATGAAGGATATAATTTTGTATTGCAGAACAATGTTATGAACATTCACCTGAATCAAATGTTGGTTGGGTATGGTACGCTTAATAACGGGATATACGTCTTAAATCAACACACAGTTTTCAGCATACAACACACTAATAAAAGAAAACTTTCAGAAATAAATGAAGCTTTTCTTTGGCACTGTAGACTTGGTCATATTAACGAAACAAGACTAAACAAGTTACACAAAGATGGATATTTAAACCATTTTGAATATAAATCTTATGTGACTTGCCAGTCTTGTATCAGGGGTAAAATGACCAAAACTCCGTTTATCGGACACGGAGAAAGAGCTACTGAGCTCCTAGGCCTCATACATAGTGATGTATGTGGGCCAATGTCTACACGGGCTAGAGGCGGTTTTTCATACTTCATTATTTTCACTGACGATTTCTCAAGATTCGGTCATGTATTTTTATTAAAGCACAAATCCGAACCTTTCGAGAAATTCACTGAATATAAACTCGAAGTAGAAAAACAAACCGGCTTGAGTATCAAAATGCTTCGATCAGATCGAGGTGGAGAGTATCTCAGTACAGAATTTGCAAACTTCCTAAAAGAGAATGGGATTCTCTCTCAGCTTACTCCTCCTTACACACCACAACACAACGGTGTGTCTGAACGACGGAATCGGACCCTATTAGATATGGTCCGATCCACGATGAGTGATGCTGAGTTACCCGTCTCATTTTGGGGGCATGCATTGGAGACTGCAGCGTTTCTACTGAACAGGGTTCTAACCAAAACCGTATCTACCACGCCATATGAGATATGGCGTGGGAAGAGACCATCTCTTAAGAGAATTAAGATTTGGGGTTGTCCGGCCTATGTTAAAAAACAGAATCCAGACAAACTCGAGACACGGTCGGTCATGTGTAATTTTGTGGGATATCCAAAGAACTCTTATAGATATCTATTCTACCACAAGGAGGAACAAAAGGTGTTTGTTTCTCAATATGCCACATTCTTGGAAAAAGAGTTTTTCACAGATAAAGCTGATGGCAATGTGGTAGATCTAGAAGAGGTTCTAGAGACACAAACTACAAATGACGACTTGGTTGAACCGGCTGTTGCAATAGAAACTGAGGAACCTCGGCCACTCCGTAGGTCTGGTAGGACTTCTCGCCCACCGGAGAGGTACTACGGTTTCCTCATTGATGGTGACAGAGAAGACTGTATCATGGAGGATGATGATCCTACCAGTTTTCAGCAAGCTATCACGAGTGGAGACTCTGTGAAGTGGCTGGATGCCATGAGATCCGAAATGGAGTCTATGTACACCAACAAAGTATGGACTTTGGACGTTGTACCCCTTGGGGTAAAACCTGTGGGGTGCAAATGGATCTTTAGAAGAAAGATTGGTGTAGATGGGCAGGTAGAGACCTATAAGGCAAGACTTGTGGCGAAAGGTTTTCGTCAAAAACCAGGTTTGGACTATAACCAAACTTTTTCTTCCGTAGCCATGCTTAAATCCATTCGGATCCTACTTGCTATTGCTGCTCATTACGACTATGAAATCTGGCAGATGGACGTTAAAACGGCATTTCTAAATGGAGATTTAGAAGAATGCGTTTATATGGATCAGCCAGAGGGCTTCATTGACAGTGGGAGCAGCGGGAAAGCATGTAGATTTCTTAAATCCATATATGGCTTAAAGCAGGCATCACGGAGCTGGAACATCTGTTTCGATGATGTTATCAAAGAGTTTGATTTCATCAAAAATCCAGATGAACCTTGTGTTTATAAGAAGGCTGTAGGGAGAGCTGTCACATTCCTCGTATTATACGTGGATGACATTCTTCTGATAGGAAATGATATTCCTATGCTACAGTCGGTCAAAATCTTTCTTATCACTAAGGTTCTCCATGAAGGACCTGGGTGATGCCACATACATTTTGGGCATTAGGATCTATAGGGATAGATCCAAGAGGTTATTAGGATTGTCCCAAACCAGGTACATCAACACCATCCTAAAAAGGTTTAGTATGGAAGACTCCAAGCGGGGTGCCTTACCCGCTTGCCATGGGGTCACTCTCTCCAAGGACTCTTGCCCAAAGACCGATGAAGAGAGAGCTCACATGAGCATTATACCCTATGCTTCGGCAGTAGGATCTATAATGTATGCAATGTTATGTACACGCCCAGATGTAGCTTATGCACTTAGTGTTGTAAGCAGGTATCAATCCAACCCAGGGGAGAATCACTGGATAGCTGTGAAGAACATTCTTAAGTACTTGCGAAGGACTAAATAATTGTTCTTGGTGTATGGTAACAGAGATCTCCAAATGGAAGCCTTTATCGATTCGAGCTTCCAGAGCGATAAGGACGACAGCAAATCTATCTCTGTGTTTGTATTTACCCTCAATGGAGGGGCGGTAAGTTGGAAGAGTTCCAAACAGGATACCGTTGCAGACTACAATGGAGGCTGAGTACATTGCTGCGAATGATGCCGCCAAGGAAGCCGTCTGGATGAAGAAGTTCGTCTCGGAGCTAGGAGTAGTTCCAACCATTATTGATCCAATACCATTGTATTGTGATAATAATGGGGCTATAGCGTTAGCCAAGGAGACCAGGTCCCATCAGCGGTCCAGACACATCCTGAGGCGCTTTCATTTGATCCGGGAGATTGTAGATCGCCGCGAGATCAAGATAAGGAGAGTAGATACAAAAAATAACACCGCGGATCCACTCACCAAGGCCCCCCCTCAGCCGCGACATGAGCGACTTTTTGAGATGTTGGGTATGAGATACGCCAATAACTGCCTTAGTGCAAGTGGGAGATTGTTGGATATATGTATGCCCTAGAGGCCATTATATGATAGTGGATGTATTTATACATGTATATATATATTCAGTGTACATTCTTGCTCGACATGATAGTATGCTATCTGGTTCTCCTTTATCTGACATGTTGATTTGATCATGCTTTTATTCATTCACACATGTTGATAAAGCCCTGAGGATATAGGCTTGACTACTGTGATTATGATGGATATCATACTAGTGGGACATCTGTAGTTTATAAGCATATCCTGAAATGTCCCTAGTCGTAGGTATATCGAGACGGGGCATCGATATACCAGAGTAGACTAGCGTATATGTTATTAGACCCATATGATGGGCGATGGATGTTCCCACATGCATCGATGTTTGACATCGAGATCGTATACGGGTGCTCAGTGGTGGCTGGGTACACTGGACGGACTCACCGAGAACTCCTATATGGAATTATATCGATCGTCGGATAGCAGTTCTCAGGTGACACTGGTGCAGGTTAGTCTGTAGACCCGAGATCGTCATAGAGTCTTGTGTGTTCTCCCACTATACTTTGATTACCATCCTACCACGGCTCTGCTGAGTCGTGCAAATAGGTGGCCGTTGGGTACAGTCCCGAGACACACGAAGGCGATGAGCGATAGGAGAGGTTTCGTCTCTCCCGGTATTGGGAGTTGATGCTGTGCTGTGCTCGATTGGCTATATTAGTAAGTCCCTGGCCAGGGCTGTTGAGATTTACTGATAAGTGTTATCAGTAGTTTCTCGATCTGTTATAGACCATTCATTGGCACGACTTATTGAGTTATTGGGGTCGATGTTACCATCCCTAGACTTGATATGCAGCATATCTGACGAAGAGACCGGACTGTACGGTAGTGTTGCCGGTTGGCTCGATGGGAGTTGTGACAGGCTCGCTTGTTTTCTTCTGATCGCTCAATACCCGGGTGGCCGTTACGTTTAGCTGACCGCTTGCAGTTTGGGGGTGCTTGATATGATCATCACCCACTGCCGGCGTATTGACGAGTCTTAGAGTCCCACAATGGAGTTGCCTAGTCCAGGAGAAACGATGTGGTGCGCATATGAGATATGCGCGTGGACCCGGTTAAAATGCACGTATATGATACCGTATATTAATCGGGCGGTTTGCTTTTGGTCGGGTCATATGCGATATGACCGGGTTGCTAAATAAAGTGTTGATTTATCATTGACCATTAGTTATCTCACTTGAAATCCTTTCTTGTCTTTTTGTTGTATGCATGCATGTATGCATTCATTCTTATTCATGCATATAGGATGTGCATGTACACATACATGCATACATAATGTTATCATGGTTGTTGATATAGTGGATGGTGGCAATATAAGACTCACACCATTTGTAAAATATATGGATATTAATTTTTGGAAAAATAACAATGGAAATGGAAATTGATTATCATGGTTTAATTTTATATTCTTGCACTAACCCTTTGTTTTAACCATGATTCATTTTCCATGGTCATTTTTGTTCCAAACTAAAATATCTAGATATTTTATAACCATGGTTGAGAATGAGAGAGTGAAAATATATATATTTTCATTTTCTCATTTTATTGATATGCTTATCATTATCTTGAGTTTTATAAGCCATCATCTTCTTCCTCCTTTCTCTCTTGCTCTCTAGTTTTCTCAAGTGAGCAAAAGAGTTACCAAGTTAGGATTTTGAAGTGAGAAAACCAACCACAACACCATTCTACACTAGTCTTGCCCATTAGTGTAGAGTGTTAGCTTCCATTTCTTCTCTTGATCTTGTGGAGTTTCAAGTTTGGACAAAGAAGACTCCGGGTGGATCGTCGTGGACCTAGAGGATCTCAAGCAAACCTTTTTCCAACTCTCAAGTAGCCAAAGAGTCTAGCGTAGAGAGCTACAAAGGTTGTACTCTCAAAATCCTAGCTTTTACTACTTGTGTTTGTGTTAAAGTTTAGTTGCCCTAATTTTTATAGCATGATCCTTAAGTTAGTTTCTTTAGCCCCATGTAAATTTTAAATATGGCATGTGTGTTGCCTCCAAACCCTTGTAGTGGTGCTGTAGGAAACCCTTCACATGGACGGCAGGATTTGTGTCTTTTTCCAGGACAATTGCCATTGTGAACTCGGTTTTAGTTTTTCTACCTTAAATAGGCAAGCACCCACTTTCTCCGGCTCCCTGAGGCTCAAGAGAATTGGTTCCGCTTAAACCTATATTTACTAGGGTCCTTAATGTAATTTTATATATCTCGAGGGGGTTTTATGAAAAATATTTTATATACTTTCAAAATAAATCTCAAGTAATTATTTATGTTCTTTAGGGTTTTCATGGATGTGAATTTTAAAGAGTGAGGTATATTAGTGAATAGTAATTTAGCTTGAATAGTTCATTGTATTTTAGTGTAACTTGTCTTGTATTGATACTTGATGGTATTTTAATGAAACCTGTCATTCTTTTATTTTCTAGAAAACATGAAATTTTATTATATATTAAAAATAGCTATTAAAGTGTTGGAACTATTTCCATGAAATCAAGATGGAGCGTCTTCCACGAAGAAGCGCAATGTCCCACCGGGCGTGCCAGAATCTGTTCCCCGCTGAAAGCGCAAGAAGATCACACCCCAATGGGGCATCACGTCCCCTTGCCACCAATTTTCCATCGGACGTATCCCTGTGTTGGCATGTGACCTTCCGATTGAGATTTTAATCAGAATTTAATTTTGTTGTTTTAAAGAACCCATGAATTATCACGTGTTAGCACATGACCCTTGGTCACGTATGTGCACATGATACCCCATTGGGGTTCTTCCTTGTTGTTTATTATACTTTTAATTCTTTTCAGTGGGTTTAAAGGCCCATCACGTGTGGGCACGTGACCCCTTTGATTAAGTATTTTAACCAGAATTTAATTCTGTTGTTTTAAAGAACTTAGGAGTTATCACGTGTCAACACGTGACCCTTGGTCACGTGTGAGCACGTGATGCCCCATTGGGGTTTTTCCTTGTTGTTTAATATACTTTTTAATTCTTTTCAGTGGGTTTAAAGGCCCATCACGTGTGGGCACGTGACCCCTTTGATTAAGCATTTTAACCAGAATTTAATTCTGTTGTTTTAAAGAACTCAGGAGTTATCACGTGTCAGCACGTGACCCTTGGTCACGTGTCAGCACGTGATGCCCCATTGGGGGTTTTCCTTGTTGTTTATTATACTTTTAATTCTTTTCAGTGGGTTTAAGGGCCCATCACGTGTGGACACGTGACTCCACTGATTGATTGTTTGATTAGAATTTAACTCTTATTTCAACAGAATCCCCAGGAAACCATCACGTGTCAGCACGTGATCCCTGGTCACTTGTGGGCACATGATGCCCCATTGGGGTTTTCCCTGATATTTTATGAGGGAACAAATGCCCCCACAACGTTGTTCCCACGTATTTGCACGTGAGTGCAACGCTGTAACTTTTGTGTTCGTTGGATCTGCCTAGGGAAGGGATGGACCGTTTTCCATCACATCCTATAAATGCAGGGGTCTCTTCAGAAGCGCCTCCACTCTTTCATCTTCTTCCTTTTTCATTTTCCCTTTGAGAATTTAATTCTCCCTCTCAGGGCTCAGTTCTCTGTTCCAAACATTTCCAGAGTTTAACTCTGTTAACAAAAGATTTCCTTTTTCAGGTAAGGATCTTGAACGGCCGAGGAACTTCTTGTAGAAATTTTCTTTGAATTTTAAATCCACATCAAGGGTTTTTCCCTTAATCGCACAAATTTGAATTTGTTGGTCACTTAACAGAACTTGTCTTCCCAAGAATTTGTTTAAATCTCAATGTCTGATTTTCCTCATTACTAATCTTTCACTGATGTTTCTTTTCAGGCACTGTGGCTGTTCATCTATATAGTCTGAACGAATTTATTTCCTATGAGGATGTTCGCGTATAGGGCCGTTGTCAGAACCAAGAGTTTATAGATGTCTAATGTGCGAAGATTATGGATCGTCTGTATGCACACAACGGTCGACTGCTTCCTCGCCGCTCCGCTCTCTTGAAAATCATTATGGGAGCAATTTGGGAAGCACTTCCTGGGTTTTACGAAGCCATGCCACTTAATGCGCTGGATGATGCTGAAGATAAGGTGCATTTAGTGTACCTGTCAGGCCTGATCTCAAAGAAGCGGCGAGATAACCTCGTTGATATTCTGCATCAAACTTTCCAACAGACGACGATAATCACCTCTTATTAAAAGGAGGACATTGGCGAGGATCTCAACACTCGCGATCGCGAGAGGATGCATACGAGAATGATCAGAAAGGCCAGAAAGATTCTAGACGGCCTCACTTTTGAATTTCTCAATCCGTGTCCCGGATTTGATGTCTTACCATTGTAAATTTTTCCTCCTATTTTTGTATTAACTTTTAAAGTATGAATGATAAGTTTTTCCTTTCCCTTTTGTGTTCGCATGCTATCCTTGTGAAAATTTTTCATATTGTTGTTGTTGCTCACGTGTTTGGCATGTGAGGCACTTGTTGGGGATTTCAATCTCATATCGGCACCTACTTACGTGTTATTCACGTGCGGCACTATTTTACTTTTCAGTGCATATCAAGATTAGTGCTCACGTGCTCTGCACGTGGGGCCCTATTGATAGGGTTGTTTAATTTCCCATGCAATCTTTTCTGTGTATGGCATTGAATGCAGAGGGAGCCTTGGAAATAGTTCCACCTCTTTGATTTCCAATGCCTTTCCTTTTTCTGGGCCTTGGAAATAGTTCCACCATGCAATATTTTCCGTGCGTAGCATTTAATGCTCCTCTTTATAACCTGAAGCCATAGTTTTCTTTCTCTCTTCACAGAGAAATCCATTTACAACTTAGGGTGATTATCTTGAGGAAACAACTACGTGCTATGGCTTGCAATTGCCCCATGCTCGTAGACAACCATGGGAGGTACCCGTTGAGGAGATGATTCCTCGCTTTGCTGCGCGACTAGTGGATCCCATTCTCACCGATGCCGAATGTGACGCGATGACGTATGAACTCTTGATCCGTAGGGGATCCCCTCTTCCAATGGGCTCCATTTGGCTCCGGACGATTCTTTTTGCCGTGCTCGCTGACATCCCTCCTCACCCAGCAGAGATGACCGTGGCGATCCTTGATGCGGCCAAAGCAAGCTCTAGTGTTTTTATGAGGCGTGCCTGATTACTCAGGCTCTGAAAGACTGCTCGGTCCATCTGTTGGGCCAGATAAGAGCCCGACGGGCTATTATGTCTGCCTTTGCGGATGGACATGGTGCTAATCGATGGGGAGCCACTCCTCGTGAAAATCGTCGTTTCGATGTGCTGGAGAAGGCAGAGAGGGAGTTAGAAAATTTTGTATTTTGTTTTGTTAACCCTTGTGCCACTAATCCTTTGTTTGGTGACCTTTTCCTGGTAGTTTAGTATGCTTAAATCAATGTACTCTTTTTTATTATTGGCTGTTGCATGCCTTCTGTTGAGTTTTCATATTTGTCGGATATTCGTACGTGCGCCTTGCTTGCGTATATGAGCTTTATATTTTTCCCATAGGAATTTTCTTTCATTGCGAGCACTATCGTTGCGTTGCATGCACATCAGTGCTTTGGGTATCATTTCCTTTTAAACATTCATATAGTTGCAAATGCATGCTTGATAGGATATACATCAGAGACTTTCCTTGTTGCCTCCCATATCAGGTGGTTTGTGCGTGTTTTTTTTAGATTGAGTATTGTCGTCGAATGGAGGCTTGTTTATATATTCTTGAGTGTATGCGCCTTCTTTCAGAGGTGGTGACTGCAAAGGCGAGATTGCGGGGGCTAATCGAACGGTGCGCCGCCAATATGCTGTCATGCGAGAAGAGTCTCGGCCGAAAGTTTTCGGAGAGGGAGCTGGCTTCCAAAGCGCTGAGGGAACTTCAAGCTAATCTTACGACCAAGACCACTCAGGCATATGAACTTTGGCGGGTGCTTCAAAAAGCTATCAGGGAGGTGGTAGCCGTTGATAAAGCCGTCATTTTTATCCGCGAAATGGTCGAAGCTCATAAAGTTACCAAAAAGGAGCTTGAAAGTCAACTTGCCTCATACTAGGCCCAACAGGCTCAAGCGGAGGCCCGTCTCTTAGCGATAATAAATCATGAAGCTGAGGCCCAGCGGAAAAAGGATGAATTGGCAAACTTATTAAATCGTCCGCCGACTTGAAGAATTGTATATTTTTCTTTTTTTCTTCTTTTGTACATATTCCTGAATAAGAGTATTTTTTGATTCTTTCATAAATTGTACTTTGTATTCATTTTGATTCATGAATAAAAGACATATTTTGCTTCATGATGGTGTGTCCCTTTTAGAAAACGCATTTTGTGGATAATCTATTTTGATCTCCTTGTAGGACAGCGATGGCTTAGGAGTCGGGTTCAGATCTGCCTCCTAAGGCTTTCCAACTTTATGAGCCGTGGGGGTCTCATAAAGGTATTTCTCCTTACGAGTCGTGAGGATCTCGGAAGTGTAATTTCTCCTTAGGAATCGTGAGGATTCCTAAGTGTGTTTTCACTTGAGAGTTGTGATTGGTTTGAAAGAGTGTTTGTAGAATAACCGCAATCAGAATGGTGTCGCGCGTAGCTAGACTGAGGTGAGTACGGGTCGTCCTCAGGAAAACGTTGAATATTTTAATCTTACTTTAGATGTGTTAAGAAAGAGAGGAGGAAGAATAAAGAATATTGAAGAATGGTTGTAGGATCTAGATCTACGTTTAAACACTAATGCAAAATATAGATCTAGATTAACTATGGAGGTGAGTTTATATAAAAAGGGGGCTTGTAGGGTTCATTAGGATTTAGTAGTTGTGGATGATTAATTAAATATTACCCTTTTTATCCCTTAATAGATTTAAAACTAGAACGACAGTGATGCATGTAGATTAGGGTTTTTGGAGGGAAAAGGGTTCCCACTCTTAACCCCTATCTCGACATGGAACTCCATTCATATCTAGCTTTTAACAAAACAATCATTAATCTAATCTCTAATCGCGGTCGAGACTAACAATAAATTGGTAGTGCGCCGATTAGGATGTTAATGATTCTTTTGATAAAATTTATAAACTTTATAGGACGTAAAAAGAGTTTAAAGATCTTCATCATCCACTAACTTACCATAATTCTACGAACCCTAACAAGCGGAGAATTACTCGCGCATGTTGGGAGAAGAAGAGATCAAGAGAGAATTCATAATGAAACTACAAAGAAATAGAATAAGAAAAAGAACTATCTTTATTAATCAACAAAACTCATTACACTTTATTCCCTTAGAAAATGATTACAAATACTAGTTTGCTTCTCGATCTCTTCTAAGGAGGTAGATGAACCGTTGATGATCAGCCTGGATGCGTTAGTCGTCTCAGACTTCGTGATCGCGTCGACTTGATAATTTTTCTAAGAGGCTCTCGGTCTTTATTTATAGTCCCAAAGCCAGAAATCTAGCTTCCAAAATTGGAAACCAACAGTTAAGATTCAACAGAAGAAATCACAGCTTCTAATCTATCTGGCATGCGGCGGATCCGCGTCCAATAGGGGGGTTTGGCCGTGGATCCTTAGCCAAACAGTGTGATCTTTTGATGATTTTTCTGGGGCTTCTCTCTTTATGACACGTGGCGATCTCTGGAACCTCTGGAAATTGGAAATCTTTTCTTTGTTTCTGCCAGAATTGATTTCTTAGTTTGCTTTCTTAATTAGGCAGGTTTGCTCTTAACACCTTTGATTCCCTTGATTTTAGCCTTGAAAATTCTGCACAACAACTCCACAAATAATATTAGTAGAGTTTGTTTTATTGAGATATTAATTTCAACATTAAGATTTGGTCAATGATATTTTTTCATACATTTTCCTACCAAATGTTAATTATAATATATCAACACATGAAAAATAGTATTTTTACAGATAAACCCTCATAGGTATCATATATTATAATAAACACCTTTTCTAGTATAGAAATAGTAGGAAAAATGTAATAACAAATGTGCAGTTTTATCAACTGAACAAATACCCCCAAACTTATCTTTGATCGTCCCGAGCAAACTAGTTTATTCAAGAGAAGGAGAAAAAAGAAAGGAGAAAACTATGCATATTTTCGTAGGCAAACACGATTGCATTGAGCACGTGCAACAAGCCGTTAAACCTCTAGGTGTCCCTAGTAGGAGGAGTGTTGTCTCCTGAGGGTTTTCAGCGGATTACACCCATAAAATCCTATAATAAAAGGAAAATGGTGAAATTTACATATAAAGATAAGAACCATAAAAGAAATACTTTGAAAATTTAGAGTTTCCAACCACACTAGCTTTTCAGTTGTCATGAGCCCTATCTTAATAGTCATGAAAAGATGTTAGAAATCACATCATCTCTCAATAAAACATTGTATTTATTCTTCATTCCTACCTTTCATCCAAACATCGATCATATAACCCTACGTGTGTGTAATGGACATCCCTACACTCGGAGAATTCAATTCAAGCTATCATACTCTTGTCCATCTACCTCAGTACTTTTTAATTTGATGAAAATTTGTGGATTTTCTCACACATTTTCATGCGACCGTTAATACTTCTTGAGGTACTAACCGACCGATTACTTATGTGCTTGCTGATTAGGTGATATTATTTTCCTCGTCTTGCACCATCTAAGGCTTAGCAGTGACTCCCAGACCAGTTGGTCTAAGGCACTAGGTGAAGAAGCACCATCGCTATATTTTTTTATTGCTGCCTTGGCGATAACAAAACCAGTGTTCATTTTTCTCACCACTTTATATTTTATTCATTTTTTTATTTCCTTCATACTTTGGCTTTTAGACAAGAGCATTTCAAGGTATCCTCTACTATCCCGAGTTTCAAGACGTGTGTAAGTGCGAATAGCAGGGTATCAACGTTCAAATGTTTGGCTTCCAGAATAGGAACTATTTCTCAGACTTATTTTTATCCGCAGATTAGTGACTTCTTTTATCTTATTAACCCTTGGGACAACGGCTCATAACTACTTATTACTAGTTCGTATAAGAAAACTTCTAATTTTCTTGGTTTTCTTAAATTTTTCCTATCTTTTGGATATAATTTTTCACTTTCTACTCTTTTGTTATAAAAGAAAATTTTTAAATTTTTTTTGAAAATGTTGTGCTTATGCAAAGTATGATGCAAATTGATACGTAAATAAGCACAAATCTCCCCCAAACCTGTTTACAGCAGTGTCCTTACTGATGTCATCCGTTAAGCTCAAAAACCTGTAGACTTGGGAGGAAAAAGGGGACAAGAAATAATGAAAGTGAAATCCTCCCCCAAACTTATTTTTGGCTCACAATTTTGTTAAAATTTTTTTTCTTTCAAGAGCCAAAATATAAACCCCCCGAAACATGAGTTAAACAATGTTAATCTTTTAAAATCACACGAGGGGGTCAAGGTTATTGGTCAATTCCAAGCTTTGCAAAGACCGAAAGTCAACACCAACCATTCAAAAGTTTTATCGATGAAGCACCAAGGTTGGTTGAAGAAAATGTCACCTTTCGACGTGAAGAAGTGGGGAGGTGATAAGAGGTGTAATGGAAAAGGATTGCATCTCAATTTGGAGAGACCACACAGTGATAGTGATGATGGATTACTCGCATTATCGTGATTGTCCAGAAAAAGGGGTGGAGGTTCAATTTCTTTATCTTGGAGTTGATTCATCTCAATACCCGTGTCTTTTAAAAATGCGAGTTCATCAGCGAAAATTTCCTCAAAGCTTTCATCGATACCCCGAAGAATAATGTCATCAGAAAAAATGGGGTGATCGTCAGACTCTATAAAAAGTTCCTCATCAGCGTTAGATGTTTACCCGGACAACTCGGTGGAAGTGTACATGGTTGTGTCAAACAACAACATATGAAAAGAGTCAATATCATGTGGTTGATCAAATTCGCTGCTGTCGACATCCATTAATTTGACAGAACATACATGAGTATAGGGTTCGGAGGGTTTACTTCCCAACTTGTAAATGTTAAGCTCAATTGACTTCTTTCCAAAGGATATGGTCATAGAGCCGTTTCTACAATTGATTACTGCGTTGGAAGTTGCTAGGAAGGGTCAACCGAGTATCACCGGGATTTGATTGCGTGGGTTTGCCACAGGCTGTGTATCTATAACGATAAAGTCCACAGGGAATATGAATTCCCCGACTTTGATTAACACATCCTCTAGCTCGCCCCGAGGTTGGGTGATAGATCGATCGGCCATCTGAAGAGTGCAATGCACCGGTTTTAACTCTCCAATCCCTAATTGCTCATAAACAGAATACGGAAGCAAGTTAACACTAGCACCTAAATCGAGTAGAGCACGATTGATATTTTTACCCCCAATAGAAATAGAAATCGTAGGACTTCCGGGGTCCTTTCATTTCTTGGGTAGTTGTTGTGTAAAAGCAGTGCTCACATTACTTGTAAGGAAAACTTTTTTAGGTACTTGAACTTTTCTCTTCCTAATGCACAAGTCCTTTAGGATTTTCGCATAAGACGGAACTTGTTGGATAGCATATAGGAGAGGAATGTTTATGTTAACTTGCTTAAAAATTCCCACAATTTTCTCCATTTGTGGACTTGGTCTGTTGCCCCTTAACCTGTTTGGATAATGTGCTTTATCAATAAGGGTTTGGTCCAACATTGGAGAGGATTGTAGGGATGGAGTGGATCCCAGAATTGGAGTGGGGATCGTTTTAGATAGATTTGTGGAAGTGTTCGAGCCTTGGGGAAAACAGAGAATAGGCTCGGATGAAGGTGGGAGACTAGACGAATTAGGGGAAGAAGTAGAAGCTGGGGTATCATTGGTGTCACTAACATCATCACAATGCTCACCTACTCGATTATCTAGCACTCTTCCCGATCTCAAAGTAGTAACGACACTCACATTATAACTTTATAAGTGGCCAGGATTAGGTATGGGTTGAGATGGGAGTTTCCCTTTCTCTCTCGCACTCATTGCGGCGTTCAACTGTGCAATTTGGTTTTCTATTGATTTAATACTCTCACCGTGGGAGGCGGAGTCTTTCGTTAAGGTATCAATAGAAGACTTCATATCAGCCGACATTTGCATGGAATGTTTCATAAACAAATCCAAAGTTTGTGCGAGTAAAGAGTTATCAGTACCGGCCAATTGTGGTGCAGAAGAGTTGGACAGATTTTGAAAATTTTGTGACTGAAAGGGGTGCTGACTTTGTGGTTGTGGTTGTTGTGTAGGAGGCCTTTGATAATTGCTTTGGAACTGATTTTGATTTTGGGGTTGGTTTTGGTTCCAAGCAAAGTTAGGATGATTCCTCCATCCTTAATTGTACGTGGAAGAATAAGGATCGTTTCTAGGTCGCTGCTGAAAAGCAGCATTAGTTTGCTCGTGACCTTGAAGCGATGGATTCATAGGACATTCTTCCGTCAAGTGTGAAGGATCCGAACAGGAACCACAGACTGTCTTGGGAAGCGTGACCTGATTTAGGAAGGCCAATGAAAATTTGTTCTCAATAGCGTCGAATTTCTTCTGCATCACTGCCATTTCGGATTTTACTGCGATGGAAATATAGAGCAGGTGAATACCTCCCCTAGATGAAGGTGGTCTTACGCTTTCCCACTGCAAAGTGTTTTCAGCGAGATCTTCCAGATATTTCCAAACTTCACCATCATCTTTAGACATGAAATTGCATCGACAATTTGTTTCAAGCATCTGCTTTGTCGCTGGATTAATGCCCACATATATAATTCGGCATAAATCCCATCTATTGATTCCATGATGAGAACATTGGACAAGCAGATCTTTGAAACGTTCAAAGCACTTCCAAAATGGTTCGTTGGGAAGCTGGGTAAACTGATTGATCTCGCTCCTAACACGGGCGGTCTTATGGTTTGGGTAAAACTTTTTAAGAAATGCTATTACGAATTTATCCGCTCTGGACGCTTCCCATGGGGTCAGGATTGACATAAGCTGTGTTCCACGAGACCGGGATTTGCTCTGGATGCTTCCCACGGGGTCAGGATTGACATAAGCCGTGTTCCACGAGACCAGGATTTTCTCTGGACGCTTCCCACGGGGTTAGGATTGATATAAGTTGCGTTCTACGAGACCAGGATTGGTTGACTCTCGGTTGTCTGTGCATCGCCGAGTCATGGAACCGGGAACTTTGCCGCGTCTCCGATTTGCTGATGTTGCGTCTGTTGTAATGAGACGAATATTGAGATGATCTCTAGGCTGTCTGTGAACCGTCGAGATTTGGCTTCTTTTTCCGATGGAGCCTGGTGGGGAAGGTATGGTTCCCTCTTTGTTTGTGCCCCTGGATTGTATATAGGGATCGATGTGATCTCACCTGTAGGAAAAAAAGTTTCATTTTATATATTTTTCTTTCCGCGATGCTCTATCATTTCAGCTTTTATATCGCGAAAGTCGCGATTGCCCAATCATTTCGGCTATTTTTCGCGGTGCCCAATCATTTCGGCTATTTTTTTTATTTAATCACTGCTTTTTATTGCGAGTTGCCCAACCATTTCGGCTATTTTTTATGCATACATTTTTACTTGCTGATTTTGTTGCAAGTTGCCCAATCATTTCGGCTATTTTGTATTCATTTGCCTCGCTGCGAGTTTGGGATTTGATACCGATTTAGGCATCAGCATCGCTACAACCGGGATATTGCCAGGAGCAAATCATCATTTGCCTCTGTCGATATCGAACAAAGGTGGCTTCGTAAACAGGGTTGGATCCTGTTGACTAAGGCTTTTGACTTCATGAGCCGTAAGGGTCTCATAAAAGTATTTCTCCCTACAAGTCGTAAGGATCTCGTAGGTGCATTTTCTCCTTAAGAATCGTGAGGAGTCTTAAGTGTATGGTCTCTTATAAGTTGTAAGGATCTTACAAGAGTATTTTCTCTTTATAAGTCGAGAGGACATACAAGGGTTGTTCGCCATATGAGCATATCCCCGGTCTCTGATGAGACTTTTTTAGGGAAATGTTTATTCGTGCCCGTGGATTGTATACAAGGGTCAATACTGAACCACTTGTAGGGTAGCATTGGAGGTTGTGATGGCTTAAGAGCGGGTTCAGATCCCTGTAGCTTACGGCTTTTGAATCCTATGAGCCGTGAGGGTCTCATGAGAGGGTTCTCCTTATGAGTCGTGAGGATCTCGAAAGTGTAATTTCTCCTTAAGAATCGTGGGGATTCCTAAGTGAGTTTCTCCCTTGTGAGTCGTAAGGATCTCACGCAGGTATTTTCTCCTCACAAGGTCGAGAGGACCTTGAAAGTGTCTTTTAACGAGATTGCGCTCTTCCGGGTTTTCACAACACTCGCCGGTAGCCCTGCTGATTTTACTCACGGAGCCCTTTCGGGTTTTCATCCGTGCCCATCTCGCTTATGGACATACCGTTTTCTTTCTTCTCTTTTATTTTTTTTTGTGTCAGCCTTGGGATGCTGCAGCCCGTAGTAGTTTATCGACGTCTCGGTCAATAGCCAGTTTTAGGACATAGTGGTCCATCGTTAGTTTAAGGACGTTTCGGTCCGTTTGCCGGCTACTACTTATAGAGTTTGGGCTTAGGAAGATAGCGAGCGGACATAGGCGTCGTCATCTATCGTTGACCTAAGCCGTGACTCGTCAGGCGTAGTATTTTTTAGGAAGCGACCGTTTATTGTCCTGAAAGGTCTTTCGCCATGCATGTCCATGAGTAGATAGGCTCCACCCTGGTAAACTTTGTCTATGATATACGGGCCTTCATAGTTCGGCACGAATTTCCCCCGCTTGGCACGATTGGGGATCATAGGTCTCTTGACCACTAGCACGAGTTCGCCTTGGCGGAATTTTCTCGGCCTAGTCAGTCTTTCATATGAGCGCGTCATCTTTGCTTTGTAAGCCTCCAAGTTTTGCTGCGCCATGAGCCGGGTTTCATCAAGGGCGTCGAGCTCCTCAAGCCGAAGGTAAGCATTTTCTTCGTCCGTTAGCTCATAATGAACTGCCACTCGTAGAGAGGGTAACTCTATCTCGAGGGGGAGTACCGCTTCTGTGCCGAATACCAATGCATACGGCGTTGTGTTTGTGGCCGTTTTGAACGTAGTTCGATATCCCCAGAGAGCTTCATGCAGTCTCTCGTGCCAGTCCTTCTTATTTCAAGACACCGTCTTTTTCACGATCTTCGTCAAGGTCTTATTGAAAGCCTCAGCTAGACCGTTAGCTCGGGCATTATAGACCAAAGAGTATCTCCAGTCTATGTTATGCTGTTGTGCGAAGCGGCTGATTTTGTGGCTTCTATAGGCTGGCCAGTTATCGGAGATAATCCGTCGCGGAGTTCCGAACCGATAAATAACGTGTATCTTGAAGAAATGGAGAATATTCTCCGTCTTCACTTCCCTCAGTGGTACTGCTTCTGCCCACTTGGAGAAGTAATCGTTGTCGCTAGTATGAACCGATGTCCTCTGGACGAGACTGGTTCGATGGGCCCGATTATGTCAGTTCCCCGCATTTCGAACGGCCAGCTAGCTACCGTTGGGTGTAGCGGATTTGGATGTTGGTGAATAAAATCCCCGTGAATTTGGCATGAGTGGCACTGCTTCGCGTATTCAAGGCAGTCCCGGATCATCATGGGCCAATAGTAGCCCATCCTTTTTATCTTTAGTTTCATCTTTGGCCCGGCTTGGTGAGAACCGCAGAGTCCATCGTGAGTTTCTTTGACGACTCTCTTTGCCTCTTCAGGTCCTAGGCATCTTAGCCACATAGAGTCGAACGATCTCTTACACAGAGTATCATTGACAAAGGCGAAGGATAGAGCTCGTTTCATGAGCTGATGTCTTGAGGACGCATCTTCAGGTGTTCGACGAGATTTAAAGTAGTCTATAAAGACTTCTCTCCAATCCTTGGCCTTTTCCCGGTCTTTTATTTGCAGATCCATTTTCTCGGTCGCTCCTTTTTCTTCGGACGACTTCGGAGATATTTCTGCCGGTGCAAGAACCTGACGGCTTTGCACAACGACCCTCACATCATCGAGGTTTTCATCGGCTAGTTCTTTAGAGAGCTTGACTAGTGCATCTGCCTTGCTATTTTCCGCATGCGGTATACTTTCCAGGGTGTAGGAAGGAATTTGAGTCAGCAGTTGCTGCACTCTCTCGCCGTACTTCACCAACTCAGACCTTCACGTTTGATAGTCGCCGTTTACTTGACTAACGATCAGTTGGGAGTCTCCGTATATGAGGAGGCTTTCGACTCCTATGTCGATAGCGATCTCAAGACCTGCTATCAAAGCTTCATATTCGTCTTCATTGTTCGTCCTCGGCTCTGTTAAGGAGAAGGCGAAGCGCATTATCCCTCTTTGTGGAGTCACGAAGATGAGGCCTACCCCTGATTTGATTATGGGGGTGTTTTGTTTGCACTTCTTCATGGAAGATGCTCCATCGAAGTAGAGTTCCCACCGGGTATCATTCTCTCTTCTCTCCCCGTCGATCGTGTCAAACGCGTGCTCGTCGGGCAATTCGCAGTTCAAAGGAGAATCAGCAGGTATCAGATGCTCAGTGAGGAAGTCGGCGATAGCCTGGCCTTTTACCGCCTTGAGAGGGCGATAAGTTATCGAGAACTCCATCAAGAGTAGGGCCCATTTAGCGAGTCGTCCTGTTAGTATGGCTTTTGACATCAAGTATTTGAGAGGATCCACTTTTGATATGAGGTGGACCTCATGTGCCATAGCATTGTGTCTGGGCTTCGTTATCGCGAAGATTAACGCTAGGCAGTGTTTTTCGATGGGGGAGTAGTTGCTTTCTGCCCCCAGGAGAACTCGGCTCAAATAGTAGAGGGCTCTTTCCTTCCCTTAGTCGTTCTTTTGTACCCACAGCGCACCTAAGGAACCTTCGAGGGCTGTTGTATACAGAATGAAGGGCTTTCCCTTGACTGGAGCGGTCAGCACTGGAGGATTCTGTAGGCATTGCTTGATTTCGTCTAGTGCACCTTGGCATTTGCGATCCCATACGAACGGGGTTCCCTTCTTCATTAGGTGACTGTAAGGACGGCACTTGCCTAAGAGATTGGCTATAAATCGCTGGATATACGCGAGCTTCCCTTGGAGAGACCGCAGTTGCTTGAGAGTCCTTGGTGGAGGCATTTCCATGATTGCCTTGATCTTCGACGGGTCTATCTCGATGCCTCGGTGTCGGACGACGAATCCTAGGAACTTGCCCGAGGAAACTCCGAACGCGTATTTGAGAGGGTTCATCTTCAAGTTGTATTTCCAAAGGCGCTGAAATACGATCATCAGATGCTCTAAATGTTCCTCGTATGATTTACTTTTAACTATGAGGTCGTCGATATAGAATTCGACGATTTCATGTATGAGGTCATCGAAAATCTTCATCATGGCCCACTAATAGGTGGCACCGGCGTTCTTTAGACCGAAATGCATCACCTTGTAGCAGAATATGCCCAAAGGGGTCCGGAAAGTGGTATGCCTCTGGTTCTCAGGATGCATCTTTATTTGATTGTATCCTGATGAGTCGTCCATGAAGGAGAAAACTTCGTGAGTGGACGTATTATCTATTATCAGCTCAGTGACCAGTACTGGAAAGTCGTCCTTTGGGCAAGCTGTGTTGAGATCCCGAAAGTCCACACATATGCGCACTGTCCCATTTTTCTTCATCACCGGGACGATGATGGCGATCCAGTCAGGATATTGAACCTCTTGGATGAAGCGGGAGTCGATTAGCTTCTTGACCTCGGCATTGATGCTCATCTCAAGCTCGAGCCGCATTCTTCTCGGTGCTTGTTTGATCGGCTTGACGTCTGGAGAAATCGCCAATCTGTGTACGGCTATTTCCGGATCTAGTCCCGGCATCTCGGAATATTTCCATGCGAAACAGTCTTTATACTGCATGAGCACGCTTTTGAGCGTAGTCACCTTTTCTTCAGACAACAGTTTACTGAAGAACGTCGGCCGTGGGTCGTTTGCCGTTCCCAAGTCGATTTTTCTAAGGTCATATGCAGTAGTATGTATCCCATCTTCTAACTCTTTTGGCGCCGGTGGAAACTCTGAGATCACTTCGTCATCATTGTTTTCGAAGCACCAGGGGAGGTCGGCCATACCCTTGGGAACTTGAACTTTATTGGGCCTTTTGTTGTGAAAATCTTCTTTGGTTTTGGGAGGAACCGCTGTATCAGGATCCGTCTTGGGGTAAGTCCCCTTCACCGGCTTCCACACTTTATATATATAGATGAGGAAAGTTGTCTCAGGGAGCGAACTGGTTTCTGCTCTAGTGGGATCTCCATGAGTTACGGAGACTTCTTCAATATTGCGGTAGGAGAACTTTGTCTGACCCTTCACAACAATTTGAAGCTGTTCCTAGTTGGAACAACAACATTCACTACTGGGGTTGAAACAAGACCATACGGAGAATTGCCCCCAGCTCATTTTGTATGACGCTGATATCGACGTCGACCGTTTCTTATGGCCGGGATTTGATTAGCTTCAGGATTTTGATGAGCTTTCCCCCTGTTCCCTTTGAGAGCTTGAATATTCTGCCCCCTGCGTTAGCAAAGCTGCAGCTTGGGGAACCAGCCTATGGAAGACAGACTTCTTCTGGGCTTCCTCCATCGGCGTTGAGGCACCGAGGGTGGGAGGTGGGAGCACCCATCCAAAGAGAAGCCCGTTGATTTCTTGAAGAGCTGGATTGCATAGATTTGAGGCTGCAAGTGGCCCATACTTGACTCCACCAGATGTGACAGAGCCTGAGTTGGGATGAGTAAAAGCAAAAGCCATTCTCGGAAAAGAAGAAATGCTGGCTTCAGTATCCACTCCCCTAAGGGCAACCACAAACATACACACCGCGATTATCTGATCGCGGAAAAAACACGACACACGAAGTGTGGAGCGGAAAGAGGAAAAGGTCCCACCGGGCGTGCCAGAATTTGTTTCCCTCCGAACACAGAGACGCGACCGCGTAGGTCCGTCTTGCCTGAATTTGGGGGCAGATGCTAATTGGTGCTATCCGTTCACCTCTCCGAAGATGCCAAGTTGATTTATGACACCATGTATCGAAGGTTTAGACGGATGCGTCCGATGTAGCAGATTTCGTCAGATTCCCCCTCGTTGAGAGGTTTTTGATTGTGGGGATGCTCTTCCCTGCAGGCGCAAGCCCCTGCAGTTAATTACGCTACCGCATCGCGGTAACCACTTTCTCCTTCTCCAGATGGTCACTTCGTGTCGTGTATGTTTGTTTTGTTTTTGGTTGCCCGTGGATTGTATACGGAGACTAATTTATGTTGTCGCCCGTAGGGCGTGGATTAGTCCAAATCCGTACTTTCTTAGATTTGGGTTTGGGGTTGGGTTTAAGGATACATTAGTCTCATTTGAGACTAAGATCAACTTAAACGTTTGTTAATGATACGTTAGTCTAATTTCCGACTAAGGTAAACTTAACGGGATCGTTTAGATCCAACAAAAGAGCATTCGAGCTATATTGTTTAGTTTAGGGACATTGCGGTCGGTTACCATTTTAAGGACATGGTGGTCTAGTTTAAAGACATCATAGTTTGTAAAGGTTAAGGACGTCATAGTCCATGGGCTTAAGGACCCCACAGTCCGAGGTTAAGGACATCATAGTCCATGGGCTTAAGGACCCCACAGTCCGAGGTTAAGGACATCATACTCCATGGGTTTAAGGACCCCACAGTACAGTTTAAAGACGTCATAGTCTATGGAATGCATGGTTGTTGGGACTCGTCACCTCTCTGAAGACGTTGAAGCATTACAACGACAAATATCAAAGGAGTGAAGAGATGTATCCTTGAACCAATGTTGATTGGAAAATCTGTTGTCCAATTTGGGACTAAGATCAATTAATAGATTATGATCACATGGGCTCAGTTAAATCTGAATTGAGGACTTATGGCCAACTTGAGCTAAGTCCAATTAGGTTTGAAATGTTGGACCTTTGTTTGGACCGTTGAACATTTGTCTGGGTTCAGCCCCCCATTATTTAGCAATGCTTAAACAGGGGTTTGGGGCTCTGACAACATTTTGTCTTTGGCTGAGCACTAACCATTCACTATAGCTCTGGGCTTTACTTTGCATATCATATGAACTGATCAATTTTTGAGGTTCAGTTGGGGAGACTTGCCTCTGGAAAACTTAGCCAATTTGGGCTAAGATTGGTTTTAAAATAGTGTTAAACACTAGATGATATTTGGCGATCACGTGTTCCCACGTGATGCGCTTAAGATAGTGTTAAACACTAGAGACGGAACTCTTAAAGTAGTGTTAAACACTAAGACTGAAGCGCTCACGTGGGTCACGTGAGGCGCCTGATAATTGGGCCTTGCCTCTATTATTTGTTCTAAGAATATTCACAGAAGTGTTAAACACTTAATCTTAACGGACATCACGTGTAGGCACATGATGGGTACCCATGCATTGATTATTAAAGTGTTTATTAGGGGTCACGTCGGGTCACGTGAGGCGCCAGAGAATTGGGCCAGACTTCCTTTATTTTACTCTCAAAATCTACGAATAAGTGTAAAACACTTAGTCTTTGTAGTCATCACGTGTAGACACGTGATAGTGCTCATGTATTGGGTATTAATTCCTCTTTTTTCCCTCATTTTCCCTTTTAAAAAGATGTTTGGCAGGGGTCACGTGGGGACACGTGAGGCGCCATAAATTAGTACTGCCTTTGGCTTTGTTCCTTTTTGTTTTGAGAGTCACGTGTGAGCACGTGAGGCATTGCCTCCAAGCTTTTTCTTTCTCATCTTAAGGAGTCTATTTAAGGGTCACGTGGGGACACGTGACCATGTCTCATTCTTTCTTTTCTGATTATTGCAGGGTGGGTCACGTGTTGCCAAGTGATCAGGTTTATGTGCATGGAAAGTTTAAGTCCCTTATTTGAGAATTAAATTCTTTGGTAGGGTTAAACCCTAGTTTTATTTAGAGGAATTAAATTCCTATAAATATTTGGAAGAATTAAATTCTTTAAGCCCAACTCTCCCCCTAAGTTTTGGATCTGCATGGGAGAATCGCCCCAATGAGAATTAAATTCTCAACTTATGGAGAGATCTTACTTCTGCAAATCATCAACCATGAAGAAGAACTAAGTTTTTGTTTTAAGGGTTAAACCTTGTCTCTGTTGGAGGAATTAAATTCCTAAGTATTTGAAAGAATTAAATTCTTCAAACTCGATTCTCCCTCTAAGTTTTTGATCTGCATGGCAGAATCTCCCCGATGAGAATTAAATTTTCAACTTATGGGGATATCTGCTTCTGCAGATCTTCAACCAAAGGAAGAAATAAGTTCTTATTCAGATGGGTTAAACTCTTAATTTGAGAATTAAATTCTCTTTTTTTTCTTCTTTTGTGGGAGCTTATAGGATGATCTCTCACCTAAGATTTCTTTCTTTTCTCAAAAGACATTTTTTTCTCTCTGGAGAATTAAATTTTCTTCTTTTTTCTCTCTGTTGTTGTATCTCTCCAAAAAAAATCCTCCCTTCTTCTCCTCTTGGCTCCTATTTATACGAGAAAGAAAAGAATCAGTTTGTTTAGTCAATCTTTCATTGAAAGATTTCAATTGATTTTGTAACCAACATGATCTTTTAGATAACTCAGTGAATTTTATTCACCATTGGATTTTTAATCCAAAAGATATTCTGTCTGTTATTCTTGGTGAATTTCAGGAAAATCTTTCTGTAAATTGGTGATTTTTTAATCACCATTGGATTTTTAATCCAACGGTGCTCCATTTTACAGAGCACAATCTTTTTTGTTTGGAAAGATTTAAATAAATATTTTTCCAGTTGGGGTTCTCGATTATCTTAATTAGAATTTATTTCTATTAGTTCAGAAGGCTTAAGAGCCTGTCACGTGTTGGCATGTGACCTTCTGATTGAGCTTTCAACCAGAATTTAATTCTGTCGTTTTAAAGAACTCAGGAATTATCACGTGTTAGCACGTGACCCTTGGTGACGTGACCCTTGGTCATGTGTGTGCACGTGATACCCCATTGGGGTTTTTCCTTGTTGTTTATTATACTTTTAATTCTTTTCAGTGGGTTTAAAGGCCCATCACGTGTGGGTACGTGACCCCTTTAATTAAGCATTTTAACCACAATTTAATTCTGTTGTTTTAAAGAACTCAGGAGTTATCACGTGTCAGCACGTGACCCTTGGTCATGTGTGAGCACGTGATGCCCCATTGGGGTTTTTCCTTGTTGTTTATTATACTTTTAATTCTTTTCAGTGGGTTTAAGGGCCCATCACGTGTGGACACGTGACTCCACTGATTGATTGTTTGATTAGAATTTAACACTTATTTCAACAGAATCGCCAGGAAACCATCACGTGTCAGTACGTGACCCCTGGTCACGTGTGGGCACGTGATGCCCCATTGGGGTTTTTCCTGATATTTTATGCGGGAACAACCTGTCATTCTTTTATTTTCTAGAAATCATGGAATTTTATTATATATTAAAAATGTATGGTTTGATAATATTTATATAATTATTAAAAATTAATTTTATTTATTAAGTAGAAAATCTCGTCTTTCTTAAAAATCGTATTAAAATTCTTTCGAGATTGTATACTTCGTGAGGAGATTAGCATCTCGCTCTATTAGCCCGAGGATGTGCGATAATCCGCACCATCTAATAGCGGGTTCTCCAAAATGGGTTGTAGAGGCATAATCACAAAGAGTTTAATAATACTATTTAAAAGAAAACTGGGTTTTTATAGTTCAAGGTATTTTGATGAAAAGTCGTATTTTGTCCCAAAAGTTATGTCTCAAGAGAATTGTGCTATGTCAATATGTGTGTATGTGAGAGGTAGGTCATTACCTCGTGAAGTTTTCTAAAGGTATGCTAAGCAAAATATTTAAAAGATAACATACATAAACTTCATAGTATTTAAATATAAAAGCTTAATTAAAGTTAATTAACATGGAGTTTTAGAGTGAAAGTTGTTTCTAAGCCTTTATAATAGTGTTACAAATATTGTGTAAAAGTTTATTGAGCAATATGTAAATGAAAAGTAAGATTATAGAGTTTACAAGATTTACATCGGTAATAACTCCACTTACCGATGATTTGTTTTGAAAAGATAATTTAGCGAAGAGAGGGAGGAAATAGAAGGAACTTACAAGCTAGGAAGAGAAATGAGAGGTAGATGAAGATGTCGTATCCTTCGTAACGTCGTGGGTTTGCCGGAATCGTCTCTAATTCTCGTCGGAATTTGACCTTGGGCTAACGGCACTTGTACTCTTCTTGGACTTGAGAATTTTTGATAATTTTGACTAGATATTTCAGAATGATGAGGGGCTAGGGTATGTGGTTGTATTTATAGTGTGGAATTAGGGTTTTGGAATTGAAAGTGTTGGCTATAGTGCCCTCAAGTCAATTATTGGATCGTAGGCGCGTGATTGCGATGATTGAAGGAGGACCTATATCAGTAGAATGGTCTTACTTCAGATGATAGTATGCTATCTGGTTTGTCTTTATCATTATGTATCTGCTTTAGGTGGATTTACTGATCACTATTACATGTTGATAGAGCCCATACGATTCTTGCTTGACTACCAGCATTATGATGGCGATCATATACGTGGGAGCTGGGTAGACTAGTGTATACTGATCGAGACCTCGACGAGGGGTGGTGGCCGGTCTCATAAGCCATTGGTGTTAGTTTGTTCACCTAAGATGTATACAGGTGCTCATTGGGTTATGAGTACACCGGACGGACTCGCCGGGAACATGCTAGTTGGTATTATACCTATTGTCAGATAGCATTTCTCTGGTGACATGTGTACAGGTTAGTCTATTGACCTGAGATCGTCATTTGTCTCGTGTAAGTTCCCACTGTGCTTTGATTACTACCCTACCACGGCTCAAAGGAGTCGTGCAAACAGGTTTTAGTTGGGTACAGTCCCGAGCCACATGGAGGCAGTGAGCGGATCGTCGTGGGATTCGTCTCTCTCGGTATTGGGGGTTGATGTCGCGGTTGTGCACGAGTGTCCATCACCAGAAATCCTTAGCCAAGGTAGTCGAGAATTACTGATCTAGGATCGGTAGTTTCTCAGGTGGTGATTGTTCCCTTTCAAAAGATGTGCAAGACATGACGTCTTGCCTGTGATTCGGGGGCAGATGCTATTTGGTGCTATCCGTCCACCTCTCCGAAGATTCCAAGTTGATTTATGGCACCGTGTATCAAAGGTTTAAACGGATGCGGCCGATGTAGCAGACTTCGTCAGATTCCCCTCATTTGAGGGGTTTTTGATTGTGGGGACGCTCTTCCCTGCAGGCGCAAGCCCCTGCAGTTAATTACGTTACCGCATCGCAGTAACAACTTTCTCCTTCTCCAGATGGTCACTTCGTGTCGTGGGTGTTTCTTTTGTGTTTGTTTGCCCGTGGATTGTATACGGAGACTAAGTTATGTTGTCGCCCGTAGGGCGTGGACTAGTCCAAATCCGTATCTATCTTAGATTTGGGTTTGGGGGGTTTGGGTTTAAGGATACGTTAGCCTCATTTGAGACTAAGATCAACTTAAACGTTTGTTAAGGATACGTTAGTCTAATTGTAGACTAAGATCAACTTAACGGGATCGTTTAGATCCGACAAGAGAGAAATTGAGCTCTATTGTTTAGTTTAGTGACATTGCGGTCGATAGGTAGTTTAAGGACATTGCGGTCCAATGTTAGTTTTAAGACGTTGCGGTCAAGGTTAAGGACATAATAGTCCGTGGATTTAAGGACTCCATAGTCCGGCGTTAGTTTTAAGACATCCCGGTCGAGGTTAAGGACGTCATAGTCCGTTGTTAGTTTTAAGACATCCCGGTCAAGGTTAAGGACTTCATAGTCTATGAGTTTAAGGACCCCACAGTCCGTGAAATGTATGGTTGTTGGGACCCGTCATCTCTTTGAAGACGTTGAGGAATTACAACGACAAATATCAAAGGAGTGAAGAGATGTACCCTTGAACCAAGGTAGATTAAATGATCTGTAGCCCAATTTTGGAACCAAGACCAATTAATTATATTGTGAGCCCATTGGCTTAGTTAAGTCTGGATTGAGGACTTATGGCCAACTTGGGCTAAGTCCAACTGAGTTTGACCCTTTATTGGACTATTTGACATTTGTCTGGTTTTAGTCCATATTATTTTCATCTTTGATTTTCTCAATTTTGAGATTCAATTGAAGGAGAGGCTTTGCCTCTGGAAAATTAGCCAGATTGGCCAAAAATACTGTTTAGACAATAGGGAGCAGCAGTGTTAAACACTAGAAATAAAGCTTTTAGATTAGTGTTAAACACTAGGAATAATAGTGTTAAACACTGGAAAGTAAGATTCTCAAATTAGGGTTAAACACTAAAATATGATCAGTGTTAAACACTAGGAATAGGATTCTCGAATTAGTGTTAAACACTAAAAGATGATCAGTGTTAGACACTAGAAATAAGACTCTCAAATTAGTGTTAAACACTAAAAGATGATCAGTGTTAAACACTGGGAATGAAGCTCTTGAATTAGTTTTTAAAATACTAGAAAGAAGAATTACGTGGGGACACGTGAGGGCGCCCAAAGGTGGGACCAGATCTCCTTCTCTTCTTTCTGCAAGTAAGCGTTAAACACTTTTTACATCTTCTTTGGAGCATCACGTGCTGACACGTGAGGAGGATTAGTGCGCTGATTGTTAGAGCACCAGCCAAAGGGTCACGTGGGAACACGTGAGAGCGCCCAAGACTTTTATTTCTTTTACTTTTTTCTATCCGTGTTCCGGGAGTCACGTGGAGCACGTGAGGCATTGCCTCTGAGCTTTTTCCTCCTTGTTTCTGTGGGTCTTTACAGGGGTCACGTGGGGCACGTGATCCTGGTTCTTTTCCTGTTTGAAGATCTGTTTATCCTTTTTAAGAATTAAATTCTTCATAGGATTAAACCCTAGTAATAACTTTAGAGGAATTAAATTCCTATTTTCTTTTGAAGAATTATATTCTTAGATAGGGTTAAACCCTAATTCTCCTTCTGTGGGAATTAAACTCCCATATATGTAACCCTAATTTTATTTTAAGAGGAATTAAATTCCTGTAAGCTTGAGAGAATTAAATTCTCGATTAGGGTTAAACCCTAGTTCTGCCCATCTTGAAGGAATTAAATTCCTATAATTTTGGAGAATTGAATTCTCGTATAGGGTTAAACCCTAATTTTATCTTGGAGGAATTAAATTCCTATAACTTTGTGAGAATTAAATTCTCAAAACTCAATTCCTCCTCTATGTTTTAGATCTGCATGGCAGGATCTCGACCCGATGAGAATTAAATTCTCAACCTATAGGGAGATGTGCACTTTGCAGATCTTCAACCAGAGAAAGAACTAAGTTCTCTGTTTTTTTAGAAGAGGTAAACTCTTAGATTGAGAATTAAATTCTCTTTTATTGAAGTTTTGATCCCCTTTCTTTTCTTACCTAAGGTTTTTCTTTGTAGAGAATTAAATTCTCCTCTCTTTTCTCTCTGAATTTTCAAGATTCCAAAGCTCTATATCTCAAAAACTCTCCCCTGGCTCCTATTTATAGGAGAAGGAAAAGAATCAATTTGTTTAGTAAATCTTTCGTTGAAAGATTTGATTTGTTTTCATCATTAATCCGGGCCTTTAGATTATTCGGTGAATATTATTCACCGTTGGATTTTAAATCCAAAAATATTCCTTTTGTTATTTCGGTGAGATTTAGGGGAAATCTTTCCTTGTCCAAGATTTTCCATAAATTGGTGATATTTAATCACCTTCGGATTCTTAATCCAACGGTTCTCTATAATTCTTTTCCATTTTGGAAAGATTTAAATGATCTTTTTAGAATTTAATTCTGTTGAACATCGAGGCTTTTAAAGCCAGTCACGTGTGGCCACGTGACCTTTGGTCACGTGTGGCCACGTGACCCCGGTCACGTGTGAGCACGTGATGAATGGACTCCTCTTCTGTGCTCTATTCTGTGCCGCTGCTTTAACCCTCACGTGCCAACACGTGACCATTGGTCACGTGTGAGCATGTGATGCCTCTTCTAAAGCTTTTTCCTGATTTTTAATCAGGGAACAATGATATGTTTCATACCGACACTAAATGTCGCGTTATTAGCGGTCTAACTTTATCCCCCCTAGACTTGATATGCGATACTCATAGACGAACGGACCGGACTGTACGGATATTGTCACTGTCAGGCTCAGTAGGGGTTTCAGGATGAGTTTGCTCGTCGGCCTCTCTTTCGCTCAATACCTGGGTAGCCGTTACGTACAACTAGTGCCGTTGACGTACTTGTGGTTGAACCCACTGCCAGCGTATTGACAAGTCTTTAGAGTCCCGCATAGAGGATTTCCCTGCTTCGAGCGAAACGATGTAGAGGCCATATGGTTTTACGTCGATCACATACGTGTACTTATGCATGGATGATGTTCGGATGGATAATACTAGTGGGCTTTGGTTTAAGCCGGATCTTAGTATTATATTTGTTGGATTATTTCCGTCTCTTTGTATTCATATTCTTCGGAATACGGATGCAGGTATGTATATACGGTTGAGGGGTATTCTTGTAATTTATTACAAGATTACTTTTAGAAGATTACACCTCATCATGGTTTAGACCTTTTGGATTAAAAGGTTATTGAGGTGTAGGATGAGGTGTTTATTGCATTTTTATGGCATGCCTAATTAGTGACCCATGGTTACTATTCTAGCATACTTAGGGTTTTTATTTGTTGTGAGATTATGTTGACTTGAGATATTTTTTGTTGACTAAGATATTTTGGAGACATGGACATTTATGTGATGGCTCCATTATTTCTTATCACACTCACACAACAAACAAAAACGACAAGCCATTATTCATTCTTTTTCTCTTTCTTGAGTTGATCTCAACACCTCATTCTCATGGCATCTTCTTCTTCCTCTAGCTCCACCCAAACCTCTTATGAGTTGAGAATCCTTGGGTGTCTTGAGACAAATTAATCCTTCATCACTCTCTACTTCATCTACGGTATCTAGAGTAGCGATCTAGGTGCCCTAGTTGCCTCGGATATGAGGTTGGAGCTCGTTGCATAGACTCTCGGGTGGATCATCTTCGATGGAGAGAGGCCGGAGATAAAGCTTGATCAAGGAAGCCCCTAGGAGCTTGGGATGACGGTTGAAGACCGAAGGAAACGGATCTATTCGGTATAACCTTTCTAACTCCTTTGCATGTTTTGTTATCTATGGCTTATGGGTAGATCCGGGTAATTGGTTGTGGTCGCACCAAGTTTTATAAATTTTTGTTCCGCATTTGGTCACTGATTGATGGCCGGGGCGCTGCCGTAACCCAACATGGTATCAGAGCCACTCCATAAGCCTTAGTTAACTCATTGCGACATTAGAAATCCGTCGTTTTTGTCGTGCAAAAACTGCCGACAAAAACAGTTCCGGAAACTGAAAGTTTGAGATGTTTGCACACCCCGCGGGCTCACGGTTTGAACTAAGAAGCCGCAGGGTGGTGCATGGGCACCCCGGGGAATCCCCGTGAGGGACCGAATGGCTGGGCCCACCCCCAAGACCACCACAAGTTGGTCTTGGCAGTGGGGACCTGAAACTGCCCCACCTTGGGCAGTTTCGGGGATGCCTCACCCCCTGGCCACCTCATGGTGGACTCGATGGTGGGGTACCCCCTCTAGGCCCCCCAACTCAAAGTTAATTTCGTGCTCTAAATCCCCGTGAAGGTTCGGGCGCGATTCGTTTTGATTCAGACTTCCGAATTGGCTTTAAACAGTCAGTTTTTGGAACTTTAGCTCACTGTTTTTTCATGGTTTTGGAAATTAGTTTAGTTTGCTAATCGCGTGTGGAATTCTAATGTCGTAGTTTTCAGTACATACATTACTATCTACGACCGTGAATGTCATTAGAGCGGTACAACTCTTCTAATTGATATATGACTTTTAGACGGGTTTGCGAACGTGACATTCACGTTGATATTCTGTGTTGTGCTGTGGTTGTGGTTGGATTGTCATGGTGGATAGCTTGGGTGCAATGGTAGTACAGTTTGGGTTTATTTGTACATTTGAAATTGCGAGGCGAGCATCCTACATATGGACTGCCGTCACTGCCAGTTTGTATATTATTTGTTTGGGGCACGACCGGGTTGAGGTCGATGTCACCCTTGTACTTATTTTCTTTTCTGTGCTAGGATTACCCCGCGGTGGAGTGCACGAATAGCCAGGTTCTAGAGGGCAACGGGACCGCATCTCATGGCGGTGAGACGGAGGGGGCCTCACTCTAGAATTGGCGGGTAACTTGCCGCGCTCGTAGGGGTCTAGGTTTTCATTGCACAGGGTATCCACACGACAGAGAACGTCGGGTCTCATTTGTGGCTCAAGAGAAACCCGAGGCTCCAGGATTATCCACCACTCTGTGATGCTTGGCTGTGATTCTGAGATGTTGCTTCATATATTGCATGGGACGATTGTTATATATATATTTATATATATACTAGTAGATGTTGTATATGTTTTGCACCCGCGCTAGTCCGGCCCCCGCTCTGTCGTTAGTTAAGTAACTTAACGGGTGATGACGGGGCCCAGTGGCGAATGCAGATGGTATATACGTACATCATATTTTCGTTCTTTTCTGGTGTGATTAATTGATGGGACTGCGTTGATTCTGATCAATGCAAGGAAAACAAACCTATTTGATGTTGTTGGAACAATTTTCAAAAGCTGTTATTACAAAGACGTTTTCTTTTGTTTTGTATAGCGGTATTCGGTTATGAATATCCAGCACCTCATTAGATGAGGCAAGAGCCGAGATCCCTTCACCGGAAGTGACCTCTTCGGCAGAAGTTTGCGTTAGGGTAATAACTTCATTACAGTCGATTACTTTTTTTTCTTTGCATCGAGATATTCAGTTGGGAATATCCCGCACCTCATTCGACAAGGAAAGAGCCGAGATCCCTTTACCGGGAGTGACCTCTTTACCAAAAGTTTTCGCCACTATATATTTATAAAGCTATCCGGTTCCTTCAACAATATCAAGTTCATTACGTTAAAGGTTTTTCGCCAAAAATCATTCGTAGCCCTCCGTCATTTCAGACGGGTAGCACTTAGTATTCATGCTATGTTTGTTGGCCTTCGTCAAGGCATAGTGTATGATAGCTATTTGTTACTTTTCTGTTGCATTGGTTTGGGACAGTCGTACTACTATGTTGGCCTTCGTCAAGGGTATGTACGGATGGGTTCAAATTAACCTGGATAATAACGGGTAGAACTTGACATGTGACTTATGATATGTTGGCCTTTGTCAAGGTCATAAGAGCATGGGGCAGAAATCACATCGGGAGTTTCAAACATACAAGAAACTCGCCAGGCATGTGCATACCTTCTGGAGTATGATAACTTGAGTGGATTCCATCAGGTTATCATGCGATGATAGTTGGATCCCGATTCCCACTATTGAGTTGGTTTACTCCTCGGGTGATTTTAGACGATCCCGACTAATTCTTCTTTTGGGTTTGGAGGAGAATTTGAGGATACAGTGGGAGACATCCTGATAAGATAAAGTGATTAACCATTCTGATCTAGGTTAAAGTGCACGCTGAGTGTTTCTTTTCTCTCTCTCTTTGGCAGCGACCATGGCTCGACCCTAGACTAGAACTCATAAACCAAGTTAACCAAATCTTCTTAAAATATACTGGCTTTTGGATTGTCAGAGTTTCATACTTCATTGCCACTTTTATTTTTACCCTTTGCTTTTTTCCAGAACATTCCGTATCACTACGAAAATCCACAGTTGTTGAATACGACCATCGTATAGTTACATACGAACTCGAAGAAACTTGTTTCAGATTCGAGAATGGTTTTCGGTTCTGGAGAAATTGAATAGGACTATTCAGTTATCTTTTCCTTTTACATTCTCTCAGGTTATGGGGGCTCCTAGGATTAGGAGAGGGTATACCTATTACGCTTATTAGATAATCTTCTTCCAAACCATAGGATGGTGCCGAAAGGTAGGGAAGGAAGAAAACCAATTAGCCTAAGTGTGGTGTACAGAATATAATAAGTAAAGACAAATAAAGGGATTAGAAAGAGGGCAAAGTAAAATGTGACTGCTATCATTCACGACGAAATCGTGTATATCATCGCCACTCCTACTTCACCTTTGCATTTCTCCTAAATATTCCGTATCACTACGAAGATCCACATTTATTGGATAAGCCATCGTATAGTTACATACGAACTTGAAGGAACTTGTTCCGGTTCGAGGATGGTTTCTGGTTCAGGAAAAATAGAATGAGGATTATTCAGTTGTCTTTTCCTTTTTCCTTCTCTCAGGTTGCGAGGGCTCCTAGGATTAGGAGGGTACAACTATTACGCTTATTGGATAGTTTTCTTCCAAACCTTAGGCTGGTGCCAAAAGGTAGGGAAGGAAGAAAACCATTTAACCTAAATACGGTGTACAGAAGGTAATAAGTAAAGACAAATAAAGGGATTAGAGAGATGGCAAGGAAATATACGGTTACAGTCATGAATTCGGATAATGGAAGAGGCATTACTAGGAATACCCGGATACCTCTTCGAAACATTTTCATGTTTCAGTTTCACTGTGAGTTGTTAATTGAAAACTGGTTTCCCAATTAGATTCTTACTCCAGGGTATGTATTTACCAGACTTGATTCTCACATTTGTATAGTATTACAGATGATGAGTGGGAGTAAGATATTGGGAAATAGGTGATTATATCTTCATTATATCGGAATTCGTTGTAATTGGTGATATTTGAGGAAATCACCTGGGTTTTTGCCTGACGGCAAATATTTGGTTTTGAATATCCGTTGTTATGCACCAATTTCAAACTGATATATCTGTACGTTTATTTTATAAAGTGAGATATAACTTTTTGAAATTATATCTATGAAATTTACCTATATCAGTTGGTGATTGGGTAAGGAGCATTAAATAACGGTGTAATTCTTCTTAACCATAGTACAGTTTTCAACCTACGACGCACAGGGTTTGAGTTATTGAACTCAGGGGACTTATACAAAGTATTGTATGTTGTCCAGTGCCCATTAAGACAAAGGGGTTGGTACTCGTACTATATTCTGTTTACTTGTAACTTCTCCAGTTTTAGACAAATATTTCGTAGAAATACAAGGTCCAAATTTTGAAAAGTTATAGGCACAAGAATAAAGTAAAGAACCATGTGTTACAAGTATCAGGATTTTTTCAAGGTGATCGAAAATATAGATACTTGTATTTGGTATTCAGTTGATAGTAATGGTTTTGAGAACTTGCTTCTCTTTCAGGTTACTCATATTTGGATGCACTCCTAGTTGAGTGATGTTGATCGGCATCCTTCCATTTAGTTGACATGCACTGAAGACAGCTGCATGATTTGAATCTGGTTCCAATTAAATTAGTGCCTATGTTTCTATATTGTATATAGAATGGTTCATATCTTAACGGTGTTAAGGTATATGGAGTTGTCCGGCTTATGCTTAAAACCAGACTCTGGATAACTCAAGGCACGTTTCTGTAATGGCTGTTTGTGGGTTATCCCGGGCTATGACGACGGTTAACTTTCTACCATCTGGAAGATCAATAGTGATATTGTTCTTGACTCACCACAGTTTTAATAAAATGGACTTTTTCAGAAAACAGTAGTGGGAGTATGGTAGAACTGGAAGTGATTCCAGAACCACAAACGATTGCCGAAAATTTAATAGAACCAAAATATTCAATCGAGTTTGACATTCCATTAAGCCACTCTGCAGATATGGTGGGTAATCTTAGGCGCCCGAGAGATACTTCGGTATCCTCAAAGATGGTGATAGGGAGGTTCTTGTTTACCCAGACTTGCCATTACTGCTGTTCTAGACTATAAGACCCGGTAGGAGAATGAGTATAGCATCGTTCTAAACTAGCTTTAGAAGTACACGTGTATATGACTCTGCCAGAGGGTTGTTATAGTCAGTGGGAGCAGCGGAAGTATAGTGGAAAAGTAGCTTGTGTCTATTTATAGACTAAAGCAGGTATAGCGGAGATAGATCATCTATTTTTGATGTGATAGTCATAGGCAATGTTTAAAATAACTCGCTACGTAGCTCGCGATTTTGCGCTACGTAGCATACTTTAGTGTATTCGCTACGTAACTTTGGAAAAAAACTCAAATACAAAGTAACTTACGTTTTTTCTTCAAATAACTTACGCTTTTTAAAAAATAGTATACGCTACGCTATGCGTACGCTATTTTCATATATAATTTTCTATTGAACTTCTTCAGATTTCAGTATCTAATCCTAAACTATACGAACACAGTTTCATTAAAGTTCAAATCTCTTAATTTGAAATCATATTTAGTAGACATGATTCTCAAACAGAGATTATTTAATTGATTTTCGATAGGTTTAATCTAGTATGAATCATATATATGAACTCAAGTATTGAAAATTTTGAAAATAATTTTTTTTAGGAATTTCGAGGAGCAAAGAAACTACTAATGTAAAAAATATTGTTATATCTATGTTCCCAAGCCAATTTTATATCTTTATAATAATATAATTTATTGTAAATGAGATGATTATAGTAATAATTAATAATTCATGTAGCTTACGCTATGCGCAACACTTTTTGCGTTTTCGCTATTTAGTAATAGAACGCTACGCAACACGCTATCGCTATTTTGAATATTGGTCATAGGCTTTGATTTCATCAGAATAGGAGATGGATCTGTTAAGAAGGTAGTAGGGTGTGATGTCCTGGTATTTGGATGACATGCACTTTATAGGAAGTGAAATTCCTATACTACGATCGGTTATATCGTGCTTGTCACACAGTGGTTTCTCCATATTGGATATGGATAATATATCAGGCATTATGGTAACTAGATCTATGGTTTTAGATCTAGATTTGGGTAGTTTCGCAATCTGGGTACTTCGACACTATTCTAAAGGTGTTTTAGAATGGACGACTCCTGGCATGGTGGTGTACCTGCAGGTGATGGAGTCACCCTCTCTAAAGGTGTCTTACAGACTAAAGGGGAGAGGGATGTGCATGATTGGCATATCACTTGTTTAGGCAATTGAGTCAATCATGAGATGTCAAGTACCACACCAGATGTTGTTTTTGCACTAGCTGCAATAAGTTTATATTAATCCAATCCAGGAGAAACGTTCGGAAGCATTTTATGAACATAAGTGGATGTTCTAGGGATATGGTAATGGCAGCCTCCTTCGGGAGACAGTTATCATTCCAGGCTTCCAAGGTGACCTGGATGACAGAGTGACTGTCAGAGTTATAGTTTTCCCTCTTCTGAGAGGGCAGCAGTTTGGACAGGTGGTCTAAGAGGATACTGAGGAAGGCATGGCGCAGGATACTGATTAAATTCAGTGGACGATACAGTCTAAGAAGTTTACTGGATTTGGAGTTCATTTGTGAACTGGGTCCCATCAGATATCCAGACATATTCTAAGATAGGTATTGCTCATTTCGGGAGATGGTTTTCTCCGCGAACTTGAGATAAAGAGAGACGTAGAAAGAAACATTGGAGCGGATCCACTCACTGAGGCTATTTCTCGAACGCGATAGTTTCACAATAGAGCTTTGTGAAACTGATTAGTAGAGAAGATGGGTGTTCGGTATCATACAGGCTGTGAGTATGCGACACCGCAATAATTAGCCTTAAGTGCAAGTGGGAGATTGTTTTATATAGTGCCCTCAAGTCAATTATTGGATCGCAGGTACGTGATTGCGATGATTGAAGGAGGACCTATACGGGTAGAACAGTCTTACTCGAGATGATAGTATGCTATCTGTTTTGTCTTTATCATCATGTATCTGCTTTAGGTGGCTTTATTGATCACTATTACTGTTAGTTATATGTATGCCCTAGAGGCCATTACTGTACATAGGATGTATATTGTAGTGGATGCTGGGACATATATAGGGAGGACTTTCTTGCTCAACATGATAGTATGCTATCTGGTTGAACTTTACCTTAACGTGTATACTGATTGTCTCTCTGTTACATGTTGGTAAAGCCCTTAGGATGTGTGCTTGACTACCTGGACTATGATGCGGATCATACTAGTGGGGACATGGTAGTCCATAAGTACATCCTTCACAGTCCCTAGTCGTGGGTATATCGAGACGGGGCATCGATATACCAGAGTTGACTAGCGATACCTTCTCGACCCATACAGATGGGCGATGGATGATCCCATATCCATTGGTGTTTGACATCAGAGGAGATATACGGGTGCTCAGTAGAGACTGGGTACACTGGACGGACTCGCCGAGAACTCCCAGATGGTATTATACCTCACATCAGATGGCAGTTCTCTGGTGACACTGGTACAGAGTAGTCTGTTGACCCGAGATCGTCATGGAGTCTTGTGTGGTTCCCACTGTGCTTTGATTTCCATCTTACCACGTCCAAGAGGGCGTGCAAAACGGTGGTTTTTGGGTACAGTCCCGAATCACATGGAGGCAATGAGCGATAGGAGGGGATTCGTCTCTCCCGGTATAGGGAGTTGATGTTGCGCTGTGTTCGATTGGCTATAACAGGAAATCCCTGGCCAGGGTTGCTGAGATTTACTGGTAAGTGTTACCAGTAGTTTCTCGAATTGTTATAGACCTCATATCGACACGACTTATCGAGCTATTGGGGTCTGACGTATACCACCCCTAGGCAAGATATGCGACATATCAGACGATCAGACCGGACTGTACGGTAGTGTTAGTGGTCGGATTCACCGGAGTGTGAGCGGGCTTGCTCGTCGATCTTCAGATCGCTCAATACCCGGGTGGCCGTTACGTTTAGCAGACCGCTTGCGGCTTGTGGATGTTTGATATGATCATCATCCGCTGCCGGCGTATTGACGAGTCTTTAGAGTCCTACACAGAGGTTTCCTGGCTCAAGCGAAACGAAATAGGAGCGCATATGAGATATGTGCGGGACCGAGAATAATACCAGTATGTGATACTGTATTCGATTCTCGCGATGTGACATTGATCGGTTATATGCGATATAGCCGGGTTATCGGATCAAGTGTTGATTCGATAAGTTGTTACTAATGATACTAGTCGGTTATATGTGATATGACCGGATCGTTAAATCAAGTGTTGATTTAATGATTTAATGTATAATTATATATTTGATATATTACTTTGAATTAACTAGTATCGGTTCACTTTAAATGGATATTCTCACTCGGGTGTGCACATTGCATATGCGATATGATTTTGTGCACATGTTTGTATCATGTTTGATGATGCATGCTTTTTGGTTAAGTATAAAGAATTAAACCAAGGTTAAGTTGTTGATTAGGGTTTTACTTATTCATTTATCTTATTTATTTATTCATTTTGAATAAATTGGAAGATAAATGAATGGTGGCTACTTTTGTTTTTAGTTGAAGTTTCATGAAGCTTTGACTTGATGACTTTTTTGTTCTCATCCTTAACCCTAACCATCAACCCAACCTTAGTCAATTCTCTACACTTAACTAAGGTAAAGATTATGATAAGTATTGTTTTATTTTTCTATTTAAAATTAACTTATCATAATTAGCTTCTTCTTCTTCTTCATTTCTTCACATGAAGAAAGCTTGCTCCATTAATGGCAAGTGATGAAAAAAAGTGAGAAATCCAAAACTAAAGTCTACCCACTTCCTATTTCTTCATCCTCTACCTCTTGCCAAGTAGTAGAGTGTGTTTACTTCACAAGTTTCTTGACTTGGTGAAGTCGGAGCTTGATTTAGCGATGCCTCGACGTAGATCATCTTCGGCATGGACATCGATGACCTAGCCCGTCCATTCTCCGACGAAGCCGACTCTAGAGCCCGGATTCCTTTTGGACAGCGGAGACGACTTCGTTGCGGAGCTATGGAGGTGGAGCACCGGATCTACAAAGGTTGTATTTCCGTATCTCTTAGTTAATTGTTAACTAGTTAGCTTTTTCGCCTAGAATTCTAGCCAACGATCCGTTCTAGGGTTTCTCGGCACCGTTTAAATTTGAAATTGGCATGGTTGATGCCTTGTGAGACCTCACTAGTATGCCTAGGAACCCTACAGTGGTATCAGAGCCTAGCTAGAGCCTTAGGCGAAGTCCAGACGAAGTTTGAAACCCGAACGAACCCGAAACCCCAACTCAAATGTGCTCTCTGTACTTTTTCCAAAAACAGGGATTTTTCAGTATTAAAAATATGTAGAAATATCAGCAGGAAAATATAAGAGTAACTGTGCAATTCGTAACCCTAATTCCATTAAAGCGCCACGCTTCCGCGGCACGAGCATGGCTCGTGCGGCGGAACCGCGGCCTGTTTGTCGTTTTGTGTGGTGATGTTTGCACAGTAACTCCTATTTAACAGTGCTGGTTTTCCTGGGTATTTTTAATATTTATTCAAGTGTTAAATAATTCTGGGGTTGTTTTGGGGATTCGAATGTTCGATCGGATTATCAAATTTTGTCTGTGTGGCTTTCCGGATAAATTTTAGAATATGTTAAAAAGTTCGACCGGATATAAATACCCAATTTTTCCCCTGTCGGGAAATTTCCAAGTGTTGGATTTTTCCGTAGTTTAACGACGTTCTAAGTAGTGCAAGTAACGCGATGGTCCCTCTAGAAGACAACAAACCTTAACTCGATTATGTGACCGCCTTGAACTGCCCTTTGAACCTTCGGGTTTGGGGCAGTACGGCGTGCCACATGTGAGGCGTTGGCTTGACCCTTCTACGGCTGGACCGTTGGTACTGAGGCACGAACTGAATGTTGTTAGACTCATATTTCATATGTTGATCTGTATCGGGAAAACTTGGGTGTTCGAATGTTCAATCGGAAAGTTTAACATTTTCTAATTATCCGGAATGGGATACAATAATTGGAATTCACAAAAAGTTATGAGATAACTGAATGAATGTTATAAACATAGCAGTTTAGTCTCACTTGATCGGTTGCCACGGAATTTTGATGTGATCAAAAGTCCATCGCAATCACGTAGCGTACGCGGATACTCGCCGGGTAAACTTAATAGACAGCCTCGCTCCATAGCCCCGACCAAGTGACTGTAGGAGAACCCCGTCGCCGAAAGCATCCGTTCGGGTGCTCGCGGTAGCGGTGTTCCGCCTTGGTGCACTTCGTCGACGGTATCGGGGGTGCGGCCGTCTACTGAAGTTTGCGACGAGTATTCGATCAGTATTTCGGGAATCTTGTTGAATTGCCCGACTTGATATTGAAAAGAGTTTTCGATATAGAGACTAAAATGCGGGGTTTATAATTGTTAGGCATACGATGTCTAAGTAATTCATTTGGTCAGGCATGCGATGTCTGAGGTGGTTGCGGATTCCAACTGTTGTAGTTTTACACTTTCTTTTCTGTGACCGTAAGTGTAATATGTGATATCGCCGGTTTCGTTGCTATATGTCAACGACAATTGGGATGCGCATATTTACTTACGTTGATGACATGTGATGTTATGTGTTGCTGGATATGTTATATTGGATCGTCGTGATTGAATAGCCGGGGTTTTTTTTATGTGAGATGAGTGTTTTTTCATTTTCATTCATGTAAAAACTTGTATGTAATATTCTTTTATTGAGGCACTTCCAGGTTGCGGAAGATGTCACCGTTTGTATATTATTTACTTTTCCGCACTAGGATAGACCCAAGGAGGGGAGCACAAGTAACCGGGTTCTGGAGTCCAGTGGGAGACCAACTCGAGGAGTCGAGTCCGGGTCTCCTAACTCTAGAATTGGTAGGGTTGCTTGCCGCTCTCGTAGGGGTCTAGGGGTGTGGGATTGGCTATTCATCACGACCGTGGAATCCGTGTTTTATACTGGCTCGTATTGAAAACACGGACGTCCTAGTATATCCAATATTTCATATGATTCTTCTACTGCGATTTCTGTGATGGATATAATATATAGTGTATATGATATATTATATAGATATTACTTATGTTTTACACCCGCGCTAGCCCTGCCCTGCTCTGCGTTAGTTACCTAACCTAACGGTGCACGAGGGGACATCGAGGCGAATGCGGATGGCATAAGTGTACGTCATATCTATCTGTGATGTTTAGGTATTTAAATGATGGGACTTCATTAATGAGATTAATGAAATAAAAGAAACCTAAGATGTTGTAGAATCGAATTTCAAAATAAAAAGGGTAGCTACAGTTCTTGCTTTGCACATAGGTATATGTGATATATCCTTCACCTTATTCGATGAGGAAAGGACCGAGATCCCTTCACCGGGAGTGACTCCTTTAGCAATAACTGGCAGATGCTACACACTCGGTTTGTATTTTGATTGCTTTTAAGTGTTTTTGCTTTGCATAGTGATATATATGATATATCCCGCACCTCATTCGACGAGGAAAGGACCGACGATCCCTTCACCGGGAGTGACTCCTTTAGCAAAACTAGAAAAGCCTCAAAAACACTCCATTTCAAAATTCATTCGATCCTACAACGATATAAAGTTCATTACGCAAAAGGTTTTCTTAAAAACCTGTCGTAGCCCTCCGTTATTTCAGATAGGTAATAGTTAGTATTCGTGCTGCGTTTGTTGACTCAGTCAAGGCGTAGTGTGCGGTAGCTGATTATTGTTTATCTGCAAAGCATATGATGCGATTGGATTAGGGTAGTTGTGCGGCCTTGTTGACTCAGTCAAGGGTCGTGCGGGTGGGTTTAATTCAATCGAGAAATGACGGGTTGAACTTTACTTGTGGTCTATGATTTGTTGACTCAGTCAAGGTCATAGGTCGCTTGGGGCAAAATTTTATCGGGAATTTCAAGTGTTGAAATTTGCAATGAGATTGCATACCTTCTATGAGATAGTTGGATCCCGATACCCGCTGCGAGTAAGAGTTACTCCTGGAAGAGTTTTATACATTACAATTAGCCGATCAAGTAGGTGTCTAGAAAGGTGTCAACGGGGTTACGCCTCTGGGAAAACGAGGTTTACAGTAATTAGGTTCGTGCGAAAGCACGGGGGACCTCCCTCAAAGTACCGACACTGGCCTGGCTGAAAGATTGGCGAACTTGTAGTGTGTAATTAATCCCGGCTGGTCTTTCCTTTTAGGGTTTGAAGGAAGATTTGATAAAAAGCAGTGGGAGCCATCCTGATTAGATAAAATAATAACCAATCTATTCTTGACAGAGCGCACGCTGAGTGTTTTCTTCTCTCTCTCTCCAGGTAGCGACCATATCACGCCTTAATCAAGATAATAATACGGAACATTGACCGAACCCGCTTGTTATACTGAGCTGGGGAACGTTGGTCCCGCTCCAACTTATAATTGTTATAAGACAGAGCAGGAAATTGGGGAATGCCAGATTTCCCGTGCCGCCCAAACGAAGAGAGTGCATGCTGTTGCGTCATCTTCGGGTGTGTTCATTATACAGAACTGTTTCTCAGTATTCTTTATGTCCTGGGTATGTGATACCAGATCAGGATCCCGCATATGTAATTTGTTACATAGGGCTACAGAAAGGTAGAAAGACTGAGAACGGGTGATAAGTTTCATGAGGCAGAAAACGGGGCAAGTGTTGCAGCCAAGTCTGTCGGTCACTGTCACCCTGTATTACAATACATTGATTCTGAACGAATGTTATTAGATACCGAACCTGATATACAAAATCATATCTGTCTCTTTATTAGTAAAGAAACGATAAAATTTTGTATTGTTGGATAATGTTTTGAACATTTCCTATATCAAAAGTTGATCGGTTCAGGCACGTTATCTAAAAGCCTTGATGTTCTAAATCAAACTACAGTTCTTCGTATACAGAACACACACAAGAGGAAGAGTTCAGAAATGAACGAATCCTTCTTGAGGTATTGTAGACTAGGTCATATCAATGCGACCCGACTGGCTGAGTTACATTTAGATGCATATTTAAATCAGTTTGAATTTACATCTTGTGAAGCTCGCCAGTCATGTCACAAAGATAAGATGACCATAGCTCCGTTTACTGGAAACAGAGAAAGAGTTAGTAAACTCTTGGGATGATACATGTTGATGTATGTAGGTCCCCTGTCTACACATGCCAAGACTGGTTCTTGATACTTCATTACATTCTCTGATAATCTCTCAAGATTCAGACATATGTTCCTGTTGAAACACAAGTCCGAACCTTTTGAGATATTCACAGAATATAAGTAAGAAGTAGAGAACCACAATACGGGTAAAAGTGTTATGTCCTTTGATGAGATCAAGGAGGAGAATACTTGAGCACGGAATTCTTGGACTTTTCTAAAGGAGCATGAGATTCTCTCTCAGCATTACTCCTCCGAATACACCATAGCACGGTGGTATATCGGGGCGGAGCAATCGCACCCTATATGATATGGTGTGCTCTATGATGAGTATTACTGAGTTACCTATTTCCTTTTAGGGGTTATGCACTTGAGAAGCTGCATACCTATTGAATAGGGTTCGAATCAAATCAGTTGCCTACCGCTTCATATGTGATATGGAAAGGGAAGAGCCCATGTCTTAAGCTAGTTAAGATTTGGGGTTGTCCGGGCTATGTCTAAAAGCATAATCCGAACAAGCTCGAGGCAAGGTCTGTTATGTACAACTGGAAATGTTCCAGCTATACAAACTGCAGCTGATGATTTGAAAGAACCAAAGGATTCAATAGTTACCAACGAACCTCAGCCTCTCCGCCGATCTAGTAGGGTTCCTCACCCACCTGTGAGATACTTCTGTTTCTCTATGACAGTGGGAGCGAGGATTGCATCATGAGATGATGACCCAACTAGTTTCGAGCTGGCCATCAGGAGTGGGACTCTGTAAGAATGGCTGGATGCTTAGCGATCTGAGATGGAATCCTTATACACCAGCAAAGTATGGACTTTAGCTGCTATATCTGAAGGGTTAAATCCCCATCAGGAGCAAGTATATCTTGAGAAGATTACTTGGTGTACATGGAAAAGTTGAGACTTTCAAAACTAGACTTGTTAAAAGTTTGCATCATTGACCAGGTGTGGATAATGATGAAACCTTTTCAAGTAGCTATGCTTAAGTCCATCCAGATCCTACTTGTCACGGCTACATACCATGACTACGATATCTGGTGGTTGGGTGTCATGACTGCTTTTCTAAATGATGTTTTAGAAGAGTGTGTCTATAAGTACACAGCCAGAGGGCTTTGTAGACAGTGGGAGCAGCGGAAACGTGTGCAAGATACTTTATAGGATAAAGCAGGCATCGCGGAGTTGGAACGTCTGTTTTGATGAAGTACTCAAAGAGTTTGACATCATCAAAATGGAAGATGAACCTTGTATAAACAAAAGGGTAGTAGGGAGTATGGTGACGATCCTCGTAGAGTACGTGGATGACATACTCTTGATAGGAAAAGAGTTTCTTATGCTACGCTCGGTCAATCTCCGCTTATCACTAGGATTCTCCATATAGGATCAAAGTGATACCTCCTAAATCCTGGGTTTTGGATCTATGAGATAGATCTAAATGGATATTAGGATTCTCACTAGTTGTTGTGAGATGGTATCAATCGATCCTGGGGAGAATCACTGGAAGAGTTCCAGGGTGATAAAGACGACTGAGTGTCAGTCACAGGCATTGTCTTTACCCTCAGTAAAGGGGCGGTATGTTGGAAGAGTTCCAAACTAGATACCGTGACATACTAGACGATAAAGGCTGGATACATCGCCATTTGAGATGCTACCAAAGAGGCAGTCTGGATATATATTTGTTCATGAGATGAACTTTGTTCCTCCCATTGTGTGACAATGGAGTTGTGGCTTATGCCAAGGAACGCCGATCCCATCAGTGATCCAGACATATTCTATGGCAGTATCACTTGATCATGGAGATGGTTGATCTCCAGGGAGATCGAGGTTAGGAGAGTAGGCTCAGAGGACAACACAGCGGATCCACTCACAAAGGCCTGTTCCCAGAGAGAGACTTTTATGGGATGGTTGAGTATGAGATACTACAACCACTGCTACAGATGGCCCTAGTGCAAGTGGGAGATTGTTAGTTATATGTATGCCCTAGAGGCCATTACTGTACATAGGATGTATATTGTAGTGGATGCTGGGACATATATAGGGAGGACTTTCTTGCTCAACATGATAGTATGCTATCTGGTTGAACTTTACCTTAACGTGTATACTGATTGTCTCTTTGTTACATGTTGGTAAAGCCCTTAGGATGTGTGCTTGACTACCTGGACTATGATGCGGATCATACTAGTGGGGACATGGTAGTCCATAAGTACATCCTTCACAGTCCCTAGTCGTGGTTATATCGAGACGGGGCATCGATATACCAGAGTAGACTAGCGTATACCTTCTCGACCCATACAGATGGGCGATGGATGATCCCATATCCATTGGTGTTTGACATCAGAGGAGATATACGGGTGCTCAGTAGAGACTGGGTACACTGGACGGACTCGCTGAGAACTCCCAGATGGTATTATACCTCACGTCAGATGGCAGTTCTCTGGTGACACTGGTACAGAGTAGTCTGTTGACCCGAGATCGTCATGGAGTCTTGTGTGGTTCCCACTGTGCTTTGATTTCCATCTTACCACGTCCAAGAGGGCGTGCAAAACGGTGGTTTTTGGGTACAGTCCCGAATCACATGGAGGCAATGAGCGATAGGAGGGGATTCGTCTCTCCCGGTATAGGGAGTTGATGTTGCGCTGTGTTCGATTGGCTATAACAGGAAATCCCTGGCCAGGGTTGCTGAGATTTACTGGTAAGTGTTACCAGTAGTTTCTCGAATTGTTATAGACCTCATATCGACACGACTTATCGAGCTATTGGGGTCTGACGTATACCACCCCTAGGCAAGATATGCGACATATCAGACGATCAGACCGGACTGTACGGTAGTGTTACTGGTCGGATTCACTGGAGTGTGAGCGGGCTTGCTCGTCGATCTTCAGATCGCTCAATACCCGGGTGGCCGTTACGTTTAGCAGACCGCTTGCGGCTTGTGGATGTTTGATATGATCATCATCCCCTGCCGGCGTATTGACGAGTCTTTAGAGTCCTACACAGAGGTTTCCTGGCTCAAGCGAAACGAAATAGGAGCGCATATGAGATATGTGCGGGACCGAGAATAATACCAGTATGTGATACTGTATTCGATTCTCGCGATGTGACATTGATTGGTTATATGCGATATAGCCGGGTTATCGGATCAAGTGTTGATTCGATAAGTTGTTACTAATGATACTAGTCGGTTATATGCGATATGACCGGATCGTTAAATCAAGTGTTGATTTAATGATTTAATGTATAATTATATATTTGATATATTACTTTGCATTAACTAGTTTCGGTTCACTTTAAATGGATATTCTCACTCGGGTGTGCGCATTGCATATGCGATATGATTTTGTGCACATGTTTGTATCATGTTTGATGATGCATGCTTTTTGGTTAAGTATAAAGAATTAAACCAAGGTTAAGTTGTTGATTAGGGTTTTACTTATTCATTTATCTTATTTATTTATTCATTTTGAATAAATTGGAAGATAAATGAATGGTGGCTACTTTTGTTTTTAGTTGAAGTTTCATGAAGCTTTGACTTGATGACTTTTTTGTTCTCATCCTTAACCCTAACCATCAACCCAACCTTAGTCAATTCTCTACACTTAACTAAGGTAAAGATTATGATAAGTATTGTTTTATTTTTCTATTTAAAATTAACTTATCATAATTAGCTTCTTCTTCTTCTTCATTTCTTCACATGAAGAAAGCTTGCTCCATTAATGGCAAGTGATGAAAAAGAGTGAGAAATCCAAAACTAAAGTCTACCCACTTCCTATTTCTTCATCCTCTACCTCTTGCCAAGTAGTAGAGTGTGTTTACTTCACAAGTTTCTTGACTTGGTGAAGTCGGAGCTTGATTTAGCGATGCCTCGACGTAGATCATCTTCGGCATGGACATCGATGACCTAGCCCGTCCATTCTCCGACGAAGCCGACTCTAGAGCCCGGATTCCTTTTGGACAGCGGAGACGACTTCGTTGCGGAGCTATGGAGGTGGAGCACCGGATCTACAAAGGTTGTATTTCCGTATCTCTTAGTTAATTGTTAACTAGTTAGCTTTTTCGCCTAGAATTCTAGCCAACGATCCGTTCTAGGGTTTCTCGGCACCGTTTAAATTTGAAATTGGCATGGTTGATGCCTTGTGAGACCTCACTAGTGTGCCTAGGAACCCTACAATTACATGTTGATAGAGTCCATAGGATTCTTGCTTGACTACCAGAATTATGATGGCGATTATATACGTGGGAGCTGGGTGGTCTATAGGCACATACTTAAATGCCCCTAGTCATGGGAGTTTCGAGACTGGGCATCTGTCACGACCCGAAATGGCACGTGACTGACACTTGAATCATATGACGTCTATAGGACCCCATCTAATTCAAGTAAGCCAAAATCCCATAAATCTAAACCATAAAGAAGGAAAAGTTTAGTTTTAAAGCAAGTAGTTTAACAACATAAGCCGAAATATTACAGTTTTAAAACCCCAAGTCTTTTCTGAAAATTTCGGCAGAGTTTCCTTTGTAAATACTAGCCCCAAACGGGTACAACATGCATAATATGAATAAAGGCATTCCCAAGCGGGAGCTAGCTCTTCGCCAATTGGCGGTCACAACCACGCAAGCAATATAATATACAACGCCAATGGGCGAGGATCAAAACTCAAAAGGAAACTCAAAATCATCAAGAAAACCACAATAATACAACGTGCGACTCTAAGGTCGTGATTGGTACAAAAAAGTGTGTTTGTAGAATAACCGCAATCAGAACGGTATCGCGCGTAGCTAGACCGATGTGAGTACGGGTCGTCCTCAGGGAAACGTTGGATATTTTAATCTTACTTTAGATGTGTTGAAAAAGAGAGGAAGGATAAGAATGTTGAGGAATTGTTTCTAGATCTACGTTAAGAACTAATGCAAAATATAGATCTAGATTATTTATGGATGTAGTTAATATATGAAGGGGCTTGTAGGGTTCGTTAGGATTTAGTAGTTATGGCTGATTAATTAAAAATTACTCTTTCTATCTTTTAATAGATTTAAAACTAGAACGACAGTGATGCGTGTAGATTAGGGTTTCTGGAGGGAAAAGGAATCCCACTCTTAACCCCTATCTCGACACGGAACTCCGTTCATATCGAGCCTTTACCAAAACAATCATTAATCTAATCTCTAATCGCGGTCGAGACTAACAATGAATTGTTAGCGCGCCCGATTAGGATGTTAATGATTTTCTTGATAAAGTTTATAAACTTTATAGGACGTAAAAAGAGTTTAGGTATTTTCATCATCCATTAACCTACCCTAATCCTACGAACCTTAACAAGCGGAGAATTACTCGCGCATGTTGGGAGAAAAAGAGATGGAGAGAAAATGCATAATTAAACTATGAAGAAATAGAATAAGAAAAAGAAAGCTACCTTTATTAATCAACAATATTCATTACACTTTGATTTCTTAGAAAATGATTACAAAGACTAGTTGCTTCTCCATGTCTTCTAAGGAGGTAGATGAACCGTTGATGATCAGTCTGGATGCGTGAGCCGTCTTGGACTTTGTGATCGCGTCGACTTGATGATTTTTCCAAGAGGCTCTCGGTCTTTATTTATAGTCCCAAAGCCAGAAAATTAGCTTCCTAATTTGGAAGCAAGTAGTAAAGATTCACCCTAAAATTTCTGAGCTTCTAACTCCCCTACCCTACGGCGGATCTGCGGCCATCAGGGGGGTTTGGCCGCGGATCCGCGACCAATGGTTGGGATCACTTGATCAAATTTCTATGGGTAGATCCTTGTGACATGTGGCAATCTCTGGAAGCTTTGGAACTTGAAAATCTTCTCGTAGTTGCTGCCAGACTTGATTTCTAAGTTTTGGTTTCTTAAATAGGTAGGTTTGCTTTAACAACTTGATTTCTTTGATTTTAGACCTGAAAATTCTGCACAACAACTCAAATAATATTTAGTAGAGTTAAGATTTGGTCAATGATATTATTTGCATACATTTTCCTACCAAATGCTATTATAATATATCAACACATGGAAAATAGTGTTTTTTCAGATAAACCCTCATATGTATGATATATTATAATAAAGACCTTTTTTTAATATAGAAATAGTAGGAAAAATGTAATAACAAATGTGCAGTTTTATCAACTGAACAAATACCCCCAAACATATCTTTGATCGTCCCGAGCAAACTAGTTTATTCAAGGAAGGAAAAGAAAGGAGAAAACTAAGCACACTTTCGTAGGCAAACATGATTGCACTGAGCACGTGCAACAAGCCGTTAAACCTCTAGGTGTTCCTAGTAGGAGGAGTGTTGTCTCCTGAGGGTTTTCAGCGGATTACACCGACAAAATCCTATAATAAAAGAGAGATGGTGAAATTTACATATAAAGATAAGAATCATAAAAGAAATACTTTGAAAATTTAGAGTTTCCAACTATACCAGCTTTTCAGTTGTCATGAGCCCTATCTTAATAGTCATGAAAAGATATTAGAAATCACATCATCCCTTAATAAAACATCGTCTTTATTCTTCATTCCTATCTTTCGTCCAAACATCGATCATATAACCCTACGTGTGTGTAAATAACATCCCTACACCCGGAGAATTCAATTCAAGCTATCATACTCTTGTTCATCTGCCTCAGTACTTTTTAATCGATGAATATTTAGTTGAATTTGCTCACAGAATTTTCATGCGACCGTTAATACTTCTTGAGGTACTAACCGACCGATTACTCATATGTTTGCTGATTAGGTGATAGTATTTTCCTCGTCTTGCACCACCTAAGGCTTAGTAGTGACTCCCAAACCAGTTGGTCTAAGGCACTAGGTGATGAAGCACCCTCACTATATTTTTTTATTGCTGCCTTGGCGATAACAAAACCAGTGTTCATTTTTTTCCTCACCATTTTATATTTTATTCATTTTTTATTTGCTTCATACTTTGGCTTTTAGACAAGAGCATTTCAAGGTATCCTCTACTATCCCGAGTTTCAAGACGTGTGTAAGTGCATATAGTAAGGTATCAACATTCAAATGTTTGGCTTACAGAATAGAAACTATTTTTCAGACTTATTTTTATCCTCAGATTAGTGACTTCCTTCATCTTACTAACCCTTGGGACAATAGCTCATAACTACTTATTACAAGTTCGTTTAAGAAAACTTATAATTTTCTTGGTTTTCTTAAACTATTCCTATCTTTTGGATGTAATTTTTCACTTTCTACTCTTTTGTTATAAAAGAAAAAAATTTAAAATTTTTGAAAACGTTGTGCTTATGCAAAATTGATGTGTAAATAAGCACAAACCTCCCCCAAACCTGTTTACAGCAGTGTCCTCACTGATGTCATTCGTTAAGCTCAAAAACCTGTAGACTTGGGAGGAAAAAGGGGACAAGAAATAATGCAAGTGAAATCCTCCCCCAAACTTATTTTTGGCTCACAATCTTATAAAAATTCTTTTTTCTTTTAAGAGCCAAAATATACCCCCCAAACTTGAGTTAAACAATGTCAATCTTTTAAAATCACATGAGGGGTTCAAGGTTATTGGTCAATGCCAAGCTTTGCAAAGACCGAAGGTCAACACCAACCATTCAAAAAAATTATCGATGAAGTACCAAGGTTGGTGGAAGAACATGTCACCTTTCGACGTGAAGAAGTGGGGAGGTGATAAGAGGTGTAATGGAAAAGGATTGCGTCTCAATTTGGAGAGACGACACAGTGATAGTAATGATGGATTACTCGCATTATCCAGAAGAAGGGGTGGAGGTTCAATTTCTTTATCTTGGAGTGGATTCATCTCAACACCCGGATCTTTTAAAAATGCGAGTTCATCAGCGAAAATTTCCTCAAAGCTTTTATCGATACCCCGAAGAATAATGTCATCAGGAAAAACAGGGTGATCGTCAGACTCTATAAAAAGTTCCTCATCAGCGTTAGATGTTGACCCGGACAACTCGGTGGAAGAGTACATGGTTGGGTCAAACAACAACATATGAAAAGAGTCAGTATCATGAGGTTGATCAAATTCGCTGCTGTCGACATCCATTAATTCGACAGAACACATATGAGCATAGGGTTCGGAGGGTTCACTTCCCAACTTGTAAATGTTAAGCTCAATTGACTTCTTTCCAAAGGATAGGGTCATAGAGCTGTTTCTACAATTGATTATTGCGCTGGAAGTGGCCAAAAAGGGTCGACTGAGTATCACCGGGATTTGATTTCGTAGGTTCGCTACAGGTTATGTATCTATAACGATAAAGTCCACAGGGAATATAAATTCCTCGACTTTGATTAACACATCCTATAGCTCACCCCTAGGTTGGGTGATAGATCGATCGGCCATCTGAAGAGTGCAATGCGCCGGTTTTAACTCTCCAATCCCTAATTGCTCATAAACAGAATACGGAAGCAAGTTAACACTAGCACCTAAATCGAGTAGAGCACGATTGATATTTTTACCCCCTATAGAAATAGAAATTGTAGGACTTCCAGGGTCCTTTCGTTTCTTGGGTAGTTGTTGTGTAAAAGCAGTGCTCACATTACTCGCAAGGAAAACTTGTTTAGGTACTTGAACTTTTCTCTTCCTAGTGCACAAGTCCTTTAGGATTTTCGCATATGACGGAACTTGTTGAATAACATCTAGGAGAGGAATGTTTATGTTAACTTGCTTAAAATTTCCACAATCTTCTCCATTTGTGGACTTGGTCTGTTGCCCCTTAACCTGTTTGGATAAAGTGCTTTATCAATAAGGGTTTGGTCCAACATTGGAGAGGATTGTGGGGACGGATTCGATCCCAAAATTGGAGTGGGAATCGACTTAGATAGATTTGGCGAAATGTTTGAGCCTTGGGGAAAACGGAGAATAGGCTCGGATGAAAGTGGGAGACTAGATGAATTAGGGGAAGAAGAAGAAGCTCGGGTATCATTGGTGTCACTAACATCATCACATTGCTCACCCACTCGGTTATTCAGCACTTTTCCCGATTTCAACGTAGTAACGGCACTCACATTATAACTTTGTGAGTGGCCAGGATTAGGTATGGGTTGAGATGAGAGTTTCTCTTTCTCTCTTGCACTCATTACGGCGTTCAACTGTGTAAGTTGGTTTTCTATTGGTTTAATACTCTCGCCATAGGAGGCGGAGTCTTTCTGTATGGTATCAATAGAAGACTTCATCTCACGCCGACAATTGCATGGAATGTTTCATGAACATATCTAAAGTTTGCGCGAGTGAAGAGTTATCAGTACCGGCCAATTGTGGTGCGGAAGTGTTGGCCGGATTTTGAAAATTTTGTGACTGAAAGGGGAGCTGACTTTGTGGTTGTGGTTGCAGTGGAGGAGGTCTTTGATAATTTCTTTGTTGGTTTTGGTTCCAAGTAAAGTTAGGATGATTCCTCCATCCTTGATTGTACGTGGAAGAATAAGGATCATTTCTAGGTCGCTGCTGAAAAGCAGGCATTAGTTTGAAACGATGCATTCATAGGACATTCTTCCGTTAAGTGTGAAGGATTCGAACATCAACCACAGACGGTTTTAGGAGGCGTGACCTGATTTAGGGAGAATGATGAGAAATTGTTCTCAATAGCGTCGAGTTTTTTCTGCATCGCTGCCATTTCGACTTTCACTGCGATGGAAACATCGAGCTGGTGAACACCTCCCCTAGATGAAGGTGGTCTTACGCTTTCCCACTGCAAAGTGTTTTCAGCGAGGTCTTCCAGATACTTCCAAGCTTCTCCATCGTCTTTGGACATGAAATTGCATTGACACATTGTTTCAAGCATCTATTTTGTCGTTGGATTAATGCCCTCATATATAATTCGGCATAAATCCCATCTATTGATTCTATGATGAGGACATTGGACAAGCAGATCTTTGAAACGTTCAAAGCACTTCCAAAATAGTTCATTGGGAAGCTGGGTAAACTGGTTGATCTCGCTCCTAACACGGGCGGTCTTATGGTTTGGGTAAAACTTCTTAAGAAATGCTATTACGAATTCATCCCAATTAGTGATAGAGTGTTCGGCAGTATTATAAATCCATTTTTCTGCCAAGTCGCACAGAGTGAATAGGAGAAGACGCAAGCGCATAGCATCCACAGTCAATTGTGAAGTACCCATCATTGCGCATACGTTTTCGAATTTAGTGATGAAAACGTACGCGTCTTCCGACTCAAGCCCGTGAAATTTGGGCAGCAGATTGATGTAGTGGGGTTTAATTTCAAAATTATCCCTGTTAGCTGGTGGAATAAATAGACAAGTAGGAAGGGGACCACGGATAGGATATCATCTCTCTTGGAGAGAGATGCGTGGTGGATTTTGCACACCTACGGGCGGTGGCAGCGTGGTGTTATAGTCTGATGGAGTACCATCCATCTCGGTTGATGTGGTGTGTGGTGGGGGAAAAGAAGATGAAGAAGCACCGACTTCGGCATCGATAGCAGGAACGCGGACAAGACGGGCAATAGAATCCTGTGTCCAGCCATGCATGCACTAAGCGGGTTTAGCGCAAGTGGCAGCGTGTGTGTGATTTAAAATTGGTTTGTTTTTTAAAAAGTGGGACTCAAGACAAATCACTCTATAATGCACAAACAACCCTAGAACTAAGGTTACCTAGGTCCAGTCTCTAGACCGCTCCTAGACTTCCAAAGGACAAGCCGTAGGATCAATCCACTACCACCTCTTTACTACTCTTGTGGCCAGGTAAGTGCCAGGTAAGTGGGAGGTATCCCCTATACGAATCACCGAAAATAGCGGGCCTAATTAAGTAAACCACTTGCCTAGGCACCACAAAAGTAATGCGGATAAGCGATAGATTACCCACGACCTTCCTCTGTCCTTAATGAGCGCGACAGTCCTTAGAGTCTGGTCTAGATATTTTTTAAATTAATGTAGGGTTGATGCGGATGCTCGGTTTGTGACTTGTGGGGCTTAGGAAGGGTGATGAAATCCCCACCTAATCTGGATTTGGTCTTTGCCCCTTAAAAGTCCGTATTAAAATATGCAAAACAAAACCAATCACAAAACTCTTGCAAAAAGATTTTTGAGCGGCGCTATTTTGCAAAGAATCCTGCAGAAAGTAGATTTTATTGGATTTGAAAGGAGAGAGAAGGAGTTGAGAAAGATACCAGAGAAGTCTGAACCCTAGATCCCCCAATTTCACCGCGCTTCCGCCGCAGATGCTCTCCATTGCCGCGGTTCCGCCGCGGTAGAGAAGGATCTATTGATAAAAAAATTTTCTGTGCCCTTCTGTGCTGCAGTAGAGAAGGATCACAAAACGGTTCCGCCGCAGATATTCATTACACTTTGATTCCTTAGAAAATGATTACAAAGACTAGTTGCTTCTCCATCTCTTCTAAGGAGGTAGATGAACCGTTGATGATCAGTCTGGATACGTGAGCCGTCTTGGACTTCGTGATCGCGTTGACTTGATGATTTTTCCAAGAGGCTCTCGGTCTTTATTTATAGTTCCAAAGCCAGAAAATTTGCTTCCTAATTTGGAAGCAAGTAGTAAAGATTCACCCTAAAATTCCTGAGCATCTAACTCCCCTACCCTGCGGCGGATCCGCGGCCATCAGGGGGTTTGGCCGCGAATCCGCGGCCAATAGCTGGGATCACTTGATCAAATTTCTGTGGGTAGATCCTTGTGACATGTGGCAATCTATGGAAGCTTTGGAACTTGGAAATCTTCTCGTAGTTGTTGCCAGACTTGATTTCTAAGTTTTGGTTTCTTAATTAGGCAGGTTTGCTTTAACAACTTGATTTTCTTGATTTTAGACCTGGAAATTTTGCACAACAACTCAAATAATATTTAGTAGAGTTAAGATTTGGTCAATGATATTATTTGCATACATTTTCCTACCAAATGCTAATTATAATATATCAACACATGGAAAATAGTGTTTTTACAGATAAACCCTCATATGTATGATATATTATAATAAAGACCTTTTTTAAATATAGAAATAGTAGGAAAAATGTAATAACAAATGTGCAATTTTATCAACTGAACATGTCGAAAGAATAACAACTGATTTTCTAAGTCTGAAATAATATACAAGTTTGGTTGATGGAGTTTCTAGATACAACTGAATATAAATAAGGTACAATGGTGGTCACGATGCGAGTGAACCCACCTACCAAAGCAATCACCCGAAAAGGAGCAGTGTACCAGCAAAGCCGCAACGAAACTTGTACGGCAAAACCTGCAAGAAACTGTGGCACATCGGGGGTGAGTTACCAACTCGTGAGTAGAAAACATCACCGAGCAGAAATCGTATGTATGACTCAATCCTAGGTCAATACGATTAAATATATATATCCTCAAAATGATAAAGCCTGAAGCATGATAAGGTGGCAAGGGTAAACATCTATACATAAGTGTAATACCAAGTGCTCGTGTCAGTGCCTCAGGTAGCAACATATCATAAATATGAGGTATGAATGTAATATAATGAAAACAGAATACATCATGAATGAGAAAACCATTTTCTTAATTTAGTGAGATTTCTGTATATATAAATCGAGGTATCATCAATGAAATCAACATAGAATCAGTGTCAAGCATCGACACAAAACATAAATCCCAATATCTCAGGCTCCGGTAATCCGAACTGGCCTGTATCTTTGAATCTCAATATCTAGGGCTCCGGCTATCTGGACTGGTCCATATCATCAAATCACAAAACCTCAGGCTCCGGCAATCTGGACTGGCCTATACTCCGATCGGTATCCTCCGAATATCCGCCGAGTCACAAAAAATTCACCGGTCGGTAATGCTCCCCTGCCAGGCTTAACGCCATCATCTGCGACCATCTTGTCCCGGGATACCGCAACGGATCCACCATGCATCCACAGACGGTTCCTCCTCCTCCTCGAATCGGGTGTATGATATCGCTCAAGAGCCGAGAAAACTCATGGTAAACATATCTCATATCATTTCATGAGAAAACCGCATTTTTCTATCTTTTAAAAAGATGATAAATTTATAAAATCTTTGCGGTTTCTCTAAATCCAGAAATCTCATGGAAATCCGAAATCATAAATCACGATGTAAATAAATAATGAATACTGGGCTCCGGCAATTCGGACTGGCCCAAACTATCGCATGGCAAATGAATATATGAATATACCTGCATGAGATAACACAATAAATAAATGCAATGCCTAAGCTATCATATAAAAGCAAGCTCACAAGTACCATGTCGAAACTATCAGCTAACAATTACACAAATGAATAGTGTTTCCTAATGTGTACGTGATATGGCAATTACCGATGATGATGTGTGTGAGCCGGTAAGCAGGTGTTCGTGGAGCATACACATCATCAGTAATGGTGCTGGTGTCCTGACAGCATGGGTTTCATAATAATTACGAAAACACAATAAGCATGCAATGCGATGCGAAAAGTAAGAATATGCGGAAAATGAATAGTGAACGCAATAACAAAAAATCTACATTAATATATATGAGTCATACCGTCTTGCCATTTGAAATAACATGAATCGTGGTGTTTAGAAAATAAGGGTTACGGTGTTTTTAAGAAAAGGTACGTCTTTTGAAATATCCGAGAATCCGTTGGCCTGTCTTTAAAATACTCACGATTCGTTAGTTTTGAAATAGGTGTGACTCGAGTCTATTCTAATATCTATATGTAAACTACTGGACTAAACTAACAGGCTAAACGAAAAGGTAAGGAAACCACCTAAATCTGAGTCGATATATATAAATATAATAGTCGGTGATCCCGCCTCAATAGTATCACATACGATACAATATATAATAGACATCCTCGAGTCAAGAGTGCGGATCTATCATCAATATATAGCTCGTATGATAAATCCATCGTACAGCATCCCAATCTGGGTACGCGTCGAATATCACATTTATCTCATCATTTATCTGGTATCCTTATCATCATATCATGAACTGGGGTACTGATCTAAAGTCTAGTACAAACTGATACCATCTACGTATATATATGCGTGTGTATGAAAACACCACGCCTAAGAACCCTCTATAACATCATGTCGTATCTCATAATATGAACCTAATCACATCACCGATCTCATGACATCACGCCCAATCTCATCGACTCATCTCCAAATATCATATACTATCCTAATATCCAAGTATATGTATACATACATACATATATATATATTCACGTACCTATATGTGTATATATATATATATATATATATATATATATGCATATATCCCCATATACGCACAAGTAAAACAATGTAAGTGTGTGTGTGTGCATGTGGGTGTAATCTTTACTCTATGGTTCACGACTAAGAAGCTAAACTAAGTTACTTCTAATTACACTAAAACTAACCCATGAACACCTAAAACCTATCTTGATAATCATAAACGTTTCACATAACACATAGTGTCATATATATATACAAGATATATCATAGGCTACACTACGAACTGCGGGGGTGCTATACGCCATCCACCCGACTTCCCCCGTAGATATATATCTACTCACCTTTATCCTCGTTTGCCGAAGTCATGTCGCCATCCTTTTCTTCATCATCCGAAGTCCACGTGGGGGTACCTACATATATACACATATAGCATCGTAAACGAAAATCACGCACGAAAACCAAAATGTCGCACGAATCACACATAGTTTACGCATGCAAGAATAACCAACAGCTCTCGACGATTAACGTATAAAAGTGAATCGGCCGATAAAAACACGAATATCAAAACTTCAATTCATAAACATCATGAAATGCAAGGCAACAACTCATGAAAATGGTCCCAGATTTTACCCTAGGTGAAATTAGTCAATTTTGCACATGTGGAGGGGCTATTTACTGGACAAAGGAGCTATGAACCAAACACGAAGCACTAAGGTCAAGTCCTGGCCGTAATTTGCGGCCAGGAGGCATTTATTTGCGGCCTCAGTGAAAGAATATGGGTTGGGGTCTTTAGGGTATACTCCAGGTTGCCTGCACGACTCCCAGTAATCGCTAAATAATTTTCAGGTCACCCGGGTTGTAGCAGATCACGAAAACACATCACAATTCCCACAATTTCCCGATATCGGGGTTTCTAAGTTCATGTCTGGGGTTTGACTCTATGGTTTCAGTCCATGAAACTAACACTAGAGGGGTTATAAGCTCTCTACTAATCTCAATTACACCTTTGGATTCAATAATTCCTCACAACCCTAACTTGGAATTTTCAAATCTCACTAAACATCACTTAATCACTTCTAAACATGCATGGACACTAATGTGAATGAAATACTATGCTAATGGTGAAGAAAGTATCTCATTTGGTAACTCAAGAATTTTCTTGAGTTGCCCCAAGTGCTCAAAATCCAAACTTTCTTGGTCCAAAGTGCTTGTGATGAGATTGTGCACATTTTTTGTGAAATGGAGATGAAGTTTTAATGTAAGATTGAGGGTGTTTGTGAGGGTTGAAGAGGAGGTGGAGGGATTGGCTGCCATGGGAGAGGAAGAAGAGGAAAATGATGAAGGAAGAAATGAAGAAGAGAAGACCATGGTCAAATTTGACCACTCACCCTATCTTCTCTCTCATGCCCATACCTCTTTGTTTATTCCTTTTTTTTTTCTTTTCTTTTCTTTTCTCTTCTCTTTTTTCTCATTTAAAACCAAACCAAAACATTTAAAAAGAAAAGCCAAGGAGGAAAATGTAACAAGTGTGAAAAAAGACTTGGTGCATGTCACATGCACAAAACTAGCTTAATGCACGATTAGCGATATTTAATCGCGATTAGCATTAAAATTGTATATAATTAATTATAAAAATTCATAATTTTCCTAAATCACATAAAACACCTTCATTTCCGTAATTCCTATAATTTTCCAAATATTTCCCAATTTATCGGTATTTAATTATACCGTATCATAAAATATTCATAATATTTATTATTTAATTATTAAAAAATTCCCAAAAATATTATTTTATTTTTCTGAAATGTTACAGTATCGATACTCCAGAGTAGACTAGTGTATACTGATCGAGACCTCGACGAGGGACGGTGGCCGGTCTCACAAGCCATTGGTGTTAGTTTGTTCACCTAAGATATATACAGGTGCTCATTGGGTTATGAGTACACCGTACGAACTTGCCGGGAATATGCTAGTTGGTATTATACCTATTTTCAGATAGCAGTTCCCTGGTGACATGTGTACAGGTTAGTCTATCGACCCGAGATCGTCATTTGTCTCGTGTGAGTTTCCACTGTGCTTTGATTACTACCCTACCACGGCTCAAAAGAGTCGTGCAAACAGGTTTTAGTTGGGTACAGTCTTGAGCTACATGGAGGCAGTGAGCGGATCGTCGGGGATTCGTCTCTCCCGGTATTGGGGGTTGATGTCGCGGTTATGCACGGGTGGCCATCACCAGAAATCCTTGGCCAAGGTAGTTGAGAATTACTGATCTAGGATCGGTAGTTTCTCAGGTGGTGATATATTTCATACCGACACTAAATATCGCGTTATTAGGGGTCTGACTTTATCCACCCCCTAGACTCGATATGCGATACTCATAGACGAACGGACCGGACTGTACGGATATTGTCACTGTCAGGCTTAGTAGAGGTTTCAGGATGAGTTTGCTCGTCGGCCTCTCTTTCCCTCAATACCTGGGTTGCCGTTATGTACAGCTAGTGCCGCTGACGTGCTTGTGGTTGAACCCACTGCCAGCGTATTGACGAGTCTTTAGAGTCCCACACAGAGAGTTTCTCTGCTTCGAGCGAAACGATGTAGAGGCCGTATGGTTTTACGGCAGGGTTCGATCACATACGTGTACTTGTGCACGGACAATGTTCATATGGATAATACTAGTGGGCTTTGGTTTAAACCGGATCCTAGTATTATATTTGTTGGATTATTTTCGTCTCTTTGTATTTGTATTCTTCGGAATACGGATGCAGGTATGTATATACGGTTGATGGGTATTCTTGTAATTTATTACAATATTACTTTTAGAAGATTACACCTCATCATGGTTTAGAACTTTTTGGATTAAAAAGTTATTGAGGTGTAGGATGAGGTGTTTATTGCATTTTTGTGGCATGGCTAATTAGTGACCCATGGTTACTATTCTAGCATGCTTAGGGTTTTTGTTTGTTGTGAGATTATGTTGACTTGAGATATTTTTTGTTGACTCAGATATTTTGGAGACATGGACATTTATGTGATGGCTCCATTATTTCTTATCACACTCACACAACAAACAAAAATGACAAGCCATTATTCATTTCTTTTTTTCTTTCTTGAGTTGCTCTCAACACCTCATTCTCATTGCATCTTCTTCTTCCTCTAGCTCCACCTAAACCCTCTCATGAGTTGAGAATCCTTGAGTGTCTTGAGAAAAATTAATCTTTCATCACTCTCTACTTTATCTACGGTATCTAGAGTAGCGATCTAGGTGCCCTAGTTGCCTTGGATATGAGGTTGGAGCTCGTTGCATAGACTCTCGGGTGGATCATCTTCGATGGAGGGAGACCGGAGATCAAGCTTGATCAAGGAAGCCCCTAGAAGCTTGGGATGATCGTTGAAGACCGAAGGACACGGATCTATTCGGTATAACCATTCTAACTCCTTTACATGTTTTGTTATATAGGGCCTATGGGTAGATCCGGGTAATTGGTCGTGGTAGCGCCAAGTTTTATAAATTTTTGTTCCGCATTTGGTCACGGATTGATGGCCGGGGTGTTGCCGTAACCCAACAGAAGGATTGAATTAAAATGCATTAAAAATTGGATTAAAGGTGAAATTGAAGTCTCTGTTAATTTGCAGAGAAAACAAACAGTATGTGGGTAATGGGAGTAGGCCAAAGGTCTAGAATGCAGAGTTTGGGGACCATTGGGTACGGGGGCCCGATTCCGTCGGCCAAATTGGGCATCTCGCCGGCCATTTGGTGTCGGGGGACCATCAGATTGAAGCCACATGTCCATCTCAGTTCATATAATATTTTGCACATGTTAGTTTTTTCTGACTTTTCATTTTTACGTGTATTGCACGTGTAAACTTTTGGGCTTCCAAAAAGTTTAAAAGAAAAATCAATAAAAATAATATATGGCTGATGGGATTTGAACACAGGGGCTACGTCACAGTAGTGCAAGGCTTTACCAATGAGCTATAAGTTATTTCTTGCTGTTCTTAAACAAGAAAAACTTTTAAATTGTGCTCAGGCTTGCAAACCCTTTTTGTACTTTAAGAAGAAAAATTTTGTACAGAAAATTCAGGGTCGTTACACAAGTCCTTTGGGTCTTCTTCTCCTTTCCTTGAGCTCCTAAGAAGTGTGGATCTATCTCGGTCGTCAGCCTCCTCGTGTCGAAGACGATCCACCCGAGAGTCTATGGTTCAAGCTCCAACCTCTAAACCGAGATAATTAAAGTACGTAGTTTGCTAAACTAGATAACTTAGGAGATGTAGAGTGTTAGTTGGACTATTTAATCTTAAGTGACCCTAGAATTCACACACATGTGAGGGTTAGGGTCTTGAGGAAGAAGGAAGAAAGGAAAATGGAGAGAGAAAGAAAATTTGCAAATGAGCTAGTCATGAGGCAAGTGAAGAATGGCTCATTCATTTTCTCACATCAAGCATGCATTATTTTCCATAGAAAATACTAGCCATGCTTAAATAGTGAGAGCAACCCAATAAACTAAAGAATTAGCCGTGCTTCACCTATGCCATAAATATCTCCATTTTCCACCTCATTAATCTATTTCCAAAAATAGATAAATCATATAATGAGGTGTCTCTTTCTAGAAGCATCTCTTGTAAAATTACAAAAAAGCCCTCACCGTATATACATAGCTGTATTCGTACTGCAAAAATACGAATACGATGAGATAATAATAATCCAATAATATAATACTAGAATCCGGCTTAATCCTAAGCCCACTAGTATTATCCGTCCGAACAACATCTGTGCAAGCAGTACACGTATGTGATCGGAACCCTGGTCGTAAAAACATACGGCCTATACATCATTTCTCCTGAACCAGGGAAACCCTCTGTTTGGGACTCTAAAGACTCGATAGTACTCTGGCAGTGGGTTTAACCACAAGTCCGTCAGTGGCACTAGCTGTATGTAACGGCTACCCAGGTACCTGTTGAAAAGAAGGACTACGAGCAAACTCATCAGAACTTCTACTGAGCCTATCCGTGATAGTCTCCATACAGTTCGGTCTGTTCGTCTAAGAGTATCGCATATCGGGCCTAGGGGGTGGTAACCGTCAGACCCCTAATAGAGCAATAAGTCGTGTCGGTGTAGAGCCCAATACACCCTGAGAAACTACTGGTGTACCTACCAGTAAATCTCACTTGTCCTGGCCAGGGACTTTGTGTATTGGCTAACCGAACACAGCGCGATATCAACTCCCAATACCGGGAGAGACGAATCCTTTCTATCCACTACTACTTCCAATTGTTTCGGGACTGCACCCAACCACTACCTGTTTGCTTGACTCATTTGAGTCGTGGTAGGGTAGTAATCTAAGTGCAGTGGGAACACACTCGAGACGAATAGTGATGTCAAATGAACGGACTAACTTGTACTCATGCAACCAGGGAACTGCTAACTGACGATAGGTATAATACCAACCAGCAATTCCTAGCGAGCCCGTCCAGTGTAACTCATAACCCAATGAGCACCTGTATACTATCTCTGGTACTGTATACCAATGGCTACGGGATAAGCTACCTCCCCAGACTGGGGATGAGAAGCGTATACACTAGTCTACTCTGGAGTATCGATGCCCAGTCTTGATAATCCTACGACTAGGGACAAGTTTAAGGATGTGCTTATAGACTATCCAGCCCCCACAAGTGTGACTGCCATCACAACACTGGTAGTCAAGCAAAAGATCCTAAGGGCTCTACAAACATGTATTAGCGATATGTTAAAAGAAACACATACACATGTTATGATAGAATCAAACCAGATAGCATACTATCATATTGAGAAATACTGTTATTATATCTGTGTATATCCCAAGCTTTCAAAATGTAATATACAATCCAGTACTATACAATAATGGCCTCTAGGGTATATATCACTAACAATCTCCCACTTGCACTAAGGCCCTGTATTGGCATATCGCAGACCTATCATCTCGAATAGCCTCTCGAACTGCGTCTGAGGGATGGCCTTTGTGAGTGGATCTGCAGCGTTGTTCTCCGTGTCTACTCTCCACACCTCAATCTCCCGGCGATCCACGATCTCCCTGATCAGGTGATACCGCCTCAAGATATGTCTGGACTTCTGATGGGACCTTGGTTCCTTCACTAAAGCTATAACCCCGTTGTTTTCACAATACAAAGGTATTGGATCAATAATGGACGGAACCACTTGAAGTTCTGTAATGAACTTCTTCATCCACACTGCTTCTTTCACGGCGTCACATGTAGCGATATACTCTGCCTCCATCGTCGAGTCAGCAACGGTATCCTACTTGGAGCTCTTACAACAGACCGCCCCTCCATTGAGGGTAAAGATATAACCCGACATGGATTGGAGTCATCCTTGTCACTCTGGAAGCTGGAGTTAGTGAAGGCCTCAATCTGGAGGTCTTTACTGCCGTACACCAAGAACATCTCATTAGTCCTTCTCAGGTACTTGAGAATGTTCTTAACCGCTATCCAGTGCTTCTCCCCAGGGTTTGACTGATACCTGTTTACCACGCTCAGTGCGTAAGCAACATCTGTTCTGGTACACAACATCATATACATTATAGAGCCTACTGCAGAAGCGTAGGGTATAATTCTTATGTGATCCCTTTCCAAATCAGTCTTGGAAGACATCTCTTTGGAGAGGGTGATCCTGTCACAAGCCGGTAGATTACCGATCTTGGAATCTTTCATACTAAATCTTTTTAGTATAGTTTCGATGTACCTGAACTGTGAAAGTCTCAACATCCTCTTAGATCTATCACGATATATTTGGATTCCCAAAATGTAGGAGGTATCACCCAGGTCATTCATGGAGAATTTCTGTGACAAGAATCCTTTGACTGATTGTAACATAGGAATTTCATTTCCTATCAGGAGAATGTCATCCACGTATAAGACGAGAAATACTACAGTTCTCGCTACAATCTTACTATAAATGCATGGTTCATCTGTATTTTTGATAAAATCAAATTCTTTGACCGTCTCATCAAAGCAGATGTTCCAACTCCGCGATGTCTGCTTTAATCCATAAATGGATTTAAGCAACTTGCACACTCTTTCGTTGCTCCCACTCTCTATGAAACCCTCTGGCTGATCCATATAAACACACTATTCCAAATTTCCATTCAGAAAAGTGGTTTTTACGTCCATTTGCCATATTTCATAATCATAGAAGGCAGCAATGGCAAGTAGGATCCGAATGGATTTAAGCATAGCCATAGGAGAAAAGGTTTCATCATAGTCCAAGCCAGGTCTTTGACGAAAACCTTTTGCTACAAGTCCAGCCTTATTGGTTTCAACCTGTCCATCTACACCAGTCTTCTTTCTGAAGATCCATTTGCAGCCTACGGGTTTTACCCCTTGAGGTGAAATGTCCAAAGTCCAAACTTTGTTGGTGTACATGGATTCCATTTCGGTCCTCATTGCATCCAGCCATTTTACCGAGTCTCTGCTCGTAATAGCCTGCTGGAAACTAGTTGGCTCATCATCATTGATGGTGTAATCCTCTGTATCCCCGTCTATGAGAAAACCGTAGTATCTCTCGGGCGGATGATACTGCCTATTAGATCTATGGAGTGGCGCAGAGATGTCCAGTTCTTTTGAAACTTCTGCTTCCACCATACTTTCAGTAATAGTTTGCGGTTCTGGAATTTCTTGCAGTTCTATTGCGCTCCTACTTATTTCTTTTTCAAGAAATTGAGTCTCTAGAAAGTGGTCATGCCGAGAAACAAAAACCTTTTGTTCCTTTGCGTAATAGAAAAGATATCCTCTAGAGTTCCTTAGGTATCCCACAAACTTACACAGTACTGATCGTGCCTAGAGCTTGTCCGCATGCTGCTTTTTGACAAAAGCTGGACATCCCCATATCTTAAGATACTTAAGATAGGGTTTCTTCCCACTCCACATTTCATATGGTGTGGTAGGCACAGACTTAGTAGGAACTTCGTTCAAAAGATATGCAGCAGATTCTAGTGCATAACTCTAGAAGGACCGCGGTAACTCAGCATTACTCATCATGGAACATACCATATCCAATACGGTGCAGTTCCGCCTTTCCGATACACTGTTGTGCTGAGGTATGTATGGAGGAGTAAGCCGAGAGAGAATTTCATTTTCTTTTAAATAATCCAGGAACTCGGCACTTAAGTATTCACCACCTCGATCAGATCGAAATGTCTTGATACTTTTGCCTGTTTGTTTTTCCACTTCATTCTTGTATTCTTGGAATTTCTCAAAGGCCTCAGATTTATGTTTCATCAAGAATACATGTCCATACCTTGAGAAATCATCCATAAAAATAATGAAGTAGAAATAACCACTTCTTGCATGTGTAGATATTGGACGACACATGTCGCTGTGTATGAGTCCCAAGAGCTCGGTGGCTGTTATTCCGTGTCCAGTGAATGGAGTCTTTGTCATCTTTCCTTTGAGACATGATTGACAAGTTGCATAAGACAGATATTCAAACGGATCCAAATATCACTCTTTATGTAACTTCGTCAACCGTGTTTCATTGATGTGACCTAGTCTACAATGACATAAGAAAGCTTGATTTAATTCTGGAGACTTACTTTTAAGTGTGTTCTGGACATTGAAATCTTGGTGTTGATTTAATATGTATATACCGTTGTCTAGTGTACCGGACCCAATCAAACCATGATTAAGGTGGATGTTTACAACATCGCTTACAAATGTAAAATCATAACCTTCTTTAGATAGTAAAGATACAGAGATGATATTACATGTCATACTAGGTACACAAAAACAGTTACGCAAAACCACAATGTGTCCACATGTCAATCCTAGGTGATATTCCCCTATGGGCACAACATCCACGCTCGTTCCGTTAGCAACCATGAGGATCATATCACCTGCCTTTAAAGCTCTACGGCTTTCCAGGCCCTGCAGTCTTTCTTCTAATGGCCTTTACTGTGATAATAAAAGCATTCCTCTTTTCTTACTGTTGGCCTCCCAACTTTTGCCTTGACCTTCCCATGTACCTTGTTGACACCTTCTTTCGGCTTGGTGGGGGCTTTCTTCTTCTTCCCTTTGGCTTTCGCCTTGGATCTAAAGGAGGAAGATTCCCCAATAAGCAGAGCGGGTGTCTCCCTGATTTTCTTCAGGGTGCCCTCTACACTTCTCAAAATGTTGAGGAGTTCTGGAAGTGTAACTCCCTTATCTTGAATATTGAAATTCAAGATAAACTGGGCATACGTAGAAGGGAGGGACTGTAGAATCAAGTCTGTATACAACTCGTTCTCCAACTTGGTCCCAAGGTCCGCGAGCTCTTCAATATAGCTAATTATCTTAAGGACGTGGTCTCTTATAGATGACCCGATAGCCAATCTCTGTAACATTTCAGAAAAATAAAATATTATTTTTGGGAATTTTTATAATTAAATAATAAATATTATGAATATTTCGATAATGCGGTATAATTAAATACCGATAAATTTTGAAATATTTGGATATTATGTAAATTATTGAATTTGAAAGAGATTACAAGATTTGAGCATTTATAGATTGTTATATAATTAATTATATTCTATTTTAATACTAATCGCGATTAAACATCGCTAATCGTGCATTAAGTTTGTTTTGTGCACATGACATGCACTATGTCTTTTTCACTTTGTTACATTTTTGTAACCATGGTTCATTTGGGTTTCTATTGTGAAATCAAAAGAAAAGATAAAGAAAACAAAACAAAAGAAAAAGAAAACACTAAACAAATAGGTATGGGCATGAGAGAGAGGGGGGGTGAGGGGTCTTCCTTTGACCAAGCTCCCATTCTTTCTTTATCCTTTCATCAATTTCCTCCCCCTCATTCCCCCCATGGCTGCCCTCTTCCTCCCCCATCTCTAAACCCTCACAACTCCATGAAAAATTCATCAAAAGTTCATTGCCACTTCACAAAATACATGCACAAGCTCACTACAAATATTTTGGACCAAGAAAAATCGGATTTTGAAGACTTGGTGAAACTCAAGAAAATTCTTGAGTTGCCAAATGAGATAATTTCTTCACCATTAGCATTGTATATCATTCACTTTATCTTCCATATTGGTTTAGAAGTGTTTTGGTTCGGTTTAGTGAACTTTGGAAATTCCAAGTTAAGGGTTAGGGTTTGATTTGAATCCAAAGGTGTAATTGATGTTAGTAGGGACCATATAACCCATGTAGTGTTAGTTTTATGGACTAAAACAGAGACTAAAACCCCTTAACCCAAACTTAGAAACCCTGATATCGTGAAATTGTGGGATTTGTGATGAGAATTGGAGATCTGCTAACACCCGGAGCCTCTGAAAATTATTTAGCAAACACAGAGAGTCATGCAGGCAACCTAGAAGCTACCCTAAAGGCCCCAGCCCCTAACTCCTCACCCAGGCCATAAATATATTCCTTCTGGCCGCAATTTGTGGCCAGAGCATGGAATCTGGTGTTCGTTCTGGGTCCAGGGCTTTATAACCAGTAAAATAGACTCTTTACATATGCAAAACTGGCTAATTTCACCTAGGGTAAAATCTGGGTCCATTTTCTTGTGTTGCTGCTTGTTTTACGATTTCGTTTTGACTTGAATTTTGGTATTTGATGTATTTTATTCCGTCGTGTGGCATTTGAACGCCAACGACTAGGGTTATTGGTCGTGTTTTGCATGCGAGGCTATAAATTTTGACTTATGGGCGAAACGTGTGCCGTTTTGGTTTTCCGACTTGGTTTTAATATGCGATACGATGTGTTATGATATATAGGTACCGCCATGTGGACTTCGAGACGAAGAGGTTGAGCGTGGCGTCATCGACTCCAACAAGCGAAGATCAATATGAGTAGATCTAAATCTACGGGGGAAGTCAGGTAGATGGCGTATAGCACCGCTGCAAATTTGATGGAAACCGATTTATATATAGAATATAGGTAAGGAAACTTAGATTAGGAAACTAGGGTTATGGTTAAAAGATAGTTAGAGATGAATGATGGGATATATGTATTGAGATATAACATGAAAGCTTTTAAGATATGAAAAGTGAATGTGAATCACGACTTGTAGATATATAGTTGCACTAGAATAACTATGAATTTTAGAGCAACATGACATTTGTTGTATATATAAATTTTACTTAATGTGATGAAAAGAATACACGATGTGATATGATGACTTGATGATATGTTGGTATACGGATGCGAGTCGATTGAGAGGGTTGATACCCTTGCAGGTCCTCCGATATGAGATTGTTATGGATGCGACCTGGGACATAGGTATATAGATATATATAGAATGTCGTGAATCATGAGTGATATGCCGTACGAGACGTTAGGTCCGTACCCCTCATTGTCATATAGGAGGATAGGATCCCGATGGTTTATTGCCGCCGTACGATGATTTTCCGTACGTGATGAGTTGGGCTTGAGGATTGATCCATACCCTTGATTAGAGGATACCGTACGATGGATTTTACCGTACGTGATGTTATGAGGCTGGATGCCGATTGATAGATTCACCGACTCGGTCATGTTAGATTTGTATACCTGTCAGCATTCACATACGATTTACTTTATGCTACGCTCATGTTACTCTCATTGCATTACATATACCTATGCTAGTACACCTGCACCATTACCGATGATGCGTATGTTACACTTACACGGATTTGTCGGCTCACACACTTCATCATCGATAATTGCCAAGTCACTACACAGTAGGACTACTGCATCAGGATATGACTCCATGTATAATTTTACTTGCTACAGTTACATATGCACCTGTATATTATGTTGTATTTGACTTTGGATAATTTGGGAACCGCATGATATATTTTAAAACTGGATTCATTTAAAAGAGCGGTTTTCCCTTAATATGTGCATATTTTTGTTCCATGCTGCATGATATACGGATATGCTTACATTCTGTTATATGTCGCATACATCATGCTTTACGATTATACGCATTGAGATATGTTGTTTTCATGAGATTTCTGGATTTAAGAACCGTGGTTATTTCAAAAGAAAGTATGTATTGTTTTAAATACCCGGTTTCTCTTGATATGATATTTCAGTGCTTCCACCATGCATTTTCTCGGTTCTGAGACGTGTGATATGTGAAACCCGATTCGAGGAGTTGGATGATCCGTTTGCGGGTTCATGGTGGACCCGGTACGGTACCCCGGGGCGAAAAGATCGTGGGGATAACGATGAGCCTGGCAGATGGACTACTACTTACCGGTGATTAGTTGGGCCTGACGGTTATCCAGAGGTTACTGACCGGAGTCGAGAGATGGATAGGGGCCGACCTGTCTGCCGGAGCCCGTGGGCCGATCCCACAGACGGAGCCCGAAGGCCGATCCGGATTGATGGAGCCTGAGATATATGAGGATTTACGTGTCGATGCTAGACACGGGTTTCATGATGTTTCGAGTGTCGATGTTGGACACTCAGGTTCCTTGATTTTGATGTGTCGCGAGGGACACACATTGATTTATATTCTCATACTTTCATGCATATGCCTTTATGATATTTACATGCATGATGTTGTTGTGTCATTGGTTGACACGTGGACGAGATCCACATGCATACAGACATTGATTATATGGTTGGATGATATCCACATGCTCATAGGCATTGATTACATCGTTGGCATATATACAGATCACCCTAGATATCATAGTATTACCTTTATGATACAGTTGACCTAGGAGTCGTTGTTTATTCGATTTCTACTTGTTGATATTTTTCTACTCACGAGTTGGCAACTCACCCTCGTTGTGCCACAGTTCTTACAGGTTGACCGTATGGATTAGTAGCAGCATCGCTGGCACACAGCTACTTTTGGGTGATTTGCTTGGTAGGTGGGACATTTGTATCGTACCCTCTCTTGTATTCATTATTCCTATTGTATATAGTCAACTCCATCAATCAAACTTGTATTTGTATAAGTAATGAGACTTAGTGAGACTTGTGGTTGCGAGACTTAGAGCGATGGGTTTTCCGCTAGTTGTGGTTTTGATGTCTTGCTTATTTCTTTATCTTTTGTGGTGAACTTCGCCGTTGGGCGTCGTATACTTATATTTTCTGTCTTGCGTGGTTGTGATCCGCCGTTTGGCGAAGTGCTAGCTCCCACTTGGGGATGCCTTTATCATTATCTTGTATTATGGTTTTGGATCAAAATAAATACAAAGGAGGTACTGCCCAAATTTTTAAAAGTCAAAACATGTTCTTAACTAGTAACACCCACTTGCATTTTTCATGTTCCACTATTTATGCATTTAAGAAAAACTTTTGATTTCATTATACCTTTATTTCAAAACTTCACCTCTTTTATTTCTTTAAGGGTTTAGATTTCTGGGTTTCGGCTTACTTGAATTACGTTACGCCTTTAGAAGTGGCGTGATTTAAGTGCCGATCACGAGCTAATATTTCGGGTCGTGACAAGGTTGGTATCAGAGCGCTTGGTTTAACCTTGTTTCGAGTCTATATTTGACTATGCGGAGTCTAAGGCGAGTATGTATTTCGGAACCTAGGCTTGACCTTACGGAACTTAGACTTGAACGGGGGTATTAGACCCGAACTTTCGTTTCATAGGTTGACCCTGATTGATGGAGTAGGTAGCTTGAGTAGAGTGACATACCGTACGTATGTTCCGCGGCATATTTACGATACGATACTCCACTTAAGAAACCTTAGGATGTACATGTTTTGAGATCTATGATTCTCTTCGTACCCATGATTATACATCCATTTGAGATCCTTGATTCTATTCGTTTCCATGATCATACTCTCATTGATGCTGTTCCTTCTTATGATCAATGTATCCATTCTGGATTTGTCGTTTCCTTTCATGCCCTTGATCTGTTTTCATCGATACACGCTTGAGGTTCCTGTCACCATGGTTTGAGCGCAGATTGATCTGCGGCTAGTGATGCGGTCAGTGCGAGCTCGTTATAACGAGGACTGACCATTGTGTTTTCGGATGACATGGGAACGTATCAAGTTAGTATTTGTGTTGTGACCTCTCGTTTTAGGCGAGTGTTTAGTTTTGCACCGGATGATCGGACCATTGATAGAGGCTGCCAGTTGTGAGAGGACTGTTGATGTACAACATACCTCAGAGATCGTGATGTCTTCTACCGTGCAGGCAGATGACCCAGCTGTTGCTGAGATTGATTGGATGTCGCCTCCACACTTTACGAGCTGAGATCGCTGGAGCTTCCAGGCAGAGATGCGACAGACGATATCTAGTCTATCCCGAGTTGAGAGATGAAGGTGATTCGTCAGATTGACGCGCCGACGCAGGCCCAGTCGAGTTGGAGATTTCCAGTATGGAGAGTCTTACTCAGATCTGGAATAGGCCGATCCAGAGATGACCGTTGATGGATCGTCTTTCCTGGAGGATTAAGGCATTGTTTAGCATGCAGACGAAGGGTATTCACGTGTGGTCTGGGCGAAGTTAAAAAGTTCGAACGAATGTTAGAAACCCATTTTTCCAAGTTTAAAGTATTCGAAGGAACATAAAAGTAATTTCGTGGACCCTCTAGAAGAATGAAACCCTAACTCAACATAATGACCATGGAACCGCTTCTGAACCTTAGGGTTTGCAGCAGTTCAGTGGTGCCATCAGTGGGGCTTGGTTTTGCCCTTCTACGGTTGGTCTATAGGTACTGTGGCATGTACTGGATATTATTAGACTATGCTCAGGTGTTGAGCTTTCGGGGAATTATGGGACTTTGATAAATCGATCAAAACGTTTAATGTTGTCCGGATATCATGTGATGAGAGATCAGCAAGCTGACCAACTTCGGATAGAGGACCTCACCCAGATGCGTTCTGAGTTGATAGAGAACGGACGAGTATTGAGTATTCCTTCAATGGTTGGGACGAGTTCCCGAGGACGTGTTTGGCTAGATATCTTCTACAGAGTGATGAAGATACCGAGTTCGTGATTTCGAGTCTATGTGAGAGACTCCAGATTGACTGTACCCAAGAACATTTGCAGTACGCAGATAGCATGACATGACGTCGAAGTGGACGATGATAAAGACGAGTGGAATGAGAGGTTCGTGCGGGATGCTGACGAGATGTTGTTACTCCCAGTTGAGATTAGAGATATGATGTGTATACAGAGGTGTTGGGATACAGCCAGTTCCCGAGAAGATGGAGTGCTGAGAACGCAGATGTCCAGAGAACGAGAAAAGATTATGCGAGAGTACCATCCTCCGTACAGTTCGGCATAGGCGAAATTAGAAGAGACCCTGAGCAAGTTCCTTCCAGGACACTGCTGCGATGAGATTTGAACTGAGGATCAGATGTGTTACGTGTATTCAGAGGGCCAGAGGCCAACGCCAGTGACATGCTGCTTTACGAGTGGTCGTGATAATTGACCGAGAGTTAACCAGAGGGGTAATAGAGCGGATCGTTTCTGTTAGTACACCGGACCGGGCCGTTGAACCGATGGATTGCGAGATTGGTAATCCACAGAGAAATGAAGACCCAGAGACAGAAGGCGCCAGACCATGAGCATGAGCCAAGCAGATGTTCTTGCTCTGCCAGTTTTGGGCGCACCGATATATTTTTCTACATTGTATGAGGTGTACCTCAATGTCATTTGTTGCGATTTGCGTTGTGATCCAAGTATCACGCTTATATCGCTTGGATTTGAGTTTTGATGATTGGATTTCATGATATTGGTTTTCGTGCACCATGGCTGCACCTACTGGGTATTTACATTTTTGTGCATAATTATTGCACTTGATATATATTTTATACACCGTTGTATTGATTTGCGATTTGTGCATATTTAGTGCACTTTATATCGATTTTGTGCCTTGGTAGCACGTGTTTATGATTTCGTGGATTTCATACTGTTGATTTGATTATGTGCGTGTGGTACGCACTCGATTTGATTCTTGCACTCGGTATAGCTCATATATGCTTGCAGTGCATTGATACGGATTTTGTGCACATAGTTGCACATGTTTTTAATTTTATACACCTTGGTACACTCGGTGTTGTTTTTATATACGCATTTGCGTTATTGATGAGTTTTCGTGCATGGGTTGCACCGTATTTGTATTTCGTACACTTGGTGCACCAGATTAGTATTTTCGCGCATGTTGGGCGCATGATATGAGATGTGATTTTGTGCAAACCGGATGCACTCGATTTGGGATTTTCATTCGTGCAAGTTAGTTGCACTGGTTTGAGATTTACGTGCACTATAGATGCGCTAGATGTTGCTGTCGTGCACACCCGTTGCACTGGACAGATGTTTTCGTGCACACCCGTTGTACTTAATTTTACTTTTGTGCACGTTCGTAGCACTTGTATTTGGATTTGGTTCCCGTGCGCACCAGACGCACGTGATTATTGGATACGCCTTTTGAGGCTGATTTTGCTTTGAGGCACTTTGTTTTCATGATGGGTATTATATTATGTAGTAGCCGAACAGGACTGATCTGAGGACAGTACCCGAGTATTTTGCATGCATTAAACGTTTAACCAGAGGTTTTCAAAAAGGAGCTATAGTCTCGCTATTTCCTACGTGTCCGTAAGAGACATGAATGTTTACAAGGAAATCCTTTTGGGATATTTCAAAAAGGCAGAACGTATGTTTAGCAAAACCAATATGAGCATATATTTATTACTTTACAAATGAGCGTCCGTCACTTATGCCGTGAGTTACGCATCACACGGCGATTCAGAAAAGATTTTGCATGTGTTTTATTCAGTTTAAAGGATTTTTCCAGGGATGCGTTCTATATATGTATTATAGTATTTGACTAGTGTATATTGGATTTCAGTAGTGGATTTCGAGATCTGTATTCCCATTGTAACTCCGATGATATACGTGCAAATACGATGGTTTGCGTGTCGCTTGACGGAGTTCGATTTTGAGTTTTGTACTCGTTTTCATGCGCACTTGACGTGCTGTGTTATACGGTATCTTCTGTGATTTCGGATCCCCGTTGATTTGAGCTGATTGTTGAAATGTTTTAGTGTTTGGGGGTGTAAATTTAAATTCGGGGACCGAATTTCTTTAATGGGAGAAGATTGTAACATTTCAGAAAAATAAAATATTATTTTTGGGAATTTTTATAATTAAATAATAAATATTATGAATATTTAGATAATGCGGTATAATTAAATACCGATAAATTGGGAAATATTTAGATATTATGTAAATTATTGAATTTGAAAGATATTACAAGATTTGAGCATTTATAGATTGTTATATAATTAATTATATTCTATTTTAATTCTAATCGCGATTAAATATCGCTAATCGTGCATTAAGTTTGTTTTGTGCACATGACATGCACCATGTCTTTTTCACTTTGTTACATTTTTGTAACCATGGCTCATTTGGGTTTCTATTGTGAAAAGAAAAGAAAAGATAAAGAAAAAAAAACAAAAGAAAAGAAAAAAAAAGAAAAGAAAAAGAAAACACTAAACAAATGGGTATGGGCATGAGAGAGAGAGAAAGAGGGTGAGGGGTCTTCCTTTGACCAAGCTCCCATTCTTTCTTCATCCCTTCATCATTTTCCTCCCTCTCATTCCCCCATGGCAGCCCTCTTCCTCCCCCATCTCTAAACGCTCACAAATCCATGAAAAATTCATCAAAAGTTCATCCCCACTTCACAAAAGACATGCACAAGCTCACTACAAACACTTTGGACCAAGAAAAATCGGATTTTGAAGACTTGGGGCAACTCAAGAAAATTCTTGAGTTGCCAGATGAGGTAATTTCTTAACCATTAGTATTGTATATCATTCACTTTAGCTTCCATAATGGTTTAGAAGTGTTTTAGTTCGGTTTAGTGAACTTTGGAAATTCCAAGTTAAGGGTTAGGGTTTGATTTGAATCCAAAGGTGTAATTGATGTTAGTAAGGACCATATAACCCCTGTAGTGTTAGTTTTATGGACTAAAACAGAGACTAGAACCCCTTAACCCAAACTTAGAAACCCCGATATCGGGAAATTGTGGGATTTGTGATGAGAATTGGAGATCTGCTAACACCCGGAGCCTCTGAAAATTATTTAGCAAACACAGAGAGTCATGCAGGCAACTTAGAAGCTACCCTGAAGGCCCTAGCCCCTAACTCCTCACCCAGGCCGCAAATATATTCCTTCTGGCCGCAATTTATGTCCAGAGCATGGAATCTGGTGTTCGTTCTGGGTCCAGGGCTTTGTCTCAAGTAAAATAGACTCTTTACATATGCAAAATTGGTTAATTTCTCCTAGGGTAAAATATGGGACCATTTTCTTGAGTTGCTGCTTGTTTTGCGATTTCGTTTTGACTTGAATTTTGGTATTTGATGTATTTTATTCCGTCGTGTGGCGTTTGAACGCCAACGACTAGGGTTATTGGTCGTGTTTTGCATGCGAGACTATAGGTTTTAACCTATGGGCGAAACGTGGGCCGTTTTGGTTTTCCGACTTTGTTTTAATATGCGATACGATGTGTTATGATATGTAGGTACCCCCACGTGGACTTCGAGATGACGAGGATGAGCGTGGCGTCATCGACTCCAGCAAGCGAAGATCAATATGAGTAGATCTATATTTTCGGGGGAAGTCGGGTGGATGGCGTATAGCACCCTCGCAAACTTGATGGAAACCGATTTATATATAAAATATGGGTAACGAAACCAAGATTAGGAAACTAGGGTTATGGTTAAAAGATAGTTAGAGATGAATGATGGGATATATGTATTGAGATATAACATGAAAGTTTTAATGATATGAAAAGTGAATGTGAATCACGACTTGTAGATATATAGTTGCACTAGAATAACTATGAATTTTAGAGTAACATGACATTTGATGTAAGGGTAGAATGTATATATAAATTTTACTTAATGTGATGAAAAGAATACACGATGTGATATGATGACTTGATGATATGTTGGTATACGGATGCGAGTCGATTGAGAGGATTGATACCCTTGCGGTCCCCCAATATGAGATTGTTATAGATGCGACCTGGGACATACGTATATAGATATATATAGAATGTCGTGAATCATGAGTGATATGCCGTACGAGACGTTAGGTCCGTACCCCTCTTTGTCATATAGGAGGATAGGATCCCCGATGGTTTATTGCCGCCGTACGATGATTTTCCGTACGTGATGAGTTGAGCTTGATGATTGATCCATACCCTTGACTAGAGGATATTGTACGATGGATTTTACCGTACGTGATGTTATGAGGCTAGATGCCGATTGATAGATTCACCGACTCGGTCATGTTATATATGTATACCTGCTAGCATTCGCATACGATTTACTTTATGCCACGCTCATGTTACTCTCATTGCATTACATATACCTGTGCTAGTACACCTGCATCATTACCGATGATGCGTATGTTACACTTACACGGATTTGCCGGCTCACACTTCATCATCGATAATTGCCAAGTCACTACACAGTAGGACTGCTGCATCAGGATATGACTCCTTGCATAATTTTACTTGCTATAGTTACATATGCACCTTTATACGATGTTGTATTTGACTTTGGATAATTTGGGAACCGCATGATATATTTTAAAACTAGATTCATTTAAAAGAGCGGTTTTCCCTTGATATGTGCATATTAATGTTCCATGCTGCATGATATACGGATATGCTTACATTCTATTATATGTCGCATACATCATGCTTTACGATTATACACATTGAGATATGCCGTTTTCATGAGATTTCTTGATTTGAGAACCGTGGTTATTTCAAAAGAAAGTATGTATTTTTTTAAAAACCCGGTTTCTCTTGATATGATATTTCAGTGCATCCACCATGCGTTTTCTCGGTTCTGAGACGTGCGATATGTGAAACCCGATTCGAGGAGTTGGATGATCCGTTTGCGGGTTCATTGTGGACCCGGTACGGTACCCCGGGGCGAGAAGATCGTGGGGATGACGATGAGCCTGGAAGAGGGACAACTACCTACCAGTGATTGGTTGGGCCTGGCGGTTATCCGGAGGATACCGACCGAAGTCGGGAGATAGATAGGGGCCGACCCGTCTGTCGGAGCCTGAAGGCCGATCCCGCAGACGGAACCCGAGGGCTGATCCGGATTGACGGAGCCTGAGATATATGAGGATTTACGTGTCGATGCTGGACACGGGTTTCATGATGTTTCAAGTATCGATGTTGGACACTCAGTTTCCATGATTTTGATGTGTCGCGAGGGACACACATTGATTTATATCCTCATACTTTCATGCATATGCTTTTATGATATTTACATACATGATGTTGTTGTGTCACTGGTTGACACGTGGACGAGATCCACATGCATACAGATATTGATTATATGGTTGGATGATATCCACATGCTCATAGGCTTTGATTACATTGTTGGCACATATACAGATACAGCCATCCTAGATATCATAGTATTACCTTTATGATACAGATGACCTATGAGTCGTTGTTTATTCGATTTCTACTTGTTGATGTTTTTCTACTCACGAGTTGGCAACTCACCCCCGTTGTGCCACAGTTCTTGCAGGTTGACTGCATGGATCAGTAGCTGCATCGCTGGCACACAGCTAATTTTGGGTGATTTGCTTGGTAGGTGGGACATTTGTATCGTACCTGTTGGCTTACTTGGCACATTATAGAGGTCTCACAAGGCATCGAACATGCCAATTTAAAATTTTATGGGTGCCGAGAAACCCTAATACGGATCGTCGGCTAGATTTCTAGGCGAAACTATAAACTAGTTAACACTTTAACTAAAAGTTAGATGCTACAACCTTTGTAGATCCGGATATCCACTTCCTTAGCTCCACGTAGTCATCCTCTCACTGTCCTTTTCGAATCCTAGACTCATTCGTCGGCTTCATCGGGAAAACGAGCGGAATAGGTCGTCGGCTTCGTGTCAAAGACGATCTACGTCGAGGTTGCGCAAGTTCAAGCTCCAACTTCACCAAGTTGTGAAACTTGTGAAGAAAACACCTAAAACAACTTGGCAAGAGGTAGAGGATGAAGAAATAGGAGGTGGGTTCACTTTAGAATTGGATTGCACTCACTTTTTCTCAAGTTGCCATTGATGGCATCTAGTTTTCTCTCTTGAAGAAGAAGGAGAAGATGAAGCTAGTTTATGATAAGTGTTATTTTAAAAATGAAAAGAAAATCCAAACTTATCATAACTTTAACTAGGGTTAAGTGTAGAAAATAAACCATGGTCATTTGAGTGGGTTAGGGTTATGCATGAAGACAAGAATGGTTAGCAAAGTCAAAGCTTCATGAAGCTTCAATATGAAACAAAAATTGCCACCATTTTCATCTTAAAGTTTATCCAAATAAATGAATAAACAAATAAATGAATAAATGCATAATCAAAACCCTAATCTCAAGTTAACTATGGTTTAATTCTATACACTTAACCATATGATCAAGTATCATCAAACATGATACAAATATGTGCACAAAAGTATATCACATATACAATGTGTAAATCAAGTGAGAAAAATCCGTTTAAAATGAACCAATACTAGTTAATGCAAAGTAATATATCAAATATATAATTATACATTAAATCATTAAATCAACACTTGATTCAATGATCCGGTCATGTCGCACATACCCGACTAGTATTCAATGCATCGATTTATCGAATCAATGATTCGATAACTAGGTCATATCTCATACAACCAATCGAAACATTAATCGCGAGAATCAAATACGGCATCACATACACGCATTATTCTCGGTCCCGCACATATCTCATATGCACTCCTATTTCATTTCGCTTGAGCTAGGAAACCTCTGTGTAGGACTCTAAAGACTCGTCAATACGCCGGTAGCAGATGATGATCATATCAAGCACCCACAAGCCGCAAGCGGTCTGCTAAACGTAACGGCCACCCGGGTATTGAGAGATCAGAAGATCGATGAGCTAGCCCGCTCACACTCCTGCGAATCCGACCAGTAACACTTACCATACAGTCCGGTCTCTTCGTCTGATATGTCGCATATCAAGTCTAGGGGTGGTAAACGTCAGACCCCAATAACCCGATAAGTCGTGCCGATATGAGGCTCATAACGGGTCGAGAAACTACTGGTAACACTTACCAGCAAATCTCTGATCAGCCCTGGCCAGGGACTTCCCTGCTACGGCCAATCGAGCACTGCGCAACATCAACCCCCAATACCGGGAGAGACGAAACCCCTCCTATCGCTCATTGCCTCCATGTGACTCGGGACTGTGCCCAAAGACCACCGTTTTGCACGCCCTCATGGACGTGGTAAGGTGGAGATCAAAGCACAGTGGGAATCACACAAGACTCTATGACGATCTCGGGTCTACAGACTAACCTGTACAAGTGTCACCTGAGAACTGCCATCTGACGTGAGGTATAATACCATCTGGGAGTTCTCGGCGAGTCCGTCCAGTGTACCCAGTCTCCACTGAGCACCCGTACACCATCTCTGATGTCAAACACCAATGGATATGGGATCATCCATCGCCCATCTCATGGGTCGAGAAGCGTATACGCTAGTCTACACTGGTATATCGATGCCCCGTCTCGATACACCCATGACTAGGGACCATGAAGGATGTACTTATGGACTACCATGTCCCTACTAGTATGATCTGCATCACAGTCCAGGTAGTCAAGTACATATCCTAAGGGCTTTACCAACATGTAACTATAAGACAGTATAAAGAGACTAGTGTACATGTTAAGATAAAGAGTAACCAGATAGCATACTATCATATCGAGCAAGAGAGTCATCTCTATATATGTCCAAGCATCCAATATAATATACATCATCTGTACAATACTGGCCTCTAGGGCATACATACAACTAACAATCTCCCACTTGCACTAGGGCCAGCTGCTGTAGTATCGCATACCGAGCATCCCGAAGAGTCTCTCAAACTGTATCTGGGGAATGGCCTTCGTGAGTGGATCCGCGGTGTTGTTCTTCGTGTCAACCCTCCTGACCTCGATCTCCCGGCGATCAACTATCTCCCGGATCAGGTGATACCGCCTCAGAATATGCCTGGATCGCTGATGGGACCTGGGTTCCTTGGCCAAAGCCACTGCTCCATTGTTATCGCAATACAAAGGTATTGGATGCTCAATGGATGGAACCACACCAAGTTCAGTAATGAACTTCTTGATCCAGACAGCCTCTTTAGCAGCATCGTTGGCAGCGATGTATTCAGCCTCCATCGTCGAGTCTGCCACGGTTTCCTGCTTGGAACTCTTCCAGCTAACCGCCCCTCCGTAAAGGGTAAAGGCAAAGCCCGACTGCGACTTAGAGTCGTCCTTATCACTCTGGAAGCTCAAATCGATAAAGGACTCCACTTGGAGCTCTCCGTTACCATACACCAAGAACATATCTCTAGTCCTTCGTAAGTACTTGAGAATGCTCTTCACAGCTGTCCAGTGACTCTCTCCAGGATCAGCTTGATACCTGCTCACTACACTTAGTGAGTATGCTACATCGGGTCTGGTACATAGCATCGCATACATGATAGAGCCTACTGCCGAAGCATAGGGTATCCCTTGTATGCGAGCTCTCTCCAAATCAGTCTTGGGAGACATCTCTTTGGAGAGAGTGACTCCAGAGATCGTGGGCAAGTTCCCATGCTTGGACTCTTCCATACTAAACCTCTTTAGTATGGTGTCAATGTACCTGGATTGGGACAATCCCAAAATCCGTTTGGATCTATCTCTATAGATCCTAATTCCCAATATGCAGGAGGCATCACCAAGATCTTTCATTGAGAATCTTTGTGATAAGAAGAGCTTGACCGCTTGCAGCATAGGAATATCATTTCCTATCAAGAGTATGTCGTCCACGTACAATACGAGGAAGACAACCTTACTCTCTGCCACCTTCTTGTAGATACAAGGTTCATCTGGATTTTTGACGAAATCAAACTCTTTGATAACGACATCAAAGCAGATGTTCCAACTCCGCGATGCTTGCTTTAATCCATAAATGGATTTAAGCAGCTTGCACACCTTCCCGCTGCTCCCACTGTCTACGAAGCCCTCTGGCTGAGTCATGTACACGCACTCTTCTAAATCACCATTTAGAAAGGCGGTCTTAACATCCATTTGCCAGATTTCGTAGTCATGAAAGGCAGCAATGGCAAGTATGATCAGGATGGATTTAAGCATAGCCACTGGAGAAAAGGTTTCGTCATAGTCCACACCTGGTCTTTGACGAAAACCCTTTGCTACAAGTCTAGCTTTGAAAGTCTCCACTTTCCCATCTACACCAAGTTTCTTCTTGAAGATCCACTTGCTCCCAATGGGTTTTACCCCTTCAGGAGCAACTTCCAAAGTCCATACTTTGTTGGTGTACATGGATTCCATCTCGGACCGCATAGCATCCAGCCGTTTCACTGAGTCCCTACTCGTGATGGCCTGCTCGAAGCTAGTTGGGTCATCATCCTCCATGATGCAATCCTCGCTCCCTCCATCCATTAGAAAACCGTAGTATCTCTCAGGTTGGCGAGGAACCCTACTAGATCGGCGGAGTGGCTGGGGTTCATCGGGAACTACGGAATCCTCTGGTTCAACCAAATCTTCTGTTGTAGTCTGTGTCGCTGGAACCTCTTCCAGTTCTACCTCAATGCCACTTATCTGTTTCATAAGAAAACTTTTTTCTAAGAAAGTGGCATGTCGAGAAACAAACACCTTTTGTTCCTCGGGGTGGTAGAAGATATACCGTTGTGAATTTTTGGGATATCCTACAAACTTACATAAGACAGATCTTGCCTCGAGTTTGTCCGGATTTTGTCTTTTGACATAGGCTGGACAACCCCATATCTTAATATAATTAAGATGTGGTCTCTTCCCTTTCCATATCTCATATGGAGTGGTAGGCACTGATTTGGTAGGAACTCTATTCAATAGGTCCATGGCTGTCTCAAGCGCATATCCCCAGAAGGAAATAGGTAACTCAGCTGTACTCATCATTGAGCGCACCATATCTAATAGGGTGCGGTTTCTCCGTTCAGATACACCGTTGTGCTGTGGTGTATAAGGAGGAGTAAGCTGAGAGAGAATCCCATTCTCTTTTAGGAATTCCAGGAATTCATTGTTTAAGTATTCACCTCCTCGATCAGATCGAAGAACCTTAATACTTTTGCCCGTTTGGTTCTCTACCTCGTGCTTATATTCTTTGAATTTCTCAAAAGCTTCAGACTTGTGTTTCAACAGGAACACATGCCCGTATCTAGAGAGATCGTCAGTGAATGTAATGAAGTAGGAAGAACCATTTCTGGCGTGTGTAGACATTGGACCGCATACATCACTATGCACCAGTCCCAAGAGTTCAGTAACTCTTTCTCCGTGTCCCGTAAACGGAGTTTTGGTCATTTTTCCTTTGAGACATGAATGGCAAGTGTCATAAGATGATAATTCGAATGAATTCAAATATCCATTCTTATGCAACTTAGCTAGTCGTGTCTCATTGATATGGCCAAGTCTACAGTGCCACAAGAAGGATTCGTTCATTTCTGAGCTTTTCCTTTTGTGTGTGTTTTGTATATTGAAGACTGTATTTTGATTGAGAATGAATATGCCATTATGTAGCGAGCCTGATGCAATCAACCTTTGATCCAGGAATATGTTCATAACATTATCCTTTACTACAAAATTATATCCTTCTTTACTTAATAAAGAAACTGATATAATGTTGCACATCATGTTCGGTATATAATAGCACTCATTCAGGACTAGTGTATTACCATTTGGTAATATCATGTGATATATGCCAACTGCTTTGGCTGCAACATTTGCCCCATTCCCTACTTGAACGGAATGATCACCTTTTCCCAGTTCTCTACCTTTCCTTAGCCCATGTAACTGCTTACATATGTGGGATCCTGATCCGGTATCTAATACCCAGGACGTAGGGTGAACTGAGAAACAGTTCTCAATGACAAACACACCCGAAGATGATGCATCAACATGCATGTTCTCCTTTTGGGCGGTGTGAGAATCCAGATATTCTCCTGTTTCCTGTTCATTCTTATAACACTTATAAGATAGAACGGGTTCAACGTTCCCCTGCACAGTATAACATGGTTCGGTCAATACATCCATATTATTATCTTTATTAAGGCATGAAATGGTCGCTACCTGGAGAGAGAGAGAAGAAAACACTTTAGCGTATGCTCGTGCAAGATCAGATTGGTTATTATCTTATCTAATCAGGATGGCTCCCACTGCTTTTTATCAAATCTTCCTTCAAACCCTAAAAGGAAATACTAGCCGGGATTAATTACATACTACAAGTTCACCAATCTTTCAGCCAGGCCAGTGTCGGTACTTTGAGAGAGGTCCCCCGTGCTTTCGCACGAACCTAATTAATGTAAATCTCGTTTTCCCAGAGGCGTAACCTCGTTAACACCTTTCTAGACACCTACTTGATCGGCTAATTGTAATGTGTAAAACTCTCCCAGGAGTAACTCTTACTCGCAGTGGGTATCGGGATCCAACTATCTCATAGAAGGTATGCAATCTCATTGCAAATTTCAACACTTGAAATTCCCGATAATGCTTTTGCCCCTAGCGATCTATGACCTTGACTAAGTCAACAAACCATAAATCGCAAGTCAAGTTCAACCCGTACATTTCCCGATTGAATTAAACCCACCCGTACGACCCTTGACTGAGTCAACAAGGCCGTGCGAATGCTCTAATCCAATCACATCTCATGTTGTTGCAGATAAACATAATTTAGCTACCATACACTATGCCTTGACTAAGTCAACAAACATAGCATGAATACTAAATAATATCTATCTGAAATGACGGAGGGCTACGCGGGTTCTTTCAAAAAAAACATGAGCGTAATGAACTTGATATCGTTGTAGAATCGAATGAAGTTTTGAAATGGAGTGATTTTGAGGCTTTTCTAGTTTTGCTAAAGGGGTCACTCCCGGTGAAGGGATCGTCGGCCCTTTCCTCGTCGAATGAGGTGCGGGATATATCATATATACCGCTATGCAAAGAAAAAACTCTTAAAAGCAATCAAAACCAAACCGAGTGTGTAGCATCTGCCAGTTACTGCTAAAGGAGTCACTCCCGGTGAAGGGATCTCGGTCCTTTCCTCATCGAATAAGGTGCAGGGTATATCATATATACCGCTATGCAAATCAAGAACTGTAGCTACCTGTTTTATTTTAAAATTCGATTCCACAACATCTTAGGTTTCTTATCTTTCATTAATCACATTAATGAAGTCCCATCATTTAAATACCTAAATATCACAGATAGATATGACGTACACTTATGCCATCCGCATTCGCCTCGATGTCCCCTCGTGCACCGTTAGGTTAGGTAACTAACGACAGAGCAGGGCAGGGCTAGCGCGGGTGTAAAACATAAGTAACGTCTATATAATATATCATATATACTATATATAGTATCTATCACAGAACATCACATGATCACATCACAGATATCGCAGCAGAAGAAACATATGCTATATTGGATTGTCGTGTTTGAATAGCCGGGGTTTTTTATGTGAGATGAGTGTTTTTCATTTTCATTCATGTAAAAACTTGTATGTAATATTCTTTTATTTGGGGCACTTCCAGGTAGCGGAAGCTGTCACCCTTTGTATATTATTTACTTTTCCGCATTAGGATAGACCCAAGGAGGGGAGCACAAGTAACCGGGTTCTGGGGTCCAGTGGGAGACCAACTCGAGGAGTCGAGTCCGGGTCTCCTAACCCTAGAATTGGCAGGGTTGCTTGCCGCTCTCGTAAGGGTCTAGGGGTGTGGGATTGGCTATTCATCACGACCGTGGAATCCGTGTTTTATACTGGCTCGTATTGAAAACACGGATGGCATGTTCGATGCCTTGTGAGACCTCTATAGTGTGCCAAGGAACCCAACAGTGGTATCAGAGCTAGATTTCTAGGCGAAACTATAAACTAGTTAACACTTTAACTAAAAGTTAGATGCTACAACCTTTGTAGATCCGGATATCCACTTCCTTAGCTCCACGTAGTCATCCTCTCGCTGTCCTTTTCGAATCCTAGACTCATTCGTCGGCTTCATCGGGAAAACGAGCGGAATAGGTCGTCGGCTTCGTGTCAAAGACGATCTACGTCGAGGTTGCGCAAGTTCAAGCTCCAACTTCACCAAGTTGTGAAACTTGTGAAGAAAACACCCAAAACAACTTGGCAAGAGGTAGAGGGTGAAGAAATAGGAGGTGGGTTCACTTTAGAATTGGATTTCACTCACTTTTTCTCAAGTTGCCATTGATGGCATCTAGTTTTCTCTCTTGAAGAAGAAGGAGAAGATGAAGCTAGTTTATGATAAGTGTTATTTTAAAAATGAAAAGAAAATCCAAACTTATCATAACTTTAACTAGGGTTAAGTGTAGAGAATAAACCATGGTCATTTAAGTGGGTTAGGGTTATGCATGAAGACAAGAATGGTTAGCAAAGTCAAAGCTTCATGAAGATTCAATATGAAACAAAAATTGCCACCATTTTCATCTTAAAGTTTATCCAAATAAATGAATAAACAAATAAATGAATAAATGCATAATCAAAACCCTAATCTCAAGTTAACTATGGTTTAATTCTATACACTTAACCATATGATCAAGTATCATCAAACATGATACAAATATGTGCACAAAAGTATATCACATATACAATGTGTAAATCAAGTGAGAAAAATCCGTTTAAAATGAACCAATACTAGTTAATGCAAAGTAATATATCAAATATATAATTATACATTAAATCATTAAATCAACACTTGATTCAATGATCCGGTCATGTCGCACATACCCGACTAGTATTCAATGCATCGATTTATCGAATCAATGATTCGATAACTAGGTCATATCTCATACAACCAATCGAAACATTAATCGCGAGAATCAAATACGGTATCACATACACGCATTATTCTCGGTCCCGTACATATCTCATATGCACTCCTATTTCATTTCGCTTGAGCTAGGAAACCTCTGTGTAGGACTCTAAAGACTCGTCAATACGCCGGTAGCAGATGATGATCATATTAAGCACCCACAAGCCGCAAGCGGTCTGCTAAACGTAACGGCCACCCGAGTATTGAGCGATCAGAAGATCGACGAGCTAGCCCGCTCACACTCCTGCGAATCCGACCAGTAACACTTACCATACAGTCCGGTCTCTTCGTCTGATATGTCGCATATCAAGTCTAGGGGTGGTAAACGTCAGACCCCAATAACCCGATAAGTCGTGCCGATATGAGGCTCATAACGGGTCGAGAAACTACTGGTAACACTTACCAGCAAATCTCTGATCAGCCCTGGCCAGGGACTTCCCTGCTACGGCCAATCGAGCACTGCGCAACATCAACCCCCAATACCGGGAGAGACGAAACCCCTCCTATCGCTCATTGCCTCCATGTGACTCGGGACTGTGCCCAAAGACCACCGTTTTTCACGCCCTCATGGACGTGGTAAGGTGGAGATCAAAGCACAGTGGGAATCACACAAGACTCTATGACGATCTCGGGTCTACAGACTAACCTGTACAAGTGTCACCTGAGAACTGCCATCTGACGTGAGGTATAATACCATCTGGGAGTTCTCGGCGAGTCCGTCCAGTGTACCCAGTCTCCACTGAGCACCCGTACACCATCTCTGATGTCAAACACCAATGGATATAGGATCATCCATCGCCCATCTCATGGGTCGAGAAGCGTATACGCTAGTCTACACTGGTATATCGATGCCCCGTCTCGATACACCCACGACTAGGGACCATGAAGGATGTACTTATGGACTACCATGTCCCCACTAGTATGATCTGCATCACAGTCCAGGTAGTCAAGTACATATCCTAAGGGCTTTACCAACATGTAACTATAAGACAGTATAAAGAGACTAGTGTACATGTTAAGATAAAGAGTAACCAGATAGCATACTATCATATCGAGCAAGAAAGTCATCTCTATATATGTCCAAGCATCCAATATAATATACATCATCTGTACAATACTGGCCTCTAGGGCATACATACAACTAACAGTACCCACTCTTGTATTCATTATTCATATTGTATCTAGTCAACTCCATCAATCAAACTTGTATTTGTATAAGTAATGAGACTTAGTGAGACTTGTGATTGCGAGACTTAGAGCGAGGGGTTTTCCGCTACTTGTGGTTTTGATGTCTTGTATATTTCTTTATCTTTTGGTGAACTTCACCGTTAGGCGTCGTATAATTATATTTACTGTCTTGCGTGGTTGTGATCCGCCGTTTGGCGAAGAGATAGCTCCCACTTGGGGATGCCTTTATCATTATCTTGTATTGTGGTTTTGGATCAAAAAAAATAATACAAAGGAGGTGCTGCCCAAATTTTTAAAAGTCGAAACATGTTCTCAACTAGTAACACCCACTTGCATTTTTCATGTTCTGCTATTTATGCATTTAAGAAAAACTTTAATTTCATTATACCTTTATTTCAAAACATCACCTCTTTTATTCCTTTAAGGGTTTAGATTTCTGGGTTTTAGCTTACTTGAATTACGTTACGCCTTTAGACGTTGCGTGATTTAAGTGCCGGCCACGAGCTAATATTTCGGGTCGTGACAACCTCGCCTGAAACAATTTCTTCGAGGTCTCGTATCTTGCGATATGAGATTGCTCTCTATATAAATCCTTGGTATGGAGGAAGATGGAAGCTAAGTCCATCTTCTCGTGCCGCCTCTGGTGTTCATTATCCATTGAGGCCAGCACGAGGCACTTGGCTTTCGCACAGTCTAATTTCTATGTCTTACGGATCTCAATATCCGCGACGGTGGAATCTGGACCTGGGACGGCAGGGGCTTTGGTAGTAAGGAGGTAGCCCAACTTGTCATAGGTTATGGCCATCTGGACATTCCTTAGCCAATCTTTATAGTTTATGTTAGTGTATATACCCTAGAGGCCATTACTGTATCATACTAGTATGTATATTACTTAATGGAAGCTTGGGATATTCACCTTGTATTGACAATCTTGCTCAAAATGGTAGTATGCTACTTAGTTTGTTTCTGCTTTAATGTGTGCATGTGTTTCTTTTAGCATATCGCCTTTACACATTAGTGGAGCCCTTAGATCTTTGCTTGGTTATCAGCGTTGTGATGGCAGTCACACTCATGGGGGCTGGGTGATCTATAAGCACATCCTTATGCAGGTCCCTAGTCGCAGGACTATCGAGACAGGGCATCGATACTCCGGAGTAGACTAGTGTATGCGCTTCTTATCCCAGCTTAGGAGACGGTCTGTCCCACAGCCGTCAGTACGTCGTACTTGAGATAGTATGCGGGTGCTCGTTAGGTTACGAGTACACTGGACAGGACTCGTCGGGAACTGTTGGTTGGTATTATACCTATCGTCAGTTATCAGTTCCCAGGTGACATGAGTACAGCTTAGTCCGTTGACTTGACACTGTCACTTCGCCTCGAGTGTGTTCCCACTGTACTTTGATTACTACCCTACCACGACTCAAAGGATTCGTGCAAACAGGTAGTTTTTGGGTGCAGTCCCGAAGCACTTAGAGGCAGTGACGGTTAGACAGGATTCGTCTCTCCCGGTATTGGGGGTTGATATCGTGCTGTGTCTAGGAGAGCCATTACACAAAGTCCCTGGCCAGAACAAGTGAGATAGACTGGTAGGTTTCCAGTGTTATCTTAGGTGTTCTGGGCTACACTCCGGCACAACTTGTACCGCTAGTAGGGGACTGACGTTTACCGCCCCCCTAGGCCCTCCATACGACGTTCTTAGATGAACAGACCGGGTTGTATGGAGACTGTCACATACAGGCTCAGTAGGAGTTCAGATGGGTTTACCTCGTCAGTCTTCTTATCGACATCTACCTGGAGACCGTTACGCACAGCTAGTGCCGCTTGTGGTCTGTGGTTAAACCCACTGCCAGCGTAGTGTCGAGTCTTTAGAGTCCCACACAGAGGGTTATTCTCCTTTGGGCAAAACAGAGTAGAGGTCGCATGGTATTGCGACAGGGTTCGTTCACATCCGCGCACTTGTGCACGTTTGGCGTCCGGACAGACATTACTAGCGGGCTTTGGTTTGAGCCAGATCCTAGTATATGTTTTGGGGTTAGTTTTATCTTATAGTATTCATGTTCCTCGGAACACGAATGCGGGTGTGTATGCACAGTTGATTGAGGCGGAGGAAGAGGATTTTCATTAGGGTTTTGGAACGGGTGCGTATGCACAGTTGACAGTCGTCTTTTTCCAAACCCTAATAAATTTGTGATATATCAATTAATAATATTAATTAAATGAAATTGTGTCATGGTTGGGTTTGTTGACTTGTTGACCAAGGTTGACTTGTTGACCTTGGTTGAAACTTTGACCATCATCATTACACATCTAAGATGCTCTTTGATCTTTGCAAAAACCATTTAATGTGAAATGATAATGGTCTCATCAAACCTTCCATCAACCTTTTCATTTGATTAAATTTATTAATTTGATTAAATCACTTATATTGTTATGGTTGTAAAAAACCATCTCATTCTATCATAACAACTCTCTCTCCTCTCTTCATCTTCCTCCTCCTCTAGTTCAAGGAGAATCATTCTCATGAATTGAGAAACCTCTCCTTGAAGATAAAACACCCAAAGCTTCTCTCTACTCTTCCTAAGGTTGAAGGTCTAGCAAACCGGAAACTTTAGTTTTTCTCAAAGTTCGAGAAAGGAGCTCAAGGAAGAAACCCTCAGGTGGATCTATCTTCGACAAGAGAAGGCAATGATGAAAGCACCATCCGACCACTACAAAGAGTCCAAGAAGAAGGAGTTCAAGTGAGGTATAACCCCTAACCGAGTAGATAACTCTCTCTTGTTAGTTGCTAGTGTGTAGTTTAGCCAAGATCCGTTTTCGTAGTCCATGTTACCTAAGTCTTAAAAATCGTTTTTCACCATTTCCGCAAGCCCAAAAGAGCTGGGAGAGGTAACGTGGACTTACAATGTTATCAGAGCCTAACTAAACACACCCTAGCATGTTAGCAAAGTTTCTAGAATATCGATCGGAAAAAAATCACAAAAACACGTCCGGAAAAAATCCACTTTCTGTCGATTTTTTATACTGTTCAAAAAAATATTTAACATACATGAAAAATCGTCTCAGGGTTTTTATAGAACACACAGCAAAAATGTGCCGCTGACTCGGCCAACTCACCGCGGAACCGCGACCAAACCATGCGTTTGGCCGCGGATCCGCGGCCGAGTTGACTCGGCCGCGACTCCGTTTTGCTGCAGTGTTCTTACTGTGTTGTTTTGGGATTTTTAATACAGTTTGTTTCTACCCAGATTTTCCAGAGAATAAATTTGTTTTTGGGGTGGTTACAAATCCGTATTTTTGTCGATTTTCTGTAGACTTTGGCTAATGGGTTGTATCTGTAATGTTTTATATGTATTGAACGTCTGCTAATTGCTATACATCGATTAGTGGGGGTTATACATATCTGTGATCTGTGATGTTGATGGTATGTGTATATGAATTCGTTGGATTGTCGCGGATGAATAGCCGGGGGGAATTGTGAGATGAGAGTTTTGTTTATCTTTCAATTCTTGTAATATGTAAATTGATGTAATATTATTTGTATGGCCGCACAACCGGGTCAGGGTTGTATCCGTCATTGTATAATTTCTTTTTACTGTTTTTGCTCCTAGGATAGACCCAAGGTGGGGTGCACAAACTACCGGGTACCTCGAAGTGCCGAGTGGCCTACTCACGTCGTTGAGGGAGGTTTCTTCACTTCGGATACTTGGCGGGTAGTTTGCCGCACCCGTAGGGGTCTAGGGTGGGGTTTGGTTATTCATCGCGACCGTGTAATCCGCTCTTCGTTACAGGCTCGTACGAATTGCGGATTCCTAGTATATCCAATGTATTCATCTATGATCTGGAATAGCTATCATTGCATGTGACGAATGTTTATATATATCTATATGATATCTATTTAGGCGTTGCTTATGTTTTGCATCCGCGCTAGTCCACCCCCCGCTCTGTCGTTAGTTAAGTAACCTAACGGGTGATGACGGGACCCCGTGGCGAATGCGGATGGCATAAGCGTACGTCATATTTTCGTTGTTTTCTGCAATGGTAGGATTAAATGATGGGACGCATTGGAATTAATGTAAGAAAAAAAATAAACCAAGTAAAAGTCGTTGGAACACTTTGAAAACCACTCGGTTCTTTTCAAAACCAAACTTTTAAATGCGGAGCTTGAACCACTCCTTTTGAAAGCTATCTTGTTCCTTCGATTATATCAAGTTCACTACGTTCACGGTTTCGCCAAAACCATTCGTAGCCCTCCGTCGTTTCACCTAAATGGTCAATAAGTATTCAAGCTATGTATGTTGGCCAAAGTCAAGGCATAGTGATTGGTAGCTATTGGGTATTCATGTGCAGCATAGATAGATGTGTTGGTTTGGGGCAGTCGTTCTACCATTTTGGCCAAAGTCAAGGGTATGTGCGGGTGGGCTCAAATTAACCTGGAGAATGACGGGTAGAACTTGACATGTGACTTATGATATTTTGGCCAAAGTCAAGGTCATAAGAGCATGGGGCAAAAATCCACATCGGGAGTTTCAAAAGAACTGAAACTTGCTAGCGTTGCATACCATTTGGAGTGTGATGATTCTGGTAGGATTCCTTCAGTTTTGTCACGCGATGATATTTGGATCCCGATCCTACTGTGAGTATATGCTACTCCTCCGGAACTTTCTCACTTAACGATCAATGCTATAAACCAAGTAGGTGTCTATGTAAGTCGATATACAACACCCCACGACTTGCGGGGAGGCGGAAATTTAAAAAACGATCTTGTTCTTTGCTTAAACATCGACTAACCGCATGAATCGAAGCTAAACGATAACTAACATGAAACATAGAAGTTCTATACTACTATGTTTAGAGATTATACCTAACGAATCGTGTCCTTCGTCTTTGCGAACTCCTCCTCCTCCTCGGCCTTCTCGAAGTAGTAGACGATCCACCCGAGAGCTTTACTCCAAGCTTAGCCTCTAAACTTGAGGCAACTAACCTTCTTTAAGTGCTAATCAAAGAAGCTAGGTGATATAGAGTGAGGGTTATGATTTAGTTAGTCTAACTAATCCTTGTACTCAACACATGAGAGGGGAGGATTAGGGTTTGAAGAGGGAGAGCTTGAGGAGAGAGAAGATGATAATGATAATGAAATGAGAATAGTGAGTTATGATAATATATATCAAGCATTTCTTTTTATCAAGAAAAGAAAATATATCAATTTAACAACCATACATGATAATATCTAGTGATGATTCATCTCCATGGATAATGACATGTATGAATCATCTAGGTGACTCACTAATCACATTCATTGTATATGCCACCTAAACCTCCTTAGTCACCACCTTCTAGAAGCTTCTCGCACAATTACGAGAACGCCCCTCCTTTCCGCAAAAATACGGAAAAACTTTAGACTGTATAAATCCAATAACCGGATACCAGTAACTGGCTTAAACCAAAGCCGACTGGTAAAAACTGTCCGAAAGTCGTACGTGTGTAAACACACGTATGCGTCCGAACCCTTGTCGTAAAACCATACGACCTCTATATCGTTTCGCCTGGAGTAGGGAAACTCTCTGTGTGGGACTCTAGAGACTCGACTACTACGCTGGCAGTGGGTTTAACCACAGACCGCAAGCGGCACTAGCTGTACGTAACGGTCCCCAGGTAGATGTCGATAAGAAGGCCGATGAGGAAACCCATCCGAACTCCTACTGAGTCTGATGTGACAATCTCAATACAGTCCGGTCCGTTCGTCTAAGACTATCGCATATCGGGCCTAGGGGGCGGCAAGCGTCAGTCCTCTAATAGCGGTATAAGTCATGTCGGAGGGAAGCCCATTACACCCTGAGAAACTACTGGAACCTACCAGCAAATCTCGCTTGCCCTGGCCAGGGACTTTGCGTAATGGCTCTCTGACATAGCGCGATATCAACCCCCAATACCGGGAGAGACGAATCATGTCTAACCGCCATTGCCTCCAAGTGCTCGGGACTGCACCCAACTGCTACCTGTTTGCACGACTCCTTTGAGCTGTGGTAGGGTAGCAATCTAAGAACAGTGGGACACACTCGAGGCGAAGTAGCAGTGTCAAGTCTGTGGACTATGCTGTACTCATGTCACCTGGGAACTGTTCACTGACGACTGGTATAAAACTAACCAACAGTTCCCTGTGAGTCCTGTCCGGTGTACCCGTAACCTAACGAGCACCTGTATACTATCTCCAGTACGACGTACTGACGGCTGTAGGAAAGACCATTTCCCCAACTGGGATGAGAAGCGTACACACTAGTCTACTCCGGAGTATCGATGCTCTGTCTCGATAATCCAACGACTAGAGACCTGAATAAGGATATGCTTGTAGACTACCCAGCCCCCACTAGTGTGACTGCCATCACAACGCTGGTAGTCAAGCAAGATCCTAAGAGCTCTATCAATATGTATACTCACATATTAAGATAGAAAAAACCAAGTAGCATACTACCATATTTAGCAAGACTGTTATATACATGTGAATATCCCAAGCTTCCATTAAGTAATATACAAACTAGTATGATACAATAATGGCCCCTAAGGCATATACACTAACAATCTCCCACTTGCACTAGGGCCATGTACTGGCATATCGAAAACCGATGATCTCGAGCAGCCTCTCGAACTGAATCTGAGGTAGGGCCTTCGTGAATGGATCAGCAATGTTCTCTTCAGAAGCAACTCTCCAAACCTCGATCTCCTGACGATCAATGATCTCCCTGATCAGGTGATACCGCCTTAAGATGTGTCTGGACTTCTGATGGGACCTTGGTTCCTTCGCTAAAGCTATAGCTCCGTTGTTGTCGCAATACAGAGGTATTGGATCAACTATGGTAGGAACCACCTGAAGTTCTGTTAGAAACTTCTTCATCCAGACTGCTTCTTTTGCGGCATCGCAAGCAGCTATATACTCCTCTTCCATCGTCGAGTCAGCAACGGTGTCCTGCTTGGAACTCTTCCAGCACACCGCCCCTCCATTGAGGGTAAAGACATAACCCGACATGGACTTGGAATCGTCCTTATCACTCTGGAAGCCGGAATCAGCAAAGGCCTCCAACCTGAGGTCTTTTCCGCCGTAAACCAAGAACATCTCCTTAGTCCTTCTCAGGTACTTGAGAATGTTCTTTACTGCTATCCAGTGTTTCTCCCCTGGGTCTGACTGATACCGGCTTACTACGCTCAGTGCGTAAGCTACATCTGGTCTGGTACACAACATCGCATACATTATAGAGCCTACCGCAGAAGCGTAGGGTATAATAGACATGCGTTCCCTTTCCAAATCAGTCTTGGGAGACATCTCTTTGGAGAGGATGATTCCGTGACAAGCCGGTAGATTACCGCGCTTAGAATCTTCCATACTGAATCTTTTCAGTTCAGTGTCGATATTCCTGGACTGCGAAAGTCCCAACATCCTCTTGGATCTATCACGATAGATCCGGATCCCCAGAATGTAAGAGGCATCACCCAGGTCTTTCATGGAGAACCTGTGTGACAAGAATCCTTTGACAGATTGTAGCATAGGAATGTCATTTCCTATCAATAGAATGTCATCCACATACAAGACGAGGAATACGACACTTCTGGCTATAACTTTACTATATATGCACGGTTCATCTGGATTTTTGATAAAGTCATATTCTTTGACTGTCTCATCAAAACAGATGTTCCAACTCCGCGATGCCTGCTTTAGTCCATAATGGACTTAAGCAGCTTGCATACTTTCCCGCTGCTCCCACTCTGATTGAAACCCTCTGGCTGATCCATATAGACGCACTCTTCTAAATTTTCATTCAGAAAAGCCGTCTTTACGTCCATCTGCCAGATTTCATAATCATGGAAGGCAGCAATAGTAAGAAGGACCCGAATGGATTTGAGCATAGCCACTGGAGAAAAAGTTTCGTCATAGTCCAAACCAGGTCTTTGACGAAAACCCTTTGCAACAAGTCTAGCCTTATAGGTTTCCACCTGTCCATCTACACCAATCTTTTTCTTGAAGATCCATTTGCATCCTATGGGTTTTACCCCAACTGGAGCAAAGTCCAAAGTCCATACTTTGTTGGTGTACATGGACTCCATTTCGGTCCGCATTGCATCTAGCCATCGTACCGAGTCGCCGCTCTGGATGGCCTGCTGGAAGTCAGTAGGTTCATCATCATCTATGATGCAATCCTCTCTATCCCCATCTATGAGAAAACCGTAGTATCTCTCAGGCGGATGAGACGGCCTACTACTCCTGCGGAGGGGTGCGGGAATGTCATGTTCTTCTTGAACTTCCGGTTCTACCAAACTTTCAGTAGCAGTTTGTGGTTCTGGAATTTCTTCCAGTTCTATTTCGCTCCCACTTATTTCCTTTTTCTAAAAACTGATGTTCCAGAAAATGGGCATTACGAGAAACAAAGACCTTTTGTTCCTCTGCGTAATAGAAATAATATCCCTTGGAGTTCTTTGGATATCCCACAAACTTACATTTTACTGATCGTGCCTCGAGCTTGTCCACATGCTGCTTTTTAACAAAAGCTGGACATCCCCAAATCTTCATATGCTGAAGATGGGGTTTTTTCCCAGTCCACATCTGATATGGAGTGGTAGGCACAGTTTTGGTAGGAGCCCTGTTCAGAAGATATGCTGCTGATTCTAGCGCATAACCCCAGAAAGATCGCGGTAACTCAGCATTACTCATCATGGATCGTACCATATCCAATAGGGTTCGATTCCGTCTCTCCGATACACCGTTATGCTGTGGAGTGTATGGAGGAGTAAGCTGAGAGAGAATTCCTTTCTCTTTTAGGTAACCTAGGACCTCGGCACTCAAGTATTCACCACCTCGATCAGATCAAAGTGTCTTGATACTTTTGCCGGTTTGGTTTTCTACTTCATTCTTATACTCTTGGAATTTCTCAAAAGCCTCGGATTTATGTTTCATCAGATAAATGAATCCGTATCTTGAGTAATCATCCGTGAAAGTAATGAAATAGGAAAAACCACCTCTTGCATGTGTAGACATTGGACCACATACATCGCTGTGTATGAGTCCTAAGAGCTCGCTCGCTCTTACTCCTTGTCCAGTGAATGGAGTCTTTGTCATCTTTCCTTTGAGACAAGATTGACAAGTGTCATAAGTTTGATATTCGAACGAGTCTAAATATCCTTCTCTATGCAACTTAGTCAACCTTCTCTCATTGATGTGACCCAGTCTACAATGCCATAAGAAAGCTTTATTTAAATCTGGAGACTTTCTTTTTAGTGTGTTCTGGACATTGAAAATTTGGAGTTGGTTTAAAACATATATACCGTTATTTAGTGTACCGGACCCAATCAAACCATGATTAAGGTGGATGTTGACAACATCTCTTACAAACGTGAAATCATAACCTTTATTTGATAACAAGGAAACTGATATGATATTACACGTTAAGCTTGGTACAAAAAAACAGTTATGTAAAACCAAAATGTGTCCACTCGTCAATCCTAGGTGATAATCCCCGACGGACGCAGCTCCCACGCTAGCTCCGTTAGCAACCTTTAGGGTCATATCACCTTTCTTCAGCACTCTACAGTTTCTCAGTGCCTGCAATGAATTGCAAATATGAGATCCTGATCCGGTATCCAATACCCAGGAAGTAGAGTTGATCGACAGACAATTCTCAATTACAAACACACCTGAAGTCGAAGCCACAGCTTGCTTCGGTTCCTGGTTCTTGGCGTTCCATGCCTTGCAATCCTTCTTCCAGTGCCCTTTTCTGTGACAATGGAAGCACTCATCCTGGCCAACTACCGGTACCGCAAACTTTTTCTTTCCCTTCCCTCCCACCTTACTTACACCTCCTCTAGGTCTGGGTGCGGCCTTCTTCTTCCTTCCTTTAGCCCTAGCCTTGGACCCGGAAGAAGATGCACCGCTAACAAACATAGCGGGTGTTTCCCTTGCCTTCTGCAAGGTGCCCTCTGCACTCCTTAACATGTTCAGGAGTTCCGGAAGTTCAACTTCTTTTCTTTGAATGTTGAAGTTCAGGATAAACTGGGCGTAGGTGGAAGGAAGGGACTGGAGAATAAGGTCTGTATAGAGCTCATTATCCAAAGTCGTCCCAAGGTCTGCGAGCTCTTCTATATAGCCGATCATCTTTAGGACATGTTCTCCTACCGATGACCCGACAGCCAACCTCGCTCGAAACAAGTTCTTAGAGGTCTCGTATCTTGCTATACGAGATTGCTCTCCATAAAGTTCCTTTGTATGGAGAAATATGGCATCAAGTTCCATATCCTCGTGCCTCCTCTGATGTTCATTGTTCATCGAGACAAGCACGATGCACTTGGCTTTCGCGCAATCGAAATCCCAGGTTTTGCGGATTTCCTTATCCGCATTACTGGATTTGGGACCAGGGACAGTAGGTGCCGTAGCGGCGAGGACGTACCCCAATTTGTCATAGGTCAAAGCCATTTTAACATTCCACAGCCAATCTTTATAGTTTGGCCCTGTCAGTATATTTTTCTTTAAAAATAACTTAAGTCCAGTCATTTTCAGGGTCGCTGCAATTAGGAGAGAGAGAAGAAAACTCTTTGGCATGATGCTCTTGCAAGTTTAGAGTGGTTTTTAGTTTATCTAAACTGGATGGCTCCCACTGTTTCTCGAATCCTTCCTCAAACCATAAAAGAAGAATTAGCCAGGACTATTCTCACTGTACAATACTTGCTTAACCGTTCAGCCAGGCTGGTGTCGGTACTTCGAGGGAGGTTTTCCAACGCTTTCGCGAAGTTCCTTAATTAAATAACCTCTTTTCTCTGGGGGCGTAACCCCGCTGACACCTTTCTGGACACCTACTAGGTTTATAGCATTGATCGTTAAGTGACGAATATCCTGATAAGTAGCATATACTCACAGTAGGATCGGGATCCAAATATCATCGTATGATAATGTTGAAGGAATGCTACCAACATTCATCAAACTCCAAATGGTATGCATCTCTTTGCAAATTTCAGTTTCTTTAGAAATTCCCGATATAAGTTTTTGCCCCATGCTCTTATGACCTTGGCTTTGGTCAAAATGTCATAAGTCACATGTCAAGTTCTACCCGTCATTATCTTGTCAATTTGAACCCATCCGTATATACCCCTGACTTTGGTCAAATGGTAATACGACTGTCCCAAACCAACTCATCTATCTTATGCAACAAATGAAAACCCAGCAGCTACCAAACACTATGCCTTGACTTTGGCCAAAATGCATAGCTTGAATACTACTGAATACCCAAATGAAATGACGGAGGGCTACGAATGGTTTTGGCGAAACCGTGAACGTAGTGAACTTGATATAACCGAAGGAACCTGATAGCTTTTAAAAGGAGTGGTTAAAGCTCCGCATTTAAAAATATCTGTTTTTAAAATTAACTGAGTGATTTCTTTTAAATTGTTCCAATGATTAAACTTTTGGTTTATTTTCTTTGCATTACAGATAATGCGTCCCATCATTAACCTATCATTGCAGAAAACAACGAAAATACAACGTCCTCTTATGCCATCCGCATTCGCCATGGGGTCCCGTCATTACCCGTTAGGTTACTTAACTAACGACAGAGCGGGGGCTGGGCTAGCGCGGGTGTAAAACATAAGTGACGTCTAAATAGCTATCATATATATAGATATTTTACATTCGTCTGACGCAATGATATTCATTCCAGATCACAGATGAACTTAATTGGATTTGCAAGCAATCCGTGTTTGTTTTGAGCCTGCAACAAAAGACGGATTACACAGTTGTGATGAATAGCCATTACCCCACCCAAGACCCCAACGGGTACGGCAAACTACCCACCCGGCAGTTTGTGCACCCCACCTTGGGTCTGTCCTAGGAAAAAAAACAGTAAAATGAAATAATACAACGGTGGCTACAACCGCAACCTGGATGTGCCCCGCAAAATAATATTACAACAAATTATATTTACATCAAATGAATTAAATAATAACCCATCACATAACCCCGGCTATACATCACAACAGTCCAACACAGTTCATATGCACAAACAGATAAAATCCATTACAGAAATGTGCAACCCCCTGCCAACCGACATACTAGCAGTTAGGGGAGGTTTACGAACACATTATACAAACACAGAAATAATCCAACAAGCAAATACTGTATAATTTCGATCGATTAAACACTTTTAATTTTGCTCCAATACTTCTCTGTAAATCTGAAACCTGAGCAAAAATAAAAAATTCCAGAAAATACCAAATATCCCATAGAACCAACACGGTAAATTTGGGTTCCTGAATCGCCAACTCGGCGGCGGAAGCGCGGCGGATCGGTGGGATCCGCCGCGGTTCCGCGGCGCTGTAGACGATTCAGGGGCCCAAATTTCTTGGGTGTTCTTATACTGTCATTTTAAGCTTTCTGAACCTCCCTGAAAAATTTTTGGACTTCATTTAAAAATCGACAGAAACTTGTGATTTCGGGCTTTTCCGGTTTCGTTTTTTCCGTTCGAAATTCATACAAATTTGCAAGTAAGTTATTTATTGTTTAGCGAGGCTCTGATACTACAGTAAGTCGATGTACAACACCCCACGACTTGCGGGGAGGCGGAAATTTAAAAAACGATCTTGTTCTTTGCTTAAACATCGACTAACCGCATGAATCGAAGCTAAACGATAACTAACATGAAACATAGAAGTTCTATACTACTATGTTTAGGGATTATACCTAACGAATCGTGTCCTTCATCTTTGCGAACTCCTCCTCCTCCTCGGCCTTCTCGAAGTAGTAGACGATCCACCCGAGAGCTTTACTCCAAGCTTAGCCTCTAAACTTGAGGCAACTAACCTTCTTTAAGTGCTAATCAAAGAAGCTAGGTGATATAGAGTGAGGGTTATGATTTAGTTAGTCTAACTAATCCTTGTACTCAACACATGAGAGGGGAGGATTATGGTTTGAAGAGGGAGAGCTTGAGGAGAGAGAAGATGATAATGATAACGAAATGAGAATAGTGAGTTATGATAATATATATCAAGCATTTCTTTTTATCAAGAAAAGAAAATATATCAATTTAACAACCATGCTTGATAATATCTAGTGATGATTCATCTCCATGGATAATGACATGTATGAATCATCTAGGTGACTCACTAATCACATTCATTGTATATGCCACCTAAACCTCCTTAGTCACCACCTTCTAGAAGCTTCTCGCACAATTACGAGAACGCCCCTCCTTTCCGCAAAAATACGGAAAAACTTTAGACTGTATAAATCCAATAACCGGATACCAGTAACTGGCTTAAACCAAAGCCGACTGGTAAAAACTGTCCGAAAGTCGTACGTGCGTAAACACACGTATGCGTCCGAACCCTTGTCGTAAAACCATACGACCTCTATATCGTTTCGCCTGAAGTAGGGAAACTCTCTGTGTGGGAATCTAGAGACTCGACTACTACGCTGGCAGTGGGTTTAACCACAGACCGCAAGCGGCACTAGCTGTACGTAACGGTCCCCAGGTAGATGTCGATAAGAAGGCCGATGAGGAAACCCATCCGAACTCTTACTGAGTCTGATGTGACAATCTCCATACAGTCCGGTCCGTTCGTCTAAGACTATCGCATATCGGGCCTAGGGGGCGGCAAGCGTCAGTCCCCTAATAGCGGTATAAGTCGTGTCGGAGGGAAGCACATTACACCCTGAGAAACTACTGGAACCTACCAGCAAATCTCGCTTGCCCTGGCCAGGGACTTTGCATAATGGCTCTCTGACACAGCGCGATATCAACCCCCAATATCGGGAGAGACGAATCCTGTCTAACCACCACTGCCTCCAAGTGCTTGGGACTGCACCCAACTGCTACCTGTTTGCACGACTCCTTTGAGCTGTGGTAGGGTAGCAATCTAAGAACAGTGGGACACACTCGAGGCGAAGTAGCAGTGTCAAGTCTGCGGACTATGCTGTACTCATGTCACCTGGGAACTGTTCACTGACGACTGGTATAAAACCAACCAACAGTTCCCTGTGAGTCCTATCCGGTGTACCCGTAACCTAACGAGCACCTGTATACTATCTCCAGTACGACGTACTGACGGCTGTGGGACAGACCATTTCCCCAACTGGGATGAGAAGCGTACACACTAGTCTACTCCGGAGTATCGATGCTCTGTCTCGATAATCCAACGACTAGGGACCTGAATAAGGATATGCTTGTAGACTACTCAGCCCCCACTAGTGTGACTGCCATCACAACGCTGGTAGTCAAGCAAGATCCTAAGAGCTCTATCAATACGTATACTCACATATTAAGATAGAAAAAACCAAGTAGCATACTACCATATTTAGCAAGACTGTTATATACATGTGAATATCCCAAGCTTCCATTAAGTAATATACAAACTAGTATGATACAATAATGGCCCCTAGGGTATATACACTAACAGTCTAGAAAGGTGTTAGCGGGGCTACGCCCCCAGGGAAAAGAGGTTATTTAATTAAGGAACTTCGCGAAAGCATTGGAAAACCTCCCTCGAAGTACCGACACTAGCCTGGCTGAATGGTTAAGCAAGTATTGTACGGTGAGATTGATCCTGACTAATTCTTCCTTTATGGTTTGAGGAGGGATTCGAGAGACAGTAGGAGCCATCCTGTTTAGACAAATTAAAAACCACTCTAAAATTGCAAGAACATCATGCTAAAGTGTTTCTTCTCTCTCTCCTAAATTGCAGGGACCAAACATCCTGACTGGACTTAAGTTACTACTAGATAAAAACATACTGACATGGCCAAACTACAAAGATTGGCTCAGGAATGTCAAAATGGCAATCACTTATGACAAGTTGGGGTATCTTCTTACCACCAAAGCTCCCCCTGTCCCAGGTCCCACCTCCAGCGTTGCGGATAAGGAAATCCGTAAGACTTGGGAGATCGACTGCGCGAAGGCCAAGTGCCTCGTGCTTGCCTCTATAGATAACGAACATCAGAGGAGGCATGAGAATATGGACCTCGAATCCATATTTCTCCATGCAAAAGAACTGTATGGAGAGCAATCTCGTATCGCCAGATACGAAGTGTCGAAGAAGTTGTTTTCGGAAAGATTGGTCGTCGGATCATTGGTTGCGGAACACGTACTTAAGATGATTGGCTACATAGAGGAGCTCGCGGACCTTGGGACCACGTTGGAGAATGAGCTCTATACGGACTTGATTCTTCAGTCCCTTCCTTCCACTTACGCCCAGTTCATCCTGAATTTCAACTTGCAAGAAAAGGAAGTTGAACTTTCAGAACTCCTCAACATGCTGAGGAGTGCAGAGGGCACCCTACAGAAAGGTAGGGAAACATCCACTTTGTTTGTAGGAGGATCTTCCTCTCCTAGGTCCAAGGCAAAAGCCAAGGGAAAGAAGAAGAAAACCCCCGCCAAACCAAGGGGCGGTGTTAGTAAGGTGGATACGAAGGGAAAGGCAAAAGCAACAAAGGTAGCGGGGAAGGTTGTGGATAAGGAAGAATGCTTTTACTGTCACAAGAGTGGACACTGGAAGAAAAATTGCAGGGCTTGGAAAGCCAGAACACAGGATCTGAAGCAGGATGCGGCTTCAGCTTCAAGTGTGTATGTTATTGAAAACTGTCTATCAATAAACTTTACGTCCTGGGTATTGGATACCGGATCAGGATCTTATATCTGTAATTCTTTGCAGGCGTTGAGAAAGCGTAGGTTTTTGAAAGCAGGTGACATGACCCTCAAAGTTGCAAACGGAGCTAGCATGGATGCTGAGGCCGTAGGGGACTATCACCTGGGAATGTCAGATGGGCATGTTTTGGTTTTACGTAATTGCTTTTTTTTACCCAATGCAACTTGTAATATCATTTCCGTATCTTTAGTTTCTAAAGAAGGTTATGAATTTGCGTTTGTAAGTAATGTTGTAAACATTCACCTTAATTAAGTTCTGATTGGGTCAGGTATATTGAGCAATGGTATATACGTATTAAACCAACCACAGATTTTCAATACCCAGAATACACACAAAAGAAAGTCTCTGGAAATAAATCAGACTTTCTTATGGCATTGTAGACTGGGTCACATCAATGAGAGAAGGTTGACAAAGTTACATACAGAAGGATATTTGGATCCGTTCGAATATCAATCATATGCAACTTGTCAATCCTGTCTCAAAGGAAAGATGACAAAGACTCCGTTCACTGGACACGGAGTGAGAGCGAGCGAGCTCTTGGGACTCGTACACAGCGACGTGTGCGGTCCAATGTCTACACATGCACGAAGTGGTTATTCTTACTTCATTACTTTTACGGATGACTTTTCAAGGTACGGTTATGTCTTCTTAATGAAACATAAATCCGAAGCCTTTGGAAAATTCCAGGAATATAAGAATGAAGTAGAAAAACAAACAGGCAAAAGTATCAAAACACTGAGATCTGATCGAGGTGGTGAATACTTAAGTTCCGAGTTCCTGGATTACTTAAAAGAGAATAGAATTCTCTCTCAGCTTACTCCTCCATATACTCCGCAACATAACGGTGTATCGGAGAGACGGAACCGAACCCTATTGGATATGGTACGGTCCATGATGAGTAACGCTGAGTTACCGCGATCATTCTGGGGATATGCAATAGAATCAGCTGCATACCTTTTGAACCGAGTTCCAACTAAGACTGTGCCTACTACACCATATCAGATGTGGTATGGGAAGAGACCCTATCTTAATCACATTAAGACATGGGGATGTCCAGCTTTTGTCAAAAAGCAGCATGCGGACAAGCTCGAGGCACGCTCAGTACAATGCAAGTTTGTGGGATATCCAAAAAACTCCAAGGGATATTTCTTCTATTGCGAAGAGGAACAAAAGGTTTTTGTTTCTCGGCATGCCCACTTCTTGGAAACTCGGTTTTTGGAGAATCAGATAAGTGGGAGCGCAATAGAACTTGAAGAAATTCCAGAACCACGAGCTATTACTGAAAGCTTAGTAGAACCAGAGGGTTCGAAAGATCAGGACATTCCTACGCCGCTCCGCAGAAGTAGTAGGCAGTCTCATCCGCCCGAGAGATACTACGGTTTTCTCATAGACGGGGATAGAGAGGATTGCATCATTGATAATGATGAGCCGACTAGCTTCCAGCAGGCCGTTCAGAGCGTTGACTTGGTAAAATGGCTGGATGCAATGCGGACCGAAATAGAGTCCATGTACACCAACAAAGTATGGACGTTGGACATTGCTCCAGATGGGGTAAAACCCGTAGGATGCAAGTGGATCTTCGGAAGGAAGATTGGTGTAGATGGACAGGTTGAGACCTATAAAGCTAGACTTGTTGCAAAGGGTTTCCGTCAAAGACCTGGCTTGGACTACGACGAAACCTTTTCTCCAGTGGCTATGCTGAAATCCATTCAGATCCTTCTTGCCATTGCTGCCTTCCACGATTATAAGATCTGGCAAATGGACGTAAAGACCGCTTTTCTAAATGGAAATTTAGAGGAGTGTGTCTATATGGACCAGCCAGAGGGTTTCATTCAGGGTGGGAGCAGCGGAAAGGTGTGCAAGTTGCTTAAGTCCATCTATGGACTAAAGCAGGCATCGCGGAGTTGTAACATCTGTTTTGATGAGACGGTCAAAGAATTTGGCTTTATCAAAAATCCAGATGAACCATACATATATAGTAGATTTGTAGCGAGAACTGTAGTATTCCTCGTTTTATACATGGATGACATTCTCTTGATAGGAAATGACATTCCTATGCTACAATCTGTCAAAGGGTTCTTGTCACACAGGTTCTCCATGAAAGACCTGGGTGATGCCTCATACATTCTGGGGATCCCGATCTATCGTGACAGATCCAAGAGGATACTGGGACTCTCATAGTCCAGGTACATCGACACCATAATGAAAAGATTCAGTATGGAAGATTCCAAGCGCGGTAATCTACCGGCTTGTCACGGGATCACCCTCTCCAAAGAGATGTCTCCCAAGACTGATTTGGAAAGGGACCGCATGTCTATTATACCCTACGCTTCTGCGGTAGGCTCTATAATGTATGCGATGTTGTGTACCAGACCAGATGTAGCTTATGCACTGAGTGTGGTAAGCCGGTATCAGTCAAACCCTGGGGAGAAACACTGGATAGCGGTAAAGAACGTTCTCAAGTACCTGAGAATGACTAAGGAGATGTTCTTGGTGTATGGCGGAAAAGACGTCCAGATCGAGGCCTTTGCTGACTCCAGCTTCCAGAGTGACAAGGATGATTCCAAGTCCATGTTGGGTTATGTCTTTACCCTCTATGGAGGGGCGGTGTGTTGGAAGAGTTCCAAACAGGAAACCGTTGCTGACTCGACGATGGAAGCGGAATATATCGCTGCTGCAGATGCCGCAAAGGAAGCTGTCTGGATGAAGAAGTTCCTCACGGAGCTTCAGGTGGTTCCTACCATTGTTGATCCAATACCGCTGTGTTGCGACAACAACGGATCTATAGCTTTAGCGAAGGAACCCAGGTCCCATCATAAGTCCAGGCAAATCTTGAGGCGGTATCACCTGATCAGGGAGATCGTGGGTCGCCAGGAGATCGAGGTTCAGAGAGTTGCTATGGAAGATAACACTGCTGATCCATTCACGAAGGCCTTACCCCAGACTCAGTTCGAGCGGCTGATCGAGATGATAGGTTTTCGATACGCCAGTACATGGCCTTAGTGCAAGTGGGAGATTGTTAGTGTATATGCCCTAGAGGCCATTACTGTATCATACTAGTATGTATATTACTTAATGTAAGCTTGGGATATTCATCTTGTATTGACAATCTTGCTCAAAATAGTAGTATGCTACTTAGTTTGTTGCTGCTTTAATGTGTGCATGTGTTTCTTTTAGCATATCGCCTTTACACATTAGTGGAGCCCTTAGGATCTTTGCTTGATTACCAGCGTTGTGATGGCAGTCACACTCGTGGGGGCTGGGTAATCTATAAGCACATCCTTATGCAGGTCCCTAGTCGCAGGACTATCGAGACAGGGCATCGATACTCCGGAGTAGACTAGCGTATGCGCTTCTTATCCCAGCTTGGGAGACGGTCTGTCCCACAGCCGTCAGTACGTCGTACTTGAGATAGTATGCGGGTGCTCGTTAGGTTACGAGTACACTGGACAGGACTCTTCGGGAACTGTTGGTTGGTATTATACCTATCGTCAGTTATCAGTTCCCAGGTGACACGAGTACAGCTTAGTCCATTGACTTGACACTGTCACTTCGCCTCAAGTGTGTTCCCACTGTACTTTGATTACTACCCTACCACGGCTCAAAGGAGTCGTGCAAACAGGTAGTTTTTGGGTGCAGTCTCGAAGCACTTGGAGGCAGTGACGGTTAGACAAGATTCGTCTCTCCCGGTATTGAGGGTTGATATCTCGCTGTGTCTAGGAGAGCCATTACACAAAGTCCCTGGCCAGGGCAAGGGAGATAGATTGGTAGGTTTCCAGTGTTATCTTAGGTGTTCTGGGCTACACTCCGGCACGACTTGTACCGCTAGTAGGGGACTGACGTTTACCGCCCCCTTGGCCCGCCATGTGATGTTCTTAGACGAACAGACCGGACTGTATGGAGACTGTCACATACAGGCTCAGTAGGAGTTCAGATGTGTTTACCTCGTCAGTCTTCTTATCGGCATCTACATGGGGAAGACGATCTGCCAACATTGATAGTCAGACCACTGGCCAATAACATCTTTCTTTACGCACAGCTAGTGCCTCTTGCGGTCTGTGGTTAAACCCACTTCCAGCGTAGTGTCGAGTCTTTAGAGTCCCACACAGAGGGTTATTTGCCTTTGGGCAAACAGAGTAGAAGTCGCATGGTTTTGCGACAGGGTTCGTTCACATCCGCGCACTTGTGCACGTTTGGCGTCCGGACAGACATTACTAGCGGGCTCTGGTTTGAGCCAGATCCTAGTATATGTTTTGGGGTTAGTTTTATCTCATAGTATTCATGTTCCTCGGAACACGAATGCGGGTGTGTATGCACAGTTGATTGAGGCGGAGGAAGATGATTTTCATTAGGGTTTTGGAACGGGTGCGTATGCACAGTTGATAGTCGTCTTTTTTCAAACCCTAATGAATTTGTGATATATCAATTAATAATATTAATTAAATGAAATTGTGTTATGGTTGGGTTTGTTGACTTGTTGACCAAGGTTGACTTGTTGACCTTGGTTGAAACTTTGACCATCATCATTACACATCAAAGATGCTCTTTGATCTTTGCAAAAACCATTTAATGTGAAATGATAATGGTCTCATCAAACCTTCCATCAACCTTTTCATTTGATTAAATTTATTAATTTTATTAAATCACTTATATTGTTATGGTTGTAAAAAACCATCTCATTATATCATAACAACTCTCTCTCCTCTCTTCATCTTCCTCCTCCTCTAGTTCAAGGAGAATCATTCTCATGAGTTGAGAAACCTCTCCTTGAAGATAAAACACCCAAAGTTTCTCTCTACTCTTCCTAAGGTTGAAGGTCTAGCAAGCCGGAGACTTTAGTTTTTCTCAAAGTTCGAGAAAGGAGCTCAAGGAAGAAACCCTCAGGTGGATCCATCTTCGACAAGAGAAGGCAACGAGGAAAGCACCATCCGACCACTACAAAGAGTCCAAGAAGAAGGAGTTCAAGTGAGGTATAACCCCTAACCGAGTAGATAACTCTCTCTTGTTAGTTGCTAGTGTGTAGTTTAGCCAAGATCCGTTTTCGTAGTCCATGTTACCTAAGTCTTAAAAATCGTTTTTCACCATTTCCGCAAGCCCGAAAGAGCCGGGAGAGGTAACGTGGACTTACAGTTTGGCCCCGTCAATTTATTTTTATCTAGCAGTAACTTAAGCCCGGTCATTTTGGTCGCTGCAATTTAGGAGAGAGAGAGAAGAAAACAATCAGCATGATACTCTTGCAAGTTTAGATTGGTTATTAGTTTATCTAAACAAGATAGCTCCCACCGTTTCCTTAAATACTCCTTCAAACCATAAAAGAAGAATTAGTCGGGATTAATTGCACCTTACAATTCTCGCCTAACCTTTCGGCCAGGCTAGTGTCGGTACTTCAAGGGAGGTTTTCCAATGCTTTCGTGAAGTTCCTTAATTATGTAACCTCTTTTCCCTAGAGGCGTAGCCCCGCTAACACTGTTTTAGGCACCTACTTGGTTTATATCATTGATTGTTTAAGTGAAAACTCTCTCGAAGAGTAATAAAAATCACGGTGGGATTGAGATCCAACTATCATTGTGTGAAAATTTTGAAGGAATCCTACCAAAATCATCACACTCCAGATGGCATGCAAAACCAACAAGGTTCCTTTTCTTTTGAAACTTCTGATGTGGATTTTTGCCCCAGGCTCTTATGACCTTGACAAATGCCAAAATATCATAAGTCGCAAGTTAAGTTCTATCCATCATTGTCCAGGTTAATCTAAACCCATTCGTACAGACCCTTGACGAAGTCCAAAATAGCTGTATGCCTGTCCCAGATTAACGCATCTATCTATACTACAGATGAATACCCAGCAGTTACCAATCACTATGCCTTGGTGAAGGTAAAAATATATAGCTTGAATACTACTAAATACCCATTTGAAATTACGGAGGGCTACAGCTGGTTTTGGCGAAAACCGTGAACGTAATGAACTTGATATAGTCGAAGGAACCATGATAGCTTTTAAAAGGAGTGGTTTAGGCTCCGCCTTTAAAAGTTGTTTTTAAAGAAAACCGAGTGGTTTTGAAATTGTTCCAACGATTTAACTTTGGTTTGTTTTCCTTGCATTAATCAATATTAATTCTTTCCTATCATTTAACCCTATCATTGCAGAAAGAAACGAAAATAGAACGTACGCTTATGCCATCCGCATTCGCCACGGGGCCCCGTCATGCACCGTTAGGTTACTTAATTAACGAAAGAGCGGGGGCTGGACTAGCGCATGTGCAAAACATAAGCAATGCTTATTATATATAACATATATATATATAACCATTCATCTCATACAATAATAGTCATTCCAGACCACAGATCACAGCAACACAGATGAATATATTGGATATACTAGGTTATTCGTGTTTCGCTTTAGCCTAGAACGAAAAATGGATTCCACGGCCGTGATGAATAGCCAAACCTCACCCTAGACCCCTACGGGTGCGGAAAACTACCCGCCAAATTCTTAAAGTGAAGCAAACTTCCTCAATAAAATGAGTAGGCCACTCGGCACTTTAAGAACCCGGTAGTTTGTGCACCCCTTCTTGGGTCTATCCTAGGTGCAAGAGAAAAAGTAAATGAAATATACAACGGTGGCTACAACCTCAACCCGGATGTGCCCCGCAAAAAAATATTACATCAATTTACAAATATACATGAATGAAAGAAAAGAACACTCTTCTCACATCCCCTCGGCTATTCATTCACGACGATCCAATACTTCATATCCATAAACCATCAACAAGATACTAGATATGTGCAACCCCCACTAATCGACATATAATAATTAGTAGACGTTTAGGAACACATATACAGTACATAAAAACACAGATTAACAAGAACTTAGAATTTCGATCGATTATAACTTTCCGCGTTTACCCATGCACAAACCAGTGCACAAACAAATCTGGGTAAAAGCCAAATATTCCAAAAATCATATTTCCAAGTACATGAACCACAAAAAAAATTGGGAGCACATTGGCCATAACTCAGCCGCGGATCCGCGGCCAAATGACCTATTTGGCCACGGTTCCGCGGTCTAGCTGATAGGTTATGTGCTCGAAATTTTTCCTTGGTACTAGAAAAGCCTGTTAGTTATATGTATGCCTTAGAGGCCATTATTGTACATATGATGTATATTATAGTGGATGCTTGGACATACATAGGAAGGACTTTCTTGCTCGATATGATAGTATGCTAGTATGCTATCTGGTTACTCTTTATCTTAACATGTACACTGATTGTCTCTCTGTTACATGTTGATAAAGCCTTTAGGATGTTTACTTGACTACCTGGATTATGATACGAATCATACTAGTGGGACAAAGGTAGTCCGTGAGTACATTCTTTAATGTCCCTAGTCGTGGATGTATCGATACGGGGCATCGATATACCAGAGTAGACTAGCGTATACCTTCTCGACCCATATAGATGGGCAATGGATGATCCCATATCCATTGGTGTTTGACATCAGAGATGATATACGGGTGCTCAGTGGAGACTGGGTACACTGGACAGACTCACCGAGAACTCCTAGATGGTATTATACCTCACGTCAGATGGCAGTTCTCTGGTGACACTGGTACAGGTTAGTCTGTCGACCCGAGATCATCATAGAGTCTTGTGTGATTCCCACCGTGCTTTGATTTCCACCTTACCACGTTCAAGAGAACGTGCAAAACGGTGGTTTTTGGGTACAGTCCCAAGTCACATGGAGGCAATAAGCGATAGGAGGGGATTTCTTCTCTCCCGGTATTGGGGGTTGATGTTGCGCTGTGCTCGATTGGCTATAACAGGAAGTCCCTGGCCAGGGCTGTTTCTGAGATTTACGGGTAAGTGTTATCAGTAGTTTCTCGACCCGTTATGAGCCTCACATCGGCATAACTTATCAAGCTATTGGGGTCTGACGTTAACCAACCCCAGGCGAGATATGCGACATATCAAACGAAGAGACCGGACTGTACAGTAGTGTTACTGATTGGATTCGCAGGAGTATAAGCAGGCTTGCTTTTTGATCTTCTGATCGCTCAATACCCGGGTGAACGTTACGTTTAGCAGACCGCTTGCGTCTTGTGGGTGTTTGATATGATCATCACCTACTGCCGGGGTATTGATCAGTCTTTAGAGTCCTACACAGAGGTTTCCTGGTTCATGCAAAATGAAGTAGGAGCACGTATGTGATATGTGCAGGACCGAGATTAATGCGCGTATGTGATACCGCATTCTATTCTCGCGATATATGATATCGGTCGGTTATATGTGATATAGCCGGATTATCGGATCAAGTGTTGATTCGTTAAGTTGTTACATTTGATATTAGTCGGTTGTATGTAATATAGCCGGATTATTAAATCAAGTGTTGATTTGATAATTTAATGTATAATTATATATTTGATAAATTAGCTTACATTAACTAATATTTTCTCACTAAGTATTTCTTTTTCTCACATGTGCTTTAGTATATATGTGATATATATTAATGTATATATTTTTTTGTGTCATGCTTGATGCCACATGTGACATGGGTGTATGAGACTCACAGCAAGCTTATGATAATGTATGGTTTTATTTATATAAAGTTAATCAAAATTAGTTGGTAATTAGTCACATGGTTGAAGCTTGTAGAAGCTTGTGGAACTATTGACCAAGTCCACTAATTTTGTTTTACTTGTAGATATTTATTAACCTAACCATTATTGTTAGCCATGGTTTAATCTCTACATGAGTTAGTGTATGACAATAATTCACCCATGGTTGCTATTCTCACATCATGAGTTCATTCTCTCATCTTCATTCTTCATCTTCTTATTCATTGAGAAAGCTTGCTAGCTTTTCTCAAGCTAAGAAAATATTGTGAGAAAATTAAATCTAAAGTGAGCCCATTTCTTACTTCATCATCCTCTACTATATTAGCCATTTAGTTTAGGGTGTTTTCTTCACTAATCTACAATTAGCGAAGAGCTAGCATGAGCTTGAATCTCCTCGACGTAGATCATCTTCGGCCTCGAAGATATCGAGAAAGCTTGTTCATTTCTTCATGTGAACCCTTACTAGAGTTCGGGAGTTCAATACTTGGAGCGAAGAGACTACTACACAGAGGTTTAGAAGTGAAGGACCGGTCTACAAAGGTTGTATTCCTCATTCACTTAGTTGTAAAGTTGTTTACATATCGTATCGTCTAAATCTCTAGTTAAGATTCTAGGGTTAGGGTTCTTTAGAACGGAAAAAATTTGAAAACGGCATGGACGATGCCTCCCGAAACCTTGCTGCTGACCTAGGGAACCCAACAAAAGCCTGCTCATATTTTTAAGGTTAATGAAATGGTTTTTTGAACAACTTTTAAAAACAAACAGCAAGCTATATATGGAAATTCAATTTCGGACAATTTTCCGTCGATTGAAGTTCTAATTACTTACTAACAAGCTAGTTAAGATTTAAGTAGGCTCTGATGCCACTATAAGTCGATGTCGCACAGCCCACACACTTGTGGGGAGGCGGAATACACAAAAAACGATTTTTATACTTTGCAACAACGATCTAACTTCAGGATCTTTCAGAAAACCCTAACTAGCTAAACTACATAGAGTTCTAAACTACTATGTAAGTGTTTTTTACCTTGTTGAATCAAGTCCTTCGGGTCTTCTTCTCCTTTCCTTGAGCTCTTAAGAAGTGTGGATCTATCTCGGTTGTCGGCCTCCTCGTGTTGAAGACGATCCACCCGAGAGTCTATGGTTCAAGCACCAACCTCTAAACCGAGGTAATTAAAGTACCTAGTTTGCTAAACTAGGTAGCTTAGGACATGTAGAGTGTTAATTGGACTATTTAATCTCAAGTGATCTTAGGATTCACAACACATGTGAGGGTTAGGGTCTTGAGGAAGAAGGAGGAGAGGAAAATAGAGAGAGAAAGAAAATATGCAAATGAGCTAGTCATGAGGCAAGTGTAGAATTGCTCATTCATTTTCTCACATCAAGCATGCATTATTTTCCATAGAAAATACTGGCCATGCTTAAATAGTGAGAGCAAACCAATAAAATAAAGAATTAGCCATGCTTTATCCATGCCATAAATATCTCCATTTTCCACCTCATTAATCTATTTCCAAACATAGATAAATCCAATAATGAGGTGTCCCTTTCTAGAAGCATCTCTTGTAAAATTACAAGAATACCCTCACCGTATATACGTACATGTATTCGTACTGCAAAAATACGAATACGATGAGATAATAATAATCCAATAATATAATACTAGAATCCGGCTTAATCCTAAGTCCACTAGTATTATCCGTCCGAACAACATCTGTGCAACTAGTACACATATGTGATCGGAACCCTGCACGTAAAACCATACGTCCTGTACATTGTTTCGTCTGAGCCAGGGAAACCCTCTGTGTGGGACACTAAAGACTCGACAGTATGCTGTAGTAGGTTTAAGCACAAGTCCGTCAATGGCACTAACTTTACGTACCGGCTACCCAGGTACCTGTCGAAAAGAAGGCCGACGAGCAAACTCATCCGAACTCCTACTGAGCCTATTCGTGACAATCTCCGTATAGTCCGGTCTGTTCGTCTAAGTGTATTGCATATCGGGTCTAGGGGTGGTAACCGTCAGATCCCTAATAGCGCAATAAATCGTGTTGGTGTAGAGCCCAATATACCCTAAGAAACTACTGGTGTACCTACCAGTAAATCTTACTTGCCTTGGCCAGGGACTTTGTGTATTGGCTAACCGAACACAGCGCGATATCAACTCTCAATACTGGATAAGACGAATCCTTTCTTTCCACTACTTCCTCCAAGTGCTTTGCGACTGCACCCAACCACTACCTGTTTGCACGACTCATTGGTTAGGTCCACGTTACCCACCCCGGTTCTTTCGGGGAGGCGGAATAGGTAAAAATCAAAATTTTCTCACAAGGTGACATGGACCATCCATGATGGATCTTTGCTAAACAAAAACTAACATACTATCTACAAGTTCTAGCTACTATGTAGAATAGTTATACCTATGTCTTGAACTCCTTCACTTCTTGTTGTGGTTCTCCTTCTTGCTTGCTCCTTGTAGTTGCGTAGACGGCTCCTCCTTGTCGTCTTCTCTTTGTCGAAGATAGATCCACCCGAGGGCCTCTACCTTGAGCTCCTACCTCAACCAAGAGGTAACTAGAGTGCTTGGTTTGCTAGACAAAGAACTCTAGAAAGAGTAGAGAGATGCTTTGATGGTTTAGTCTCAAAATCTTATGATTTCCAACACATGGAACACTTAAGTTTTGAGAGGAAGAGGGAGAGCTCCAAACATGAGAGAGAAAGAGCAAGAGAGAATTAGCTACTTTTTGCAACCATAATCTCATATGAGAGAATAATGAATTAATAATAATAATTAAAAGAAAATGTGATGGTTCATTTGGAATGACCATTATCATTTCACATTAAATGAATTTTGCAAGAATCAAGAAGCATTTTCCATGTGAAATGATGATGGTCAAATTGTCAACATAAGTCAACTGGTCAACCAAAGTCAAAATGTCAACATAAGCCAAATGGTCAACCTAACCATGGCACAATTATCTTTAATTAATATCATTAATCATATTTCTCATTTTCATTAGGGTTTGGAAAAAGTCAACGGTCAATAACCCTAATGAGAATCCTCTGTCTCTGCCTCTGTCAACTGTGCATACACACCCGCATCCGTGTTCCGAAGAACACGAATACAATGAGACAAAATCAATCCCAAAACAAATCCTAGGATCTGGCTTAAACTAAAGCCCGCTAGTAATAACTTCCCGGACACCAAACGTGCACAAGTGCGCGGATGTGAACGAACCCCGTCGCAAAACCATGCGACATCTACTCTGTTTTGCCCAAAGGTGAATAACCCTCTGTGGGACTCTAAAGGCTCGACACTACGCTGGCAGTGGGTTTAACCACAGGCCGCAAGCGGTACTAGCTGTACGTAACGGTCCCCAGGTAGATGCCGATAAGAAGACTGATGAGGTGAACCCATCCGAACTCCTACTGAGCCTGAACGTGACAATCTCCGTACAGTCCGGTCTGTTTGTCTAAGAGTATCGCATGTCGGGCCTAGGGGGTGGTAAACGTCAGACCCTTAATAGCGGTACAAGTCATGTCGGAGTGTAGCCCAGAACACCCTGAGAGACTACTGGAAACACAACCAGTAAATCTCGCTTGCTCTGGCCAGGGACGACTTTGTGTAATGGCACTCCTAGACACGACGCGATATCAACTCCCAATACCGGGAGAGACGAATCCTGTCTAACCATCACTGCCTCCAAGTGCTTCGGGACTGCACCCAACTACTACCTGTTTGCACGACTCAATAGAGCCGTGGTAGGGTAGTAATCTAAGAACAGTAGGAACACACTTGAGGCGAAGTGACAGTGTCAAGTCAACGGACTAAGTTGTACTCATGCCACCTGGGAACTGTTGACTGACGATAGGTATAATACCAACCAACAGTTCCCGACGAGTCATGTCCAGTGTACTCGTAACCTAACGAGCACCTGCATACTATCTCCAGTACGACGTACTGATGGCTGTGGGACAGACCATCTCCTCTGCTGGGATAAGAAGCGTATGCACCAGTCTACTCTGGAGTATCGATGCCCTGTCTCGATAATCCTACGACTAGGGACTATAATAAGGATGTGCCTATAGACTACCCAGCCCCCACTAGTGTGATCGCCATCACAACGCCGGTAGTCAAGCAAAGATCCTAAGGGCTCCATTAATATATTTTTAGCAATATGTTAAAAGAAACATATACACACATATTAAGATAGAAACAAACCAAGTAGCATACTACTATATCGAGCAAGACTGTTGTAAACCCATATATATATATATCCCAAGCCTCCAAAATGCATTATACAAACTAGTACTATACAATAATGGCCTCTAGGGCATACATATCCAACATCATTTGAGCCGTGGTAGGGTAGTAATCTAAGTGAAGTGGGAACACACTCGAGATGAATAGTGATGTCAAGTGAACAGACTATCCTGTACTCATGCTACCAGGGAACTGCTAACTGACGATAGGTATAATACCAACCAGCAGTTCCCAGCGAGTTCGTCTAGTGAAACTCATAATCCAATGAGCACCTGTATATTATCTCTGGTACTGTATACCAATGGCTGCGGGACAGGCCACCTCCCTAGACTAGGGATGAGAAGCATATACACTAGTCTACTCTGGAGTATCGATGCCCAGTCTCGATAATCCTACAACTAGAGACAAGTTTAAGTATGTGCTTATAGACTACCCACCCCCACAAGTGTGACTGCCATCACAACGCTGGTAGTCAAGCAAAAGATCCTAAGGGCTCTATCAACATGTATTAGCGATATGTTAAAAGAAACATATACACATGTTAAGATAGAATCAAACAAGATAGCATACTATCATACTGAGAAAGACTATTATTATATCTGTGTATATTCCAAGCTTCCAAAATGTAATATACAATCTAGCACTTTACAATAATGGCATCTAGGGCATATATCACTAACACTGATCAACTATCAGCAAATCTCATCCACCGTGGCCACGGATTTCTAGTGATAGACAACTAAACACAGCGCGACATCGACTCCTAATACCAGGAGAGACGAATCATTGACAATCGACCACTGCCTCCATGTGGCTCGAGACTGTACCCAACTAAAACCTATTTGCACGACTCCTTTGAGCTATGATAAGGTAGTAATCAAAGTACAGTGGGAACTCACACAAGACAAATGACGATCTCAGGTCAAAGGACTAAACTGTACTCATGCTACTTAAGAACTTCCATCTGACGATAGATATAATACCATCTAGAAGTTCTTGGTGAGTCCGTCCGGTATACTCACCTTCAGTGAGCACTTGTATACTCTCTTAGGTGACACAGCAGCAATGGCTTGTGAGACCGGCCACCGCCCCTCGTCGGGGTCTAAAAATGTATACACTAGTCTACTCCGGAATATCGATACCCAGTCTCGATACTCCTACGACTAGGGACATTTAAGAATATGCTTATGGACAACCCGGCTCCCACATATATGATCGCCATCATACTGCTGGTTGTCAAGCAACAATCCTACGGGCTTCATTAATGATGATGACAAACCAGATAGGATACTATCATCTCGAGTAAGACTGTTATACCTGTATAGGTCCTCGTTCAATTATCATAATTGTCTACTTACAATCACAATAATTGTCTTGAGGGCATTATATCCAACAATCTCCCACTTGCACTTAAGGTCAATTATTGCAGTATCACATATCCACAACTCGTTTGCTACCGAATACCCAACTTCTCTAGTAATCAGTTTGAACGTGTTTGAGAAATAGCCTCAATGAGTGGATCCGCTATAATGTTCCAACTTCATCTCTTTATTCCTCAACCTTGCGGAGATCAACAATCACCCAAATTGAGCGATACCTCGCCTCAAGAATTTTTCTAGATACTTGATGGGACCAAGTTCATCAATGAACAACTCCATCCAACAAACTTCTTTAGCTGTATTCTCGGTTGAGTCATAACAAGTATCCTGCACCATGATTACCTCAATATCTCTATTGGAACATTATCCAATATACTGATCCTCCGAAGAAGCCAAACTCAAAATTCTTACAGCATCTCTGTCAACCGGGTCACATTGGAAGCCTGAACCAATAACCGCCTCCTAGAGGAGGCTGCCGTTATCTTATACTAAGAACATCTTCTTATGTTCATTACTGCTTTCCAATGTTTCTCCAGGATTGGATTAATATCTGCTTGTTACAGCAAGTCTATAAGCAATATCTGATGTTGTACAAGACTTTGCATGATTGACTCAATTGCCTAAGCAAATGATATGTCATTCATGCCAGTCCCTCTCTTCATCAATCTAGAAGACGTCTCTTTTAGAGAGGGTGACTCTATCACCTGCGGATACACCACCACGCCACGAGTCGTCCATTCTAAAATACTTTAGAATGCTGTCCAAGTAACCGATTGGGAAACATACCGAATCTAGATCTAAAACCAGAATTATCTATCTCGTTTGTACAAGACATTGCATGATTTACTCAATTGCCTAAATAAATAATATGTCATTCATGCCAGTCTCTCTCCTCATCAGTCTAGAAGACATCTCTTTAGAGAGGGTGACTTCATCGCCTGCAGGTACATCACCATGCCAGGAGTCGTCCATTCTAAGATACTTTTAGAATGCTGTTTAACTATCTGATTGGAGAACTTCCCAAATCTAGATCTATTCACCAGAATCCCTGATATATTATCCATATCCAACGTGGAGAAAACACTATGTGACAATCAAAGTTTGACCGATTGTAGTATATGAACATCACTTCCTATCTGGAGTATGTCATCCAAATCCCAGGACAGTACTCCCTACACCCTTCTTAATAGGTTCATATATTGTTTTGATGAAGTCAATCACCTTGACTGTCACATCAAAATAAGTGATCCGTCTCCGCTATCCTTGCTTTAGTCTACTAATAGACATAATCAACATGCACACTTTCTGCTGCTCCCACTGACTACGATAACCCTTTGGCAGAGTCATATATACGTGCACTTCCAAATTCCCATTTGGAATGACGTTATAATCATCCATCTGCCAGATATCATAGCTAAGAATAGCATCAGCGCTAAGTCATATCTATATGGTCTTCAGTGTAGACACTGAAGTAAAAGTCACATCACAATCCACAACGGGTATTTGATGAAAACTCTTTACAACAAGTCTAGCCTTATTAGATTAGTACCTTTCAACGTGCACAGATCCCGAAAGATCTATTTGCTCCTAATGGGTTTTACCCCTTCACGGCACCCATCAAAAGCCAAAATCCATGATTTGCTGAAGTGCGTAGAGTCTATCTTGGGTATGAAGCATCTAGTCACCTAGAAGTTACCACTTCCTATGACCCGCTGATAATAAGTAGGGGGAACAATAGTGTTGTTCCCCTCCGAACGGCGGCCAAGACATGAACGTCTTGCCTGAGATTCGGGGCAGATACTATATGGTTTTATCCGTCTACCTCTCCGAAGATGCCAAGTTGATTTATGGCACCATGTATTGGAGGTTTAGACGGATGCGGCCGATGTAGCAGACTTCGTCAGATTCCCCCTCACTTGAGGGGTTTTTGATTGTGGGGATGCTCTTCCCTGCAGGGGCAAGCCCCTGCAGTTAATTACGCTACCGCATCGCGGTAACAACTTTCTCCTTCTCCAGAATTTCACTTCGTGTCGTGTGTGTTAGTTTTGTTTGTGGATGCCCGTAGATTGTATATGGAGACTAAGTTATGCCGTCGCCCGTAGGACGTGGATTAGTCCAAATCCGTATTTACTTAGATTTGGGTTTGGTGTTTTAGTTTAAGGATACGTTGGCCATATTGAGGCTAAGATCAACTTAAACGTTCGTCAAGGATACGTTAGTCTGATTTGAGACTAAGATCAACTTAACGGGATCGTTTGGATTCGACAAAAGAGCATTTGGAGGCTCTATTGTTCCAGTTTAGGGACGTAGTGGTCCATAGGTAGTTTAAGGACATTACGGTCCATTGCCAGTTTAAGGACATGGTGGTCCATTGGTAGTTTAAGGACGCATAAGTCCGTGGGTTTAAGGACCCCACAGTCTGTATCTTGGTTTAAGGACGCATAAGTCTATGAGTTTAAGAACCCCACAGTCCGTGTTGATGTGTGGTTGTCGGGACCCGTCACCTCTCTGACGTCGTTGAAGGATTACAACGATAGGAATCAGAGGAGTTCGGAGATATACCCTCGAACCGGATGTAAATTGATTTAGGGGAGCAGCCGTGCTCAGTCAATTTAATTTGAGGACTTATGGCCATGATTGGGCTAAGTCCAGTTGAAAAATGTTCAACATTTTATTTGTTTTTGGCCTATTAGGCCTGTGCTAGGGCTTTGCCCCTTTTTAATAATGCACTTCATTTTTTTGTTTTGTTTGGGCTCTGCCATTTTATAAATGATGCAGAGCATCTATTTTGTTTGGGCTCTGCCCTTTTTATAAATGATGCAGGGCATCTTATCTTGTTTGGGCTCTGCCTTTTTAATGCATTGCATTTTATTTTGGCCTGCTAGGCCTTTTTGATTTGGGCTTGGACCTTCAGTAAACAATGCAGTGTATTTGTCAGGCGCTTTACGCCAATCATTGAGCGCAAGCGCTTGTGGTGCTGACACGTGTCACGCAAGCGCATTGCGTTGCGCCAGTGCGCTGCGCTTGCGCTGCTGACATGTGGCGCGCTCTGGTGAGTTGCGCCAATTTCAGAGAGCAATGCTCTATCTTAAAAGCGCCTAGCGCAAGTGGTTCTGGTGCTGACACATGACGCTCTCTGGTGGCTTGCGCCAACCCAGGAGCGCAACAGTGCAGTTTTGCAAGTGCAAGGCACTGTTTCAATAACTTGATCCAATTTTGGATTCAAGAAAAAGAATCTTTAAGATTCCAGAACCAATGGTTCATAAAAAGTGCAAGGCGCTATTATTATCTATTTGTTTTTTATTGAAGATCATTGATCTTGTTCTTAGATCAATGATCTATTCAGAAGAAATTCTTCTATTTTATAAAGGTTTTTTACCTTTTTCTTGAATTTTTTTCAGAGTTCTCTCTGTTTTTGAAGTTCTTGATCTCTCACAATGTTGATGATCTTTTGAGTTGGGGTCTAGGGGTCTTTATATAGTGCCCATAGATTTGTTAAGTTTGTTAAAGAGATCATTCTCTGAGTGATTTGGGGAATTTTCCCCACCATTGGATCTTTGATCCAAGGGCTTCTGTTTTACAGAAGACAATCTTCTTGTTTTAACAAGAACAGAAGGATCTTACTAGAATTTTAATTCTGTTTGGCGCAAACGCCCCTGCGCGTGACACGTGTCACGCAGCGCAGAGCGCAGCGCAACTGCGCTTGCGTAACTGTGCCGACACGTGTCACGCAGCGCACAGCGCAACTGCATTTGCGCTGATACGTGTCACGCATCGCAGCGCTTGCGCAACTGCGCTGACACGTGTCACGCAGCGCAGCGCTTGCGCAACTGCGCTGACACGTGTTGCGCAGCGCTTGCGCAATTGAAGCGTTGCTTCCTTTAATTTTTTGTTTTAAATAGAGCCTTGCTCTGATTGGGCGCACTGCCTTGGACGCTGTGCTGACGTATCATCTTTTGATACGTGGCGCGTTGCGCGCTGCGCAAGGAATTTGAAGCGTTGCTTCAAATTTTGAATTTTTGAAATTCAAATTGAGCTTTGCTCTGATTGGGGGAAACAAATGCCCCCCCACCGTTGCGCTCACGTGGCGCGCACGTGAGTGCAGCGGTGGCAAGATCCTGACCGTTATATCAACTCTGGAGTTGAAGAGGCGCAAGCACCTATAAATAGGACCCCTGGCCCTTAGTAGATGATTACCATCTTTTAAGAAATTTGATTTTCCAGAGCCTTGCTCTTGTTTTCAAGAACTCCAGAGCTTTGTTCTCATTTCCAAAGTTAGAAAAACTTTAGGTAAAATTAATCTTAAATTGAATTAATTTTAATTAATCTTAACCAACAGAGCCTTTCTCTCATAGATCTTCTGATCTAAAGAAAACCCCCTTTGGGGTTTCACCAACAGAGCTTTGCTCTCAAGAATCCATAGATCTACAGAGATCTTGTTCATGGGTTCTAACCCATGAACAGAGCTTTGCTCATGGATCAAAATGTAGATCTTTTTGATCTAAAAATGTAGAACTCCTAAGAGTCTTCATGAATCTTTTAAGATCCCAAAAAATTTAATCTTCTAGGAGTTTAAAGAATACTTTTTTTTTTAGATTTTCTCATCATTATCACAGAGCTAGGCTCTTTTAAGAAATCTTATTCCCCTGAGACCAGAGTTTGACAAGTGTCACTCTGTGACAGAGCTTTGATCTGAAAGAGGAGATTTTCTCCTTGTCTCTAGGGATTTTTATTATTAATGAGAATGTTCTCTTAGGGATTAACTGACAATTTCATCCAATGATGGGGTTGTCTTATTAACTGATGCATTGTCATCCAGATTTTGTGGGTCCCCCTTTGGTCTCCTACCCACTGCACTACAGTGTGGTGTAATTAATTTTAATTAATTTTTAATTTAATTAATTAATTAATTAAAATAATTTAAACACCAAGCGTTGGAATTACAATACTAACGGCTAATTTTGTTCCCTTGCAGTGAACATGTCTTTCGATACTTCATTCCCATTTGCTCGTTCGGAGGAAGGATTTCCCGAAGCGCCCGTGGACCGCGAAGTCCTAGCTATGATCAGGGACCACGACCCGGAATATAAGAATCTTCACCTTTGGGGATCGTGGTACAACCAAATTATCATGGGTCGACGGAGCTTTTCGTGCGCAGTACCGTCAGAGCCTATTACGGCGATCCACTATGCCAGCCCACCCCCGGTGCAGTATGCCGTGTAGATGGTCGATTGGACTTCAAAGGGCTTTCTTCATCCTGCTATAGATGCAATACCAGTTCAGCGTCCTATGGTTTTGGATATCCTGGGACGCCGTATTTGTCAAGGCGAGGCGTGACCTTGGGGGCAATCATATAACATAGGTCTGATCCCCCGCCTTCCGATCGGCTATCTGCTATGGGCTCGCTACATTCTGTCGTCGAAGAAGTCGCAGTTGATAAGGCTAGGGTTGTACACTGCAGTTTACATTTCCCTCTTCCAATATCCCACGCTTCCTACCTGGTGGTTTAAGGCCTTTTTGGAGCAGTGGAACATTCCTACTCACACTTTCCTCGCAATGGACCGAGAAGTGTCGATTTCTTTAGAGGAATTCACAGAGGTCTCTGGCTTACCGGTTATAGGGGATCACTATAAGGAGTTGCTTCCTACAGACGAGTATGTCTTCGGTGCTAAGCCGGCAGTAAGGGGCCTCACTCCGGAGAATGCTGTTCAACATCAATTTCCAAGTTTGATCAAAGTGTTTAACATTTATGAGGCCCTTTTTATCGAACGTGGGAGCCGCGGAGTTAGCTTCAAGGATTTCATCGCCCGATTCCTTCACCCAAACGTCCTCTCGGCAGAAGCTGCTAAGTTTACCACACTCGATGACCTTTTCGGTCTAGGTTTGGATAACCTGCCGGCGAAGGAAATAGACCAAAAGGGTTTTTTCCTTCCTAACTCCCCAACTGTGTCTTTTGCGGAAGTTGCAGCCCCCAGGATGGACGAGGAGGCCTTCTTCTTAGGATTTCTTGGGCTATGGCTGAGTTGGTTTGCACTCCCGATGCATTCTCGCCATATGCGGCCCTTTGTCTTTTACCCAGCTCACCGGATGACCATTGGGGTAAAAGTGGCTGTTGGGATCGCCGGCTTGGCACACCTGTATCACGGCCTCAGTCAAGCGGCGGATGCTAATGAGCCTGAGGTACTGCACGTGATCTTCCCGATGCACTACTTCGTATCGTGGCTCGAGCTACATACATTGGGCGTCTTCGGTATGCATAAAAGGCCCTCGTTCTATGACAGGTGCAGCTTCCCTCGAATCATACGAATGATTGGCGCCTCAATTGTGACTCCATCGCCACGGAATGCCAGGGGTTTGCTTCTTCGTCCCCACACCGTTGGAGATAGGGTTTCTTTCATTGACAAAGTATTGACTATTGGAAAGGCATCTACCACCACAGTGCGGCCATTGCAAGACACTTTCAAAGATGGGACCTCAGTTTTGACGGCCTGGGAGACCCTCCATCTATATTCTATCAGACCGAGCTTCCTGGTGTTTAGGCAGAACGGTGCGGCGATTTTCATGAGATACAACCCGCATCGTTTCGCCCAACAACTGAGCTACAATTAAGGGGTACCATTGGAGGCTTTCCTATCGGAACCTGCTGCTACTGAAGAAGGGATGGAGAACGCGCTGCATCACTTCATGCGTCTGAACACAGGTTCTCATTTTTTTATCAGCGAGCCGGCTTGCGCCCCACGACTCCTCAATGTATATACAGAATGGTACAATCATTCGACGGGCGTTGTTATAAAGGAAGAAAAGCGATTGCTGGTCGACCGTAAGGGTGTGCTTCCCGGTAGCGACTGCAAAGCTCCTCTGGTGCCAAGGACCCCGGTAGTTCCTCCGCTGAAAGATGCTAGAGTAGGACCACCGCATGTACAGAGTCCTCCACACAGATTGTCGCTTCCCGATACTGCGGATGTACCACCAGCGCCCCGTGCTCCAGCGGAGACAGTAGTTGTGGCTTCGCCGGAGTCTGGTGTGGGCACGGACATCAGGACCCGCTGTCCCAAGGTGCCTGCAAAGCGCAAGTCGATCCCGCGTGCACCTAGGGCTGGTGGGCAGAAGAGGAAAAAGAAGTCGCTCTTCGCAGCTGACGTTGCGTTCGGTCAGGAACCCCACGCTCCCTATAGCGAGGGCCTGGGTGAGTACGAGACCAACAGGGGATTAGTCATGCCGCCGGATGACACGGACTTGGCGGCCGCCATCGCAGCTTCAGAGCGATTGGCGAGGCGCGATGCGTGGCTAGCTAAGCTTGCGCAATCGGGTAATCACTAGTCACATTTTTTATTGCATCATATCTTTATTATTGCCTTTGACTGACGTTTTTCCCCTCTTTTCTTCAAACAGGCATCACCACTGATGAAGCCATTGCTGCTTCCTTCAAAACTTTCCAAGAAGAGGAACGACTCAGAGCATCCTTAGGCCTTGGTACATTTCGATTCATCAAGTCTTTATTCTCCTTTTGTTATGGTCGATCTAATCCCCCTTTTTTTATCGCAGGAACCACAATGCCGATCCCGCCAGGTGACGCGGAGACTCTTCCCGGGCCAGCCGCTGATGTTTCTGCCTCCTCGAGGCTACCGCGAGAGACCCGACTTGAAGAGCCGATGAGAGATGCCTTGAAAGCTCTGGAGGCAACTCTAAACGAGGACGAAGACACCTTGATGAAGGAAGCGTCAAAGAGGTCCATCGCGACGGCCCGGGAGGAGAGGAAGCGGTTGAGGCGCGAAGCGAAGGCACGCAGGGCTGCTTTGGCCATTGGAGTGGGCCCAAGCACCGTCCCTCGTGCTGATACTCCCTCAGAAGAGCCCCCGGTCGCCTTGTCTACAGCTCACAGACAGGCGGTGCGCGCCAATAGGGAGGCTAACGATAAGTCCACCTCAGGTAATATTTCTTTCAAAATTTTGTTGTAAGAATTATAAAACTGTCGGTTCTTATATATTCTGTCCTGCAGGGCCATGTCCAACTGAGGGGGAGGCGGAGACCGTCGAACCTGAGGGGCCAGAGGAAGAGGTATTGGTCGAACCCGAGCCGATGGTGGACGACACAACCGGGATTGCCGGGCCCGAGTTAGTGGCTGATGAAATGGTCACGTCCACTATGCCTGAGCAGGTGGCCGATGCCGAGCCTGAGGTAGCAGCGGACGGAGCGCCTGAGACCGATGACCCCGTGGCGACGGTAGACAAGACAGCCGCGACTGCTGAGCCCGAGGGAGTAGCGGGTGAGGTGGACATGATTCCTGAGGACGAGCCGACCGCTCTTTCTCAAGAGTCTGGCAATGCTCCGATCATTGCTCTCCCCGCCTATGGCCCCCCGCCGTCTCCTGGCCTCGCGAGCACGACGACAGCCCCCGTGGAGTCTGGGGATGAGGCCACGGGTGGTGGACTTATGTCGATGGAGGAGGGAGACGCCTCCGTCTCGGCTGGAGGCTCATCAGGTAAATTTTGGATTACCGTCCCTTTTTTATCTTGCAATCTTTCCTGACAGGTTTATCCTTGTTTTTTAACGCAGGTGCGTCCAGTGCCGATGCTCCATTGCTCGAGGGAGCGCCGTCAACTACTGCCTTGGCGGTGGTCACCTCTCAGCCCTCCCTTGAACCATCAAAGATGTTGGAAGGTATGGGTTTGCAACTTATTAGTTTTATCTTTCAGACGCATAATTTATGTACTAAAATCGTACTGTTGTGTCTTTTCAGGAGTGCTTTTTGACCATCTTTATCAGGTGTTGCTCCCACACTTCTCCTTCCCATCTGAACTCACTTCTCCCTCTAGTGGCGCTGGTGAGTATAGTTTCCGACTGATATCTTTCTTTTTCAGTGATGGAATTATTTCTAACTTTTTCTTGTCCTAACTGCAGTGCTACAAATCGAAGGAGGGGATGAAAGATCGGCCGTGCCACCGGCCCTTCCGGCCTTGCCACCTACTGCAGCTGGTATAGCAAACTATCGCATTGATGACCCCCCTTTTTTGTCTTTCTTAAAGTGTCATCTAATCGTATCTTGTTTTTTTTTCAGCTGTCATTCCGATCTCGGCGCCCTTCGAGCCTCGTGTCACAATGCTGGCAGGCCCTTTCCTGAGACGTCCGTCCTCGAAAGGCGCCGTGAATAGTCTGCGCATGTTGAGCGACTACATTGAGGAACTCGACGTCGAGACTCCTACGTCTTCCGCAGATTTTGCTATGGCGGTTAACCCAATGCTGGTGAAACTCGTAAACTTCCATAACGAGGGCATCGTCGCGTCTTGGGTTAATCACTGCAGGGAGATCGAAGCTCGCCTGCATCAACTGGAGTTCATGCGCCCTGCTCCCGAGACCCTAGCCGCAAGCCATCAAAGAGCAGCGTAGATTAAGCAAAGCTCTTCTTGCCTCCACCACTTGGAACAAGATGCGGCTTTAAGGCTGAGGGAATGTCAAGATTCTTCAAGCGAGACTGCTCGCCTACGTGCTGAAGTTGAGGCGAATGCTGCCCAGGTGAAGGCTATCTTCGAGGGTCTCCTGGAACGCATCTTAAATGGGCTGAACTTGAAGCAGAAACTCGACACTGCCGAGTGCAATGCCCAAGGTAGCGAAGCAGCTCAGCATGCCGTTGGGGAGCAGCTTGTGTCCCTCTTGCAGCAACGGGCTCAAGTGGAGGCAGAACTGGCGGTGGTGGCCGATCAGGAAAAGGCGTGGAAGGAAGTGTGCGAACAACTGATAGGGCTATTTAAGACGCTTCCTTCCCAATAGCTGCCTTTGTATCAATACACTTGTAAAATTTTTCTTTTTTTTTCAAATAATATGTATCCATTCTTTATTCTTTTGTACGGTTCACCTTGTATTTGATTGAAGTTAATAAATAAAGATACACATTTTTTCTTTGCAATGTCTTGTATGCTCTTTTGCTTTCTCTCTTTTCTCTTATTATCGGTGTGCTGTCTTAACAAACACGGTTGACAGATAATAGAATAAACATCTTAGTTTTTTTTTTAAGAAATAACGATGGCTTAGGCCGCAGGTTCACATCTGCCGCCTAAGACTTTTCAACTCCATGAGCCGTGAGGGTCCCATAGAGACTTTTCTCCCTACGGATCGAGAGGATCTCGTAGGTGTATTTTCTCCTTAGGAATCGTGAGGATTCCTAAGCGCGTTTTCTCTTATAAGTCGTAAGGATCTAATAAGAGAATTTTCCCTCTTACGTGTCGAGAGGACCCATAAGCGGTTGTTTCCCTCCTTGTCGAGATTCGACTTTAGAGAGTGAGACCCGTGAATAGTATGCAAGAGACCATTTTAGACTGACTTGCAGGGTCCCATTGCTCAGGAAACAAGTTTTTTAATCCCTGCTGCCTGAGGCTTTATCTTGCAAGTTGAGACGAATCGGGAATTTCCCATGGAGACACTGATTTCTCTGCGAGCCGACGCGAATCAGGAGGCTCTCATCAAGGTCGCTAGTTTCTTTGAGTTGAGGAGTTTGCCAAGGACACTTGTTTCCCTGGGGGTTGAACTGATCTGTGGTGGTCTCTCAGGTTTTATATAAGTTACCATCAAAACCGTGAAGCTAGGAATTTGATCTTCGCTTCGTTTGCTGACACTGCGTCTGCTGTATTGAGACGAATGTCGCGGTTGTATCTAGGCTGTTGGTGAACCGTCGAGATTTGGCTTAGCTTTCTGGCGGAGCCTGTTGGGAAGGTGTGGTTCCCTCTTTGTTTGTGCCCTTGGATTGTATACAGGGATCGATGTGACCTCAACTGTAGGGCAAAGGTTTCATTCCTTTTTATTGTTTTATTTCCGCGATGCTCTATCATTTCAGCTTTTATATCGCGAAGGTCGCGATTGCCCAATCATTTCGGCTATTTTTCGCGGTGCCCAATCATTTCGGCTATTTATTTTATTTTTACTCGCTGCTTTTTATTGCGAGTTGCCCAATCATTTCGGCTGTTTTATATGCATATGTTTTTACTTGCTGCTTTTTATTGCAAGTTGCCCCATCATTTCGGCTATTTCGTATGCATGTGCGGCCTACTTACTTTTCGCCGTAAACCTGAAATTAGACACTGATTTCGGCATCAGCACCGCTACAACTGGAATATTGCCAGGAGCGAATCATCATTTGCCTCTGTCGATGTCGAACAAAGGTGGCTTAGCGAACATGGTTAAGGTCCTGTCGACTAAGACTTTTAACTTCATGAGCTGTAAGGGTCTCACAAAGGTGTTTCTCCCTACAAGTCGTGAGGATCTTGTAGGTGTGTTTCTCCTTAGGAATTATGAGGATTCCTAAGTGTATGTTCCTATGTAAGTCGTAAGGATCCTACAAGGGGGTTTTCTCCTCGTAAGTCGAGAGGACTTATAAGGGTTGTCCATCATGCGTACATATCCCCAGTCACGGATGGGACTTGGTTAGGGAAATGTTTATTCGTGCCCGTGGATTGTATACAAGGGTCAGTATTGAGCCACTTGTAGGGCAATATCGAAGGTTGTAAAGGTTTCTTAAGCACAGGTTTAGGTCTCTGTAACTTAAGACTTTCAAATCTTATGAGCCGTGAAGGTCCCATAAGAGAGTTCTCCTTACAAATCGTGAGGATCTCGCAAGTGTATTTTCTCCTTGGGAATCATAGGGATCCCTAAGTGTGTTACTCCCTTGTGAGTCGTAAGGATCTCACGCGGGTGGTTTCTCCTTACATGGTCGAGAGGACCCTGTAAGTGTCATTTAACGAGGTTGCGCCCTTTCAGGTTTTCACAAATACTCGCCGGTAGTCCTGCTGTTTTTACTCACGAAGCCCTTTCGGGTTTTCATCCGTGCCTATTTTGCTTATGGACATACCGTTTTTTTTTATTCTTTTTATTCTCTTCTTCTTTTTTTTTACGATGTCGCGCCCTTTCGGGTTTTCACGAACACTCGCCGGTAGCCCTGCTGTTTTTACTCACGGAGCCCTTTCGGGTTTTCATCCATGCCCATTTCGCTTATGGACATACCGTTTATTATATATATATATATTTTATATATATATATATATATATATTATTATTATTTTTTATTTATCTCCTCAGCCTAAGGATGCTGCGGTAGTAGTTTAAAGACGTTTCGGTCCTTCATTAGTTTAAGGACGTTTCGGTCCGCCATTAGTTTAAGGACGTTTCGGTCCATCCAGGAGAAGGCTGGCTATTGCTTATAAAGTTTGAGCTTAGGAAGATAGCGAGCGGACATAGTCGTCGTCATCTATCATTGACCTAGGAGATAACTCGCTAAGCGTAGTATTTCTTTAGGAATCGACCATTTATTGGCCTGTAAGGCCTTTCACCATGCATATCCATGAGTAGATAGGCTCCACCCTGGTAGACCTTGTCTACGATGTACGGGCCTTCATAGTTTGGCTCGAATTTTCCCCGCTTGGCGTAATTGGGGATCATAGGTCTTTTGACCACTAGTACGAGTTCGCCCTGGTGAAATGTCCTCGGCCGGGTCAATCTTTCGTATGAGCGCGTCATCTTTGCTTTGTAAGCCTCCAGATTTTGTTGCGCTATGAGCCGGGTCTCATCGAGGGCATCAAGCTCCTCAAGCCGAAGGTGAGCATTTTCTTCGTCCGTCAGCTCGTAGTAGACTGCCACTCGTAGAGAGGGTAACTCTATCTCGAGGGGGAGTACTGCTTCTGTACCGAATACCAACGCATATGGCGTTGTGTTTGTGGCCGTCTTGAACGTAGCCTGATACACCTAGAGAGCTTCTTGCAGTCTCTCGTGCCAGTCCTTCTTATTCGGGACACCGTTTTCTTCATGATCTTTGTCAAGGTTTTATTTAAGGCTTCAGCTAGACCGTTAGCTCGCGAATTATAAACCGAGCAATATCTCCAGTCTATATTGTGTTGTTGCGCGAAGCGACTGATCTTGTGGCTTCTGTAAGCTGGCCCGTTATCGGAGATGATCCGTCGTGGAGTTCCAAACCGATATATGACGTGCGTCTTGAAGAAATGGAGGATATTCTCCGTCTTCACTTCTCTTAACGGTATTGCTTCTGCCCATTTGGAGAAGTAGTCAGTCGTCGCCAGGATGAAACGATGTCCCCTGGACGATGCTGGTTCGATGGGGCCAACTATGTCAGTTCCCCACATTTCGAACGGCCAGCTAGCCACCCTTGGATGCAGTGGATTTGGATGCTGGTGGATGAAGTCCCCATAGATTTGGCACGAGTGGCATTGCTTCGCATATTCGAGGCAGTCCTGAATCATCGTGGGCCAGTAGTAACCCATCCGTTTGATTTTCAACTTCTTCTTTGGGCCTGCTTGGTGAGAACCGCAGAGTCCGTCGTGAACTTCCTGAATGACTCTTTTTGCCTCTTCAGGTCTCAGACATCTCAACCACAGAGAATCAAATGACCTCTTGTATAAAGTATCATTGACGAAGGCGAAAGACAGAGCTCGTTTCATAAGCTGATGTCTCGAGGACGCATCTTCGGGCGTTCGACGGTATTTGAAGTAGTCTATAAAGACTTCCCTCCAATACTCGGTATTTTCTCGATCTTTTATTTGCAGGGTCATCTGCTCAGTCGCTCCTTTTTCTTCGGACGATTCCGGAGATATATCCGTTGGGGCAAGTACCTGACGGCTTTGTACCACGATTCTCACGTCATCGAGGTTCTCATCGGCCAGTTCTTTAGCGAGTTTGGCCAATGCGTCCGCTTTGCTGTTTTCCGCGCGCGGTATGTTTTCCAAAGTGTAGGAGGGAATTTGGGTCAACAATTGTTGCACCTTTTCACCGTACTTCACCAATTCTGGTTTGCACGTTTGGTAGTCGCCATTTACTTGGCTAACGACCAATTGAGAATCTCCATATATGAAGAGGTTTTCAATTCCCATGTCGATGGCGATCTCGAGGCCTGCTATTAAAGCTTCGTATTCGGCTTCATTGTTTGTCTTCGGTTCTGTTAGGGAGAAAGCAAAGCGCATCATCCCTCCTTGTGGGGTTACAAAGATGAGTCATACCCCCGATTTGATTATAGGGGTACTTTGTTTGCGCTTCTTCATGGAAGATGCTCCAACGAAATAAAGCTCTCATCGGGTATCACCACTGTCGATCGCATCAAACGCATGTTCATCTGGAAGATCGCAATTCAAAGGAGAATCGGCGGGTATCGGATGCTCAGTGAGGAAGTCGGCGATGGCCTGGCCTTTCACTGCCTTGTGAGGTTGATATGTTATCGAGAACTCCATCAAGAGTAGGGCCCATTTAGCGAGTCACCCCGTCAATATGGCCTTCGACATCAAATATTTAAGGGGGTCCACCTTCGAAATGAGACGGACTTCATGTGCCAACGCATAGTGTCTGAGCTTTGTTATCGCAAAGATCAACGCCAGGCAGTGTTTTTCAATGGGGGGGTAATTGCTTTCTGCCCCCAATAGAACTCGACTTAAGTAATAGAGAGCTCTCTCCTTCCCTTGATCGTTCTCTTATACCCATAATGCTCCTAAGGAACCTTCAAGGGCGGTTGTATAAAGAATGATGGGCTTTCCCTTAACCGGAGCAGCCAACACTGGCGGGTTCTGCAGGTATTGCTTGATCTCATCCAGCGCGCTTTGGCATCTTTGGTCCCAGACGAACGGGATTCCCTTCTTCATCAGGTGGCTGTAAGGACGACACTTGCCTGAAAGGTTGGCTATAAATCGCCGTATATACGCAAGCTTCCCTTGGAGAGACCGCAGCTGTTTGAGAATCCTTAGCGAAGGCATTTCCATGATCGCCTTAATCTTTGACGGGTCTATCTCAATACCTCAGTGTCGGAAGATGAATCCCAGGAATTTGCCCGAGGAAACTCCGAATGCACACTTGAGAGGGTTCATCTTCAAGTTGTATTGTCGAAGGCGTTGAAATACGGTCTTCAGATGCTCGAGATACTCCTCATATGATTTGCTTTTCACCACGAGGTCGTCGATATAACATTCGACGATTTCATGTATAAGGTCATCAAAAATTTTTGTCATGGCCCTCTGATAGGTGGCACCGGCGTTCTTTAATCCGAAGGGCATCACCTTGTAGCAGAATATACCCAAAGGGGTCCTGAAGGCGGTGTGCTTCTGGTCTTCGGGATGCATCTTTATCTGATTATATCCTGATGAGCCGTCCATGAAGGAGAAAACCTCGTAGGTGGACGTATTATCTATCATCAGCTCGGTGACTGGCACTGGAAAATCGTCTTTCGGGCAAGCTTTATTGAGATCCTGGAAGTCCACGCATATGCGCACTGTCCCATTTTTTTTCATCACGGGGACGATGTTGGCGATCCACTCGGGATACTGGACCTCCTGGATGAAGCCAGAGTCGATCAGCTTCTTGACCTTAGCATTGATACTCATCTCAAGCTCGAGCCGCATTCTTCTTGGCGCCTGTTTGACCGGCTTGACGTCCGGGGATATCGCCAATTTATGCACAGCAATTTCTGGATCTAGTCCTGGCATTTCGGAATAGTTCCATGCGAAGCAATATTTATGCTGCATAATCAGGTCTTTTAATGAAGCCACCCTCTCTTCAGACAACAGCTCACTAATGAATGTCGGTCGCGTGTCATTCGCCATCCCCAACTCAATTTTCTTGAGGTTATCTGCGGTGGTATGGATTCCATCTTCCAGCTCTTTTGGCGCTGGTGGAAATTCTGAGATCACCTCATCGTCGCTGTTTCTGAAGCACCAAGGAAGGTCATCTATATTCTCGGGCTCTTCTTTTGATATTGTTATCATGTGACAAGTACGAATTCGCTTCCAAGCCCAATGTGGAACTGGTTCTGCTCTCGTGGCTTTGGGTTCGTGCTTCTGTGGCGGCGTTACCCTCTAGTTGTCGGACAGAGCGAACTTGCCAAGCTGATACTGATCTTCAACCCAATTCTTGAAGTTGAAGCAGTCCTCGAGAGGGTGCCCTATCACTCGGTGATAAGTGCAATAGTCCGGGTGAGAGACTTCGCTTGCTTGTTTGGGGTGTTTAGACTCCGGCAGTGTAAGCATCTGATGTTTTAGAGCGAGGTCAAGTATATTCTTCGTCTTGTCCCGAGAAAAAGAGTATGCTCGACCCATTTTTCTTATGAGGGATAGATCGGAATCGCTCGATTCCCGCTTGCGTAGCTTCTTAGTCCCGCTTTGTTGCTGTTGAGCGCCTTTTTCTCCTTTCGACTTATTTCTGCCCCTGCGTCGTGCCTTTTTTATAACAGGTTGACAGGGAGCGGCATCTTCATCTTTCACAGCTTGTTGGAGGAGGCGTTGCGTTTTGGCTTTCTCGTAGATGGCCATTTCGCGGTTATACCTTTTGACCAGCTTCCCTTATAAGCTTGTCCATTTGTTCTTCGAACGACGGACTGGGCACTTTTGCATCTGGAACTTTTACTGGTTCGGGATTAACATCTTCCCATTGAGCATCCGCTTCTTCATCGAAGTCATGCACGACGTAGCAACCGTGGAGTAGCTCTCGTTTCTTGGACCGAATGTATCCAAGCCCGATTGTTTCCATTCCCCCATTAGGCAACTGTGCTGAGTCCCGGGAACGTTCCAGACCCTGTCATAGAATTTGGCTTTTCGAGCGGTCTGTTTGAAGGATATCACCTGGCACTTTAGTAGCCTCTTCAAGCCTTCTGTATAATATCTGGGGAGACGGATAGGCTGAAGCCTGTCAAGCGTAGGATCCGCACCATGCCAGATTTCTTTCTCCACTTTGATTTCCTCAGAGCGGTAGAATAGAATTGCCTTTTCGCCTTTTCGCCTGGGAGGGACGTAGAACGTCCGCAGCTCCTATACACTGTAGATATTGAGCGCATCCAATTCTTTATGGTGTTTAAGCGGCACCATGGCGACTTGCAGACTTTGCTATTCGTCAGCGGACGTTTGTATTGAAGGTCAACCAGAGAATACAACATGGACCTCGTCTTCTGAGTTGCTACCAAAGATCAACATGGGAGTGGGCTGTCCCGGCTTGTTGTGTTTGGGCGGACCCGAATAAATCATCTCCCCTTCCTCCTCGGTATCACTGCCGAAGACAGGGATGGTGGCATTAGCTTTGTTCTCCGGTTTGTGACACCTCTTCGTGTTTTCGAAATCCGGTAAAAAGTATTTGGCATCTTCATATTTGCGGACTTCGTTCACGGAGAACGGGTTCAGTTCTTCCGTCACGGTATACTCGAGACCATCCTTAAAATATTTCATACACTGATGCTGTGTAGAAGGGATGATGTTATACTCGTGTAACCATGATCGACCGAGCATAGCATTGTAGCACGTCTTGGCGTCTATGACGTGGAACTTAATGTCCGTGACGAGTACCCCGAAGCGTAGCGTCAGTATCACAGACCCAAGAGTTCTTGATGATTGGGAGTCGAACCCGGAGATGGTGATCTTGTCCCGAGCAAGGTGCTGGACGCTCATGCAGATTTCTTTTAACACCCGCACATTGAGGAGATTAACGGAGGATCCATTGTCGACCAGGATTTTGCCTATCTTTATATCGTGGCAGTATCCTAAGACATAGAGGGGGCGATTATGTTCGCACGTCCCAAGGAGAAGGTCCTCATCACCAAAAGTGACATCGGCCGTGTGCACTTCCTCCAATTCATCCTTCATCTTTTCTTCGGTAAGGAAAGCTTAGAATTGTTTCGGCTCCTGTAGTGCCTTGATTAACGAATCTCTCGCCTCTTTTGATAGTAAAAGGGCGTCAAGAATGCTAAGCTGCGAGGGTAGCTTCCTCAAGTGTGCCAGAACGTTGTAGTCCACCTTATTTCTCTTCGGCGGGTCCTTGGCAGTTAGCTCTTCCATGACTTGGTCATCTAGGGTGATATCCTCAGAGACCTTTTCTTTCCCTTTATCTTTTTTGTTTGAGGGTCCGAGATTCTTTTCGGGCAGCTTTTGATTACGCAGTCGGATATTTTCGCAGACCTTCGGCACTTCATCTTTCCCCGAGGTGGACTCTTTAAAGAGGGGGCTAAGAGCCATTTCCTCATCAGAATCGCTCCCGAATGTGAGCACTTGCGATCCCCCAGCGTTAACCATGCGACAATCGCCAGCAGTTCTGTTAAGCCCTTCGGTCGTATTTTTCCGCTCCCGACGAGTTTTGCGCTTCTCCCGCTTAGAATGTTGTCGATGAGCAACATATCCTTGCCACCATCTATCGAAAGCTTTGCACTCTTCGGTAGGGTGCGAAATCTTCCGATGATACAAGCAGTAGGAGGGGTGCATTTCCACTTCACCAGTAATGCTTCTTTCAGAGGAAGGTAGCTTCATGCCCATTGATATGGCCTTAGCAAACCTTTTCCTCGTCTTGAATTTTCTTTTATCCGCAGTGGATGTATTTTGCTCCAGCGGAAGTGTCTCAGCTCTTTCGTCAAGTCGCTGGCGTTTGGCCCTTTCAAATATAGTCGTCTCGCGTTCCCGGTCAGCTTTACTTTTCAACAGAGCTTCGTTGAGGAATGCGTCAATTACTTCATCCGATGGCCCCAGAATTTTTGGTTCAGGATCTGCCCCCATCTTTTCAGTGCAAGGAGTCTCCTCATTGTCCGTGAACGAATAGGAAATCACATGACAGCTCACTACGTATTCTTTAGATTCATCCGACGAACTTTCTCCCTTATCTTCCTCTTGAAAGACATGGTTGAGGAACTCTTGGAGTGTGATAGGAGTCCGTGCTTTCTGGTTATATTCCTCCAGCGCGTCAATTTCTTTTTGTAAGTCTGTGCACTTGTCGCCAAGCTTCACAGGCTTCTTGGATTTCTTCTTCTTCTTCTTCGAAGATTTTGACGGCTGGTTGTGAGTGCTTGGGCCACCACCATCGGTCTTTGGGGTTGAACGCGGCTTCAACATCCTTTCAATGACCTGTGGTTCGAACGGGTTCTTCCACTTGATCGCTGGGCATGTCTGAAGATCGTTCAGCATTCTCTTTGTCTTGGCTGACAGCACAACCTCCCATGGGCTTCTTCGACGAGAGAGCACGTTGCCCCCGGCATATTCATCCTTTTAGAGGCGTGAGGTTGTGGCGGATTCACTTTCCATATGTCAGATAACGCGAACTTGCCCTATTGGTACTGGTCTTCAAGCCAATTTTTGAAGACGTAGCAATCTTCGATCAGATGACCCAGTACTCAGTGATAGGGACAATAGTTAGGCTCATTGACATCATTTGGTTGCGACGGATGTTTTGGATCCGGTAGATTTATGAGTCGGTTGCGCAACGCCAGCTTGAATAATCTTCTCGTTTTATTTCGGGGAAACGAGTAAGGACGTCCTAGCCTCTCCTCAAGGGGTACGTGCGGACGCATATTATTTTGACGAACGACCGGCTTCGAGTTGCTCGGCTGTTGTTGAGCATTAGCGACAACGATCGCTTTCCCCTTCCCCTTTTCATTTCGGGAGTCCGGCTTTGGAAGAGGAGGTCTATGGCCCATCTGATCCATTTGCGCTAGCTTGTCGATCAGGGCCTGGAAGGTAGTCGGCTTGAAGAACATCATAAACTGTGGGATGGTCGCTTGCGGATCAAGGGTTCCCACAAACATACTCACTGCAGGAGCTTCTTCAATGCGTTGCTCGTATTTTGACCATAAGTTCCACCACCGTATAACATATTGGACCCATGTCTCGCCTGGCTTCACCCTGGCATTAATCAATGCTGTCATCGCGGTGCGTTCACTGGCGCTTGCAAAACGCTGGGTAAACAACAGCTCCATCTCCGTGAAGGTCTTGATAGAGTCGTTTGGGAGCTCAGAGTACCACTCAAACGCTGTATCTGAAAAGTTGCCAATGAATTGGAAAAGCAACAACTTATCATCACCGCCGGTGTTGCCGCAGAGCGCCCTGAACTGAGCAACATGCTGGTGGGGATTGCCCGTCCCCTTGTAGACGTGGAATTTGGGTATTGTATAGCCCGACGGATACTTGATTTGATCGTACCAACTCGGATATGGTCATCCTGTTTTTACGACCTGACCGGCTGCCTCAATCGCATGATGAACCCGTATTTGTTGGGCTATATACTCGTCCAAGTCGGCTTTGGAGATTGTCTCCTCTTTGGCTGTTGACAGGGCTGGTGGAGGATTTGACGTTTCTACCCTATCGTCTTCAAGGACGATCGGGGGATCTTCAGCTGGAGGATCTTGTTGGATCATCATCCCCACCATGTCTTGGAACAGGAGGGCCATACGCTTTATGTTGGCTGTTTGTTCAGCAGCCTCTTTATCCTTCTTCTCCAATATCCGACGAAGGAATTCAGCGTCAGTTTCTTGCTCCTGGCGTTCATCCGAGGACGCTTCAGGGCTTTCTTTTGGCCCAGTGAGTGCAGCCATCGCGGTCATCATTTCTTGGAGCTTCTGCTGCTGCTGCTGCGCTTTGGTCAGCGATCGCGTGAGCGGTCTATGACCTGTGGATATGCGGCTGTCCTCTTTTCCAGACGCCATGTAAACGGTGTGTACTACAATGCCCCCAGACTTAGGGCGTTTGGGTTCACCACCTTTGATATTCGCCGTCGGCATGGGGACTTTCTCCGGCCTTCTTCTCTTGTAGGCCGTCGAAGTTGAAGGGGCCGTTGCTTTGGGCATCCAAGTGGTCGTCGCCTTTCGTTGCTTGACATGGGGATTTTCTTCCTTCCGCCCTTTCGACTTCTTGTGCTGGTGAGAGAAATTCGGATCAATCACCGATTCTCGGACTCGTCGCCACGTTTTGTAGATCCTGGAGGACAGCGATTGAGGAGACTGCTCCGGCTTTTCTGCTTCCACGGCGGTCTCTACCGGTGGAGGAGATCTTTTGAGCACCGCAGTTGGCGAATTTCTGCGTACCCTGTTCAGCAGCTCAAACCTGTTCCCAGTTGGAACAGCAGCATTAACTTCCACCGTTGGAGCTGGCGTAGTTATCCCAGAGGGGGAGTTGCCCCCAGTCTTCCTTATCCGGCACCAGTGGCGTCGTCGAGCGTGACGAGTCGTCGGTATTGGTTTAGCGACAGAGACAGCTTCTTCTTGCCCCATGTCCGAATGAGGCGCTGCTGGTGCTAGCCTCTTAAAGACCGAGGTTGTCCTTTGAGTATCGGTATTCAATCTGTCAAAGACAGATCCTCGGGCAGGGGCAGGAGTGGGAATAGTCAGCCTTGCAAAGACTGACTTGACAGGAGAAGCCGCCTTGGCGACTTCGGGAGCAGCCGTCTTCTTTGGGATGGCCTTCTCAGGTATCATGGGCTTCTTGATAGGCCCTTTGGTGCTCGAGCTTAGCCTGGTGAAGACTGAAAAATTGGACGACCCGTTGAGAGGGGCCGTGGGAGTAGCAAGTCGATCGAAGACCGACTTTTTTGAAGCTTCCGGTGCGGGTACAGGGATGGTGAAGCTTGCTGGAGGGATCATGGTTCCGAAAAACAGGCCGGTGGTGGCCTGAGCCACTTGCTCCACAGGCATAGTAAGGACGGAGGCCGCTTGAGGCCCATATGCTACACCTCCAGGTGAGGTGGAGCATCGGTTGCATTGGCACTTCGAGCAGTTCAAGCAATTTGAGGCCATTGATGCTTGATTTCTGCGCCAGGCAAAAGACCAAATCTTAGTAACTTGAAATCCAAAGGCAACCATTAATAAATCGGGATTCTTTCGCGAAGACGACACACGAAGTGTGGAGTGGAAAGAGGAAAAGGTCCCACCGGACGTGCCAGAATCTGTTCCGCTCCGAACGGCGGCCAAGACATGGACGTCTTGCCTGAGATTCGGGGTAGATGCTATATGGTTTTATCCGTCTACCTCTCCGAAGATGCCAAGTTGATTTATGGCACCATGTATCGGAGGTTTAGACGGATGCGGCCGATGTAGCAGACTTCGTCAGATTTCCCCTCGCTTGAGGGGTTTTTGATTGTGGGGACGTCTTCCCTGCAGGCGCAAGCCCCTGCGGTTAATTACGCTACCACATCGCGGTAACAACTTTCTCCTTCTCCAGAATTTCACTTCGTGTCGTGTGTGTTTGTTTTGTTTGTGGATGCCCGTGGATTGTATACGGAGACTAAGTTATGCCGTCGTCCGTAGGACGTGGATTAGTCCAAATTCGTATTTACTTAGATTTGGGTTTGGTGTTTTAGTTTAAGGATACGTTGGCCATATTGAGGCTAAGATCAACTTAAACGTTCGTCAAGGATACGTTAGTCTGATTTGAGACTAAGATCAACTTAACGGGATCGTTTGGATCCGACAAAAGAGCATTTGGAGGCTCTATTGGTCCAGTTTAGGGACGTAGTGGTCCATAGGTAGTTTAAGGACTATGCGGTCCATTGCCAGTTTAGGAACATGGTGGTCCATTGGTAGTTTAAGGACGCATAAGTCCGTGGGTTTAAGGACCCCACAGTCCGTATCTTGGTTTAAGGACGTATAAGTCCATGAGTTTAAGGACCCCACAGTCCGTGTTGATGCGTGTTTGTCGGGACCCGTGACCTCTCTGACGTCATTGAAGGATTACAACGATAGGAATCAGAGGAGTTCAGAGATGTACCCTCGAACCGGATGTAAATTGATTTAGGGGAGCAGCCGTGCTCAGTCAATTTAATTTGAGGACTTACGGTTATGATTGGGCTAAGTCCAGTTGAAAAATGTTCAACATTTTTATTTGTTTTTGGCCTATTAGGCATGTGCTAGGGCTTTGCCCCTTTTTAATAATGCACTGCATTTTTTTTTTTTTGTTTGGGCTCTGCCCTTTTATAAATGATGCAGAGTATCTATTTTGTTTGGGCTCTGCCCTTTTTATAAATGATGCAGGGCATCTATCTTGTTTGGGCTCTGCCCTTTTAATGCATTGCATTTTATTTTGCCCTGCTAGGCCTTTTTGATTTGGTCTTGGCCCTTCAGTAAACAATGCAGTGCATTTGTCAGGCGCTTTACGCCAATCATTGAGCGCAAGAGCTTGTGGTGGTGACACGTGTTACGCAAGCGCATTGCGCTGCGCCAGTGCGCTGCGCTTGCGCTGCTGACACGTGGCGCGCTCTGGTGAGTTGCGCCAATTTTAGAGAGCAATGCTCTATCTTAAAAGCGCCTAGCGCAAGTGGTTCTGGTGCTGACACGTGGCGCTCTTTGGTGGCTTGCGCCAACCCAGGAGCGCAACAGTGCAGTTTTGCAAGTGCAAGACACTGTTTCAATAACTTGATCCAATTTTGGATTCAAGAAAAAGAATCTTTAAGATTCCAGAAAACATGGTTCATAAAAAGTGCAAGGCACTATTATTATCTATTTGTTTTTATTGAAGATCATTGATCTTGTTCTTAGATCAATGATCTATTCAGAAGAAATTCTTCTATTTTATAAAGGTTTTTTACCTTTTTCTTGAATTTTCTTCAGAGTTCTCTCTGTTTTTGAAGTTTTTGATCTCTCACAATGTTGATGATCTTTTGAGTTGGGGTCTAGGGGTCTTTATATAGTACCCATAGATTTGTTAAGTTTGTTAAAAAGATCATTCTCTGAGTGATTTGGGGAATTTTCCCCACCGTTGGATCTTTGATCCAAGGGCTTCTGTTTTACAGAAGACAATCTTCTTGATTTAACAAGAACAGAAGGATCTTACTAGAATTTTAATTCTGTTTGGTGCAAACGCCCCAACGCGTGACACATGTCGCGCAGCGCAGAGCGCAGCGCAACCGCGCGGACACGTGTCGCGCAGCGCACAGCGCAGCGCACATCGCAGCGCAACTGCGTTTGCGCTGACACGTGTCACGCAACGCACAAGCACTTGTGCAACTGCGCTGACACGTGTCACGCAGTGCAGCCCTTGCGCAACTGCGCTGACACGTATCGCACAGCGCAGCGCTTGCACAACTGAAGCGTTGCTTCCTTTAATTTTTTGTTTTAAATAGAGCCTTGCTCTGATTCGTCGCGCTGCCTTGGACGCTGCGCCGACGTATCAGCTTTTGATACATGGCGCGTTGCGCGCAGCGCAATTTTGAATTTTTGAAATTCAAATAGAGCTTTACTCTGATTGGGGGAAACAAGTGTCAAGCCATATCCGTATGGTCTTCAGAATAGACACTGAAGTAAAAGTCTCATCACAATCCACAACGGGTATTTGATGAAAAATCTTTACAACATGTCTAGCCTTATTAGGTTAGTACCTTTCCACCTACACAGATCTCGAAAGATCTACTTGCTCTTAATGGGTTTACCCCTTCAGGAGCACCCAGGAAAGTCCAAAATCCATGATTTGCTGAAGTGCGTGGAGTCCATCTTGAATATGAAACACCTGGTCACCTGGAAGTTATCACTTCCTATGACCTACTGATAACTAGTAGGGCCATCATCACCATGATACTGACCTCCCTGTCACCGTCTACGAGAAAAACCAAAGTATCTCTCGGGTGTCTGAGGCCACCTACTAAAATCTGCAGAGTGGCTAATGGTTTGTCAAGTCCAATTGAATGCTTAGGTTCTACTAAATTTTCGGTAACCGTTTGTGGTTCTGGAATCACGTCTAATTCTACCATATTCCTACTAGTTTCTTTTGCAATAAGATTCCTTTTATAAAAAAATGGCGAGTCAAGAACAATATAACTATTGATCTTGAAAATGGTAGAAACAAAATCCGAGCGAATGCTTGGGATAATTCACAAACTGTCATTACCAAAGCGTGCCTTGAGTTTATCCGGATTGTGCTTTTAAAAAGAAACCAGATAACTCCATATCTTAACAACCTGAAGATATACAACTAATCCATGTTTAAATAGAATCAAGGTACTGATTTAGATGGAACCAGATTCAAATGTCATGCATATGTTTCCAGTGCATATCACCTAATGGAAAAAGGCCAATACAATATTACTCATCATGGAGCATACCCACGGATGAGCAACTTGCGAGAGAATCAAGTTCTCAATATTACTATAATGGAATACCTAGTATAAGTATCTATATCTTCGATCACCTCGAAGAATCCTGATACTTCCAACGTATGGTTCTCTACTTTATTCTTATACCTATAAACTTCTCAAAATCTTTGACCTTGCATTACTACGAATGTGTGTCTAAAACTAGAGAACTTATAGGTAAACCTGAATGAAATAAGAGTACCAACCCCTTGTCCTGAAGGACACTGGACAATATACATTTTCTTGTATAAGTCCCAAGAGTATACTAACTCAAATTCCGTGTTTTGTAAATTGAAAACTGTATTTTGGTTGAGAATGTCTTACACCGTTATTCAATACACCTTACCTTATTCTCAACTGATAAAGGTAAATATTTACAATACAATTTTTCAAAATATATATTTCACTTTATAAAATAAAGGTACAGATATTTCATTTTAAAATTTGGTGCATAACAACAGTTATTCGAAACCAAATATTTGTCGTTAGGCAAAATAAGGCGATTTAATCCAATATCACCAATTGCAACGAATTCCGATATTGAGAATCAAATCGTCCATTTCCCAATATTCTACTCCTACTCATCATCTGTATTACGGTACAGATATGAGATCCAAATCCAATAAATACATACTCTGGAGTCAAAATTAATTGGGAAAACATTTCTCTTTTACAAACACACATAAAATTTGAAACATGAAAATGTTTCATAGGGGGTGGCCATGTATTCCTAGTAATGCCATTTCCATTATCCAGATTCATGACCGTAGTCGCAATTTCCTTTTCTCTTACTTCAATCCCATTATATATCTCTATATCTTACCTTCTGCACACCGTCCTTAAGCTAATTGATTTTCTTCCTTCCCTACCTTTCAGCACCAGCCTGAGATTTCAAAAAAGACTATCCAATAAGCATAATAGGTGTACTCTTCTAATACAAGGAGCTCTCGCAACCTGAGAGAAGGTAAAGGGAAGAGACAACCGAGCAATCCTACTCAATTTCTTCAGAACTTGTAGCTATTCTCGACTGAAGTAACTTCTTCGAGTTCGTATGTAACTATATGATGGCCGTTCCAAGCGATATGGATCATCGTAGTGATAAAAAAGTGTTCTGAAGAAATGCAAAGGGTAAAGTAGGAGTGGTAAGGATATGCACGACTTTGTCGTGAATCATGATAATCCAAAGCCCAAGTGTGTAAGAAGGTTCAGTTAACTTGGTTCATGAGTCTTTAAGGTAAGTCATGGGTCGTTGTACCAGAGAGAGAGAGAGAAGAAACACTCAGCGTGCACTCTATCAAGATTAGATTGGTTATCACTTTATCTAATTAGGATGGCACCCACCGTTTCCTCGAATTTTCCTTCAAACCTTAAAACGAGAACTAGTCGGGATCATTTACACTTTACAAGTTCGTTAACCGTTTATCCATGCCAGTGTTGGTACTCCGAGGGAGGTCCTCCGTGCTTTCGCACGAACCCAATTAATAACCTTGTTTGCACAGAGATGTAACCTCGTTAATACTTTCTAGACACCTAATAGGTTAGCTAATTGTGAAGTGAAAAATCCCCCGAGGAGTAATATTTACTCATTAGTGGGAATCGGGACCCAACTATCATTGTGTGATAATTTTGATGGAAGACGATCAAAATTATCACACTCTAGAAGGTATGACCATGCCTGGAAAGTTTCCCGTATGTTTGAAACTTCCGATATGGTTTTTGCCCCTAGCGGTTTATGACCTTGACAAAGGCCAACAAACCATAAACCACTAGTCAAGTTCAACCCGTCATTATCCTGGATTACTTTAAACCCATCCGTATAAGCTCTTGATAAAGGACAACAAGGCTATACGACTGTCCTAGATAATCGTATATTCATGCAACAGAAAAATATTACAGAGCTACCACACACTATGCCTCAGCGAGTGGTAACGACAAACGTAGCACGAATACTAAGCAATACTATTCTAAAATGACGGAGGGCTATGGCTGGTTTTTGGCAAAAAACTTTTAACGTAATGAACTTGATATCGTTGAAGGAACTCGAGTGGTCTTGAAATGGAGTGGTTTAAGCTCCGCTTTTTAAAACTAGTAACATAAATCTTTGCTTAAGAGCGAATTTCCATTGAAGGGATCAAGGCTCTTCCTTCATAGAATGAGGCGCGGGATATTCCTAACCGAATACCTCTATGCAAAGCAAAGGAATACGACTATGAGTTTTGAATAAAACCGAGTAGTTTTAAAATTGGTTCCGACAACATCATTTAGGTTTATTTTCCTAGCATTATTCAGATAATGCGTTCCCATCATTTTAAGTTTCCAAGAAACAAAAAATAACCAAAATAACATTCAATTATATGCCATCCGTATTCGCCACGGGGCCGCGTCATGCACCGTTGGGTTACTTAACTAACGACAGAGCGGGAGCAAGACTAGCATGGATACAAAACATATAGAAGTATCTACTATATATATATATATATATGAACATCGCAGGCAGATAATAGTCATCACATGCAGAAAAAAATCATCACAGGCATGTGAACAACAATATGGAATAGCGGAAAATATAGGAGCCCCGCGTTTCATTTGAGCGATAAATGAGACACGACGTTTCCCAATCGTGTGGATAGCCAATGCAATGAAGAACCTAGAACCTTACGAGTGTGGCAAATTACCCGCCAATCCTGGAAGTGAGGCAACCCCAATCAACAAAGTGAATGGGTCACCCAACACTTCACGGAATCCAGTAACTTGAGCACCCCTCCATGGGTCAACCTATACCCCCTACGAGTGCGGCGAATAGTCTGCCAATTCTAGAGTAAGGCCCTCCGGTCTCAATGCCATGAGATGCGGGCCCATTGCCCTCTAGAACCTGGCTATTCGAGCACTCCTTCGTGGGGTAATACTAGTACAGAAAAGAAATATATATATACAAATGGTGACATCGACCTCAACCCGGCCGAGCCCCAATAAAAGAATATACAAACTGGCAGAAACAGCAGTCCATATGTCGGATGCCCGCCCCGCAATAATAAGTATACAAATGAATCTGAACTGTATATCTAACATTGCATACAAGGCCATTCATCACGACAATCCATCCAAAAGATCAGTGCAACACAGAATATCAATGTGAATACCATGTTCGTAAACCCGTCTAATTGTACATATAGCAACCGGTCGGATTATACCGTGCTATGATATTCACTGTCGTAGAAACAAAGAAATGCACTGAAAACCACGAATTTAAAATTTCGATCGATTAAAACTTTCCGCATTTGCCCCAAGTACAAACCAGTACTCAAACAAATCTGGACCGAAACCAAATATTTCAAAAATCACATTTCCATGAATTAGACCACCAGAAAAAATTTTGGGCACTGTGGCCAAAATTGGACCGCGGATCTGCGGCCAAATAGCACATTTGGCGGCGGTTTAGCGGTCGAATTTTATGCTTAGGTGCCCAAATTTCTTTCTGGTTTATAGTTTTGCCAGCATATAATTTTAATGCAACCTGAACAATTTTTTGAACAATTTTAAAATTCGAACAGCAAGCAGTAGATTGGAAATGCGAATCGAAAAAATTCTGTCGATTGAAACTCTAAATTAGTGCTAACAAGCTAGTTAAGGTTTATGAAGTTGCTTTGATATCATGATGGAGTTCGATTCCTGCGCCGCGGAAGTGTTCATATCAGAATTTTGCATTATTATATCGTCCATTCTTAATCACATTATAAATAAATAGGTGCTTTTGATCCATGTCTGCTAAATAGATGCAGCTTACAGGTTCTTAGATCATTACAGTGAAATTCATGAAAAAACACTACAAATGTGAGACTATGACCAACAATAGATGAATTCGTATGATGCCGCCTACCAGTTCAAGGAACAAATGAAAATCATGAGACAGTTCAATGCACAAAGCACAAGGGCAGAACAAAATTCAAGAACTCAACGCGAAGCTCACGGTAAAAGTCCACAACATTCTGCACTGTGGAAATCTAGAAGAAAATAGAAGAGATTCTGTGGAACCAAGTGAAGAAAATAGAAGGAAAAAGCAACATGAAGCAACCCTAGAAGTTTGAGCCAGAGATCCCCCAACATGGCCGTGGAACCGTGGCCAAACATGGCTTTCTGCCGCGGATCCGCGGCCGTGCAGTGCACGTGTCGGTGGGTGTCGGTGCTTTGACCCGGCTTTCTTAGGATAGTCTTGTAATTTCATGTATGGATCAGATATAAAACCTAGGGTTTCTTCTATCTATAAATAGGAAAGCCGAAAGCCTAATTAGGCATGCCTCTTTTTAATTTTAGATTTAAATTTTAAATTCCCTTTTAATCGTTGAGAGGTCATCAATAAAGTAAAGGTATTTTTTTTATTGTCGCATTCTTGTATTATCTGCAATTTAATTTCTGCATTTTTATCTGTCTTTTATTATCGGCAATTTAGGTCATTAAAATAAAATTATAAAAATGAATTTTATCGTAACTTTTCTAATGAGTGAGTAATTCCTCCTTTGTTAGAGTTAGGATAAGGAAGGTTTGAGAGAAGGAAATCTCTCTCACTCCTTTCCTTGCCCCTATAATTTTAATTAATACGGACTCTATTTAAATTAACCACACACCGCTCACTACGGCACCCTATCCTACAAGATAGCACTGATTCCCTAGTTAGACTAGTTGTGGTTGATTTAAATAGAGGTTAGGGCTAAGAGTTAAAAAAGGACGGACAAGGACCAAAAGGAAGAAACTAAGTTTCTTCCTAGTCGTGCTAATCCCCTTTGTTGACTATTACCCTAACACATATATTCTTAACTAGGGCAAAGAAAGCAGTAAGTAGAACCCATATTCCAAACTAACATAATCCTAACCCTACCAAGCCTTTAAATCAAATCTATCTCATTCTTAGATTTTAAAACAAAACCTACCAAAAATAGGACTTAACTCGTTTGAACTTAAAGAAAAGAACACAATTTTCCTATGGACCGACCCGTACTCAACCGGCTAGCTACCAAGTGACACCGTCTTGATTGCGGTGTTCTTGAATTTAAAACGCATACACTAAACAGCGACCAATCAAATGGCGCCGTTGCCGGGGAAACGGTAGTTATTTTCTTTAAGTAATTTCGGGTTAATTGAAATTGAAAAAAAAATATAAAAATACAAAAAAAATCATCTTATTATTTTTTGAGGGGTTTTGTGTGAATTGTGCAGGAAAAGAAGACGGACTGATTCAGATCTGGAGCAAGCCCAGTGAACAAATCAAGAAACTGAGGATCTGAACAGACAGAGGAGAACCATAACAGTGCACAGAAAAATTTTGGAGATCCAAACCTACCAAGCCGCCACGTAACCGCGGCCGATTGAAGTATTTGACCGCGGAACCGTGATCAACCTGTGACGTCAGCACCCCAAATTTCTCTGTAAGAATTTTTGTCCTCTCTCCTACCCTCTGCTCTCCACTGAAAAATTTTCCTGCAGGGTTCTTTGCGCAAAAATTTCTTCTCCCTTTCCAATAAATCATTTTATGCAGGATTCTTTGCGCCACAAATAAAAAGAATTTTTTTTTGGCAAGTATTTTAGATTTTGTGTGTTAACTGCTTTGCATTTTTAAAACGGAATCCAAGGGGCTCTAACACCAATCAAGATTGGGTGGGGATTTCATTACCCTTCCTAAGACCCCAGAAATCACAAAAAGCATTTGCATCACCCTTGAGCTAATTAAAAAATATCTAGACTCAGCCAATTAAGGACTGTCGTGCTCATTAGGACAGAGGAAGGTTGTGGGCATTCAGTCGTTTATCTAAACCTGACTTTGTGGTGCCTAGGCTAGACAAGTGAGAAAGGTAACTTTAAAAGGCCCGTCTCACGGTGATTCGTGAGCGGAACCTTTCTTTCTTCACTTGTGCTTACCTGGCCATAATTGGCGATGAAGAGGCGATTTGAAGGATATCTCACAACTTGTCACTTTGGACCAGTTAGGAGCAGTCTAGTTGACTTAGGAAACCATAGCTCTAGGCTTGATTGTGCATGTTTAAATTGTAATTGCTTGAAAGTGTGTCGTAGTTCTGTACAAATTTTTGCAAAAACTCTTTATAAAAAATAAAAAAAACACAAAATAAAATTTTTACAAAAACTTGCCATTTGTCGCTAGAATTCCATTGCACCCAACCTTCACCCACATTTCCCTATTGACGTTTTCTTACCCTCACATTCTACGTTTGACTACACTACAACTCGTTTAGTGTATGTCCGGTTGGACTAGGGACACTAGCGCCCGTTTAGTCCGTGTCTTGTTAGTCGCTACTGACGACGCGTTCGACTCCGAAGTCGAAACTCCTTCCACTTCTTTTTCATCTTTACCTTCATCTTCACATTCATCATCTTCTAAAGAGATGTCAGGATTCAATCCTAACAACCCTTTACCTACCTCGGGACTGATTCCACCTCAACTGGGTGCGAATAACCTGCAACACCCTCCTGTTGAAGCGCCACAGCGAATCGCGCTCCAGGATCGTTTCTATCCTACCCGCTCCGCACTTCCTACTTGTCTTTCACTCCCGCCGGCAAATGGGGATAATTTCGAAATTAAGCCCCACTTCATTAACATGTTGCCCAAATTTCACGGGCTGGAATCCGAAGATGCCTATATCATCATCAACAAATTCCAGAATGTTTGTGCAATGATGAAGACCACCCAACTATCTGACGATGCTATATGGCTACGAGTCATTCTTTTCACTTTGTGTGACCTAGCTGAAAAGTGGCTGTATAGCACCGCATCACATTCTATAAACAGTTGGGAAAAGTTTGTTAAAGCTTTTCTTAAAAAGTTTTGCCCAGATCACAAGACTGCGAGAATTCGTAATAAAATTAACGAATTTTCCTAGCTTCCTTCCGAACCTTTTTGGAAGTGTTTCGAACAATTTAAAGATCTTTTTATTCAGTGTCCTCATCACGGTATTGATTGATGGCAACTTTGCCAAACTTTATACGAAGGACTGAACCCAGCAACTAAGAAGTTGCTGGAAACCATTTGTCAAGGTCACTTCCTTACAAAATCTGACGAGGAAGCTTGACAATTTCTCGATGATCTTGCTGAACAAACGCTTCAGTGGGAAAGCACTAGACAGACTGCATCATCTACATCATCTACTTCATCCGGTCCGTCTAGGGCAGGCGTTCATCAACTTGATATGTCAATTGCAATGAAAGCCGAAATGGCCGCAATTACGCGAAAATTAGAAGCAATTGAGAGCAAATTCTCATCGCTTTCTCCTGCCCCTGCTTTACCCCCACGAACTATATGCGCTTGTTGTTTTGATCCATCCCATTTGACCGAAGAGTGTCCTTACAACCCACCTACTCAAGGACAGGATCAAGTTAATGCTGCCTTTCAGCAAAGACAAAGTAATGATACATACTATTCAAGTTACAATCCTGGTGGGAGGAACCACCCTAATTTTGCTTGGAATCAAAATCAACAACAATTCTAAGGAAACAACAATTTCCAGAGGCCTCCTCGTCAACAACAAGCCCCTCAACAAACTCAATATCAGCAACCTTTCCAACCCCAATCTTACCAAAATCAAACGAACAATTTTTCACCAAACAACTCTTTTCCTCAAAACAATTTTGTTCCGCAAAATAACGATAAGGTTACCTCGTTAGAACGAAGTCTGGATGCGTTTTTAAAACAATCAATCCAATCCTCAGCCAACATTCAGTCTTCCATTTAGTCTTTAGTGCAACACACTGCATCACACGGGCAAAGTATCAAAACCATTGAAGCCCAAATTGCATAATTGAATGCTACTTTAAGCGAAGAAGAAAAGGGGAAGCTTCCATCTCAACCATTACCAAATCCCGGTCACCCACAAAATGCACATGTTGCTCTTGAACAACAAAACCATAATGTGAGTGCCGTGACTACATTGCGATCTGGAAGGATGTTGCACAACAACGTCGGCAATGATGATGACACCCCGGCCACCGTTTCTTCTTCTTCTTCTTCATCTACTTCATCTTCAGAGCATGTTCTCCATTCTTCACAAGGCTCTACTTCTTCTACTACTCCGAACGGACCCACATCTCACTCCATGAAAACACCAACATTTGGAAACCGTTCCAACTCCGCAATCTCCTCCACAAACATTGAACTCAACAAATTTTCAGAATGTTCCATTTCCAAACAGGTTGAGATCCAATAAACAAACTCCACAAATGGAGAAGATTGTGGAGTTATTTAAACAGGTTAACATTAACATTCCCCTCTTGGATGCAATCCAACAAATCCCTTCTTACGCTAAAATCTTGAAGGACTTATGTACCAAGAAGAGGAAATCATAGGTACCTAAGAAAGTTTTCTTGGCTAGTGCGGTGAGTGATGCTCTTACTCAACCTTTACCTCAAAAACGAAAAGACCCTGGCTGTCCTACGATTTCAATAACTATTGAGGATAAGAACATCAACCGTGCACTTTTAGACCTTGGTGTCAATGTTAACCTGCTTCCCTATTCGGTATATGAGCAACTAGGCATTGGAGAGTTGAAACCCACACATTGTACTCTCCAAATGGCTGACCGATCAATCACCCATCCTAGGGGTGAGTTAGAAGATGTGTTGATCAAGGTAGGGGACTTCATATTCCCTGTTGATTTCATTGGTATGGACACACAGCCTGTAGCAAACCCCCAAAGTCAAATTCCGGTGATACTCGGTCGACCATTTCTTGCGACTTCTAATGCGGTGATCAGTTGTCGAAATGGTTCGATGAACCTATCTTTTGGAAATATGACAATTGAACTCAACATTTTTAAGTTGGGGAATCAGCCATCCGAACCTAATGCTAATATACTTGATGTTTTCTCGATCCAAGAGATCACCCAGGAGGACTGTGAGCTCGAGAAATTTCTGTTTGATCACAACAATTTTGACGCCACTAGTGCGTTCTTCCTTGAATCTGATACCGTTTTCACGACCGATAATGACTGTGAGTGTTCCACTTTCTCGAACCATTTTGAAGAATCACCACCCGAGTTTGAATCCTTTGAATTTTTGGATGAGTTAGCTGAACCATCCGACTCGGTTGCTTACACTCGTTTTGAACCTCTGTTGGAATCAGTTTGAAACAATTTCACCGATTTTACCTTCAATTGTTTCGCCTCCAACACTCGAACTCAAGCTATTTCCGTCTCACCTTAAATATGCTTACTTAGGTGAGAATGAGACCATGCCTGTTATCATCTCGGCTTCTCTAGCTCCCGAGCAAGAGAAAGCCCTTTTAACGGTCTTGCACAGCAATCAGCAAGCTTTTGGCTGGACTATGGCGGACATCAAGAGGATTAGTCCCCTAATAGTTGAACATCATATTCATATGATGGATGATGCCAAGCCAGCAAGGGGTCCACAGAGACGGCTCAACCCAATAATGAAGGAGGCTGTTAAAAAGGAGATCGTAAAATGTCTTGATAGTGGTATCATTTACCCTATCTCTGATAGCCAGTGGGTTAGCCCCATTCACGTTGTCCCAAAGAAATTGGGCATAACGGTCATAACTAATGAGGCAAATGAGTTAATACCTACTCGCTCCCAAACTGGGTGGCGAGTATGCATCGATTATAGAAAACTTAACGCCGCAACACGGAAATACCACTTTCCATTACCTTTTATTGACCAAATGCTAGAACGATTGGCTGGGCATGAATTTTATTGCTTTTTGGATGGCTACTCCGGCTATAATCAAATTCCCATCGCCGAAAAGGACCAAGACAAGACCACATTCACTTGTTCTTTCGGTACGTTTGCATATCGTCGCATGCCCTTTGGGTTATGCAATGCACCCGCTACCTTCCAGCGGTGTATGATGGGTATTTTTTCAGACATGGTGGAAAAAATTTTGGAGATCTTCATGGATGATTTCTCCATTTTCGGTGAATACTTTGATGAGTGTTTGTTACATCTCGACGCAGTACTTACCCGGTGTAAGGACAAGAACCTTACTTTAATTTGGGAGAAATGCCACTTTATGGTACGAGAAGGTATTGTTTTAGGACATATCATCTCGCAAAATGGCATTGAGGTAGATAAAGCTAAGATTGAACTCATTTCCAATCTCCCTCTTCCCAAATGCGTCCAAGACATTCGAGCTTTCCTTGGCCATGCCGGTTTCTATTGACGGTTCATCAAGGATTTTAGCAAGATTGCTAGACCTTTGACTCTTTTGTTGGCCAAGGACACCACATTTGATTTCGACTCAAGCTGTATGAAGGCATTCGAGTCATTGAAAAACTCACTTACTACTGCTCCAATTCTTTCGTCTCCTGACTGGACGCATCCATTTGAGATTATGTGCGATACATCTGATTTTGCCATTGGTGCTGTCCTTGGACAACACATCAAGAAGATGCCGCATGTAATTTATTACGCTAGCCGAACATTGAACGAGGCCCAATTAAATTACACAACAACTAAGAAGGAATTCTTAGCTGTTGTGTTTGCATTAGAAAAGTTTCGGCCCTATTTAATCGGCTCTCCAGTCATCATATATATTGACCATTCAGCTCTTCGCCATCTTTTTGCGAAGAAGGACTCTAAATCTCGGCTGATACGTTGGATCCTCCTACTACAAGAGTTTGACCTTGTCATTAGAGACAAAAGAGGATGCGAAAACGTAGTCGCCGACCATCTCTCACGCCTTCCTTCTTCGCCAACGCTTCAAATTCCTATAAAAGACGTTTTTCCAGTTGAGCAGCTCTTGACTGTATCATGCGAACCTTGGTTCGTAGATATTGTGAATTATTTGGCCACCGGACTTATACCAAATGAATGGTCGAATCAGGACAGAGTCCGATTCCTATCCCAGGTAAAACATTTTTACTGGGATGAATCTTATCTATTCAAATACTGTCTCGACCAAATTATTCGTCGGTGTGTCCCCGACAATGAGTTTAAGAGCGTGCTGTCATTCTGCCACGATCAAGCGTGTGGCGGGAATTTTGGCTCTAAAAAGACAGCCGAAAAGATCTTGCAGTGTGGCTTCTACTGGCCACAACATTTTAAAGACGCACATGATTACTGCAAGACATGCTCCCGGTGCCAACACTTAGGCCGGATATCTAGGAGAAACGAAATGCCGCTCCAACCGATATTGGTTGTTGAAATTTTTGATGTTTGGGGGATATATTTTATGGGACCATTTCCCAATTCTTTTGGGAACGTGTATATTCTCCTCGCTATTGACTATGTTTCTAAATGGGTTGAGGTTGTGCCCAGCCGAACTAATGACAACAAGATTGTCGTTAGATTCCTTAAAGAAAATATTTTCTCTCGGTTTGGGCACCCCCGCGCAATCATCAGCGATAATGGAACTCATTTCTGTAATAGGACTTTCGAGTCCTTAATGCGGAAATATTCCATTAATCACAAGCTATCAACGCCTTATCATCCCCAAACGTGTGGGCAAGCCGAGATTTCAAATCGGCAAATTAAACAGATATTGGAGAAAACGGTTTCTAAAAACCGTAAAGATTGGTCGTCAAAACTTACTGATGCCCTTTGGGCATTTCGAACTGCCTATAAGACCGGTCTTGGCATGTCTCCATATAGATTTGTTTATGGAAAGGCTTGCCACCTTCTCGTTGAAATTGAGCATCGAGCATTTTTGGCAATAAAAGAGTTGAATCTATCTCTCGGAGATGCGGGCAGCCATAGGAAGCTGCAATTAAATGAATTAAACGAGCTACGGGATGAAGCTTACGAGAACGTGGTAGTCGTCAAAAACAGAACGAAAGTGTTTCACGATAAACACCTTATGCGCAAATTTTTCAAACCTGGTCAACAGGTTTTACTTTACGACACCCGGCTACATTTCCATCCCGGCAAGCTTAGATCTCGATAGAAAGGGCCATTTTTGGTACGCACCGTATATCCGCACGGTGCGGTCGATTTAGAAAATCCGGAGGATGGTTCACTATTTAAAGTGAACGGACATAGGCTTAAACCGTTCCTCACCGCGAACCCTTCGGAGGAGATCCTGCTTTTGCAGGAGCCAATTTACATTGACTAATCTTCCTCCATCTACTCCCAAATTTCGGTTATCCAGTCATAAACAGTGAAAACACTGTTTCAAATAAGTTTGGGGTATGTATCACTTGTAATTATATAATAACAAAATAAAAATATAAAAATAAAATAAAATAAAATATTTTTGGGGGTATTTTTGTAAATTTTCAGTTTTAATAAATAAAAAAAATTACAAATAAATTCCTTTTTTTAAGAGGACCTTTTTGCAAATAACCAAAACACCCCCTATAAATAGAAACCGACCCCTCTCTGCATTTTACCAAACCCTAAAGTATTCCTCTCTGAAAACCCTAGCCGTCGCAGCAGCCAGAGCAAGGAGATCTCCCCACGCCGCCGCGCTTCCACCGCCATACCCCGCTTCTGACTGCTGATCCGCCGCGCATTGGTGTCTGCTCCCTCTGAAATCTTCAGAGGAGGTTTGCTTTCTTCGATCCTCTCTGTTAAAAGTTTTAGAAATATATGTATTCTCTATGTTCTCTGTGATCGCACCCACTTTGCAATTTGAGAGGGACTTTTACCAAATCTTTGCACACACGGTCTTTGGAAGTTATTTCGGTGAAGAGATCCGTAGGCGTGGATGGAATTTTTTACTATTTAATCATCCGAATGCCTTCGCTCTTCTGGATCTTGTCACCCGATTTTATGAGTGCATGGAGGATGGTTGCCTCTCACAACACAGATACATTAGGCTAATTTGGGGTGATAGGGAAATAATAATCGATAGGGACTTCATCCATGAAATCACCTTAATTCCTAAACTACCTACTCATGACCAACTCCTCCAATTCGAAGATTACCTACCCTTGATGGGTAATGATTGTTCGAGGGAACCACGTAAAGGCATCCAGTCTAGAACCCTCTTTACGAACGTATTAACTGTGTGTCGTTGGGCACAAAATAACATTTTTGGTAGTTCGCACAATACTATATTTTTCACAACATCCCTTCATATCGTGCACACCTTGATGACTAGGAACCCCAGCTATGATATGTGCACGGTATTACTTCATTCTATTGGTGCGGGCAAAAGGGCTGCCAATTACCCATGCCCTATGTTGGTGACACAACTGTGTCGCCATTTCCTCCCTGTGGAGGAATTCGAGTTTTATATGCATGGAGGGGTCTCTATTAGACCTCTTATTGAGGGCGTATCCACGTATTACACACGCTTAAATGATGTATGGTCGCGCACTGAGCCGACAGAGGACGTACCCGCCAAGACACCCAGCTCCAGCTCGACCGTGAGCGAGGAAGAGCTTACCCCTGCAGCACATGCACGTTTACTTAGGAGAGCCATTAGGGGGATAGACAGATTGATAGGGATGGTGACCAACCTGGATCAGCGAGTGATAGAAATAGAGCACGGCATGACTACCCTGCTGGCGAGAGAGGAACGTTCACGTTCACATTCTAGGGGACGGCGAAGCCATGAGCAGTGAGGGCACTGCTTTTGATAAGTTTGCGGGTGGAGGTGGTTTGTAAATAGTTATCTTTGCATTTGCATATTTTTTATTAAAAAATGAATATATATATATATATACATATATATATATATATAATTAAAATCAAATAAAAAAATTGAAAAATTATAAAAATTGAAAAATTCAATTTTGGCCATATCTGACTTAAGTTCAACATGACGGTTGAATAGTAGGGAAAAACTAGATCCTAAACTTAATAAATTTAAAAACCCTAAAAATAACCTTTCTTAAAGTTTAACTATAGAAAATATATGTCCTTGTAGTTTATTTAGAAATAGGTAAATTTTGAGTTCAGTTCTTGGGCTAAGTCAAAATAAGAGAAGAGTATTGAAATTTTTATTTAAAGTGTGAGTCTGAAAAATAATTCTGAACCTTAAGTCTAAATTCTGAAAATATATACCCTACAACTAGCACATACACGCACCTTGAAACTTGGAATAATAGAGGATACCTTGAAATGCTCTTGTTTAAATCCTTAGTATAAAGAAAAAGAAAATAGACATATAAGTGTGAATAAAGAGATAAAAAAATTAACACTGGTTTTTTAATTACTTAAGGCCGTATAAATAAAAATATATAGCGAGGGTGCTTTATCACCTAGTGCCTTAGACCAACTGGTTTGGGAGTCACTGCTAAGCCTTAAGTATTACAAGACGAGGAATTACGCCTAAATGCGCAAGCACATTTTGTAATCGGTCGTTAGTACCTCAAGAAGTATTAACGGTCGCATGAAAGATGTGTGAGCAATTTCATCTAAAATTCACCAACTAAAACTACTTTTGACGATGGACAAGGGTATGATAGCTTGAATTGAATTTCTAAGTGTAGGGGTGATACATACATACGTAGGGGTATATGATTGGGATTTGGATGAGAGATAGGAATGAAAGATATGGCTTATACCTTCAGTAGAGATGATAAAAATTCCTAAGTTGAGATGGAACCTTAGAAGGAAAATTGAAAAGAGGCTGAAAGCTTAATAAATTTGCAGAACATATACGATCTAAAGTTAAATGATAAGTGAGTGTGAAAAATATGGGTTGATGATTTTTAAGTTAAAGATAATAGAATTTCTTACTAGAATACTGAATTGAAGAATGAAAGTCGACATGCCAAATTGATCGGATTTTGTGGGTAGTATCCGCTGAAAACCCTCGGGAGACAACACTCCTCCTACTAGGGACACCTAGAGGTTTAACGGCTTGTTGCACGAGCTCAGTGCAATCGCAATTTCCTGCGAAAGTGAGATTATGATTTTTCGAGAATAAATTGGCTTTGCTTGGGACGAGCAAATGATAAGTTAGGGGGTATTTATTCATATCAGAATTTTGCATTATTATATCGCCCATTCTTAATCACATTACAAATAAATAGGTGCTTTTGATCCATGTCTGCTAAATAGTTGCAGGTTATAGGTTCTCAGATCATTACAGTGAAATTCATGAAAAGACACTACAACTGTGAGACTATGACCAACAATAGATGAATCCGTATAATGCCGCCTACCAGTTCAAGGAACAAATGAAAATCATGAGACAGTTCAATGCACAAAGCACAAGGGCAGCATAAGATTCAAGAACTCAACGCGAAACTCACGGTAAAAGTCTACAACATTTTGCACTGTGGAAATCTGGAAGAAAATAGAAGAGATTCTATGGAACCAAGTGAAGAAAACAGAAGGAAAAAGCAACATGAAGCAACCCTAGAAGTTTGAGCCAGAGATCCCCCAACATGGCCGCGGAACCGCGGCCAAACATGGCTTACTGCCGCGGATCCGCGGCCGTGCAGTGCACGTCTGGGTGGGTGTCGGTGTTTTGACCCGGCTTTATTAGGGTAGTCTTGTAATTTCATGTATGGATCAGATGTAAAATCTAGGGTTTCTCCTATCTATAAATAGGAAAGCCGAAAGCCTAATTAGGCATGCCTCTTTTTAATTCTAGATTTAAATTTTAAATTCCCTTGTAATCGTTGAGAGGTCATCAATAAAGTAAAGGTATTTTTTTTATTCTCGCATTCTTTTATTATCTGCAATTTAATTTCTGCATTTTTATCTGTCTTTTATTATCGGCAATTTAGGTCATTAAAATAAAATTATAAAAATGAATTTTATCATAACTTTCCTAATGAGTGAGTAATTCTTCACTTGTTAGGGTTAGGATTAGGAAGGTTTGAGAGAAGGAAATCTCTCTCACTCCTTTGCTTGCCCCTATAATTTTAATTAATACAGACTCTATTTAAATTAACCACACATCGCTACCTACGGCATCCTATCCTACAAGATAGCGGTGATTCCCTAGTTAAACCGATTGTGGTTGATTTAAATAGAGGTTAGGGCTAAGAGTTAAGAAAGGACGAACAAGAACCAAAAGGAAGAAACTAAGTTTCTTTCTAGTCGTGCTAATCCCCTTTGTTGACTATTACCCTAACACCTATATTCTTAACTAGGGCAAAGAAAGCAGTAAGTAGAACCCCTATTCCAAACTAACATAATCCTAACCCTAGCAAGCCTTTAAACCAAATCTATCTCATTCTTAGATTTTAAAACAAAATCTACCAAAAATAGGACTTAACTCATTTGAACTTAAAGAAAAGAACACCAGTTCCCTGTGGACCGACCCGTACTCAACCGGCTAGCTACCAAGCGACACCGTCTTGATTGCGGTATTCTTGAATTTAAAACGCATACACTAAACAACGAACAATCAGGAAGCCACGGTCGAAGCAGAAGCGATAACAAAAATTTTACGCGAGCACCAAACATGCATAACCCAGGGATTCGATCCATGCACATAAACTAGCAAACTAAAACATGCAAAGGTATGAAATTACAACTTTCGACGCGTGTCTGCCCAATTGTAGAAGACCCCTCCAAGCTTTTAGACGCCGAGATCGCGCTTGATGGTCGACCACTCTCGCCAAAGAAGATCCACCCGAGGGAAACCAGAAGAGGCTCCGACCGACGATCCAAACTTACTAAGGATGGATGGTGGGTGAAGTAAGAATTTTTCCACTATATCTTTCCTCTCTATACCATGCTCACTAGAGAGCAAGAAGCAGAAGGAAAGAGAGGTGAGGAGAATGGCTAAGTATCTCAGGAAGCATGAAGGTAGAGAGTGGAATGATTCAATCTCTCAAAAATGAAGAAAAGCATGGCTACAAATTTACAACCATGGTTGAAATAGTGCAACCATAAATGATCAATATTAAATCCCCAAGCTATACCTCTCAACATGCACCATGCCACCTCATCAAGCCACCTCATTACTTGATTTTCCAAAAATGGAAAAACAATAATGAGGTGTCTCCTTCTAGAAGCATTCATGTATAAATACGGAATACTTTACCCTGTATACGTATTGCTACATATACATGTATCCGTATAAAAATACGGATAGCACCAAAGAGAAAAAATGAATAGTGAACAATAATACTAATATATATATATATATATCAATTATTAAATCAAAACCTGATTTAATAATCCGGTTAGTATTATCAACCGTCCGATTAAAGTCCGTGTATCCCGTACACGTATTTGATCGGACCTCAACACATACCAACGTACGGCTCCTACATCTATCATCTGAACCGGGAAAACTCTCTGTGTGGGACTCTAAAGACTCGACAATACGCTGAAAGTGTGTTTAATCACAAGCACGTCTGCGACACTAGCTGTATGTAACGGCTACCCAGGTACTTGCCGAAATGGGGGTCTACAATCAAGTACGTATTTACTCTACCGAGCCTGAATGTGACAATCTCCGTATAGTCCGGTCTCTTCATCAAAGAGTATCGCATATCGGGTCTAAGGGGTGGATAACGTCAGACCCTTACTAACTGGATAAGTCGTGTCTGAGTCAAGCTCATCACCAACAGAGATACTACCGATCAACTATCAGTAAATCTCATCCACTGTGCATACGGATTTCTAGTGCTAGCAAACTAAACACAGCGCGACATCGACTCCTAATATCAAGAGAGACGAATCCCTGACAATCAACCACTGCCTCCATGTGACTCGGGACTGTACCTAACTAAAACCTGTTTGCACGATTCCTTTGAGTCGTGGTAAGGTAGTAATTAAAGTACGGTGGGAACTCACAAGAGACAAATGAAGATCTCAGGTCAAAGGACTAACCTGTACTCATGCCATCTGAGAAATTCCATCCGATGATAGATATAATACCATCTAGAAGTTCTCGGCGAGTCCGTCCGGTGTACTCTCCTCCAGTGAGCACCTGTATACTATCTTAGGTGACACAACACCAATGGCTTATGAGACCGGCCACCACCCTTCGTTGGGGTCTAGAAACGTATACATTATTCTACTCCGGAATATCGATGCCCAGTCTCGATACTCCCACGACTAGGGACATTTAAGGATGTGCTTATGGACAACCTAGCTCCCACATATATGATCCCCATCATAATACTGGTTGTTAAGAAACAATCCTACGGGCTTCATCAATGATGAAGACAAAGCAGATAACATACTATCATCTCGAGTAAGACTGTTATACCTGTATCGGTCCTCGTTTAATTATCATAATTGACTACTTGAAATCACAATAATTGTCTTGAGGGCACTATATCCAATACATGAACACAATAAATTCATTTCTGTCATACCCTGCTTCCCAATATATGCAAATACGGGAATGTAATAAAGCCTGCCATGTTACCTACGGTAAGAAATCATCCTTCTATAGTCACATTGTAAGTCCATGTCACGCACCCCACTAACTCGCGGGGAGGCGGAATATATGAAAAACGATTATCAAAGCTTCGTAACACGGACTTGAGCGCATGAATCGTAATCTAAACCATTGCTAACGATATACTAGAGGTTTAACTACTCGGTACCGGAGTTATACCTCACGTTACATGTCCTTCGGGTCTTCATCGCTGTCCTCCACTCCTCGTAGGCTCCTTGGAACATCGGCAACTTCACGGCCTCCTCAAATCAAAGACGATCCACCCGAAAGCTCCTACGCCAAGCTAAATCTCAAACTTGAGATAACTAGGTTGCTTAAAGTGCTAATCTAAGCTACCTAGGGGATATAGAGTGAGGTTATGGATGTTTTAGTCTAGCTAACCCTTGATCTCAACACATGAGAGGTTAGGGTTAGGGTTTCAAGAGAGAGTGAGCTTGAGGAGAGAGAAGGAGAAGATGAGAGTGAGAACAAAAATCCTTCTCACTTGAATATATGATACATAATGAATTATCAAATAATATCAATTAATTGATTATTCACCATGTTTCATTCAATCAAGGAGAGTGATTCATCATGTGAGTCATTAGATCATTAATGAAGCATTAATGATATGATGAATCATATAAATGAGTCACACAAAGTAATCATGAAAAAGCCACCTCAACCCCTCATGTCACCACTCTTCTAGAACCTTCTCGACAAATTACGAGAACGCCCCTCCAATCCGTGAAAACACGGAAAAACTTTAGACTGTATAAATCCAATAACCTTATACTAGAATCTGGCTTAAACCAAAGTCGGCTAGTATAAACTGTCCGAAAAGTCGTACGTGCGAAAACACACGTATACATCCGAACGCTCGTCGTAAAACCATACGACCTCTATATCGTTTCGCCTGGAGCAGGGAAACTCTCTGTGTGGGACTCTAAAGACTCGACACTACGCTGGCAGTGGGTTTAACCACAGACCGCAAGCGGCACTAGCTGTACGTAACGGTCCCCAGGTAGATGTCGATAAGAAGGCCGATGAGGAAAATCATCCGAACTCCCACTGAGCCTGATGTGACAATCTTCGTACAGTCCGGTCTGTTCGTCGACTATCGCATATCAAGCCTAGGGGGCGGCAAGCGTCAGTCCCCTAATAGCTGTATAAGTCGTGTTGGAGCGAAGCCGATTACACCCTGAGAACCTACTGGAATCTACCAGTATATCTCGTTTGCCCTGGCCAGGGACTTTGTGTAATGGCTCTCTGACACATTGCGATATCATCTCCCAATACCGGGAGAGACGAATCCTATCTAACCGCCACTGCCTCCAAGTGCTCGGGACTGCACCCAACTGCTACCTGTTTGCACGACTCCTTTGAGCTGTGGTAGGGTAGCAATCTAAGAACAGTGGGACACACTCGAGGCGAAGCAGCAGTGTCAAGTCTGCGGACTATGCTGTACTCATGTCACCTGGGAACTGACAACTGATGATGGGTATAATACCAACCAATCAGTTCCTCGGCGAGTCCTGTCCGGTGTACCCGTAACCTAACGAGCACCTGTATACTATCTCCAGTACGGCGTACTGATGGCTGTGGGACAGACCATTTCCCCAACTGGGATGAGAAGCGTATACACTTAGTCTACTCCGGAATATCGATGCCCTATCTCGATAATCCATCGACCAGGGACCTGTATAGGATGTTGCTTACAGACTACCCAGCCCCCACTAGTGTGACTGCTATCACGACGCTGGTAATCAAGCAAAGATCCTATGGGCTCTACTAATATGTATAAGTGATACGTTACAAGAGACCTATGCACATATTAAAGTAGACACAAACCAAGTAGCATACTACCATTTTTAGCAAGACTGTATATATAACTGTGAATATCCCAAGCTTCCATTAAGTAATATACAATCTAGTATGATACAATAATGGCCCCTAGGGCATATACACTAACAATCTCCCACTTGCACTAGGGCCATGAGCTTGCATATCGTAGACCTATCATCTCGAATAGCCTCTCGAACTGCGTCTGAGGAAGGGCCTTTGTGAATGGATCAGCAATGTTATTCTCTGTCTCTACTCTCTTCACTTCGATCTCCCGGCGATCTATGATCTCCCTGATCCGGTGAGACCGTCTTAAGATGTGTCTGGACTTCTGATGGGACCTGGGTTCCTTCGCTAAAGCTATAGCGCCGTTGTTGTCACAATACAGAGGTATTGGATCAACACTGGTAGGAACCACCTGAAGTTCTGTGAGGAACTTCTTCATCCAGACTGCTTCTTTTGCGGCATCGCAAGCAGCTATGTACTCTGCTTCCATCGTTGAGTCTGCAACGGTCTCCTGCTTGGAACTCTTCCAACAGACCGCCCCTCCATTGAGGGTAAAGACATAACCCGACATGGACTTGGAGTCATCTTTGTCACTCTGGAAGCCGGAGTCGGCAAAGGCCTCCATCTGAAGGTCTTTTCCGCCATATACCAAGAACATCTCCTTAGTCCTTCTTAGGTACTTGAGAATGTTCTTTACTGCTATCCAGTGCTTCTCCCCTGGGTTTGCTTGATACCGGCTTACTACGCTCAATGCGTATGCTATATCTGGTCTGGTACATAACATTGCATACATTATAGAGCCTACCGCAGAAGCGTAGGGTATAATCGACATGCGATCCCTTTCCAAATCAGTCTTGGGAGACATATCTTTTGAGAGGGTGATTCCGTGACAAGCCGGTAGGTTACCGCGCTTAGAATCTTCCATACTGAATCTCTTCACTATGGTGTCTATGTACCTGGACTGTGAAAGTCCCAATATCCTCTTTGATCTATCACGACAGATCCGGATCCCCAGAATGTAGGTGGCATCACCCAAGTCTTTCATGGAGAATTTATGTGACAAGAATCTTTTGACTGACTGTAATATAGGAATATCATTTCCTATTAGGAGAATGTCATCCACGTACAAGACGAGGAATACTACAGCTCTCCCTACAATCTTACTGTATATGCATGGTTCATCTGGATTTTTGATAAAGTCAAATTCTTTGACAGCATCATCAAAACAGATGTTCCAACTCCGCGATGCCTGCTTTAGTCCATAAATGGACTTAAGCAGCTTGCATACTTTACCGCTGCTCCCACTCTGAATGAATCCTTCTGGCTGATCCATATAGACGCTTTCTTCCAAATTACCATTTAGAAAGGCCGTCTTTACGTCCATCTGCCAGATTTCATAATCGTGGAAGGCAGCAATAGCAAGAAGGACCCGAATAGATTTAAGCATAGCCACTGGAGAAAAGGTTTCGTCGTAGTCCAAACCAGGTCTTTGACGGAAACCCTTTGCAACAAGTCTAGCCTTATAGGTTTCAACCTGTCTATCTACACCAATCTTCTTTTTGAAGATCCATTTGCATCCTACGGGTTTTACCCCATCTGGAGCAATGTCCAAAGTCCATACTTTGTTGGTGTACATGGACTCCATTTCGGTCCGCATTGCATCCAGCCATTTTACTGAGTCACTGCTCTGAATGGCTTGCTGAAAGCTAGTAGGCTCATCGTAATCAATAGTGCAATCCTCTCTATCCCCGTCTATGAGAAAACCGTAGTATCTCTCGGGCGGATGAGATTGCCTACTACTCCTGCGGAGTGGCGTTGGGATGTCCTGTTCTTCTTGAACTTCTGGTTCTACCAAACTTTCAGTAACAGTTTGTGGTTCTGGAATTTCTTCTAGTTCTACTGTGCTCCCACTCTTCTGATTTTCTAAAAATTCAGTTTCCAAGAAGTGGGGATGCTGAGAAACAAAAACCTTTTGTTCCTCTGCGGAATAGAAAAGATACCCCCTGGAGTTCTTTGGGTATCCCACAAACTTACACAGTACTGAGCGTGCCTCGAGCTTGTCCGTATGCTGCTTTTTTACAAAAGCTGGACATCCCCAAGTCTTAAGATACTTAAGACAGGGTTTCTTCCCACTCCACATCTGATATGGGGTGGTAGGCACAGTTTTGGTTGGAGCTTTGTTTAAGAGATATGCAGCTGTTTCTAGTGCATAACCCCAGAAAGATCGCGGCAACTCAGCCTTACTCATCATGGAACGAACCATATCTAATAGGGTTCGATTCCTCCTTTCCGATACACCGTTGTGTTGTGGTGTGTATGGAGGAGTAAGCTGAGAGAGAATTCCATTCTCTTTTAAGTAACCCAGGAACTCGGCGTTTAAGTATTCACCACCTCGATCAGATCTCAGTGTCTTGATACTTTTGCCGGTTTGTTTTTCCACTTCATTCTTGTATTCTCGAAATTTCTCAAAGGCCTCGGATTTATGCTTCATTAAGAAGATATATCCATACCTAGAGAAATCATCTGTAAAAGTAATGAAGTATGAATAACCACCTCGCGCATGTATAGACATTGGACCGCACACATCACTGTGTATGAGCCCTAAGAGCTCGCTTGCTCTTACTCCGTGTCCAGTAAACGGAGTCTTTGTCATCTTTCCTATGAGACAAGATTCACAAGTAGCATAAGATTGATATTCGAACGGATTTAAATATCCTTCTCTATGTAACTTAGTCAACCTTCTCTCATTGATGTGACCTAGTCTACAATGCCATAAGAAAGCCTGATTTGTTTCCGGAGACTTTCTTTTAAGTGTGTTCTGGACACTGAAAATCTGAGCTTGATTTAATACGTATATTCCGTTTTCTAATGTACCTGACCCAATCAAATCTTGATTTAGGTGGATGTGAACCACATCTCTTGTAAAAGCAAAATCATATCCTTCCTTAGAAAGTAAGGGTACAAATATGATATTACAAGTCGTACCTGGTACATAAAAACAGTTACGCAGAATCAATATCTGCCCAGTTGTCATCCCAAGATGATATTCCCCTACGGATTCAGCGTCCATGCTCATTCCGTTAGCAACTGTGAGGGTCATGTCACCTATCCCGATAACCCTACGATTTCTCAGAGCCTGTAATGAATTACAAATGTGAGTTCCTGATCCGGTATCCAATACCCAGAAAGTAGGGTTAACTGACATACAGTTCTCTATCATAAACACACCCGAAGTCGAAGCCACAACATGCTTCGTATCCTGGCTACTGGCTTCTAAAGCCCTGCAATCACTCTGCCAATGCCCAATCCCATAGCAATAGGAATGTCCCTCAATAGGGTGGTCCAGCTTGTCATAGGCAATGGACATCTGGAAAGACTTTTGCCATTCATATAAGTCAGATTCAGTCAAATTATTATCTAGATGTAACCTAAGTGTGGTCACAGGGTCGCTGCAATTTTAAGAGAGAGAAGAAGATACTATTAGCATGATGCTCTTGCAAGTTTAGAGTGGTTTAATTTATCTAAACAGGATGGCTCCCACTGTTTCTCGAATCCCTCCTCAAACCATAAAAGAAGAATTAGCCAGGACAATTCTCACCGTACAATACTTGCTTAACCGTTCAGCCAGGCCAGTGTCGATACTTCGAGGGAGGTTTTCCAACGCTTTCGCGAAGTTCCTTAATTAAATAACCTCTTTTCTCTGGGGGCGTAACCCCGCTGACACCTTTCTAGGCACCTACTTAGTTTATATCATTGATCGTTAAGTGACGAATCTCCTGATAAGTAGCATATACTCACAGTAGGATCGGGATCCAAAATATCATCGTATGATAATGTTGAAGGAATCCTACCAACATTCATCAAACTCCAAAATGGTATGCACCTCTCTGCAATTTTCAGTTTCTTTAGAAATTCCCGATATGGATTTTTGTCCCATGCTCTTATGACCTTGACGAAGGTCAACAAATCATAAGTCACATGTCAAGTTCTACCCGTCATTGTCCAGGTTAATTTGAACCCATCCGTACATACCCTTGACGAAGGTCAACAAGGTAATACGACTGTCCCAAACCAACGCATCTATCTATGCTACATATGAACACCCAACAGCTACCAATCACTATGCCTTGACGAAGGTCAACAAACATAGCTTGAATACTATTGAATATCCGTATGAAATGACGGAGGGCTACGAATGGTTTTGGCAAAACCGTGAACGTAGTGAACTTGATATAATCGAAGGAACCTGATACTTTTTAAAAGGAGTGGTTAAAGCTCCGCAATAAAAAATTCTGCTCTTTTAAAATAACCGAGTGGTTTCTTTTAAATTTGTTCCAACGATTAAACTTTGGTTTATTTTCTTTGCATTATAATAATGCATCCCATCAATTAATCTTATCATTGCAGAAAACAACGAAAAATACCACGTCCTCTTATGCCATCCGCATTCGCCACGGGGTCCCGTCATCACCCGTTAGGTTACTTAACTAACGACAGAGCGGGGGCTGGGCTAGCGCGGGTGTAAAACATAAGTGACGTCTAATAGCTATTTATATATAGATATTGTACATTCGTCAGACGCAATAATAAGCATTCCAGATCACAGATAAACTTTATTGGATATGCAAGTAATCCGCGTTTCTTTTGAGCCTGCAAGGAAAGACGGATTACACAGTTGTGATGAATAGCCATTACCCCACCCCAGACCCCTACGGGTACGGCAAACTACCCGCCAAATACCAGAAGTGAAGCGGTCTGCCTCGATACTTCAAAATACCCGGTAGTTTGTGCACCCCACCTTGGGTCTATCCTAGGAGCAAAAACAGTAAAAAGAAATAATAATACAACGGTGGCTACAACCGCAACCTGGATGTGCCCCGTAAAATAATATTACGTCAAATTACATTTACATTGAATGAATATTAAATACATCTCAAACCCCCGGCTAATCATCACAACAGTCCAATACAGTTCATATACACAAACAGATAAAATCCATTACAGAAATGTGCAACCCCCTGCCAACCGACATACTAGCAGTTAGGGGAGGTTTACGAACACATTAAACATTACAGATAAAGATCCAATAAGCAAATTGATTAGAACATCGATCGATTACTTATATCCGTGTCTACCCCCAAAAGCAAAACATCACAGAGGCAACCTGGGCAGAAACAGTATATACAGGAAAACAAAAAACCCAAAATTATGAATTACTGTGAAACTCCGAGTCAACTCGGCGTTGACTCGGCGGCGTATCCGCGGCATAAGCTCTCTATTGCCGCGGATCCGCGGCCGTTTTGTCGAGTTGCCTCCTCGAATTTTCGCAGATTTCTTATAATTCCCTGCTGTGAATTTTAAGGTATGTCAAAAAAATTTTGCGACACTTTTAAAATTAACAGAAACTGTCAAGGATTAGGGTTTTGTTTTTCGTGTTTTTCCGTCGATCGAACTTCTAATCAGTTGCTAACAAGCTAGTAATGGTTTAGTTGGCTCTGATACCACTGTAAGTCCATGTCACGCACCCCACTAACTCGCGGGGAGGCGGAATATATGAAAAACGATTATCAAAGCTTCGTAACACGGACTTGAGCGCATGAATCGTAATCTAAACCATTGCTAACGATATACTAGAGGTTTAACTACTCGGTACCGGAGTTATACCTCACGTTACATATTCTTCGGGTCTTCATCGCTGTCCTCCACTCCTCGTAGGCTCCTTGGAACATCGGCAACTTCACGGCCTCCTCAAATCAAAGACGATCCACCCGAAAGCTCCTACGCCAAGCTAAATCTCAAACTTGAGATAACTAGGTTGCTTAAAGTGCTAATCTAAGCTACCTAGGGGATATAGAGTGAGGTTATGGATGTTTTAGTCTAGCTAACCCTTGATCTCAACACATGAGAGGTTAGGGTTAGGGTTTCAAGAGAGAGTGAGCTTGAGGAGAGAGAAGGAGAAGATGAGAGTGAGAACAAAAATCCTTCTCACTTGAATATATGATACATAATGAATTATCAAATAATATCAATTAATTGATTATTCACCATGTTTCATTTAATCAAGGAGAGTGATTCATCATGTGAGTCATTAGATCATTAATGAAGCATTAATGATATGATGAATCATATAAATGAGTCACACAAAGTAATCATGAAAAAGCCACCTCAACCCCTCATGTCACCACTCTTCTAGAACCTTCTCGACAAATTACGAGAACGCCCCTCCAATCCGTGAAAACACGGAAAAACTTTAGACTGTATAAATCCAATAACCTTATACTAGAATCTGGCTTAAACCAAAGCCGGCTAGTATAAACTGTCCGAAAAGTCGTACGTGCGAAAACACACGTATACATCCGAACGCTCGTCGTAAAACCATACGACCTCTATATCGTTTCGCCTGGAGCAGGGAAACTCTCTGTGTGGGACTCTAAAGACTCGATACTACGCTGGCAGTGGGTTTAACCACAGACCGCAAGCGGCACTAGCTGTACGTAACGGTCCCCAGGTAGATGTCGATAAGAAGGCCGATGAGGAAAATCATCCGAACTCCCACTGAGCCTGATGTGACAATCTTCGTACAGTCCGGTCTGTTCGTCTAAGACTATCGCATATCAAGCCTAGGGGGCGGCAAGCGTCAGTCCCCTAATAGCTGTATAAGTCGTGTTGGAGCGAAGCCCATTACACCCTGAGAAGCTACTGGAATCTACCAGTATATCTCGTTTGCCCTGGCCAGGGACTTTGTGTAATGGCTCTCTGACACATTGCGATATCATCTCCCACTACCGGGAGAGACGAATCCTATCTAACCGCCACTGCCTCCAAGTGCTCGGGACTGCACCCAACTGCTACCTGTTTGCACGACTCCTTTGAGCCGTGGTAGGGTAGCAATCTAAGAACAGTGGGACACACTCGAGGCGAAGCAGCAGTGTCAAGTCTGCGGACTATGCTGTACTCATGTCACCTGGGAACTGACAACTGACGATGGGTATAATACCAACCAATCAGTTCCTCGGCGAGTCCTGTCCGGTGTACCCGTAACCTAACGAGCACCTGTATACTATCTCCAGTACGGTGTACTGATGGCTGTGGGACAGACCATTTCCCCAACTGGGATGAGAAGCGTATACACTTAGTCTACTCCGGAATATCGATGCCCTATCTCGATAATCCATCGACCAGGGACCTGTATAGGATGTTGCTTACAGACTACCCGGCCCCCACTAGTGTGACTGCCATCACGACGCTGGTAATCAAGCAAAGATCATATGGGCTCTACTAATATGTATAAGTGATACATTACAAGAGACATATGCACATATTAAAGTAGACACAAACCAAGTAGCATACTACCATTTTTAGCAAGACTGTATATATAACTGTGAATATCCCAAGCTTCCATTAAGTAATATACAATCTAGTATGATACAATAATGGCCCCTAGGGCATATACACTAACACACATTACGGCTGTCAATCAGTAATCAAGAACAATATAATAATAAATCTATCTATCACATGTCCAATCTACCACAATAAAGTAATAACAATAATAACGAGTCGATAGCGGAAGTAATGAATAATGATCAAGTCTCAAGATTCAAGAAAATAAGAATAGCGATATCTCGAAAACCCGTCCGTTATGGGATCACAATAAAATCCAAAGTGCTATAGTAGAAAAGAAAACTAAATCATAACTAATATACTAGATCAATGGAATACTCCTCATTGATCTGCAACCTTCTTGAAGTACTCATGATTCTCCTGTGCTAAAGACAAGGTATCTGGGACATGCAAAACCCAGACGTCAGTGCGCCATAGATAACATAATAATAATGTAACCGGAAATATAATATAATGTCAGTATACTGAAACTAGTGCCATATGAGTACCATAAACATGAGCAATGCATACGAGATAACAGTCAAGATATAGCGGTCAATCAGATCATGTGAGTTCTATGAGTTCATGTCGCTAAGTTATCTATCTTACAAGTATTTGAAAACAATTAATACAATCCTCAATATAACTCAATAGTATACTGTACATTCTCGGTACCACCGTCTCATGACTCTCGGGGCTGAATCCGAGACGTGTTGCTAGACAGTAAAACAATGTCAATATCTGGACGAATGATGCCAGCATCATCATTCCAGAACTCGTAGCTCGTATTGACTGACTAGTCTCTAACAATCAATCTCACTGAGTTACAATTCGGTTTTCATTATTGATTTTCCATTTCCCCAGGTTTCAATTCATGTTAAGTATCACTGGTATGTTGCCTAATGCCAACACAATAATAAGCATGTACATGTACATATCATGTCTATCTAGATAACAGGTCAGTCAATCAATATCGAGATTTGTTGGCATTTCGGTAAGTATCACAATTCAAGTATAGTGTCACGATAGAAATAGTCAAGAGTCCATCAAGCATGGTTTCATAAAACAATCAATAGCACGTGTAGAAATTTAGTAATCTAGCAATTAACGAATTTATAGGCAATTAATTCATGTACAATATCATGATCAGGTCAGGTTGTATGTCCTGTCAATGTTAATAGTGTATTCTTGAAACAAGTTTACATGTCAGTTTTATTTCAGTTTTAAATATCAGTTTCACAATTTTCTTCATAAGACGGTTGTAGGCGACGTCTTGTCACTGTAGCAGACGTCTGGGGAGACGTCTGGTCTACCCAAGTTCTATTCCAGACGTCTGTAGAAGACGTCTGTTCCCATCACAATTTGCATGTCAGACGTCTGTAGGAGACGTTTGGTCCCTATAGAAGATGTTTGGGGAGACGTCTGTAGTGCAATTTAAGTTCTGAAAAATAAATACAGAGATGTTTTGTCGTTGTAGACAGACATCTATAGTTCAATTTTAGTTTCTGTATAGTCATCATACAGGCGTCTGGTTTCCTGAGGTGCACGAGATTTTCCTGAACGATCAGACTGTGGAATTTAGGGTTTCGATTTAATTGTTCAATACACTAATTTTAACAAGTATTAATCACGTAAATTACTCGATTGCAATACAGTAAATTAGTTGATAAATAAGGTAGTAAATTCTAAGGTTAAACACGCATATATAGAACCTAGATTATGTTAATATCACATCGCGATTCTAATCTCGATGTATACTCAATTTCGATTAAACCAATCTACATTAATTAATATCATAATTGTACAGTAAATTAATTTATCGTACTAGCATATTAAAGCAAGTATTGGATACATGCCTCGAAAATGAAAACACACAAGGCGATAATTATGACGGTCTCAAAATAGCCACCACCGAGAGTATGATATCGCAAACAGGAAGACGATGACGGTGACGAGACGATCATGACGACGACGACGGTGATGGAGATAGCCGGCCAGAACTAGGGTTGAGGTTTAGGTTGTAAAGAAATATGGAGGCTAGGGTTTTATTTTGTGAATACTTATATAGCGTAATTATAATATGGGTTGGGTATTCTATTAATCCTATACCCACTAGGACTAAGGATTAAAGATAATCTAAAATATAATTATATGACATATATCTTTACAATATTATAACCATAAATATTTTCTCAATTAATTTATTTTCTATACAATAAATTATCATGACCAATAATAACAATAATCAATAAAACCCATGATAATTCAAACCAATGCAATTTATCAATAAACCCCTGAATACAATAAAATCTCATGGCATACTAATCCAACCATCAATCAAATAATTTTAAATAACCATAAATTCAATTTTCGTAACTTTATTCCATCGAATTACCGTACGATAGTTATAGGGTGTTACAATTTCGAAAATAAATATAATAATATAATTTTGAAAAAACAATTTCCAAAATACCTGTACATGATTTGACGCTTTAATAAGATTGAACGGTAAACTTATTCTCATCAGTATGAGAACGTCAGATCTTATCTAGACATCTATAGTTTTCCTAAATGCATCCAAGCAGCCTAATATTTCTGGTTTCTTGTTCTTGTCTAAATGACAAGATTGATCATCATATCAAAACTTATTTGTCAACAAATCCAAAAATACAATATCATCAAGTCAAAAAGTTTATGTAATAGTTTGAATTCTCCATCTTTATAAATGATATATCATAGAAAAATCAAACCAGGTCCTGTACTGCATTTATCAATATATAAATTCAAGACATACATCTGGAGAATTTTCATTCTCGGTGATTGAGACACACCACCACTTTTTTTATGCACTGTCAAGTTTCAATCTGTTTAAATTTATTTTCTTAAATGAGTTTTCAAGGGAAAAAATTTGATATTTCACAGGGTATATAAATGTTTAGAATACAATTTACATATAAATATCAATGCAATTAGACAACATTTATGAATAAATTTCATACAAATTTTTGTTCTTTTCATCCAACTTTATTGGCGCATGTGAAACATGTCCTAAATTAGTTTTCGATGGCTAAAGCTCTTGCCTCACTTGACCCGAGACCCTGGCTCCGCCACTGTATCAACCCGCTTTGTAATAGTGAAATTATGACAACAAATTTAAGGCATGCTCTTATTTGTTGTATATATAACAACTGTACATTTTATCCATCATGAATATTATAACTTCATTCAGCCAATCTGAAAAATAACATATACATAATTCAGGCATATTTTGAAGCGTGAAGCTCTCTAGATTTTGTTCTGTAATATAATTCCTAGCAAAAGCACCGGTAATAAAATTGTTGAGGAGAAGACCGAGGTCTTCGTGGCCAAATTCGGCAGAAACAGTAAAGGTCGTTGTCCCTGATTTAGAGGACTATCTGCGGATGCAGCTGGTTGTGATGTTGGCAACTCGCTCAGTGATGGTGACTGTGCTGGTGACACAGAGTTCGTCTCTGCCGTTCCTGCTGCATATTACAATTTATAAGAAATATAAAAACGATGAATATGCAACGAATTTCGATTGATACGTTTGTGTGTGTGTGTGTGTGTGTTTGGGGGGGGGGGGGGGGGGGGTTGGGGTTATTACCAAATGGAGGAAGAGGGGGAAGACCTGACGCATAAGCTACTGAACCTGTGAAATCACATATAGGGGATTGAGAGGGAGTAAATGTTGTGATTTGATAATTTTAAGAGCGATAGGTGTTTTTTTTTCTTACCTGGACTTGGAAGAGGACTAGCCGAAGCTGCAAGCAAATTAACCAAGAACCCATTTGTTAGATAAGAGTTGATTAGGGGTAGCCGAAGCTGCAAAAAATATAGGCTAAGATATATTCTCTCAACACTCATCATAACTTCGGAGTTTTGATGTAGTGTAAGGGGCATTTCACAGTTTCTACTTAAAATACCAGTTTCAGATAAATTCTTTAACCTTCGTAGCTTACACTAAAAATACCATAAACCTATTTTCCCTATTTCTTTATACCAAGAACTTTGTGTTCTAACATCAAACTCGGGAGCAGACAGTCATTTCGCTGATAAAAATAATTGTAGTAAAAGATAAAACAATTTCTAACAGTCATAATTTCAAAAAAGTTTATGGTATTAAATAGAAAAATCTAATGTTATTAAAATACAATTATAAATTCATATATATTCTAGTATAAATTATACTAGATACTAATAGCCAAGAGACCAAGAGATATGAATCTATGCATCGTGGGGTTGGATATATATCAAACCTTTACACTGAAGCGGAACCGACTCAGAGTTGCACATACTAGGAAGCGTTATAGCCAAGAAACTGCTAATCAACGGGATATTGAAAGGAACGTTTCCCGTGACTATAAGGCACATGCATTCCGAGCTACTTCTTATAACCGATGCAAGAGCATCGCAGCACTCTTTGGTTGGAGAGCCGCCTCCGTTGGTGCTTCCCTTGATGAAGTTCAAGCACGGAGTGAAGCTACTCATGAAGGACTTCGTGCATGCGGTTGTGATCTGCCCTGATACCATGTTAGATGACATTACTAGAACGACGATTACTATTAAATTTGTACTGCTAGAGAAATTAGTGTTCATTTTCATCCTTGATTCTAATTTGAAACTGGAAAGTAGTACGAATGAGAGTGAGAAGAGCAGGGATTTATGCTGTAGAATTTTACTTTGGAGGTTGGTTTTGGAGATTACCAACCTTATCTAACTTCTTAATCACTGAGAGTTTGTTTCAAATTTTGATGCAAAGATAATGGTTTGATGTCTCAATTACTTTCAAGGTTTGGCTTGACTATTGCTAAATGATGAGCCAATTTGGCTCACAGCACAAGTTACTGTGCCTTTGGAAACTCAGAGGCTTGAGCTGGAAGGTTGGGTTGGAATAATGTATCTATGGTTTTCAGTCCTTAGCAAAAAGAAATGTCAAATTATGGTGTTTTTTCCTTTTGGGGGTGGGGGTTGTTTTCTCTCTTTTACTTTTTCCCTTTTGAATCTATATATAATATAATAATATATATAAAGCTATAGGCGAGAATTTTTGTCAAAAGAAAAAGAAAAGCTATATGAAAGAATATTTCTTGGAATATTCTTTTATATAGCAAGGCTTTAGTGGACATTCTGTTATTTTGCCATTATTTAATTTATGTGGGTCAAAGAATTTTTTTATTGGCTCCCTGCTCAATATTTATTACATTTTCTTTCTTTCACACAACTAGTCTTATGATGGAAAAATTCTGATTAGTCCCTTTCTTTAAAATCCTTTTTTTATTATTTATCTAATTACTAGGTTTTATTACTAGTATAATATTAAAAAATATCATGATTTTTTGTGCAATTCAATTTACTTAAATATATGTTAAAAGTTAAGCGATTTTCCTTTGATACTGCAAAAAAATATAAAAAACCAAAGAAAACAGATAAAAATGATATTTTTGAAAAAATCGTTATTTTCATATCCTAGCACGTAAAATACTAAAATTTGAAGGAAGTAGAATATTTCGCGAATTTTCATATGCTATAGCAAGCATAATAATAAAAAAACGGAAGAAAATATAAATGTTTGAGATTTTTGAAAATTTTGCGATTTTCATATGCTTTTAACAAGAAAAATATTTAAAAAACAAAAAAAATTAAGATTTTTGAAAATTTCATGATTTTTATGTGCCTACGCAGTGTACAAAATATTGGAAATCGTAAGAATTTTTTTTTGGAATATTTTAAAATTGGCTAAATTTCTGCTTGCTACCATGAACTTTAGATATTTTCCATAAATGGTATCCTAAACTTTTAAAATGATGGATTACTACCATAAACTTTCAATGCAAAACTACCATAACAGCATTAATTGAAAATTAAAAAATGCCTATAATTCCCTTTTATATAAAATGAAAAAAAGGAATTAACTTTTATTTAAAGAAATTAATTCTCTTTTTTTGTTAAAATATACTACCCTTTTATATAAATTAACAAAAGAATTCTTAAAAAAATTAATTCCTTACTTTTTTGTTAATTTATATAAAATGGCGGTATGGTCATTTTCTTATTTTCCATTAACACCGTTATGGTAGTTTTGTGATACATTGAAAGTTCATGGTAGCAATCCATCATTTTAAAAGTTCAGGACACCATTCGTGGAAAATACATAAAGTTTATGGTAGTAAGTCGAAATTTAGCATATAATATTTTGTGACTTTCATGTGTTGCGAGTCACTCGAAGTTTCAATCATAGTTTTTTGTTATCTTGATGGCCGGAAGTTCTCCAAAATTACGAGCAAGTAAAATATTCGAAAACCGAAGCATAAAAAATCATGATATTTTTAAAATTTAATGATTTTCATGTACTATATAACATGAAAAAGAATGGGAAAAGGAAAACAAAACACAGAATTTTTTAGATTTTTGAAAATTTTATGATTTCACGTTCTTTATCATGGAAAATATTGAAAGAATGAAGAAAATAGATTTTTTTTGAAATTTGTGATATCAATCAAAATGTTAAGAAATTGTTGAAAACAAAAAAATTTGGGAAGAAAATATTGCAATTTCATGTTTATATATAGCAAGCAAAATTTAAAAAATCCGAAGAAAACAGAATTTTTTTTGATTTCGATGTGTTATAAAAAGAAAAATATTGACAACGGAAGAAAACAGAAAATTTCGATATTTTTGAAATATTCGCGCTCTTTGTGTGCAATAATAAGCAAAATATTGAAAAATCGAATAAAATAAAAACTATTGAGATTTTTTAAATTTCGCGATTTTTGTGTGATATATTATATATAGTATGCAAAATATTGAAAATTTAAAGAACATAACTAATTTTGAATTTTAAAAAGTTCGCAATTTTCATATGCTATAGCGTTCTAAATACTGTAGATTTGATGAAATAGAGAATTTGGGATTTTTGAAAATATCATGATTTTCATGTGGTATATAGAAAGCAAAATATTGAAAAGCTGAAGAGCATAAAATTTTTAAAGATTTTTGAAAATTTCGTGATTTTCGTGTCAAAGCCAGAAATTGAAAAACCGAGTAAAACAGAAAAGTTTTGGGATTTTTAAAAATCATGTAATTTTTCGTGTGCTAGCTTGCAAAATATTGTAAAATTAAAGAAAACAAATAAATTTTTTGATTTTCGTGTGCTATATCGTATAAAATATTGAAAATCCGAAGTAAACAAAAAAAACCAATTAATTGTTGAAAATTTCATGATTTTCTAGTGTTATAGAAAACAATATATCGAAAAACAGAAAAAAAACATAAATTGTAGTATTTTAAAATTTTCGCCAATGTTAAAAATCCGAAGAAAAGAAAAAAATTTAGTAACTTTTTTTGTATATTTCGTGACACTACTACAATATGGGGTTGCCCCTACGGACTCAGGAATCCGTAGGGGCAACTATTTCTTGCCCCTACGGATTTATCCGTAGGTCCCCATCGTTGTCCCTACGGTACCCTATGGTTTAATTTAAAAATATTAAATTGTAATTTGTTGTTTGGCCCTACGGAGCCGCAAACGATGGACCTATGGTTATGTCCGTAGAGGCATATAAATAGGTTATTAATAAAAAAAAGCACAGAAAAGTTCTCGATCGTTCCCAAAAATTCTCATTCTCACTCTCCCGCGCCTCGATCGCTCGTTCCCGCGCCTCGTCGCCACCGCCCTCCGCGCCTCATCGCCAACTTCCTCGGTTGTCCCCAAAACTTCCTCGTTGCCACCGTCCACGACTCGTCGCCGATCGTCGTCGACCACCGGTCTTCTCCGTCGTCTCCTCCACCGTCCGCTACAGGTAAGTAAATCTCAAATTATTTATAATTTTGATGATGTTAGGTCTAGGCTTTAGGGTTTAGGGTTCGGATAGGGGTGAGGGTTAGGGTTAGGCATCGGGTTCGGTTTAGGTTGAGGTTAGGGTTAGGGTTAGGGTTGGGGTTGGGGTTGGGGTTCGGTTAGGGTTGGGGTTGGGGTTGGGGCTGGGGCCGGCTAGGGTTCGGTTGGGGCTGGGGCTGGGGCTGGGGCTTCATCACCTGATATAGCGAAATACAAAGCGTACTTGAGTACACCCGACCTCATTGAGTTTTCTATTGAAGTTCCCGGTCAAACGGCATATGCATATTTTTATTCGCCATCAAATCCCAATTATCAAGCTACTGAGGACGAAAAGCCACTTTTGTTAGTTGAGAGTCATGGTAATAGACTTGTTATTATAGATCATAGTCAATTGTTTTTCCTATCATTTTCTTGATCCATATGCTAATCAACTTGTTAGTTACTGTGTTTATGACGTATTTGTCTATATTTGTTGAAAGTGGCATTTCTTTTGGATGAACATGTTTTTTTGATACATGTTTTCAGTCATGTGAATTCATATGTTGTGTATAACGCTTTATGATATAAGTATCCTACATTTGTAGTTTTAATTGTTGATTGTTATAGATGAATGCCATTGCAATAATAGTTTTTGGTTGATATATTAATTTTTCAAATATTTGCATGTATGTATCCATGCCTGCCTGCATATATGTATATATGAGGATAATAGGTATATTATTAGGTTGTCGTAGGAGAAAATTTTCCTTCATATGGCTGTCAAAAGTCAACCCTTAATCTCTTTATGGATGATCGGTCTATCAATCTTAATCTCAATGGTCTAATATATAGATACACAAGACCATATTGTTTTCATACTCTTTTGTTTTCACACGATAAATATGGATGACTCAAAATATGGATATATGAAATGCATCCCTTTTATGCATATGGATACAGATGGGTAGTAGATTGAAATATCCAAATTGATGTCTAATACATTTCTGGAGATACTAGTTCTTGGTACATACGAGCCGAAGTTTAACTTGCAATGTCGACCAAATTTATTCAACTTTACCGTAAACTTAACCCTTCATATAAGAATTTAGTTTTTCCTCCGGTTGAGATTTGCAGAAGCGAATCTCCCCACAGGTTAGAGAATTTAATTCTCATCGGGGAGATTTTGTTCTGTAGATTCAAAACTTAGGGGAAAAGAACTAAGTTAAAAAGAAATAACAGGCACATATGGGAATTTAATTCCTCCAAAAATTAGGGTTAGGGTTTAGGATGCACTAGTTCCTTCAGTAGGATACTCGATGATACCGTAAACACACAACTTTACCGTAAACTTAAGCCTTCATATAAGAACATAGTTCATCCTCCGGTTTAGATTTGCAGAAGCGAATGTTCCCACAGGTTAAGAATTTAATTCTCATCGGGGAGATTTTGTTCTGCAGATTCAAAACTTAGGGGAAAAGAACTAACTTAAAAAGAAATAACAGGCACATATGGGAATTTAATTCCTCCAAAAATTAGGGTTAGGGTTTAGGATGTACTAGTTCCTTCAGTAGGATACTCGATGATAACGTAAACACACAACTTTACCATAAACTTAACCCTTCATATAGAACTTAGTTCTTCCTCCGGTTGAGATTTGCAGAAGCGAATCTCCCCACAGGTTGAGAATTTAATTCTCATCGGGGAGATTTTGTTCTGCGGATTCAAAACTTAGGGGAAAAGAACTAAGTTAAAAAGAAATAACAGGCACATATGGGAATTTAATTCCTCCAAAAATTAGGGTTAGGGTTTAGGATGCACTGGTTCCTTCAGTAGAATACTCTATGATAACGTAAACACACAACTTTACCGTAAACTTAACCCTTCATATAAGAACTTAGTTCTTCCTCCAGTTTAGATTTGCAGAAGCGAATCTCCCCACAGGTTGATAATTTAATTCTCATCGGGGAGATTTTGTTCTGCACATTCAAAACTTAGGGGAAAAGAACTAAGTTAAAAAGAAATAACAGGAACATATGAGAATTTAATTCCTCCAAAAATTAGGGTTAGGGTTTAGGATGCACAAGTTCCTTCAGTAGGATACTCGATGATAACGTAAACACACAACTTTACCGTAAACTTAACCCTTCATATAAGAACATAGTTCTTCCTCTGGTTTAGATTTGCAGAAGCGAATCTCTCCACAGGTTGAGAATTTAATTTTCATCGGGAAGATTTTGTTCCGCAGATTTAAAACTTAGGGGAAAAGAACTAAGTTAAAAAGAAATAATAGGCACATATGATAACGTAAACGTACAATTTTACCGTAAACTTAACCCTTCATATTAGAACTTAGTTCTTCCTCTGGTTTAGATTTGCAGAAGCGTATACCATCTCGTTCTTAGATTTCTCAATATAGTCATCATAAGCTACAATTTATATGTTATACAGTCTAACATGGCCCATGAGTACGTCAGAGTTAAAGACTGGATGTATATGGATTGGCAACAACATATGCAACCTAAGTTTGTCGCAGGAGTTGCTGCTTTTATTGAATTTGCACGCGCACATAATAAGATCGTGATAGAGAAGATTCTCTGCCCGTGCGATAGATATGGGAATAAGTACTGGCAGAAGGTAGAATTGGCAGAGCTTCATATCGTAAAATATGGTTTTACTAGATTTTATACAACCTGGCTATATCACGGGGAAGGAGAAGAACGCAGTAATGCGGCAGAAGAAGAAGGAGAAGACGATAATGCGGCAGGAGAAGAAGGAGAAGACGGTAATGCAGCAGCAGAAGAAGAAGACAGTAATTTCTTTCCATCAGAAGAAATAGAGGATATGATAGAGGCTGCCCTAGGTGAATCTATTCGTGCCGAAGATGACATTCCTTCCGGTCAAGGGCGCGTGCGGATAAATATGAAAATTTCATGAATGATGCCTGCAAACCAATTTATGAGAATGCAAAGTATTCCACTTTCTCATGGTTCGTCCAACTTTTCAAGATTAAGTGCCTAAATGGATGGAGCAACAAGTCATTCACAATACTTTTTTCGTTCTTGAAAGATTGTATGCCCCCGGAAAATAACGTGCCCGACAGCTGGTACGGAACCCAGAAGATGATGTCCGATTTGGGTTTGAAGTGTGAGAAGATTCAAGCATGTCCTAAAAATTGCGTGTTGTGCCGAAAAGAGAATTCAGATTTGAAAGAGTGTCCAACATGCGGAGAGGCCAGATATAAGCCGAAAGATTATGATAAGAAGACCGATATACCTGTCAAGATAGCATGATATTTTTCCATAACACAGAGGCTGCAGAGGCTATTCAGGTGCAAGAAAACAGCCGAGCCAATGATTTGGCATCACCGTGCTCCTCCAAGTGAAGATAGAAAAATGAGCCATCCAAGAGATTCACCGGCGTGGAAGGATTTCGATAGGAGGCATGCAATATTCAGTAGCGATCCTCGCAATGTCAGGCTCGGACTGGCTAGTGATGGCTTCTGCCTATTCAACTATATGGCTGGAAGCCACAGCACATGGCCCGTTGTAATGATAATTTATAATCTGTCGCCTTGGTTGGCTATGGATCAATCATACTTTATGATGCCTCTTCTTATCGACGGACCAAACTCACCGGGAAACAATATCGTCGTCTATCTCCGACCTCTGATCGAGAAGTTAAAATCTTTGTTCATTGATGGTGTAGAGACTTACGATGCAAACACAAATACAACCTTCATACTGCGTGCGGCTTTAATGTGGACAATAAATGACTTTCTTGCGTATGGAATGCTATCAGGTTGGTTCGTACATGGTCACAAAGCATGTCCTCATTGCCATCAACATACAATATCGAAATTCTTGAATTTTAGCAGGAAGGTTTATTATTGCGGCCATCGACATTTCCTGCCTCTAGACCACCCCTACAGGTTAGACGCTGTTCATTTTGATGGTCATCAGGAGCTTCTTGGACCTCCAACCCCCTTTGTCCGGAGAGGACGTGACTGCTCAGTAGGATGGTTACAATAATGTGACTTCGGGATGGATCCGACAAAACAGGTCAAACCACCATTCTAGAACAAGTTAAGAATTTTCTTCGAGCTTCCGTACTGGTCAACAAATTTAGTGCGTCGTTGTCTGGACGTCATGCATATAGAGAAGGGAGTATCTGAGCACATACTCAACTTGCTTCTTTGTAAAGATGGAAAATCGAAAGACAATCTCAATGCTCGGATGGATCTACAGGACTGGGAAATAAGAAGTGAATTGCATCCTAAACCGGAAGTGGGTAAACCAGGCAAGTTTGTACTTCCCAATGCCGCTTATCATATGTCACAACCGGAGAAGAAAAGATTCCTGCAGATGTTGCATGATTTGAAAGTTCCCACAGGTTTCTCAGGATCATTCAGCAAGAAGATAAAAATTGTGAAAGGCAAGATCGATGGGCTGAAAAGTCATGATCACCATGTTATCGTGGAACACTTTCTCCCATTAGCCCTCAGGACTTCTCTTCCCGAATCGGTTGGTTTAGTAATCAATGACCTATGTTGTTTTTTCAGAGAGTTATGCGCTAAAACACTGGATGTTGTGACGCTGGATAAACTAGAAAATTCTATTGCGTTGATACTTTGCAAGTTTGAATGTATTTTCCCACCGTCATTCTTCGATATCATAATACACTTGACGGTTTATCTTGCAACTGATGCTAAGTTAGCCGGACTGGTACAATATCGATGGATGTATCCCGTCGAGAGGTACGTAGAATTTTTCGTTTCGCGCAATTTTTAAAATTATTGTTGTCCTGTATGCCTGTATTTATTTATTCAACATATTTTCTTTAGGTACCTCTACACTCTTAAAAAGTATATACGCAATAGAAATCGACCAGAGGGTTCTATTATGCAAGGTTATCTTCTAGATGAAGTAACCACATTTTGTTCCCGCTATCTGGACGAGAACATTGAGACGGGACTTAACCGGCCTCGAAGAATTCAAGACGGGCCATATGGTAAAACCGATTATAAGAGGGTAGACACTATGTTTATCAACAAGATATACCAGTTTATCTTGCTCAATAGCGCATCTCTTGAAAAAATTAGAGAGTAAGTTTTTTTGAATTAATTGTTATATTTGTGTTTGTGTGTATGAAATGATATAATATTAATGTCATAATTTATTGTCGAGAACAGAATTCATTTTAACGAGGTACGTGAGGGGCATCCTGATTGGAACGATGAACGATTGGAAAAATATCATCAGGATAATTTTTGCGATTGGGTTGCAGATCATGTAAGTTATTCGAATAACATATTATTGCTATTAGTTTTAATCTAAACTTATATGGTTATGTATTTGTCGTAAAATTTGTTTTGTTAGATCCACGATCCAAACTTGTCTACATTATTAGAGAGTGATTCAAGATGTTTAGCTCAATTTTCTAGTATGGAGGTTGCATATTATAAAGGATTCGGTGTCCTTAGATACAAATTCGAAGTTAAGGACATAGAAACATCTAGAACCACTCAGAATAGTGGGATTGGGACGGTAGGATCGGATGGTGTGATTTATTACGGATACTTAAATTGTATACTCGGCATCCAATATCCCGGACGATCAGAACCCTTTTATATATTTCAGTGTACTTGGTACGATACGCGAAACGATACGGATAAGTCGAGAAGTAATCTTGGGACTTGGAAAAATGAATATGGATTGACCAGTATGAACACACTTTGATTTTAGGTCAGGAAGATCCGTTTATCTTTCCGAACCAAGCGTTCCATGTATACTACTTACAGTGTTTGAAGCATCCGGGATAGAGTGTCGTATGCCGTTGGAAACCCAGGGATGTCTACGATGTCCCAGAATTCGAGGACAGCGATGAGGATGAAGAAGAGAGAAGACTTAGAGTGCTTCGACCATCTGTTTCGAAAGACGGGTTGTCTTCGGCTGATCATGAAGTTACGTGGGTTAGAAATGATATCGATGATGAAATCCAAGTAGATATGTCTAATGCGCCCACAAAGCGAAAATTTTTATCAGTAATGTTATATTATTACTTCACATTTTATGATCTATACATATATAGTCAATGCTTGTAATGATTGTCTAATGCGTCCACGAACCGTTTTATCTAGATTTGATGACGACGACGGGAGCAGCGAGGGGCAGCAGGAGCTCCAGCCGCGGCACCGGCAGAGGCAGAGAGGTTCTGCCACCCGGAGAGCTGCGTAGGGAGCTTCAGAGGGCCGGTCTTGCACCTCGATCGGAGACCCCTTCGGATGCCTCCTTCCGTGTGGACTTTGCACATCTCCAGGTATATTGCACGCATATTCATTTTGAATGTAATATTATAGATATACATGCATGTTCATGTCAAAATTACTTACATTGTCAATGTTTGATTGTCTAGCTGTTGGTGATGCATCCACATCAGGGACAGAGGCCACTCCCGCACCTCCAGGTATGTTTATATATCATATACCTGCGGGTATTTTTATATATCCTATACTGTATACATGTTGATTTAGAATGTTATATTATTGATATATGCATTCTTTTTGCAATTACATATATAGCTGATACTTGATTGTCTAATTATAGGTGGTGCGTCTTCGTCTGGTGCAGGGGCAACTCCCGTCACTTCCATACCCTTCGCTCAGTCTGCAGGTTTGTATGAATAAATATAAAATATTTATTCATTTTACATATCCCTTAAGAATAAACATGAACTTCATGTAATTTTATTGATGTATTTTCTAGTTGGAGATGCGTCTACGTCCGGGTCACCGGCTGTTCCTCACCGGAGGAACTATCGTCCCGCTCGTGCTGCTGCCCGGGCCTAGGCTCGTGCTGTTGTTTCCGGAGGTATATATCACACTTCATTTTTTGTTAAACCTTGATTTTTTAATACTTTTTTGTCTTAATATTGATTGTCTTAATATTTCTTGTAGACGCAGGGCCTCCCCATCCCGAGAGGAGGACTCGAGGCCTGAATCAGTCCCAAAAGTTGAGGCCCGACCGAGCTAGGGGGAGGCAGCATTCCCCCTCTTTTTTACCTGTGATTATCGCTATACCGGCGATTATGTCGAGAGGTTCGGCCGGTATATGGGGGATGAGAGCCGCCTCGTGAAGAACTATCCACTTCACGTTGAGTGGGGCAACCAGCACCGGCGCTCATTCGCCCTCTTCTGGGATCAGGCTCGGGTATTAATATATATTTTCATTTGATTTATCCAATATATTTGTTATTAACACTTGCAATTTAATAACATTGTTTTTTTTGTATGTTCAGTTGGATTACGATTTTCAGCCTGTACCTGACCCTGATCACCCTGGGAGGGTGCTCGATCTTCACGCTCTGTACCATGGCCTGATAAAGAACATACAATCGAAGATCAGATACAATGGGAATGAGATGAAAATTGACTGCTATTCCCTATGGATGGTGACCCCCGAGGAAGAGAGAGCGGCCCTCCTACATTCTCCGGCTTTTGCGAGAGTCGACGTAGATACATGGCCTCTATTGTGCCAATATTTTGCCTCTTAGCGCAAACAGATATGTATTTTAAATGTAATTCATTGTTTAATATATAATTTATTTTTTTATGTTGTTTAATTAGAAAACTAAATATGAATGTGTTGTGCAGAAATAGACCGATCAAAATAAAGAGAATAGGAAGTCGGCGAAGAGGGGTCGCCCCACTTATACAGGTGGCTCGAGGAATATTACTCGTGCCATGGAGTTATCGGTAAATTACAATAGACCGGCCTTTGTGATATAATGTAAATTTTTGGCGAATTGCAGAGAGCTCAGACCCTGGCGCAGGGTGGTACACCGAGCGTGCTGTCCGCTTATCTTGCCGTCCACGGCACCTCGACAGATCCCGCCATGGGCGAGCTTCGATACCCCGACACCGCTACCCAGGAGTATTGCGTAAGTGTTAATATTTATTCAACCCCTATCTGAAATTTTTGTTTTGAAAAGTTCAAATTTAAATGATATACTTATATTTTACTGGTTAATGTGGGTGTAGGAGCGGGTGGTTGAGCAGGCAGAGGCCTCGGGGATCGATTTTACTGGACAGAACGATCCGACGCTGCTGACCCCAGTCCTAGACGCCGCACACGGAGGACACCACGGAGGTTAGGAGAGAGGCCGGGGAATGGGTCCTAGCAGGGCCCATATGAGGTTGGACTCCACTCCAGCGGTTACTTCCTCTACCTCCCGTGAGCGACGTTTTGAGCAAGAACTGGACACCTTGAAGGCAACCGTCCAGGAGTTGAAGGAGATGTTGGTATGTATACTACTTAATAGTAAAATATTATGTCATATTATTGTAGGGTTGCTGGGCACTGCCACAAGGGTATACGAGGCATCAACCATGCCAGATTAAAATTTTAGCCGTACCGAACAACCCAAAGCCGGATCTTTATACTAGAGTTTATACGAAAATAAGCATGTTAAACATTTTAACACTAAGTGAGAGGGATTACAACCTTTGTAGATCTAGTCCTTCACTTCAATAGCTCCGTGTAGATGTCCCCTTCGCTGCGATCGTGAACTCCGGACTCTAGAGAAGCTCCACAAGAAGAACGAACGTGCTTGCTTCGATAACTTCGAGGCCGAAGATGATCTACGTCGGGGAGACACTAACTCAAGCTATTCCTTCACTAGGTCATGAAATTTGTGAAGAGAATACACTCTACTACATGGCAAGTGGTAGATGATGAAGAAGTAGGAAGTGGGCTCACTTTAGAATTGATTTTCTCACTCTTTTTCTCATAGCACCATTAGAGCTTGAAAGCTTTTTCAAGGAGCTTGATGAAGAAGAAGAAGAAAGAATAATATTATCATATGAAAATTATCCTCTCAATAATGTAACCATGGGTGAGTTAAGATATCATGCTTAACTCATGTAGAGAATTGACCAAGGTATATGGTTAAGGGTTGGGTTAACTAAATATCCTTAAGAATGACAAAAGAGTTGACTTTGTCAATGTTTGTTTCCACAAGCTTCATGAAAGCTTGAGAACTTTGACAAAGTCTTTCTCTTTTGTTATTCTTAAGATATAAACAAAACCCTAATCTTTACCCTAATCTTGGTATAAGTATCATACACCCATCTTTGATGTATCATCAAGCATGATACAATCATATGTACACAAATATATATCACATATACACTCATGCACAATCAAGTGAGAAAATAAATCTTAAGTGAGCTAATACTAGTTAATGTAATGTAATATATCAAATATATAATTATACATTAAATTATTAAATCAACTCTTGATTTAATAATCCGGCTATAACCGACTAATATCTTGTGTAACAACTTATCGAATCAACACTTGATCCGATAACCCGGTTATATCGCATACAACCGATCGATGTCACGAATCGCGAGAATAGAATACGGTATCTCATATCGTATTAATCTCGGTCCCGCACATATCACATATATGCTCCTACTCCATTTCACTTGAGCCAGGAAACCCCTGTGTAGGACTCTAAAGACTCGTCAATACGCCGACAGTAGGTGATGATCATATCAAAACACCCACAAGCCGCAAGCGGTCAGCTAAACGTAACGGCCACCCGGGTATTGAGCGATCAGAAGATCAACAAGAAAGCCTGTACATTCTCCTGTGAATCCAATCAGTAACACTCCCGTACAGTCCGGTCTCGTCGTCTGATATGTCGCATATCTCGCCTAGGGGTGGTAAACGTCAGACCCCAGTAGCTCGATATGTCGTGTCGATATGAGGTCTATAACAGTTCGAGAAACTACTGATAACACTTACCAGTAAATCTCAGCAACCCTGGCCAGGGATTTCCGGTTATAGCCAATCGAACACAGCACAACATCAACTCCCTATACCGGGAGAGACGAATCCCCTTCTATCGCTCATTGCCTCCATGTGATTCGAGACTATACCTAAAAGCCACCTTTTTGCACGCCCACTTGGACGTGGTATGATGGAAATCAAAGCACAGTGGGAATCACACAAGACTCTATGACGATCTCGGGTCAACATACTACTCTGTACCAGTGTCTCCTGAGAACTGCCATCTAACGTGAGGTATAATACCATCTGGGAGTTCTCGGGGAGTCCGTCCAGTGTACCCAGTCTCCACTGAGCACCCGTACACCATCCTTGATGTTAAACACCGATGGATATGGGATCATCCATCGCCCATCATATGGGTCAAGATGCGTATACGCTAGTCTACTCTGGTGCATCGATGCCCTGTCTCGATACACCCTAGACTAGGAACAGTTATAGGATGTACTCATCGACTACCGTGGCCCCACCAGTATGATCTCATCATAGTCCCAGTAGTCGAGTACATATCCTAAGGGCTTTATCAACATATAACATACAGACAATCAGAGTACATGTTAAGATAAAGTACAACCAGATAGCATACTATCATGTCGAGCAAGAAAGTCCTCCCTATATATGTCCAAGCATCCATTACAATATACATCGTATGTACAGTAATGGCCTCTAGGGCATACATATAACTAACAATCTCCCACTTGCACTAGGGCCATCTGGTGTGGTATCACATACCCAACAATTATGTAAATCCCCGTTTCCATCTTAATAAAAGTTTCCTATTTTCTAAATTCCAGTTATTTCCTTTCTTTTTCCCCTCGTATTTTAATTGGTTGCTTAAGCTTAATATTTAAACTTTATTTTCCAGCCCTTTTAAAATTCATAGTCCAAAACCAAAAGCTAAAATATACTAATATATACACAACCCTAAAAGCCAAAACCCAAGATTTAAAACCAAAGCCAAATTAAACTAAAACCAAACTACTTTCTTAAACCCTCAGCCCATTTAGTTTTTCTTTCCATTTAAATTCATAAATTAACTTCCTTCTCAGCCCGCCCCTCTCTTCAGCCCATTTAAATTTTTCCTTTAAAATTAACCCAGCCCGTTCCCTCTCCTCAGCCCACTCACCGTATTTTTTAAAATAAATTCTTTATTTAAAAATCCCGGCCCGTTCAAACCCTCAGCCCATGAAAACTTAATTAATAAAAAAAAACCCAAGCCCAACTCCCTCGGCTCGTGACCAGCGACCCGACCCGCTTCTCCCTTTCTCCTCCAACGGTAACCTTCCTCCATTCCTGCTCGCAACCCGCCTCCTCCGCCGCTGCTCGCGCCCACGCCCACGCCCGATATTGCGACGTTACACCCGCGACTTCAACCCTCATTCACTTCCTCACACCCTTATCTCTTTCTCGCTCACCAACTCCCTCACAAAAATTCTTTCCTCTCAAAAATTTTTCCACGAACCCACTGCAACCTCAACGCCGGCGATCACCCCATAGCTTTGTCGACCTCACCTTTCCACCTCGCTCTCTTCTCTCCACAACTCACCCCACCGAGCTTCCTACACTTTCAGCAGCCGCCAAGAATCCCTGCACACCCAACCCCCTGCACACCCGAGTTCCCCTACACCATTCGGCCACCCCTTCCACTCGACGCCGGCGAGCCCCCAACTGACCAGGAACGCCTCATCGATCTTCTACATCCTCAGCATCGTCATCATCACTCCAAAATCCAGAACCCGAGCCCCACTTCTCTCTCTCTTCAAAATATACAAAACCACACACACCCCGACACCCACTGCAGCCCATCGCCGGAGCGACGCCGTTGACCGTCGTCGACCCCAGTGCACTCGCAGAGGACCACCAAGCACCCCTCAACCTCCAGTGACCGTGCAACGACTCCGGGCAACTCCGACACAAATTCTGTATCTCGAGCCAAGCTCGCGCAAATCGTTTCACGACGAACAACGCGCGTTCGTGACGTCGCTGCTGCCGTGCAACCCCGAGACATTTCCAGGCAAGTGTTTTACTTGCTACATGCTAATATAATTGTGATACAAACTTAAATCATTTAGTTTATAATTTACCGATTCCCGATATATTATGCGACCTATGTGTTCGATGGTAGACCCCAATGAAAATACTTGCTTAAATTGACGGAAATAGATATTTTCTGTTGGCCCATATAATGTCGAATATCGTGTATAAATCTCACTGGAAAATACGATTGTTAGTGACTAAAATTGATACCCCCAAATATACCGATAAAACTAGAAATTTTCTGTATCTGAAAATGGTTAAAATCACTGTAAATGATGTACATACTGGAATGATGCGTTCGAGGGATTAAATCGAATCCGACTCGACGAACTTTAACTATATGTAAACTTATAATGTTTCTGTACAGTAACTGAGATGATATTTGGATCGGAGTGCGACTCTGGACTGCAGTCCCGAGCGACTCTGATTACTGTGTACTGTCCCAAAATGTGTGTCGCTTTGATTCCTGAATTCATATGTTACGGAACTCTGCAGTGGATTAAATATGGATCTGTTATCTAAACAAAACAAGTGGTTTCATTCCGTTTCATTGCCGTTTGCTATTTAAATTGTAAATAAAAGGGCAGAACGTATAACTGTCTAGAACAGATTCAGAAGTGACATACTGATATTAAACTGTGTATAACTTTCGACGTACAGACGCGATTGAGGATCCGTCTATTGAGTTGAATACTCTATTGAAAACCCTAGATTTTATTCAACTGTAGAATCGCTAAATTCTGAACCCAACTGGGTGCAATTCGTGTCGCAAAACGGACGTTCAGTTCTGAAACTGAATTTTCAGCCGCGAGCACTTAAAATGAAACAGCTGTATCTTGAATACTGGAAACCCGATTGAACTGAAACTAATTTTGATGAATTTCTGATTGAGTTTTCTATTTATCGTACTTGTATCATTTTGTTGAATTCTAAACAGATGAATTTATGTAATTTTTGTAAGTTAATGGCATGCATATGGATTCATAACATACTTAGCTTATTGATGGCATACATACATATATCATACCCCATTTGCCATATACTTAGTGTTAGCGCGTGTTAGAGTCAGTGGACATTGCATTATCGTACGTGATTGATGTTGGTTTAGGAGTGCCGAGTACACCAATGGAAAGTGAATATTCGTGACAGTGATTGATACAGTGAACAGTGATAAAACCGTGCCGTTGGTATACTTGTACACGACTAAATCAAGATCATAAGTAGTGTAACCTGGGGATAAAGGGGAAATCGAAGTGGAAAGAGAATCGTATTTAGTGGGACCGTGTTTTAGAGGATGATCATTCGAGCAGCGATATATATATTAGGTAGAATCTAGCGATCCGGCTGACATGGTTATGTCCCGGGCATGTGGGCCGTTGTCTCGGGTATGTACGAGACTCCTGTTAAACATGATCCTCCTTCCACTATACGATTTCAAACATGACCTAGAGACCGATAGGGATACAGATCATATTCTGCATCATATAGTGACATAGTGATTACTCGCATTGTACTTTCACTAGTATTATCTCTTTTACCTGTTTCATCTTATTATATAATATTGTTATTGTGTCGCTCTGACGACCTGAGTATGCATGCTCAGATTCCGTGGAAGAACCAGCGCAGGAGACAGATCTACCTTTCGAGTTCACGGAGATATAGTCTGGTGTACTTTCTTCCTTTACTGCTTTCCATAAAAGTGATCGTGAGATTGAACTTGGTTAGTAATTGCTCTTGTTATTTGTAATTTATGAACAATGGATTTTAATGTAATAGATTAGTGATGTGATTCCTTTACTACTGTGCTTTATTTTCTGATTACCATGTAATGCTAGAAGCCGAAGTGTGACTACGGCGGGATGATTCCTTGACCGTAGGAGCATGGCTGGCCTAGTCATCTCTCGTTTTCCGTATTTTGGGAAGCGAGGCGTGACATGGTTTAATTGGTATCAGAGCCGTGTTTAGTATCAAGGGATAACATTAAATTTACTGTATTACGTTAGTCTCGTTTCACTACTCTTGATTTTCATCCTTGAATCTGAACTTATCCTTTTGAATCCTCCAGTGATATGACGTCCCCGAACGACCCCTCCTCGGACTCCAGCACTCAAGACCGCACAGAAAGAATACTTAGTGCACTGACCTCTCTCGCGGAAGCTCAGGAAAGAAAGACAGATTTACTCGCTGAGGGACTCAGGGCGATTACCGCCGCAGGAGGACCCTCCGCACTCATTACCACTCCCGAGGGCGCTACCCCACCAGCTTATCATGCTAGGGCTGGTACCGTATCAGACTTCCGACGGTTACATCCAGCTGCATTCACAGGGCTAGCTGAACCCCTTGAGGCTGAGCAATAGCTGGTGAACATGGAGAACTTATTGACAGCCGCCAGGGTTCCAGAGGAAGATAGGATGGACGTGATAAAGATACAATTGGAAGATGAAGCCCGTACATGGTGGTCGGTGGAAGAAAGCAGGTGATTAGTCGAAAATATTGTATATTTTAGCCGGCAATTTCCTCATCATTTGCATTCATATAGAAGTGTTCGGCATTCATATTTCACATATTAGCAAAACTGTCGCAAAATATCAGATTGCATGTATTAGACTCTGAAACCGACACTATAAAGGAAATTGACCACATTTCATGGCATCGCATCATCCCTACATTTGCGCAACACTTGTTTTGAGATCTGTGCAAGAAAATCCAGAAGAAAGGCCAAAATGTACATGGTACCGATCAAACATGACGCCAACTCAATGATTTCAATTCTGGTATCAATACAAAGGGACAAATAAAATTCAACATATCAGATAAAGCCCAAAATGGCATTCCAAGACCACACCAGAGAGACCATAGCCCAAGCTTCCAACATGGCCACGGAACCGCGGCCGGAGCTTGCTTGCGCCGCGGTTCCGCGGTGGTATTGCCCCTTCATCACCTCAATTTTGGTGCACAATGTCAATCTCAGCTCCCACACTTCAGAAAACCTATGCAAATTCCAGAAGACTCCAGAGACTTCTGCTAGATCAGCAAGCTTTGGGATCAACACTAAACTAGCCTATCATTCTAGAAACTTCTTCCTAAACCCTAGCTTAAACCCTAAGCTAAGCCTAACAAACTCTTTCTAGAAGTCTTTCAACAAACTTTTGGAGGGAACTCAAAGGCTTAAGGTTTGGGGTGCTCTATAAATAAGACCCTAGGCTCACTTGTAAATGATCTTGGAACCTTGGAAAAATCAATCCATTAGTTCATTTTAGAGCCATTCTATCTCTTTCTTCATCTTCTTCTTCCATAAGTCTAGTGAGAGGACTTGTGTGAAACCCTAACCCTAAATTCCAATCAAAAGCCAAGATCCCGAGTACCCATTAAGCAAGAAGCCTTGCAACCTTTTATGAGCCGAGCCGATCTTCAACAGAGCAAGTGGTCCAAGCCGATCCACGACTCACGGAGCCGAGCGACGCCAAATCGACAATTTAGTTCTTCCTTTTGTAGTTCTTGAGCGACTGTAATCAAATTGTTGATATAAATAAAAGGTGATATTCTTTTATTTTGTTTTCTTTAAATTCTTGCATCATGATTCAATCTAAATTTCTAGTTGTAATTTTTGTTGTGATGTTTCAGTAATACTCCGCTCGTCGAGGAGTCGAGACGATCAATAGAATGATGATGTAATATATCTGAAAACGATTCTTGATTCCTACGAGTTTTGTAAACCCTAGCAAGTTCAAGAATCGACGACCCAATTCGTTGCGATGCTTTCTTGATTGATATCGCTCGAGATTGGGGAGTTACGATCGTTTCTTGAAATTGTTAGAGGCTAGAATGCAAATGATATCAACGAAAGAACAAGGGTTTAAAACATGAAACCCTAGTTTCATCAAGAAAGCCCTAACTCTCGTCGATCATCATCAATCTAGTATCAATCTTTCGAAGGACAAGAACACGAAATCTTGAAATTACATCACGTCTATAGATCCGATCGATTCCTACGAGCCTCATTTAGATTCTTGACATTTTGGTTGGAAATATCATCGAAACACCGATTCTTGATTTGTTTATCAATTTCTTGATTCTTGATTAAACATCGTGACACCTGAATCAATCGATAAATTCTTGAATCATGTTTTCTTTTCTTTTCGATTAACTTTTCGATTCAAACAAATTAAATACAGAAACGAATCGCATAATCCCTGTGGACGATCCGCACCCGCTTACGATCTACAACTGACACCGTAGTTGATTGCGGTCAAATATAATTTTTTTGATTGTGATTTCTTTATACAATTTTCTAAATACCGATACAAGATACTGTTATCGATCAAATGAAACCGACATCGGGAAACAATTGATTCGATACTTGCTTTTACATCCAATCGAGAAATTCATACCAAATCAAATGGCGCCGTTGCCGGGGATCGCGCGCTAATTCGTTTTATATCAAAGTTTGAATTGAAAGATTTATTTCATTGTGATTTTTGAGATCAAAATTCGTGCAAACCCTAAACGATTTGTTGTGGTTCATTGCAAGGAAATCTGGAGCTGTTTGGCAATTGAAGAAAATTTTTGGACAATATCAGAGAGCAGAGGGAGTCTACAGAAACTCTCTGAAGAATTTTAGTGGGGTGATCTCATCAAGAGACCGCGGAAGCGCGGCATAAGGCAGGATCTGCGGCGGAAACGCGGCAGGCTTGGGGGATCTCTGAAATTTTTTTGTTTCAGGTGACTTCTTACCTTCTCCTCTCTCCTCTTTTTAGCTCCAACTAACATTTTGCTGCAGGATTCTTTGCAAATAATCGCAGCGCCGCAAAAAGCAAAATTAAATTTATGCGTGATTTTGTTTCTTGGTTGTTTGCATTCTAATACGGATATTAAGGGGCACGGCCAAATCCAAATTAGGTGGGGATTTCATTACCCTTCCTAGGCCCCGAAAACCACAAAACTTGCATCCGCATTGACCCACATTAACTAAAAGAAATCTAGAGAAGACTCTAAGGACTGTCGTGCTCAATTAGGACAAGAGAAGGCCGTGGGTAATTCATTGCTTATCCGCGTTTTCTTGTGGTGCCTAAGGCGAGTGTGTCTAAAGCTAGTGGTTTTTAATTAGGCCCACTACTTACGTAGTGGAGTACCTTCCCACTTACCTGGCACTTATCCGGCCACAGGGGGACAAAGAGGCAGTGGAGGATTCTATCCTGCGACTTGTCTTTTGGCAGTTAGGAGCGGTCTAGAGCCGGACCTAGGTGACCACTAGATTCTAGGGTTTGTGTGCTGCATTTGTTTTGTCGCATCATTTTTTCAAAAATCCGTTCCTTTTTTAAAGCAAGCACCGCATTCATTCATTACCCCTAATTATAAGTCAACGCTGCCACTTGTACTAACCCATTTTTAGTGCAAGATAGGCTGGACACGGGATTCTAGTGCCCGTTTAGTCCGCGTACCCTTTATCGACTCCGAAGTCGATATTTCTTCATTTACCTTTTCTTTACCCACTACCACACCCACACCGATGGATCCAAATCCATCAAACTTCTTTAACCCTAATCTGCCGCCGTCCGTTGGTGCGCAGAATCCACCCCGCATCTCTCTCCAGGAGAGGTGCTACCCTATTCGAGGTCCTCTTTCGACCTGCTTATCCACACCACCAGCCAATGGGGATAACTTTGAGATTAAGCCCCAGTATATCAATCTTTTACCCAAATTCCACGGACTCGAGACTGAGGACGCTTATGTTTTCATTACAAAATTTGAAAACGTATGCGCAATGATGGGTACGTCACAACTTTCAGTGGATGCGATGCGTCTACGACTTCTTCCATTTACATTGTGCGATATAGCCGAGAAGTGGCTATATAACACTACCGCACACTCTATTACGAATTGGGAAGAATTCGTCGCTGCATTCCTTAAGAAATTTTACCCAATACAAAAGACAGCTCGAATCCGTAGCGAACTGAATCAATTTGCCCTGTTCCCTGCTGAACCATTTTCAAAATGCTTTGAACGTTTCAAGGATCTATTGGTTCAATGTCCTCATCACGGCATCCCGAGATGGGAATTGTGCCGAATCATTTATGAGGGCATTAACCCAAACACTAAACAGAGCCTTGAAAACATGTGTCAAGGTACATTTATGACCAAGGATGATGGGGAAGCTTGGAAGTACTTAGAAGAGTTCGCTGAAAAATCACTACAGTGGGAGAGTGGAACCCAACCATTGAATAGGGGTGGCGTACACCAAATAGATGTGTCCATAGGTGTTCGAGCTGAAATGGCAGCAATGCAAAAGAAGCTCGACGCTATGGAACACAAATTTGCAGCAGCCTCCCTAAATCCAGTGTCACTCCCCAAAACTGTTTGTGGGTGCTGTTCTGATCCGTCTCATTTAACGGAAGAATGTCTATTAAACTCTGCGTTTCAAGGTTACGAGCATTCTAATGCCGCATTCCAACGACCTAGAAACGATCCATATTCTTCCACGTACAATCAGGGTTGGAGGAATCACCCGAATTTCGCTTGGAACCAAAACCAATCTCAAAACACGGTTCCAAACACGAATAATTTTCAAAGGGCTCTTCCTCCACCACAACAGCAACCCCTTCAACTCACTCAGCACCCCTATCAGTCACAAAATTTCCAAAACTAGGGCAACACTCCTGCACAGTCTAATCCTATGCAGTCCTGTTCTGACGAGTTATCTCAATTCACTCAAACCATGAAATCACTTTTGTCAAATTTCATAGAGCTTTCGACTGAGGTTAGATCTTCCGTCAGTGAGATAAAGAAAAACTCAGCGTCCCAAGCTGAGAGTATCAGATCGATGGAAGCTGAAATTGCACGCCTAAAAGCCGAAATGAGTGCGAGAGAAAAAGGGAAACTTCCCTCTCAACCCCTACAGAATCCTGGGCATTACAATGTAAATGCCGTCACAACGTTGAGATCGGGAAGAGTGCTGAACAATCATGTCGGGGAAGGTATTGATGATACTGAAAATCATATCAACACCCCGGCTGAGGCCTTTCCACACACACACACTTCTCCTTCTGATCCTTCTTCTTCTACCTCACCATCTTCTCGCGAGCCTATTCTCCATTTCCCATTAGGCTCGACACCTTCTCCCAACCCTTATAGTTCTCCACAGAGGGTCCCCACACCTCTTTTGGGACCACGTCTACCCCCTCTTCCTTCTCCTGTGATGGACCCTGCGCTTATTGCGAAAGCTCCTTACCCGAACCGGTTAAGGGCTAATAGAACGAGTCCTCATATGGAGAAAATTTTGGAAATGTTCAAACAGGTTAACATCAATATCCCTCTCCTAGATGCGATTCAACAAGTCCCCGCTTATGCGAAAATTCTTAAGGACTTGTGCACTAGGAAGAGGAAGACTCAAGTGCCGAAGAAGGTCTTCATGTCTAATAATATTAGCACTGCTTTTATTCCCCAGCTACCAAAGAAACGAAAAGACCCAGGATGTCCTACAATATCGATTTCGATTGGGGGTAAAAACATAAATCGTGCTCTTTTAGACCTTGGCGCAAGTGTTAACCTGCTCCCTTATTCTGTCTATGAGCAATTAGGGATTGGAGAGCTGAAACCTGCTCACTGCACTCTCCAGATGGCAGACCGATCTATCACCAAACCAAGGGGTGAATTAGAGGATGTATTGATAAAGGTCGGGGAATTTGTTTTCCCTGTAGACTTCATTGTGCTCGACACACATCCTGTAGCAAACCCCCGGGGCCAAATTCCGGTGATTCTGGGTCGTCCTTTCCTTGCCACTTCCAACGCTGTTATAAATTGTAGAAATGGTTCAATGAATTTATCATTTGGAAATATGACCATTGAACTAAATATCTACAAAGTTGGAAGTCAGCCATCAGAACCCTCTGCTCATATTTTAGATGTGTGCTCTGTCCATGAGATCGCTCCACGATAGTTGTGGAGCTGAGGAACTTTGCTTTACTGATCTCGATGACATTACCACATCTCTGTTTGATTTCACACATGATCTTAGTGAGGACACTTTCTCTACACTTGAGTCCTGCACTCCTGACTTTACTCCACCCGAGTCTGTATCCTTCACAGGCTCTGAGCTTCTGTGTAAATCCAAAAATCACTCAATGATCCCTCCTTCTATCATTTCTCCGCCTGAGTTAGATCTCAAAATTTTACCTTCTCACCTTAAATATGCATATCTAGGTGAGAATGAGTCTTTACCGGTTATCATTTCCGCTTCTCTAGCATTAGAGCAAGAGAATGCACTTTTATCGGTATTGAGATCTAACAAAGAGGCGTTTGGTTGGAGTATGGCGGACATCAAAGGGATTAGTCCCTTGATAGTTGAACATCATATACATGTGATGGATGATGCCAGACCGACCCGAGAACCACAGAGACGGTTGAATCCCGTCATGAAGGAAGCGTTCATGAAAGAGATCGTCAAATGCTTAGATAATGGTATTATATACCCCATCTCCGATAGCCAGTGGGTGAGTCCTATATATATCGTTCCTAAGAAATCTGGCATCACTGTTATAACCAATGAGGCAAATGAGTTGATTCAGACACGCGCCCAAACTGGGTGGCGTGTATGTATTGATTATAGAAAACTCAATGCTGCCACGAGGAAAGACCACTTTCCTCTACCATTCATTGATCAGATGCTGGAACGCTTAGCGGGACGAGAGTATTATTGTTTTATGGACGGATACTCAGGCTATAATCAGGTCCCCATCGCCAAAAAGGATCAAGATAAAACTACTTTTACTTATCCTTTTGGTACCTTTGCTTACAGTCGCATGCCCTTTGGGTTATGCAATGCTCCCGCTACCTTTTAGCGGTGTATGATGGGGATATTCTCTGATATGGTAGAGAATTTTCTGGAGATCTTTATGGACGATTTCTCGATTTTTGGAGACTCTTTTTCTGATTGCCTAGCGAATCTTGACGCTGTTCTTACTCGTTGCAAAGAGAAGAACTTGACTTTGAACTGGGAAAAATGCCATTTTATGGTCCAAGAAGGAATAGTACTTGGACATGTTATTTCACAGAAAGGTATTGAGGTTGACAGAGCTAAGATAGATGTCATTCAAAACCTCCCTCAACCCAAAAGCGTCAAAGATATTCGATCTTTCCTTGGCCATGCGGGCTTTTATAGGAGATTCATTAAGGACTTTAGCAAAATTGCTAGACCTTTAACTCTTCTCCTGGCCAAGGATACGACCTTCCATTTTGACTCGGACTGCGAGACAGATTTCGACTCACTTAAACACTCACTCACTTCAGCCCCCGTGCTATCATCACCAAACTGGGAGTACCCCTTTGAGCTGATGTGTGACGCATCTGATTTTGCAGTAGGTGCAGTCTTAGGACAACACATCGAAAAGATACCACACGTGATTTACTATGCTAGTAAGACTCTGAATGATGCACAAATCAATTATACAACCACCGAAAAGGAACTTTTAGCGGTGGTATTTGCATTAGAAAAATTCAGGCCTTACGTAATTGGCTCACCTATAGTTGTGTATACTGACCATTCCGCTTTAAAACATCTTCTGGCGAAGAAAGATGCAAAAGGTCGACTAATACGTTGGATCCTACTGTTATAAGAATTTGATCTTGTTATCAAAGATAAGAAAGGATGTGAAAACGTAGTAGCTGACCATCTTTCACGCATCATTTCTTCCCCTGTGACCCTGCCGATTAATGACTCGTTCCCTGACGAACAACTCTTGAGCGTATCCGCTGAACCATGGTTCAGGGATATTGTGAACTATCATGCCACGGGACTAATACCGAGCGATTGGTCAAAACAGGACAAATATCGCTTTCTATTCCAAGTAAAACACTTTTACTGGGACGAGCCCTATTTGTTTAAATATTGTCCTGATCAGATCATTCGCCGGTGTGTCCCGAATGAAGAATTCAAGAGTGTTCTTTCATTTTGTCATGATCAGGCCTGTGAGGGTCATTTTGGTCCTAGAAAGACAGCGGAAAAGGTTTTGCAATGTGGATTTTATTGGCCTACCTTATTCAAGGACGCATTTGAGTATTGCAAAACCTGTACACAATGTCAGTATACGGGTAGAATATCCCAGAGAAATGAAATGCCTCAGCAACCCATCTTGGTTGTTGAAATATTTGATGTTTGGGGCATTGATTTTATGGGTCCCTTTCCCAACTCCTTTGGGAATTTGTACATACTGCTGGCGGTTGATTATGTCTCAAAGTGGGTAGAAGCCATTCCATATCGCACTAATGACAAGAAAGTTGTCATTAAGTTCTTGAAAGAGAATATCTTTTCGCGATTTGGACACCCACGCGCTATTATTAGTGATAATGGGACACATTTCTGCAACAGGTCTTTCGAGACTCTGATGCGAAAATACTCAATCAACCACCGACTTTCTACACCCTATCATCCCCAAACAAGCGGGCAGGCTGAAATCTCAAACAGACAAATCAAACTTATCATGGAGAAAACTGTTGCTAAGAATAGAAAAGACTGGTCGACCAAACTGACGGATGCTCTTTGGGCATTCAGGACTGCATATAAAACCGACCTAGGAATGTCTCCATATAGGATAGTGTTTGGAAAAGCATGTCATTTACCTGTCGAGATAGAGCATAAAGCATTGTGGGCTATAAAGGAAATAAATTTTGATCTAAACCTTGCTTGCACCTTTCGGAAGCTGCAACTTAATGAGCTAAGCGAACTCCGCGATGAAGCTTATGATAACGCTGTAATCACAAAGAATAGGACTAAGGTTTTTCACGATAAAAACATTTTGAGGAAAACATTTTCACCTGGTCAACGAGTCCTTCTTTATGATTCACGATTACACCTTCACGCGGGTAAGCTCCGATCTCGATGGAAGGGACCTTTTGTTGTGCGGTCTGTATACCCGCACGGGGCAGTAGAAGTAGAAAATATTAAAAACGGCACATTTTTCAAAGTAAATGGACATAGACTTAAGCCGTATTTTTCTACTGACCCCATGGAGGAGCTCTTGTTCTTACAAGAGCCAGTTTATTAAAATTCCTTCGTCTCACCTTCATATCTAGTATATCATTGCATCATTTTTTGAATGAAGGTGAGTAAAAAGAGTAAGTTTGGGGGAAGTTCTTCACTTATATATTTTTCCCCCACTAATAATTCCCCCTAGGCTTACAGTTTTTGTAGGTATAGCGGTTGGCAACAGTGAGGACACTGTTGAAAACAAGTTTGGGGGAGGTTTGTGCTTATTTTTGCATATCATTTGCATAAGCACAAAACATAAAAATCTATAAAAAATTGAAAATTTTTCAAAACCCATAAAAATATAAAAATTTCCAAGTATAAAAATAATTTTAATATTTACACTTTTTTGTACATAAATAAGATAATGAAAGTTTAGATAGTGAACAATTACATCCATGAGATTAGAAAAATTTAAGAAAACTAAGAAAATTAGAAGTTTTCTTATACGAACTAGTAATAAGTAGTTATGAGCCGTTGTCCCAAGGGTTAGTAAGATGAAGGACATCACTAATCTGAGGATAAAACTAAGTCTGAAAAATAGTTTCTATTCTAGAAGCCAAACATTTTGATCGTTGCTACCCTGCTATTCGCACTTATACACGTCTTGAAACCTGGGATAGTAGAGGATACCTTGAAATGCTCTTGTCTTAAAGCCAAAAGTATGAAGGAAATAAAAAGCAAAAAATGAAAAATATAAAGTGGTGAGAAAAATGAACACTGGTTTTGTTATCACCGAGGGCAATAAAAAATTTATAGCGAGGGTGCCTTTTCACCTAGTGCCCTAAGGCCAACTGGTCTGGGAGTCACTGCTATGCCTGAGGTGGTGCAAGATGAGGAAAATACACCAAATAAGCAAGCACATGAGTAATTGGTCGGTTAGTACCTCAAGAAGTATTAACGGTCGCATGAAAGTGTGTGAGCAATCCTAAATATTCATTAATTAAAAAGTACTGAGGCTGATGGGCAAGGGTATGATAGCTTGAATTGAATTCTCCGGGTGTAGGGATGTCTTTACACACACGCAGGGTTATATGATCGATGTTTGGAAGAAAGACAGAAATGAAGAATAAGACGATGTTTTATTGAGGGAGGACGTGATTTCTAACATCTTTTCATGACCATTAAGATAGGGCTCATGACAACCGAAAAGCTAGCTTAGTTGGAAACCCTAATTTTCAAAGCTTTTCTTTTACAATTCTTTTCTTTAAATGTAATATTCATGATCTTTCTTTTATTATGGGATTTTGTGGGTGCAATCCGCTGAAAACCCTCAGGAGACAACACTCCTCTTACTAGGGACACCTAGAGGTTTAAAGGCTTGTTGCACATGCTCAGTGCAATCGTGTTGCCTACGAAAGTGTGCTAGTTAGTTTTTCTCTTTCTTTATTTTCTCCTTCTCTTTTTAATAAAACAGTTCGCTCGAGACGATCGAAATTAAGTTTCGGGGAATTTGATTAGTCGAAAATATTGTATATTTTAGCCGGCAATTTCCTCATCATTTGCATTCATATAGAAGTGTTCGGCATTCATATTTCACATATTAGCAAAACTGTCGCAAAATATCAGATTGCATGTATTAGACTCTGAAACCGACACTATAAAGGAAATTGACCACATTTCATGGCATCGCATCATCCATACATTTGCGCAACACTTGTTTTGAGATCTGTGCAGGAAAATCCAGAAGAAAGGCCAAAATGTACATGGTACCGATCAAACATGACGCCAACTCAATGATTTCAATTCTGATATCAATACAAAGGGACAAATAAAATTCAACATATCAGATAAAGCCCAAAATGGCATTCCAAGACCACACCAGAGAGACCATAGCCCAAGCTTCCAACATGGCCGCGGAACCGCGGCCGGAGCTTGCTTGCGCCGCGGTTCCGCGGTGGTATTGCCCCTTCATCACCTCAATTTTGGTGCACAATGTCAATCTCAGCTCCCACACTTCAGAAAACCTATGCAAATTCCAGAAGACTCCAGAGACTTCTGCCAGATCAGCAAGCTTTGGGATCAACACTAAACTAGCCTATCATTCTAGAAACTTCTTCCTAAACCCTAGCTTATGTAAGTCCACGTTGCCCACCCCGGTACTTGCGGGGAGGCGGAAAACGGAATAAAAATCAAATTTTTATCAACTTAGGCAACATGGACTAGACAAAGAAGGATCTTTGCTAAACAAAAACAAGCTAAAGCTAACTAGAAACTAGCTAAGTGCTAGAAAGCTTATACCTTGGGCTTTATGTCCTTCTCTCCTTGCTCCTTGGAGTGGTGGAAGGAGGTCACCTTAGTCGTCTTCTTACGTCGAAGAAAGATCCACCCGAAAGCCTCGACCTTTGGCTTCAACTCCAAGCTAGAAGTAACTAGGGTGCAAGAAGTGCTAATCCTTGAACCCTAGATGAGAGTAGAGATTATCAAGAAAGGGTTTTTCTCAAGCTCAAGTGTTTCTCAACACATGAGAGGGGAGAGCTTGAGGGAGAGGAAGAACAAGAGAGAGAAAGTGAATAATAGAATGTGAGAAAATATGAAGCATTCTCTCATATATGTGTGAATTATTGTAATTAGATAATTAGCTAGATAATTGTCATGGTTAATCAAGACATGACCATTATCATTTCATTTTTAATGCAATTTGCAAGGATCAAAGAGCATCTTCCAAATGAAATGATGATGGTCAAAGTGTCAACCTAGGTCAACAAGTCAAGGAGGTCAAATGGTCAACAACCATAACCATGCACAATTAAATTAAACTAATATCAATTAACCATAATACACACATAAGCATTAGGGTTAATAAAATGACAATAGTCATTAACCCTAATCAAAGTCCTCTCCCTCTGTCTCAAGTAACTGTGCATACGCACCCGTATTCGTGATCCGAGGAATACGAATACAATGAGAAAAAACCAATCCCAAATCTATACTAAGATCTGGCTTAAACCAAAGCCCGCTAGTATAAGCTGTCCGGACAGCAAACGTGCACAAGTGCGCGGATGTGAAACGAACCCTGTCGCAAAACCATGCGACCTCTACTCATTTTGCCTAAAGGCGAATAGCTCTCTGTGTGGGACTCTAAAGACTCGACACTACGCTGGCAGTGGGTTTAACCACAGACCGCAAGCGGCACTAGCTGTACGTAACGGTCCCCAGGTAGATGTCGATAAGAAGACTGACGAGGCGAACCCCATCTGAACTCCTACTGAGCCTGTATGTGACAGTCTCCGTACAGTCCGGTCTGTTCGTCTGATACATCGCATGGCGGGCCTAGGGGGGCGGTGAACGTCAGTCCCCTAATAGCGGTACAAGTCGTGTCGGAGTGTAGCCCAGAACACCCTGAGATAACACTGGAAACCTACCAGTATATCTCGCTTGCCCTGGCCAGGGACTACTCGTGTAATAGCTCTCCTGGATACAGCGCGATGTCAACCCCCAATACCGGGAGAGACGAATCCTGTCTAACCGTCACTGCCTCCAAGTGCTTCGGGACTGCACCCAAAAACTACCTGTTTGCACGACTCCTTTGAGCCGTGGTAGGGTAGTAATCAAAGTGCAGTGGGAACACACTCGAGGCGAAGTGACAGTGTCAAGTCAACAGACTAAGCTGTACTCATGTCACCTGGGAACTGATAACTGACGATAGGTATAATACCAACCAACAGTTCCCGACGAGTCCTGTCCAGTATACTCGTAACCTAACGAGCACCCGCATACTATCTCAAGTACGACGTACTGATGGCTGTGGGACAGACCGTCTCCCACGCTGGGATGAGAAGCGCATACGCTAGTCTACTCCGGAGTATCGATGCCCTGTCTCGATAGTCCAACGACTAGGGACCTGTATAAGGATGTGCTTATAGATCACCCAGCTCCCACGAGTGTGAGCGCCATCACAACGCTGGTAATCAAGCAAAGATCCTAAGGGCTCTACTAATATGTATATCAGCGATATGCTAAAAGAAACACATGCACATATTAAAGCAGAGACAAACCAAGTAGCATACTACCATTTCGAGCAAGATTGTATATACAACTGTGAATATCCCAAGCTTCCATCAAGTAATATACAAACTAGTATGATACAGTAATGGCCTCTAGGGCATATACACTAACAGCTTAAACCCTAAGCTAAGCCTAACAAACTCTTTCTAGAAGTCTTTCAACAAACTTTTGGAGGGAACTCAAAGGCTTAGGGTTTGGGGTGCTCTATAAATAAGACGCTAGGCTCACTTGTAAATGATCTTGGAACCTTGGAAAAATCAATCCATTAGTTCATTTTAGAGCCATTCTATCTCTTTCTTCATCTTTTTCTTCCACAAGTCTAGTGAGAGGACTTGTGTGAAACCCTAACCCTAAATTCCAATCAAAAGCCAAGATCCCAAGTACCCATTAAGCAAGAAGCCTTGCAACCTTTTATGAGCCGAGCCGATCTTCAACAGAGCAAGTGGTCCAAGCCGATCCACGACTCACGGAGCCGAGCGACGCCAAATCGACAATTTAGTTCTTCCTCTTGTAGTTCTTGAGCGACTGTAATCAAATTATTGATATAAATAAAAGGTGATATTCTTTTATCTTGTTTTCTTTAAATTCTTGCATCATGATTCAATCTAAATTTCTAGTTGTAATTTTTGTTGTGATGTTTCAGTAATACTCCGCTCGTCGAGGAGTCGAGACGATCAATAGAATGATGATGTAATATATCTGAAAACGATTCTTGATTCCTACGAGTTTTGTAAACCCTAGCAAGTTCAAAAATCGACGACCCAATTCGTTGCGATGCTTTCTTGATTGATATCGCTCGAGATTGGGGAGTTACGATCGTTTCTTGAAATTGTTAGAGGCTAGAATGCAAATGAAATCAACGAAAGAACAAGGGTTTAAAAGATGAAACCCTAGTTTCATCAAGAAAGCCCTAACTCTCGTCGATCATCATCAATCTAGTATCAATCCTTCGAAGGACAAGAACACGAAATCTTGAAATTACATCACGTCTATCGATCCGATAGATTCCTACGAGCCTCATTTAGATTCTTGACATTTTGGTTGGAAATATCATCGAAACACCGATTCTTAATTTGTTTATCAGTTTCTTGATTCTTGATTAAACATCGTGACACCTGAATCAATCGATAAATTCTTGAATCATGTTTTCTTTCCTTTTCGATTAACTTTTCGATTCAAACAAATTAAATACAGAAACGAATCACACAATCCCTGTGGACGATCTGCACTCGCTTACGATCTACAACTGACACCGTAGTTGATTGCGGTCAAATATAATTTTTTTGATTGTGATTTCTTTATACAATTTTCTAAATACCGATACAAGATACTGTTATCGATCAAATGAAACCGACATCGGGAAACAATTGATTCGATACTTGCTTTTACATCCAATCGAGAAATTCATACCAAATCAACAGGCTAGACGGGCCGATTGAATGGGGCAAATTTAAGGAATGTTTCCTAGATCATTATTTTCCTTCCACAGCCAAGGCAGAAATGGAGGAAAGATTTATTCTTTTGAAGCAGAATGGACGCCCAGTGGACATATATGCGGCAGAGTTCAACCGTCTGAGCCGTTTTGCCCCATACATGGTTGTCTCAGAGGCCACCAGGGCCAGACGCTTTCTTCAGGGGTTAGATTTCGAGTTGCAGCAGTTGATTGCATCGTTGGATTTGCAGACTTTCGCACAGGTACTCAACGCGGCGAGAGTTCAGGAGCAATTGATTAACAAGTTCAGGAGACCCCTAGTCGTTCCAGCACGTACCCATGCGCCTTCTCGAGGAGCCATACCGGTTCACAGGCCAGGAACGACACAAATGAAGCGCCCGTTCGTACCACAGCATCTCCCCCAGAGACAGGGCGTAGTTTGCGGCTATTGCGGTAGAGGTGGGCATACCCAGAAGGACTGTCGCCGTGCCAAGGGACAGTGCTTGATTTGCGGATCCAGTCAGCACAAGATTAGCAGTTGCCCTGAGCGAGCAGAGATACAGGGAGGTTCTGGACCGCCACAGCAGAGGCCATAGGAGCAGAGGCAACCCTTTACAGGTCGCGGTCAAGGACGGGCTTTCACTTTGACCGAAGAGCAGGCTGAGGCGTCAGGAGACGTGGTTACAGGTACTCTACTCGTACATTCCTTGCCAGCTAGAGTACTATTTGATTCTGGAGCATCGCATTATTTCTTGTCTGAGCATTTCACCGATACACACTCAATACCACATGAACCATTAACCAAAGGATGGGAAATATATACGGGTAACGGCATTATAATATCTAGTCGAGAATGTAGGTTATGCCCGGTTGTAGTGTGTGGCAGGGAATTCTATGCGAATTTCCTTCTGATTGGGACAGGCAGTTACGACGCAATTCTCGGGATGGATTGGATGAGCACTTTCCATGCAGTTATCGATTGTCTTGCAAGGAAGGTAATCTTCCGCATTTCCAATCACCCGGAGTTTACTTTCGAGGGAGGAAGCGAATCTTTGGAGCCAGCTAAGTACAGAGCCAAGCCCAAGGAGCTGATAGCTATGGAGATTGATGAGAGCCCAGTCCCAGTAATCGTTCGGGACTTTCTGGACATATTTCCCGAAGATCTACCAGGTCTATCACCTCCTCGGATTTTGGAGTTCTCAATCGATTTGACTCCAGGTACAGCCCCAGTATCCAGAGCCCCATACAGAATGGCACCAGTTGAGTTGGCGGAATTGAAGAAGCAGGTTGAAGAACTATTGGAGAAGGGATTTATTCGGCCAAGTGCTTCACCGTAGGGTGCACCAGGGCTGTTAGTAAAGAAGAAGGATGGATCGCTGCGAATGTGTATAGATTATCGGGAGCTGAACAAAGTCACAATAAAGAACAAGTACCCAATCCCGCGCATTGACGACTTATTCGATCAGCTAAGTGGAGCCAAGGTGTTCTCGAAGTTGGACCTCCGTTCTGGATATCATCAAATCAGGGTAGTAGCCGAGGATGTATGCAAGACGGCTTTCAGGACTCGATACGGACATTACGAGTTCCTTGTGATGTCGTTCGGTGTTACCAATGCCCCAGCAATATTCATGGACTTGATGAACAGGGTGTTCGCAAAGTACTTGGACACATTTGTCGTTGTGTTTATCGACGACATACTTGTCTACTCGAAGACCCGGGAAGAGCACGCTAAACATTTGCGCACGGTCCTACAAATTCTTCAGGAAGAGAAGTTGTATGCGAAGCTAAGCAAGTGTGAATTCTGGCTCGACAAGGTTCAGTTTTTGGGACATATTGTTTCGGGCGAAGGCATCTCGGTGGACCCGGCAAAGATAGAATCTGTCAGAGATTGGCCAACGCCGAAGTCAGTGGCCGAGATCAGGAGCTTTCTGGGATTGGCAGGTTACTATCGGAGATTCGTCCAAGATTTCTCAAGAATCGCTGAACCATTGACGAGGCTGACACGGAAGGACATGCCGTTTACATGGACAGAGGAGTGCACTCAGGAATTTGACACACTAAAGCAAAAGTTAACCACGGCGCCTATTCTTACAGTACCAGATGATTCCGGTGGTTTGGTGATACACAGTGATGCCTCAGGGAAGGGATTAGGGTGTGTTCTAATGCAGCACGGCCGAGTGGTTGCTTACGCCTCTCGACAACTGAGAAACCACGAGAAGAACTACCCTACGCATGACTTGGAGTTGGCTGCGGTAGTCTTTGCGTTGAAGATTTGGAGGCACTATCTATTGGGTGAGAAAGTGGAGGTGTACACTGATCATAAAAGTTTAAAGTACGTTTTCACTCAGAAGGAACTAAACATGAGGCAGCGCCGATGGCTAGAACTGATGGCAGATTATGACTTGGACCTTCAGTATCACCCGGGGAAGGTGAATGTTGTACCAGATGCGCTCAGTAGCAAGCCAGCGGTCATGATGTTGACCGATCAGAGGAGCATTATTGAGGATTTCCAGAGACTTGAACTTGAAGTCGTTACGCCGAACGCATTCATTCAACTTTGGCAACTACAGGCGCAATCTTCCCTGGTAGATCGCATCAAGATTGCACAAGCGGATGATCCCCGATTGCACAAGCGGATGAGAGCAAGTGGAAGCCGGACTAAGAACGGATTTGATTATACATGAAGATGGCTCTCTGAGATTTGGTAGCAGACTCTGCGTACCCAAGGGAGATGTTCGAGAAGAAGTATTGGCTGAAGCACACAATTCAGCTTATTCTGTGCATCCGGAAGGTACAAAAATGTATCAGGATCTAAAGCAGCATTTTTGGTGGAACGGGATGAAGCGGGAAATTGCGAAGTTCGTATCCAGGTGTTTGGTATGTCAGCAGGTGAAGGCGGAGCATAAGAGGACAGCAGGATTGTTACAACCACTGCCGATACCTGAATGGAAGTGGGAGCACATTACCATGGATTTTGTGACGGCCTTACCACGGAGCCCTAGGGGCAATAACGCCATTTGGGTTATCGTCGATCGCCTCACGAAAGATGCACACTTCCTACCTTTCCGAGTGGGACAGTCGACAGAATCACTGGCAGAAAGATATATGCAAGAGATTGTACGACTTCACGGTGTTCCAGTCAGCATTGTGTCAGACCGGGACACCAGATTCTTGTCACACTTTTGGAAGAGCTTACAGGAGAGTTTGGGAACCCGCCTTAAATTCAGCACAGCCTATCACCCACAGACGGATGGACAATCTGAGCGTACGATTCAGACGTTCGAGGATATGTTGAGAGCCTGTATGTTGGACTTTCAGGGTTCCTGGAAGGACCATCTGCATCTAGTCGAGTTCTCTTATAACAATAGTTATCAGGCTAGTATTCAGATGGCTCCTTTTGAAGCACTATACGGGTGAAAGTGCCGATCCCCAATATGTTGGGATGATGTGGGAGAACGAAGATTACTGGGCCCCGAACTCATTGTTCAGACAGTCGACAAGGTCCAAATGATCAGGCAGCGCATTAAGACGACACAAGATCGACAGAAGAGTTGGGCAGATACCAGCAGGAGGGCACTAGAATTCGAAGTCGGAGATCACGTGTTCTTGAAGATTTCCCCTACTCGTGGAGTTATCAGGTTCGGAGGTCGGGGAAAGCTCAGTCCCCGTTTTATCGGACCTTTTGAGGTGCTAGAGCGAGTAGGAGAGGTGGCCTATCGACTTGCCTTGCCTCCATCGCTAGCTGGTGTGCACAATACCTTCCATGTGTCACAGTTGCGACGTTATGTTCGAGATGAGAGCCATGTCCTGGACCATTCGGAGCTAGTTTTGGGTACCGATCTATCGTACGAGGAGCAGCCCACTACCATCCTCGACCGCAGAGAGAAAATGCTGAAGAATAAGATCATTCCTTTAGTCCGAGTGTCTTGGGGCGGTCGTTCCTCAGGAGAATCCACCTGGGAGTGGGAGGAAGATATCCGTGATCGATATCCACATCTCTTTGTTTAGTACATTGTTTCCTTGTATCCTTGTTAAATTTCGAGGACGAAATTTTTGTTAAGGGGGGTATGATGTAAATCCCCGTTTCCATCTTAATAACCTATTTTCTAAATTCCAGTGATTTCCTTTCTTTTTCCCCTCGTATTTTAATTGGTTGCTTAAGCTTAATATTTAAACTTTATTTTCCAGCCCTTTTAAAAATCATAGTCCAAAACCAAAAGCTAAAATATACTAATATATACACAACCCTAAAAGCCAAAACCCAAGATTTAAAACCAAAGCCAAATTAAACTAAAACCAAACTACTTTCTTAAACCCTCAGCCCATTTAGTTTTTCTTTCCATTTAAATTCATAAATTAACTTCCTTCTCAGCCCGCCCCCCTCTTCAGCCCATTTAAAATTAACCCAGCCCGTTCCCTCTCCTCAGCCCACTCACCGTATTTTTTTAAAATAAATTCTTTATTTAAAAATCTCGGCCCGTTCAAACCCTCAGCCCACGAAAACTTAATTAATAAAAAAAACCCAAGCCCAACTCCCTCGGCCCGTGACCAGCGACCCGACCCGCTTCTCCCTTTCTCCTCCAACGGTAACCTTCCTCCATTCCCGCTCGCGACCCGCCTTCTCCCCCGCAGCTCGCTCCCACGCCCACGCCCGATATTGCGATGTTACACCCGCGACTTCAACCCTCATTCACTTCCTCACACCCTTATCTCTTTCTCGCTCACCAACTCCCTCACAAAAACTCTTTCCTCTCAAAAATTTCTCCACGAACCCATTGCAACCTCGACGCCGGCGATCACCCCATATCTTCATTGACCTCACCTTTCCACCTCACTCTCTTCTCTCCACAACTCACCCCAACGAGCTCCCTACACCTTCAGCTGCCGCCAAGAATCCCTGCACACCCAACCCCCTGCACACCCGAGTTCCCCTGCACCATTCGGCCACCCCTTCCACTCGACGCCGGCGAGCCCCCAACTGACCAGGAACGCCTCATCGATCTTCTACATCCTCAGCATCGTCATCATCACTCCAAAATCCAGAACCCGAGCCCCACTTCTCTCTCTCTTCAAAATATACAAAACCACACACACCCCGACACCCACTGCAGCCCATCGCCGGAGCGACGCCGTCGACCGTCGTCGACCCCAGTGCACTCGCAGAGGACCACCAAGCACCCCTCAACCTCCAGTGACCGTGCAACAACTCCGGGCAACTCCGACACAAATTCCGTATCTCGAGCCAAACTCGCGCAAATCGTTTCACGACGAACATCGCGCGTTCGTGACGCCGCTGCTGCCGTGCAACCCCGAGACATTTCCAGGCAAGTGTTTTACTTGCTACATGCTAATATAATTGTGATACAAACTTAAATCATTTAGTTTATAATTTACCGATTCCCGATATATTATGCGACCTATGTGTTCGATGCTAGACCCCAATGAAAATACTTGCTTAAATTGACGGAAATAGATGTTTTCTGTTGACCCATATAATGACGAATATCGTGTATAAATCTCACTGGAAAATACGATTGTTAGCGACTAAAATTGATACCCCCAAATATACCGATAAAACTAGAAATTTCATGTATCTGAAAATGGTTAAAATCACTGTAAATGATGTACATACTGGAATGATGCGTTCGAGGGCTTAAATCGAAGCCGACTCGACGAACTTTAACTCTATGTAAACTTATAATGTTTCTGTACAGTAACTGAGACGATATTTGGATCGGAGTACGACTCTGGACTGCAGTCCCGAGCGACTCTGATTACTGTGTACTGTCCCAAAATGTGTGTCGCTTTGTTTACTGAATTCGTATGTTACGGAACTCTGCATTGGATTAAATATGGATCTGTTAGATAAACAAAACAAGTGGTTTCATTCCGTTTCATTGCCGTTTGCTATTTAAATTGTAAATAAAAGGGCAGAACGTATAACTGTCCAGAACAGATTCAGAAGTGACATACTGATGTTAAACTGTGTATAACTTTCGACGTACAGATGCGATTGAGGATCCTTCTGTTGCGTTGAATACTCTATTGAAAACCCTAGATTTTATTCAACTGTAGAATCGCTAAATTCTGAACCCAACTGGGTGCAATTCGTGTCGCAAAACGGACGTTCAGTTCTGAAACTGAATTTTCAGCCGCGAGTACTTAAAATGAAACTGCTGTATCTTGAATACTGGAAACCCGATTGAATTGAAACTAATTTTGATGAATTTCTGATTGAGTTTTCTATTTATCGTACTTGTATCATTTTGTTGAATTCTAAACATATGAATTTATGTAATTTTTGTAAGTTAATGACATGCATATGGATTCATAACATACTTAGCTTATTGATGGCATACATACTTATATCATACCCCATTTGCCATATACTTAGTGTTAGCGCGTGTTAGAGTCAGTGGACATTGTATTATCGTGCGTGATTGATATTGGTTTAGGAGTGACGAGTACACCAATGGAAAGTGAATATTCGTGACAGTGATTGATACAGTGAACAGTGATAAAACCGTGCCGTTGGTATACTTGTACACAACTAAATCAAGATCATAAGTAGTGTAATCTGGGGATAAAGGGGAAATCGAAGTGGAAAGAGAATCGTATTTAGCGGGACCGTGTTTTAGAGGATGATCATTCGAGCAGCGATATATATATTAGGTAGGATCTAGCAATCCGGCTGACAGGGTTATGTCCCGGGCATGTGGGCCGTTGTCTCGGGTATGTACGAGACTCCTGTTAAACATGATCCTCCTTCCACCATACAATTTCAAACATGACCTAGAGACCGATAGGGACACAGATCATATTCTGCATCATATAGTGACATGGTGATTACTCGCATTATACTTTCACTAGTATTACCTCTTTTACCTGTTTCATCTTATTATATAATATTGTTATTGTGTCGCTCTGACGACCTGAGTATGCATGCTCAGATTCCGTGGAAGAACCAGCGCAGGAAACAGATCTACCTTTCGAGTTCACGGAGATATAGTCTGGTGTACTTTCTTCCTTTACTGCTTTCCATAAAAGTGATTGTGAGATTGAACTTGGTTAGTAATTGTTCTTGTTATTTGTAATTTGTGAACAATGGATTTTAATGTAATAGATTAGTGATGTGATTCCTTTACTACTGTGCTTTATTTACTGATTACCATGTAATGCTAGAAGCCGAAGTGCGACTACGGCGGGATGATTCCTTGACCGTAGGAGCATGGTTGGCCTAATCATCCCTCGTTTTCCGTATTTTGGGAAGCGGGGCGTGAAAAATTAGCTGTGGTTGAAGTATCTCATACTCAACCATCCCATAAAAGTCTCTACTGGGAAAAAGGTCTTTGTGAGTGGATCCACGCTGTTGTCCTCTGTGTCTACTCTCCTAACCTCGATCTCTCTAGAGATCAACCATCTCCATGATCAGGTGATACTGCCTAAGAATTATATCTGGATTTCTGATGGGACGGTAATTCCTTGGCTAAAACCACAACTCCTTTGTCACACAATGGTAGGAACGAAGTTCATCTCATGAACTTATATATCCAGACTGCCTCTTCGGTAGCATCCTTGGTAACGATGTATCTTGCCTTTAATCATCTAGTATGTCACGGTATCTAGCTTGGAACTCTTCCAACATACCGTCCCTCCACTGAGGGTAAAGACAATGCCTGCGACTGACTTTCAGTCGTCCTTATCACCCTGGAACCTTTCCAGTGATTCTCCCCAAGATCGATTGATACTATCTCACTACAACTAGTGAGTATCCTAACATCCAATTAGATCTATCTCATGGATCCAAAACCCAGGATATAGGAGGTATCACTTTGATCCTATATGGAGAATCCTTGTGATAAGCGGAGATTGACCGATCGTAGCATAGGAAACTCCTTCCCTATCAAGAGTATGTCATCCACGTACTCTACGAAGATCACCACCATACTCTCTACTACCTTTTTGTATATACAAGGTTCATCTACCATTTTGATGAAGTCAAACTCTTTGACTACCACATCAAAACAGACGTTCCAACTCCGCGATGCCTGCTTTATCACATAAAACATCTTGCTCACGTTTCCGCTGCTCCCACTGTCTACGAAGCCCTCTGGCTGTGTACTTATAGACGTTCTCTTCTAAAACATCATTTAGAAAAGCAGTCATGACACCCAACCACCAGATATCGTAGTCATGGTATGTAGCCATGGCAAGTAGGATCTGGATGGACTTAAGCATAGCTTTGAAAGTCTCAATTTTTCCATGTACACCAAGTAATCTTCTCAAGATATACTTGCTCCTGATGGGGATTTAACCCTTCAGATAAAGCAACCAAAGTCCATACTTTGTTGGTGTATAAGGATTCCATCTCAGATTACTAAGCATCCAGCCATTCTTACAGAGTCCCACTCCTGATGGCCTACTCGAAACTAGTTGGGTCATCATCTCATGATGCAATCCTCGCTCCCACTATCATAGAGAAACCGAAGTATCTCTCAGGTGAGTGAGAAACCCTACTAGATCGGCGAAGAGGCTGAGGTTCGTTGGAAACTACTGAATCCTTTGGTTCTACCAAATCACCAGCTGCAGTTTGTATAGCTGGAACTACTTCCAGTTTTACAGAGCTGACCTTGCCTCGAGCTTGTCCGGATTTTGCTTTTAGACATAGGCCGGACAACCCCAAATCTTAACAAACTTAAGATATGGGCTCTTCCCTTTCCATAACACATATGAAGTGGTAGGCATCTGATTTGATTTGAACCCTATTCAATAGGTATGCAGCTTCTCAAGCGCATAACTTCCAAAAGGAAATAGGAAACCCAGTAGTACTCATCATAGAGCACACCATATCACATAGGGTGCTATTGCTCCGCCCCGATATACTATCGTGCTATGGTGTATTCGGAGGAGTAATGCCGAGAGAGAATCTCATTCTCCTTTAGAATAGTCCAGGAATTCCGTTCTCAAGTATTCTCCTCCTTGATCTCATCAAAGGACATAATACTTATACCCGTATTTTGGTTCTCTACTTCTAACTTATATTCTGTGAATATCTCAAAAGCTTCGGACTTGTGTTTCAACAGGAACATATGTCTGAACCATAAGAGATCATAAGAGAATGTAATGAAGTACAAAAAACCGATCTTGGCATGTGTAGACAGGGGACCTTCATACATCATCATGTATCAATCCCAAGAGTTCATTAACTCTTTCTCTGTTTCCAATAAACAGAGCTATGGTCATCTTATCTTTGTGACATGACCGGCAAGTTTCACAAGATGTAAATTCAAACAGATTTAAATATGCATCTAAATGTACCTTAGCTAGTCGGGTCGCATTGATATGACCTAGTCTACAATGCCTCAAGAAGGATTCGTTCATTTCTGAACTCTTCCTCTCGTGTGTGTTCTGTTTACTAAGAACTGTAGTTTAATTTAGAACGTAAATGCTTTTAAATAACGTGCCTGAACCGATCAACTCTTGATATAGGAAATGTTCAAAACATTATCCAACAATATAAAATTATATCCTTTCTTTACTAATAAAGAGACTGATATGATGTTGTATATCAGGTTCGGTATCTAATAACATTCGTTCAGAATCAATATATTCTGGTAATACAGGGTGATAGTGACCAACAGACTTGGCTGCAAACTTGCACCGTTTTCTATCTCATGAAACTTATCACCCGTTCTCAGTTCTCTACCTATCTGTAGCCCATGTAACAGATTACATATGCGGGATCCTGATCCGGTATCTCATACCCAGGACGTAAAGGATACTGAGAAACAGTTCTCTGTAATAAACACACCCGAAGAAGATGCATCAGCATGCACTTTCTTCGTTTGGGCGGCACGAGAAATCTGGTATTCCCCAATTTCCTGCTCTGTCTTATAACATTTATAAGTTGGAGCGGGACCAACGTTCCCCAGCTCAATATAACAAGCGGGTTCAGTCAATTCATCCGTTTTATTATCTTGATTAAGGCGTGATATGGTCGCTACCTGGAGAGAGAGAAAAGAAAACACTCAGCGTATGCTCTTGCAAGATTAGATTGGTTATCTAATATATCTAATCAGAATGTCTCCCACTGTTTTAGTCAAATCTTCCTTCAAACCCTAAAAAGAAAGACTAGCCGGGATTAATTACACCCTACAAGTTCGCCAATCTTTCAGCCAGGCCAGTGTCGGTACTTTGAGGGAGGTCCCCCGTGCTTTCGCACGAACCTAATTAAAGTAAACCTCGTTTTCCCAGAGGCGTAACCCCGTTAACACGTTTCTAGACACCTACTTGATCGACTAATTGTAATGTGTAAAACTCTCCCAGGAGTAACTCTTACTTGCAGCGGGTATCGGGATCCAACTATCTCATAGAAGGTATGCAATCTCATTGCAAAATTTCAACACTTGAAATTCCCAATAATATTTTGCCCCTAGCATCCCATGACCTTGACGCAGGCCAACAAACCATAGTGCGCTAGTCAAGTTCAACCCGTCATTTCTTGATTGAATTAAACCCACCCGCACGACCCTTGACACAGGCCAACAAAGTCGCACGACTACCCTAATCCAATCTGCATCATATGCATAAACAGATAAATACTAGTTAGCTACCGCACACTACGCCTTGACGTGGGCCAACAAACGTAGCACGAATACGAAGTAGGACTTATCTGAAATGACGGAGGGCTACGACAGGTTTTTATGAAAACCCTTTGCGTAATGAACTTGATATCGTTGTAGAATCGAGTGATTTTAAATGGAGTGTTTTTGAGGCTTTTCTAGTTTTACTAAAAGGGTCACTCCCGGTGAAGGGATCGTCGGCCCTTTCTTCATCGAATAAGGTGCATGATATTTCACAAATATCACTATGTAAAGCAAAGACTATATTAGCAATCAAAAGACAAACTGAGTTTGTAGTATCTGTTAGTTTCGCTAACGAGGTCACTCCCAGGAAAGGGATCTCGGCTCTTTCCTTATCGAATAAGGTGCTGGATGTTCTACAAGGAACACCACTATGCAAAGCAAAAACTAGAGCTACCGGTTTTTAAACAAATTTCTACAACATCTTTAGGTTTCTTTTAGTTTCATTAATCTCATTAATGAAGTCCCATTTTAATATGCTTCACAAGCATCACATTTGAAACGAAATCTGCAATATAAGATATATCTCATATATATAATATAAACATTCGTCTCAGGCAGTAATATGATCTCATCACAGAACATTGCAGCAGAAGAACATATATGAAATATTGGATATACTAGGACGTCTGTGTTTTCAATACGAGCCTGTATAAAACACGGATTCCACGGTCGCGATGAATAGCCAAACCCACATCCCTAAACCCCTACGAGAGCGGCAAGCAATACTGCCAATTCTAGGGTTAGGAGACCCGGTCTCGACTCCTCGAGATGGTCTCTCACTGGATCCTAGAACCCGGTTACTTGTGCTCCCCTTCTTGGGTCTACCTAATAGGGAAAAGTAAATAATATACAATGGTGACATCATCCTTAGCCCGGAAGTGTCCCAATAAAAGAATATTACATACAATTGAATTTTACATGAATGAAAATAAAAACCCTTATCTCACATAAAACCCCCGGCTATTCAAACGCGACGATCCAATATAACATATCACAGCAACACATAATATCTCATATTATCAACGTAAGCAAGTATGCGTATCCCGATTGTCGTTGATGTATAGCAACGAAGCCGGCGCTACACCACATATTACGCTTACGGTCACAGAAAAGAAAGTGTAAAACTACAACAGTTGGAATCCGCAACCTCCTTAGACATTGCATGCTTAACCAGATGAATTCCTTAGACATCGCATGCCTAACAATTATAAACCCCGCATTTTAGTCTTATTATCGAAAACTCTTTTCAATATCAAGTCGGGCAATTCAACAAGATTCCCGACAACCTGATCGAATGCTCGTCGCAAACTTTAGTAGACGACCGCACCCTCAATGCTGTCGACGAAGTGCACTAAGGCGGAACACCGCTGCCGCGAGCACCCGAATGGATGCTTTTGGCGACGGGGTTCTCCTACAGTCACTTAGTCAGGGCTATGGGGCGTGGCTGTCTGTTAAGTTTACCCGGCGAGTATCCGCGTACGCTACGTGATTGCGACGGACTTTTGATCACATCAAAATCCCGTGGAAACCGATCATCTGAGACTAAACTGCTATGTTTATAACATTCAAATTAGTTATCTCATAACTTTTTGTGGATTCCAAATATTGTATCACAATCCAGATAGATAGACAATGTTAAACTTTCCGATCGAATAATCAAACATCCAAGTTTTCCCAAATAGTTCTCAACACTTGAAATTAGTTCAAAAACATCCATCACATGCCACAGCACCAATGGTCTAGCCGTAGAAGGGTCAAGCCAACGCCCCACATGTGGCACGCCGTACTGCCCCAAACCCTAAGGTTCAGAGGCAGTTCAAGACGGTCACATAATCGAGTTAAGGTTTGTTGTTTTCTAGAGGGTCCACCGCGTTACTTGCACGACTTAGAACGTTCTTAAACTACGAAAAAATCCAACGCTTGGAAATTTTCCGGCAGGGGAAAAAGTGAGTTATTGATATCCGTTCGAACTTTTTAACAGTTTCTAAAATTATCCGGAAAAAACTTAAACGAAGTTAAATTATCCGATCGAATCAACGAGTCTCCAATACAACCCTAGAAAACTCAACATTTGAGTGGAATTAAAAAATTCCCAGAAAAAAATGACAAGAAAGGACCTAAGAATAAATATATGAAATATGAGGGACTAAGTCTAAATTTTGGCCGCGGAACCGCCGCCAAACCCTTGGTTTGGCCGCGGTTCCGCGGTCAAATAAGTGACTTAGTGGACCGTACTTCACAGTAATTCTTAGTTTTTCCTTCTTGTTTTTCTGAGCATTTTTAATTCATAAAAAATCACATTTTTGAAAAATGTCCAGAGAGGGGTAAACATCGGGATTTCCGGATTCGATCGGACTTTAAACTTCGCTCAGACTTCGCCTAAACCTCTAGCTTTGCTCTGATACCACTGTAGGGTTGCTGAGCACTACCATAACGGTATACGAGGCATCAACCATGCCCGATTAAAATTTTAGCCGTACCGAACAACCCAAAACCGGATCTTTATACTAGAGTTTATACGAAAACAAGCATGTTAATCATTTTAACACTAAGTGAGAGGGATTACAACCTTTGTAGATCCGGTCCTTCACTTCAATAGCTCCGTGTAGATGTCCCCTACGCTGCGATCGTGAACTCGGGACTCTAGAGAAGCTCCACAAGAAGAACGAACGTGCTTCCTTCGATGACTTCGAGGCCGAAGATGATCTACGTCGGGGAGACACTAACTCAAGCTATTCCTTCACTAGGTCATGAACTTTGTGAAGAGAACACACTCTACTATATGGCAAGTGGTAGAGAATGAAGAAGTAGGAGGTGGACTCACTTTAGAATTGATTTTCTCACTCTTTTTCTCATAGCACCATTAGAGCTTGAAAGCTTTTTCAAGTAGCTTGATGAAGAAGAAGAAGAAAGAATAATATCATCATATGAAAATTATCCTCTCAATAATGTAACCATGGGTGAGTTAAGATATCATGCTTAACTCATGTAGAGAATTGACCAAGGTATATGGTTAAGGGTTGGGTTAACTAAATATTCTTAAGAATGACAAAAGAGTTGACTTTGTCAATGTTTGTTTCCACAAGCTTCATGAAAGCTTGAGAAATTTGACAAAGTCTTTCTCTTTTGTTATTCTTAAGATATAAACAAAACCCTAATCTTTAACCTAATCTTGGTATAAGTCTCATACACCCATCTTTGATGTATCATCAAGCATGACACAATCATATGTACACAAATATATATCACATATACACTCATGCACAATCAAGTGAGAAAATAAATCTTAAGTGAGCTAATACTAGTTAATGTAATGTAATATATCAAATATATAATTATACATTAAATTATTAAATCAACTCTTGATTTAATAATCCGGCTATAACCGACTAATATCTTGTGTAACAACTTATCGAATCAACACTTGATCCGATAACCCAGTTATATCGCATACAACCGATCAATGTCACGAATCGCGAGAATAGAATACGGTATCTCATATCATATTAATCTCGGTCCCGCACATATCACATATGTGCTCCTACTCCGTTTCGCTTGAGCCAGGAAACCCCTGTGTAGGACTCTAAAGACTCGTCAATACGCCGACAGTAGGTGATGATCATATCAAAACACCCATAAGCCGCAAGCGGTCTGCTAAACGTAACGGCCATCCGGGTATTGAGCGATCAGAAGATCAACAAGCAAGCCTATACATTCTCCTGTGAATCCAATCAGTAACACTCCCGTACAGTCCGGTCTCGTCGTCTGATATGTCGCATATCTCGCCTAGGGGTGGTATACATCAGACCCCAGTAGCTCGATAAGTCGTGTCGATATGAGGTCTATAACAGTTCGAGAAACTACTGATAACACTTACCAGTAAATCTCAGCAATCCTGGCCAGGGATTTCCGGTTATAGCCAATCGAACACAGCACAATATCAACTCCCTATACCGGGAGAGACGAATCCTCTCATATCTCTCATTGCCTCCATGTGATTCGGGACTGTACCCAAAAGCCACCTTTTTGCACGCCCTCTTGGACGTGGTACGATGGAAATCAAAGCACAGTGGGAATCACACAAGACTCTATGACGATCTCGGGTCAACAGACTACTCTGTACCAGTGTCACCGGAGAACTGCCATCTGACGTGAGGTATAATACCATCTGGGAGTTCTCGGCGAGTCCGTCCAGTGTACCCAGTCTCCACTGAGCACCCGTACACCATCCTTGATGTCAAACACCGATGGATAGGGATCATCCATCGCTCATCATATGGGCCAAGATGCGTATACGCTAGTCTACTCTGGTACATCGATGCCCTGTCTCGATACACCCTCGACTAGGAACAGTTATAGGATGTACTCATCGACTACCGTGGCCCCACTAGTATGATCTCATCATAGTCCCAGTAGTCGAGTACATATCCTAAGGACTTTATCAACATATAATATAGAGACAATCAGAGTACATGTTAAGATAAAGTACAACCAGATAGCATACTATCATGTCAAGCAAGAAAGTCCTCCCTATATATGTCCAAGCATCCATTACAATATACATCGTATGTACAGTAATGGCCTCTAGTAATGGCCTCTAGGGCATACATATAACTAACAATTATAAATAGCAACATATCCAATATTAGTACGTAGCCTGAGTTTATTTGGTTGTAGACTTAGCTTTGATTAATCATACATATATAGAACTGTCTAATTAAAATAAACTACGGTTTTCCAAAGTTGATATCTAAACGAAGCCTAAGTCCCTAAGTATACATAGATTGGGGTTTCACAATAACCTCATAATGATACGAATTCGACTAATACACAGTTCTTACTTGTTTATTACACACAGAATTGAACAGGCACGACAGGGTACATCGGCTGAGCCTCCACGTGCATCTCCTTCGGCTGTGGCACCTCAAGCCACTACCTCGGCTGCGGTTGCGCAGACCACTCTTATAACTCCACCGTCCGCTCAGACTCCCGCAGCTGCGGCTCCGCAAGCCACTACCTCGGCGGCGGTTGCGCAGACCACTCCTACAGCTCCACAGCCCGCTCAGACTCCCGCACATTCCGCATTGCACGAGTTATTGACTCAGAGTATATCCGAGGAGCAGACGCGCCAGATTACGGCGATGCTCAGAGGTGAAGCTGGACCGAGCTAGGGTAGCTTTTTGATTCTTATATTTTAAACATGTATTTACTTATACGATACATATTGTATATATTTTGGACGATATTGATATTGGTGGTGTTTCATGTTGATTTAGATTTATATCGTATCCTGCTTGTTTATTTCTTTTATATATGCGTGAGTGTTGATTATGAATATTGCGGTATATATTCTGCGTGTTGATTACAGTTATATATGATGTATATATTATTGTGCACAGGGCGAGGAAAAAACAGGCAGCCCTTTTTTTTATAAAAAAAACTGATATTGTGCCCCTACGGATTAATCCGTAGGGCCAAATGTTGCCCCTACACATTTATCCGTAGGGGCAAAATATCAGTATACCTGATATTTTGCCCCTATGATCTCAGTAAGATGGGTTATACTTGTCCCTACGGATTGAACCGTAGGGGCATCAACATGCCCCTACACAGGTATCCGTAGGGGCAAAATATCAGTATACCTAATATTTTGCCCCTACACATAGAGACCTATGCATGTAGCCGTTGGTACAGTATTAGGCCCTACGGTGTAATCCGTAGAGACAACTATTATATTTTATAACTCGATAAATTAAATAACTTTTTTGTCCCTACAATGTAATCCGTAGGGACAGATGGACCTATGCATTAAGCCGTAGGGGCAAATATTTAACCGTAGGGGCATGTTGAAGGCTAAGACTTGCACCTGCGGCGTTTGCACCTACAGCCTATTTTCAGTCCCCTATGGGGGCTGTGGTTTGCTCCTACGGATTTATCCGTAGGGACAACCCCTATTTGTAGTAGTGTGATTCTCGTTTGTTAAATATTTGAAACCGAAGAAAAAATTAAATTCTAAGATTTTTTAAAAATTTACAATTTATAAATCATAAAACAATAAAATTTTAAATTAATATATTTTTTCTTCACTTTGCACTTCGTAGGTATTAAGTAGGGGCCTTGCTAGTGGGGAGATAGAGTCGTATTAAATTGCTCTGTAACACCATTCAGTCAAAAATTAATTTTGTAAGACACTCAAGGTTTTCATGGAAATGATTAGAGTCATAAGACTAACATGAATTACGATCACTAGATGCTCCTCTTTTCATACAATTTAAATGACTTCTGATATATCTCACTTAAAAAAAAAGAATACTATCTAATAATGAAAAAAGATGTGATATGGAACTACTCCAAATTCTTATATTTGCTGAGGTTTTATATTACCAATACTAAATAAGCAGCTCTCTATATAAGCATATCTTTAGTGTTTTATTTCCATCGAATAATTGCAAGCACTTAATTGCACTTAATTTCGAATCGTTTAATTTATTTTTGTTTTGAATTATCAGGTAGTGTACAATTAGATATTGGAGGTGACCAGGAAACAAAACATTATGGAAGGTAAGAGAAATATGAATATTTCTAGTATCATCTTGAAAATATTTTTTTTCATATACTAGGTGCATTTTCTAATATATTTCTAGTTGTTAATGTTGATAAAGTGTTATGAGATAAACTTGAAGAAAATAGCAGCAAAAATGGTTAAAATGATTAAAATAGGCTTAAAATAAATTAGAGTGTGCCCAGAATAGCTCTATGATGATCTTTGGATCCATCTTCTTTGTTTCAAATATAACAGGACATGATTGTTTTTTTATTTTCTTAACTAGATATGTTATGTCACCGGATCATTGCGCTCTCTCTCTCTCTCTCTCTCTCTCTGTGGCAGTGATCTACAAACCGGCCCACGTTTTCTAAAAACGGGAACTCTCTATCTACGACATATTTGAACGATCCGATCCGTTCAAGTTGATCGTCCTACCTGCGAGTGTATGTGCATGAAAAAGCAAAAGATCTGAAGAGCTCTAATCTATGCATGAGATGAAGTTTATGTTATATTGAAAGGCGTTTATTTTGCATCCATTCGATACATGGGTTAGAGCACTTTAAATCTTTTGATTTTTCATACACATACACAGGAAGGTCGAGTGATCAACTTCAACGGTTCGGATGTTAACGTTGAGGCTTACGGAAATGTCGGTTTTGGATGCCAAGAAGAGAAAAACTAAATAAGAAACTCGAGAAATCTCCAGCAAAAAAAATAATTTCACTATTGAGAGAAAGTAATTACAAAAGAATTTTGAGTATTACAAATTTTTTCTCACAAACTCTCAAAACTCTTGATCTCTCACTTTATCTCACTCTTTTACTTTTTGCTTGGTCTGTGTTCCTCTAGAAGCACCTTAAGCCTCCTAATTATATTAGTTCCTAAACATTTTCTAAAAACCCTCTATAACTTCTCTAGATATTCTAGATTAATTCTAGAAATTCAAAGTTCTAGAACAATCTTATATGTAGATCACTTCAAGAAACCCTTTAGAAGTTTTCTAGAACTTCTCTAGAGATTCTAAATTAATTCTAAAAATTCAAAGTTCTAGAACAATTGCATATGTAGAGCATTTCTAGAAACCCTCTAGAAGTTTTTAAAAACTTCTCTAAAGAATTCTTTGGGCTTTATTAAATTGTTTTGCATCAAAATACAACATCGGATCGGTCAATTACGTCGTAAATCGAGAGTAACCATATATATATAAACTTTAGCTTTCTTGTAACAAAGTCTCCATCTTGGAGCATAACAAGCGCTAACCTGCTGAACCTTAGCTGAACCATTCTTCCGTTTGGAAAAGAAAAATGAACATGAAGTATGTTGCAAACCGCCTTAGTTTAAACCCTGTAACGCAATAGATAATATCGAAAAAAAACTCCACATTTTGTGGAAATGTGCATTGCGGTAAGATTTACTAGAGATCACCATCACAATCCATGAAGCCGAATCAATTTGAGGCTAAAAGCAACATACAGACAAGAACAACTAGCAAACTACAGATCAACTTAAACAATGATCAAAAGATATGAAACGAAGGAAATGAAACGGGTCGATTTTGAAATTCTCTTCTTGTGTATTTCTATTTTTTTTTTGAAGGAAAAAAAGATATAAATAGAAAAAGGAAAAATAAGAATTTTTTCTCCATTCAAACCTTGTCTGTGATTCCGGCCTTAGCTCCAAATCTCAGTAGTTATGCTAAAAGAACCCAAACTTGGCTGGAAAAATGATAATGACTAATACTTACCAAATGTGGGGCCCACTAAGTTTAGTGGCTAGGGTTAAATTAAGAGCACCGTGGAGTCAAGTCTAGAGGAGATTTCTTAAGAATATATTCTTCTAAAAGAAGAAGTCTTTATTTTATTAAGGTTTTTTTTGAACATAAGCCCCTTAAAACATTGGTATTTTGAAAAATATCCCCTAAAACTTTTGTATTTTTACACTCCAAAAGCTCTCCGTTAAGTAAAAAGATCAATTTCCATAAGGTAATTAGGATTAATAATTGGACTGGAGCTAATAAGATGACTTGGGTGTCACCCTCATCTCTTCTCATGGAAGACCCATCAGTCTCATTCTTTCAAACTCTTATCTTCAAAACACACACGCTCCCCGTTCTCCCCATGCAAAATCCATTTTACCCTCTTTTTGATTCCAAAACCCATATTTTCTTCTCCTCTTCTCTCTCTTTCCAATGCAAGTATAAAGCAATTAAAAGGACAAATTTATCATTTTAGCTTTTTAACGAAGATTTTTAACGGTGTTAGGAATGATAATTGAGCAAGCAACATCATCATTAAAGGATTCAAGTATGACCTTCTCTTAGGACAACCATTCCTAATGCAATGCAGTGTTAATAGACTTATCTCACTGACACTATTGGAGGTCTTCGGGGTATTCTGAATGCCATTTTCTTCATCGCCTGTCTTAATAAGCTTCTTTATAAAGAAACTGAAGACTCTGTACTCGCTCATTCATCTGATGACATGATTATTCCTGACACTGAAACTCAAGCTCTTAGACGTGAATCTCGTTCTGAAATGGAATAACATTTCTTTCTGAACTTGTAAACAGGTGAGTATATAATATAATATAATATATGTCACGCCTCGTTTCCCAAAAGATGGGAGATGGTACGAGATGAGACCCGCGATGTATTTATTCCGAGAAGGTCTTTTCTCGAAATAAATACGCCAAGCGTATATAAGAAATATAAAATGACACAAGAATAAGCATGAAACAAAAATTTCCAAATTTTTTTTATTTACATTCAAATTTCAGAAGTTCCAAGCTGATTATAAGAGGTCAGAAAAAGAAACATAAATATAAAAGCCTAAACATGTGGCTTACTGAAAAGAAACACTGAAAGAAACTAAATATCGGCCTGTGCTATGAACTGGTCGTAATTCTCTGCCATCGGTTCCACCTTCTTTGTCCCTACGTCAGCTGACGAACATTCCAAGAAACAAAGAGATGGGTGGAATGCCCGTCAGCGAACTTGCGCTCAGTAAGTCCCCAAGAATGGAATTAGAATGAATTGTGATGATGTGGTGGCATTTATAAGACTAGTACGATATATCAAGTAACATGGCAATTATTTAAACATGGAAACTGAGTAAATATGGCAGTTCAGTTTAAGCATATAGCTGGTTAATCTAAGCAGGTGATAAGTGTGTATTGGTGATCATGAAGTAAGTAGTAATATGTCTTAAAAGGTCTATACCAGGATAGACTAAATAACGCAAGTTCAAGAGTGAATGTCAACCAATCTCAAAAGTGTTCTCGAACTCAACAGGCTGTAATCCAGAGGTAACGAACCATGGGCCCGAATCAAGAGTTAGTAACGGGACTTCAACCTAGTGTTGAAGTATTCTAAACCCAACAGGCTATAATCCAGGGGCAAGAAAACACGGGCCCTCATGATAGATTGCATGTATTAGTAGACATGGATTAGGAGAACTCCTGAGATTTCGTTGGATAAACTACCCCAATACCCCGCGTAATCTAATATACAATTATAGCTACAATTCTTGCCCGAATCAATGAATATATGAGAAGTGTACCATTTCAAGAATTAAGTCGAATTTGTTGGATATGTATGCCTTAGAGGCCATAATTGTGTGTGTGTATATATAATGGATGCTTGGACATATGTATGTACAGGACAATCTTGCTCGATATGATAATATGCTATTTGGTTTGTCTTTATCTTAACATGTGTATATGTTTTACTTGTTATTATGTATCATTAATACATGTTGATAAAGCCCGTAAGATTGTTGCTTGACTACCAGCGTTATGATGGTGATCATACATGTAGAGGCTGGGCAGTCAATAAGTACATCCTTAAATGTCCATAGTCGTGGGAGTATCGAGACTGGGCATCGATATTCCGAAATAGACTGGTGTATACGTTTCTAGACCCCGACGAAGGGCGATGGTTGGTCCCACAGCCGTTAGTCTTTGGCACCTAAGATCGTATACATGTGCTCACTGGGGATAAGTACACTGGACAGACTCGTCGAGAACTTCTAGATGGTACTATCCCTATCGTCAAATAGCAATTCTCAGGTGACATGAGTACATGTTAGTCTTTAGACCTAAGATCGTCATTTGTCTCGTGTGAGTTCCCACTGTACTTAGATTGCTACCCTACCATGGCTCTACTGGGTTGTGCAAACAGCTTTTAGTTAGGTACAGTCCCGAGCTACATTGAGGCAGTGAGCGATTGTTGGGGATTCGTCTCTCCTGGTATAGGGAGTCGATATTGTGCTGTATTTGGTTGGCCATCACCATAAGACCTTGGCCAAAGAAGTTTAGATTTACTGATAGTTAGATCAGTACTTTCTCTGATTGGTCCTCAGCCACATCGGCACGAATTATCGGGTTATTAGGGTCTGACGTTTACCTTGGCCAAAGCAACTTTCAAAGTCCATACTTTGTTGGTATACATGGATTCCATCTCGGATCTCATAGTATCCAGCCACTTCACCGAGTCTTTACTCATGATAGCCTGCTGAAAACTAGTAGGCTCATCATCATTGATGATGCAATCCTCTCGATCCCCGTCTATGAGAAACCCATAGTATCTCTCAGGCGGATGAGAACGCCTACTAGATCTGCGGAGCGGCGTCGATTCGTCGGGCTCTATTGAAACCTTAGGTTCTACTAAGTCTTCAGCAGTAGTTTGTGGTTTTGGAATTTCTTCCAGTTCTACAGCGCTCCCATAAATTTCTTTTGCAAGAAATTCGTTCTCTAAGAAGACTATGTGGCGAACGACAAACACCTTTTGTTCTTCAGTGTGGTAGACAAGATATCCCTATGAATTCTTAGGATATCCCACAAACTTGCATAAAACTGATCGTGCCTCGAGCTTATCCGGATTCTGCTTTTTAACAAAAGCTGGACACCCCCATATCTTAAGATACTTAAGACATGATCTCTTCCACTCCACATCTCATATGGAGTGGTAGGCACAGACTTAGTTGGAACCCTATTCAATAGGTATGCAGCTGATTCTAGCGCAAAACCCTAGAAAAAAGTGGCAACTCAGCACTACTCATCATGGAACACACCATATCGAGTAGCGTGCGATTCCTTCTCTCTAATACACCGTTATGCTAAGGTGTATACGGAGGAGTAAGCTGAGAGAGAATTCCATTCTCTTTTAAGCATTCAAGAAAACTGGTACTTAAGTATTCTCCATTCCGATCTGATTGAAGTATCTTAATACTTTTACCTGTTTGTTTTTCCACTTCATTCTTATACTCGAATATCTCAAAGGCATCGGATATACTCCTGGGGGCAGAAAACAACTATTCCCCTATCGAAAAGCATTGCATGGCGCTAATCTTCTCAATAACAAAGCTCAGACACTACGCCTTGTGTAAGTCTACGGTAGCGCCCCGGCCGTCAATCTGAGGCCAAATGCGGAACAAAAACATTTTACAAAACCGGCGCTATCTTAGTCTTTCACCCGGATCGAACCATTAACACTAAACTAGCAAACTTCTAAAATGATAGAATGGCTATACCGATCGATCAGTGTCCTTCGGTCTTTAACCACCATCCCTAGCTCCTCGCGGCATCTCCGATCTCGCTCGATCTTCGGTCTCCTCGTCGAAAAGGGCACCACATCAAGAAGTCTTTTTACGGGCTCCCGCTTCAAACCGACTCAACTCGGACATGAAGTTTGCAAACCGACATGTCCAAGGTGAAGTAGAGAATGTGTGTGATAATTTTGTCTCAAGTATCCATTGATTCTCAACACATCAGATGGTATGGATGGAGGTTGAAGAAGATGCCATTAATGGAGATTGTAAGCTCAAGAAGAAAGAGGAAGAAGAAAAGCTTTCTTTTGTGTGTCATAAAAATGAGAGAGAGCACTAGAATGAAATCTCAAGAGCCAACCCCACACTTGTGGCTTCCCTCTTTCTCTCTCCATCTCAATCTCACACAAATAAATCAATAAACAAGTGGCATGGCACAAAAAATAATACCATGAGTCATCACCCATGCACATGCCACAATTAATGCTCCTCATGATGACTTGAGCTCATAATTACAACTAATAAACATTAATCCAAATGTTTATGACAATAAATAGAACGGCATCTTCTAAAGTAAACTCGTGACGGATCACAAGGATACCCCTCATCTGTATATACATACCCGCATCCGCATTCCGACTGAATGCGAATACAATAAGACTAAAGTAATCCAACAAATCTAATACTAGGATCCGGCTTAAACCAAAGCCCACTAGTATGATCCGTCTGATCATGATCCATGCACAAGTGCACGTATATGATCGAACCTTATCATAAAACCATACGACCTCTATAACGTTTTACCCGAAATTTGGGAAACTATCTGTGGGGGACTCTAAAAACTCGTCAATACGCTGGCAATAGGTTTAACCACAAGCACGTCAGTGGTATTAGCTGTACGTAACGGCTACCAAGGTATTGAGCAAAGGGAGGCCGACGAGCGAACTCATCCTAAAACCCTACTGAGCCTGTCAGTGACAATATCCGTACAGTCCGGTCCGTTCGTCTATGAGTATCGCATATCGGGCCTAGGGGGCTGGTAAACATCAGACCCCCAAAAGCGGTATAAGTCGTGTCGGAGAGTAGCCCAGAACACCCTGAGATACTACTGGAATATCTACCAGTAAATCTCACTTGCCTTGGCCAAGGACTTCGTGTAATGGCTCTTCTTGACACAGCGTGATCTCACCCCCAATACCGGGAGAGACGAAACCCCTGCCGATCCGCTTACTGCCTCCATGTGGTTCGGGACTGCACCCAACTAAAACCTGTTTGCACGACTCCTTTGAGCCGTGATAGGGTAGTAATCAAAGCACAGTGGGAACTCACACGAGACAAATGACGATCTCAGGTCGATAGACTAACCTGTACACATGTCACCAGGGAACTGCTATCCGACGTCTGGTATAATACCAACTAGCATGTTCCCAGCGAGTCCTGTCCAGTGTACTCAAAATCCAATGAGCACCTGTATACGTCTTAGGTGATCCAACTGACACCAATGGCTTATAAGACCGTCCATCGCCCCTCATCGGGGTTTCAATCGTATACACTAGTCTACTCATGGAGTATCGATGCCCAGTCTCGAAACTCCCATGACTAGGGACACTTTAAGGATGTGCTTATAGACTACCCAACTCTAACGTATATGATCGCCATCATACTGCTGGTAGTCAAGCAAGAATCCTAAGGGCTCTATCAACGTGTAATAGTGATCTGTAATGTCACCTAAAGCATGTACACGATGATAAAGACAAACCAGATAGCATACTATCATCTCGAGTAAGATTGTCCTACCGGTATAGGTCCTTCTTCAATCATTGCAATCACGTGCCTGCGATCGAATAATTGACTTTGAGGGCACCATATCCAACAATCTCCCACTTGCACTTAAGGCTAATTATTACGATGTCGCATACTCACAGCCCGTGTGATACCGAACATCCAACTCCTCTACTAATCAGTTTCACAAAGCTCGTTTGCGAAACTATTGCGTTCGAGAAATAGCCTCAGTGAGTGGATCCGCCATGATGTTTCTTTCTATGTCTCTCTTAATCTCAGGTTCGCGGAGAAAACCATCTCCCAGATTGAGTAATACCTGTCTTAGAATATATCTGGATATCTGATGGGACCTAGTTCACAAATGAAATCCAAATCCAAACTTCTTATACTGTATCGTTAACTGAACTTAATCAGTATCCTGCGCCATGCCTCCCTCAGTATCTGCTTGGACCACCTGTCCAAACTACTGCCCCTCGTCAGAGGGAAAACTATAACTCTGACAGTCACTCTGTCATCCAGGTCACCTTGGAAGCCTGGAATGATAACCGTCTCCCGAAAAAGGCTGTCGTTATCAAGTCCCTAGAACATTCACTTATGTTCTAAAACTGCTTCCGAACGTTTCTCCAGGATAAGATTAATATCTGAACTTATTGCATCTAGTGCAAAAACAACATCTGGTGTGGTACTTGACATATCTCATGATCGACTCAATTGCCTAAGCAAGTGATATGCTAATCATGCGCATCCCTCTCCCTTTTAGTCTGTTAGACACCTTTAGAGAGGGTGACTCCATCACCTGCAGGTACACCACCATGCCAGGAGTCGTCCATTCTAAAACACCTTTAGAATGCTGTCTAAGTACCCAGATTGGGACACTTCCCAAATCTAGATCTAAAACCATAGATCTAGTGACCAGAATATCTGATATTTTATCCATATCCTATGCGGAGAAACCACTGTGTGACAACCAAAGTATAACCGATCGTAGTATAGGAATATCACTTCTTACTCTGTGTATGTCATCCAAATACCAGGACATCACACTCCACTACTTTCTTAACAGATCCATCTCCTATTCTGATGAAGTCAATAACCTATGACTGTCACATCAAAAATAGATAATCTATCTCCTCTATATTTGCTTCAGTCTATAAATAGATACAAGCTACTTGTCCACTATGCTTCCGCTGCTCCCGCTGACTACGATAACCCTCTGGCAGAGTCATATATACGCGCACTTCTAAAGCTAGTTTAGAACGACGCTATACTCATCCTCTTGCCGGGCCTCACAGTCTGGAACAACAGCATTGGCAAGTCCAGGTAAACAAGAACCTCCCTGTCACCGTCCTTGAGGCTACCGGAGTACCTCTCGGGTGCCTGAGGTTGCCCACCATATCTGCGGAGTGGCTAATGGAATGTCAAACCTGATTGAATCTTTAAATCCTATTAAATTTTCAGTAATCGTTTGCGGTTCTAGAATCACTTCCAGTTCTATCATACTCCCACTACTGTTTTCTGAAAAAGTCCATTTTATTAAAACTGCGGCGAGTCAAGAAAAATATCACTATTGATCTTCCAGATAGTAGAAAGTCAACCCTCGTCATAGCCCGGGTTAACCCACAAACTGCCATTACAGAAACGTGCCTTGAGTTATCCAGTGTCTGGTTTTAAGCATAAGCCGGACAACTCCATATAGCTTAACATTGTTAAGATATTAATTGTTCCATATCCAATATAGAAACAGAGGAACTAATTTAATTGGAACCAGATTCAAATCATGTAGCTGTCTCCAGTGCATGTCGACTAGATGGAGAGAGACCGATCCGTATTACTCAACTTAGGAGTGCGTCCAATTATGAGTAACCTGAAAGAGAAACAAGTTTCTCAAAACCATTACTATCAACTGAATACCAAACACAAGTATCTACATCTTCGATCACTTTGAAGAATCCCGATACTTGCAACACCTGGTTCTCTACTTTATTCTTATACCTATAACTTCTCAAAACTTGGACCTTGTATTTCTTCGAAACACTTGTCTAAAACTTGAGAAGTCATAAGTAAACAGAATATAGTACGAGGACCAACCCCTCTGTCCTTATGGACACTGGACAACATACAATACTCTGTATAAGTTCCCTGAGTTGAATAACTCAAATCCTGTGCGTCGTAGGTTGAAAACTGTACTATGGTTATGAAGAATTACACCGCTGTTCAATGTTCCTTACCTAACCATCAACTGATATAGGTAAATGTCATGGACATAATTTCAAAAGGTTATATCTCACTTTATAAAATAAACGTACAGATATATCAGTTTGAAATTGGTGCATAACAACGGATATTGAAAACCAAATATTTGCCGTCCGGCAAAAACCCAGGTGATTTCCTCAAATATCACCAATTACAATGAATTCTAATATAAGGAAGATGATCACCTAATTCCCAAATACTTACTCCCACTCATCATCTGTAAAACCATACAGATGTGAGAATCAAACCTGATAAATACATACCCTGAAGTAAGGATCCAATTGGGAAATCAGTTTTCCATTAACAACGCATAGTGAAAATGAAACATGAATATGTTTCGAAGGGGTATCCGGGTATTCGTAGTAATGCCTCTTCCATTATCAGATTCATGACTATAACTGTATATTTCTTTGCCATCTCTCCAAATCCCTTTATACGTCTTTAGTCATTGCCTTCTGTACACCCCCTTAGGCTAAATGGTTTTCTCCCTTCCCTACCGTTCGGCATCAGCCTATGGTTTGGAAGAAGATTATCCAATAAGCATAATATGTGTACTCTCCTAGTCCTAGGAGTACTCTCAATCTGAGAGAAGGTAAAGATAAAAGACAACTGAATAAACCTTATTCATATTTCTCCTGACCAGAATCCATTCTCGAACTGGAACAAGTTCCTTCGAGTTCGTATATAACCATACGATGGATTTATCCAATGGAAGTGGATGTTCGTAGTGATACGGGGTGTTCTGGAGAAATACAAAGGTGAAATAGGAGTGGCGATGAAATACTTGGTTTGGTCGTGAATGATAGCAGTCGCATTTTACTTTGCCCTCTTTCTAATCCCTTTATTTGTCTTTACTTATCACCTTCTGTACACCACATTAAGCTAATTGGTTTTCTTCATTCCCCACCGTTCGGCACCTGCCTATGGTTTGGAAGAAGACTATCTAATAAGCGTAATAGGTGTACTCTCCTAATCCTAGGAGTACTCGCAATCTGAGAGAAGGCAATGGGAAAAGACAACTGAATAGTCCTATTCAATCTTTCCAGAACCAGAATCCATCCTCGAATCTGGAACAAGTTCCTTCAAGTTCGTATATAACCATATGATGGATTTATCCAATGGAATTGGATGTTCGTAGTGATACGAGGTGTTCTGGAGAAATACAAAGGGTAAAAGAAGGAGTGACAATGATGTATGCAACTCAGACAATCCAAAAGCCAGTGTTTTAAGAATGTTCAGTTAACTTGGTCACTGAGTCATAGTCTAGGGTCGGGCCATGGTCGCTGCCAAAGAGAGAGAGAAAAGAAACACTCTGCGTGCACTCTAACCTAGATCAGAATGGTTAATCACTTTATCTAATCAGGATGTCTCCCACTGTATCCTCAAATTCTTCTCCAAACCTGAAAGAAGAATTAGTCGGGATCACCCGAGGAGTAAATCAACTCATCAGTGGGAATGGGGATCCAACTATCATCGCATGATAACCTAATGGAATCCACTCACGTTATCACACTCCAGAAGGTATGCGCATGCCTGGCAAGTTTCAGTTTCTTTAGAAACTCCCGATGTGATTTTTACCCCATGCTCTTATGACCTTGAAGAAGGACAACATATCATAAGCCACATGTCAAGTTCTGCCCGTCATTTTCCAGGTTAATTTGAACCCACCCGTACATACCCTTGATGAAGGCCAAAATAGTAGTACGACTGTCCCAAACCAACACATCTATCTATGCATCAGAAAAGTAACAAATAGCTACCATACACTATGCCATGACGAAGGCCAACAAATATAGCATGAATATTAAGTGGTACCCGTCTGAAATGACGAAGGGCTACGAATGTTTTTTGGCGAAAAACCTTTAACGTAATGAACTTGATATCGTTGAAGGAACCAGATAACTTTTTATATAAATATAGTGGCGAAAACCTTTGCTAAAGAGGTCACTCCCGGTGAAGGGATCTGGGCTCTTTCCCCATAGAATGAGGTGCAGGATATTCCAAACTGAATACTGTGATGCAAAGCAAAAAGTAATCGACTATAGTGAAATTATTACCCTGGCGCAAATTTCTGCCCAAGGGGTCACTCCCGATAAAGGGATCTCGGCCCTTGCCTCGTCGAATGAGGTGCTGGATATTCCAAACTGAATACCGCTGTGCAAAACAAAAGAGAATATCCTTGTAATAACAGCTTTTTGAAAATTGTTTCAACAATATTGAATAGGTTTGTTTTCCTTGCATTGATCCGAATCAACGCAGTCCCATCAATTAATCACACCAGAAAAGAACGAAAATATGATGTACGTATATGACATCCGCATTCGCCACTGGGTCCCGTCATCACCCGTTAGGTTACTTAACTAACGACAGAGCGGGGACTGGACTAGCGCGGGTGTAAAACATATACAACATCTACTAGTATATATATATATCAATATATAATAATTGCTCCAGGCGTGATAAATGCAACATCACAGAAATGAAATAAGCATCACAGAACAATACAGATATCTGGGATTCCCGGGTTTCCTTTGAGCCGCAAGAGAAACCCGGCGTTCCCCTGATCGTGTGGATATCCTGTGCAATGAAACTTAGACCCCTACGAGTGCGGCAAGTTACCCGCCAAAACCTGAACCGAGGCAACCCCCTTCAGCAAAGTGAATGGACCACCCAGTACTTCACGGAATCCGGTAACTTGAGCACCCCACCTTGGGTCAACCTGTACCCCCTACGAGTGTGGCGAATACCCCGCCAATTCTAGAGTGAAGCCCCCCTCCGGCTCAAAGCCATGAGATGCGGGCCCGTTGCCGTCTAGAACCCGGCTATCCGTGCACTCCACCGCGGGGTAATCCTAGTACAGAAAAGAAAATATGTACAACGGGTACATCGACCTCAACCCAGTCGTGCCCCAAAAGAATAATATACAAACAGGAAGTGACGGCGGTCCACATGTCGGACGCTCGCCCCGCGATATCAAATGTATAAATAAATCTAAACTGCACTACCATTGCACGCAAGCTATCCACCACGACAAATCCGCAATATCACAGTACAACACAGAACATCAACGTGAATGTCACGTTCGCAAACCCGTCTAAAAGAGCTATAGCAATTAGACAAGATTTACCGCTCGAATGACATTCACGGTGGCAGATAGTAATGTAAGTACTGTGAACTAACATATTTAAAATTCCGATTGACAAATTTTCCCGAAGTGGGCCCCAAGCACAAATCCAGTACTCTAACAAATCCGGGCCCAAACAAAATATTCCAGAAACCACAATTCCACATGAAAGACACCTAGAAGAAAAATGAAGCTCTGGCCCTACATTTTCACCGAGGATCCACGACAAACATGCCAGTTCTGCTGCGGTTCCGTGGCGTTATGACGGGATCGTGCTTTCAAATTTCTTCAGGGGTCTTAGAAAAGCCTGCACGATTTTCTGACATACTGAAAATAATTTTTCGACCAGTTTAAAAATTCGGCAGAAACTTGAAATTTGGAATTGCGGTTTTGGAAATTTCGTTCGATCGATATTTTAAACAAGTTAGAACAAGCTAGTAAAGGTTAATGGCGTGGCTTTGATACCATGTAAGTCTACGGTAGCGCCCCGGCCGTCAATCCGAGGCCAAATGCGGAACAAAAACATTTTACGAAACTGGCGCTATCGTAGTCTTTCACCCGGATCGAACCATTAACACTAAACCAGCAAACTGCTAAAATGATAGAATGGATATACCGATCGATCCGTGTCCTTCGGTCTTTAGCCACCATCCCTAGCTCCTCACGGCATCTCCGATCTCGCTCGATTTTCGGTCTCCTCGTCGAAAAGGGCACCACATCAAGAAGTCTTTTTACGGGCTCCCGCTTCAAGCCGAAGCAACTCGGAGATAAAGTTTGCTGGCCGACATGTCCAAGGTGAAGTAAAGAATGTGTGTGATAAGTTTGTCTCAAGCATCCATTGATTCTCAACACATGAGATGGTATGGATGGAGGTTGAAGAAGATGCCATTAATGGAGATTGTGAGCTCAAGAAGAAAGAAGAAGAAGAAGAGCTTTCTTTTGTGTGTGATAAAAATGAGAGAGAGCACTAGAATGAAATCTCAAGAGCCAACCCCACACTTGTGGCTTCCCTCTCTCTCTCTCTCCATCTCAATCTCACACAAATAAATCAATAAACAAGTGGCATGGCACAAAAAATAATATCATGAGCCATCACCTATGCACATGCCACAATTAATGCTCCTCATGATGACTTGAGCTCATAATTACCACTAATAAATATTAATCCAAATGTTTATGACAATAAATAGAATGTCATCTTCTAAAGTAAACTCGTGACGGATCATAAGGATACCCCTCATCTGTATATACATACCTGCATCCGCATTCCGACTGAATGCGAATACAATGAGACTAAAGTAATCCAACAAATCTAATACTAGGATCCGGCTTAATCCAAAGCCTACTAGTATGATCCGTTCGATCATGATCTATGCACAAGTGCACGTATATGATCGAACCTTGCCATAAAACCATACGGCCTCTACGACGTTTCGCCCGAAACTTAGGAAACTATCTGTGGGGGACTCTAAACACTCGTCAATACGCTGGCAGTGGGTTTAACCACAAGCACGTCAGTGGTACTAGATGTACGTAATGGCTACCAAGGTATTGAGCAAAGGGAGGCGGACGAGCGAACTCATTCTGAAACCCTACTGAGCCTGTCAGTGACAATATCCGTACAGTCTGGTCTATTTGTCTATGAGTATCGCATATCAGGCCTAGGGGATGGTAAACGTCAGACCCCCAAAAGCGGTATAAGTCGTGTCGGAGTGTAGTCTAGAACACCCTGAGATACTACTGGAATACCTACCAGTAAATCTCACTTGCCTTGGCCAAGGACTTCGTGTAATGGCTCTCCTTGACACAGCGGGATCTCACCCCTAATACCGGGAGAGACGAAACCCCTGCCGATCCGCTCACTGCCTCCATGTGGCTCGGGACTGCACCCAACTAAAACCTGTTTGCATGACTCCTTTGAGCCATGGTAGGGTGGTAATCAAAGCACAGTGGAAACTCACACGAGACAAATGACGATCTCAGGTTGATAGACTAACCTGTACACATGTCACCAGGGAACTGCTATCTGACGTCGGGTATAATACCAACTAGCATGTTCCCAGCGAGTCCTGTCCAGTGTACTCATAACCCAATGAGCACCTGTTTACGTCTTAGGTGATCCAACTAACACCAATAGCTTGTGAGACCGTCCATCGCCCTTCGTCGGGGTCTCGATCGTATACACTAGTCTACTCATGGAGTATCGATGCCCAGTCTCTAAACTCCCACGACTAGGGACACTTTAAGGATGTGCTTATAGAATACCCAACTCTCAATTATATGATCTCCATCATACTGCTGGTAGTCAAGCAAGAATCCTAAGGGCTCTATCAACGTGTAATAGTGATCTGTAATGTCGCCTAAAGCATGTACACGATGATAAAGACAAACCAGATAGCATACTATCATCTCGAGTAAAACTGTCCTACCGGTATAGGTCCTCCCTCAATCATTGCAATCGCGTGCCTGTGATCCAATAATTGACTTTGAGGGCACTATATCCAACACCTTGGCACACGAGGTCCATCTTATATCAAAGGTGGATCCTCTCAAATATCTAATGTCAAAGGCCATACTAACAGGAAGGCTTGCCAAATGGGCCCTCCTCCTAATGGAGTTCTCAGTGACGTATCAATCTCTTAAAGCAGTAAAAGGTCAGGCCATAGCTGACTTTCTTGCGGAGCATCCGATACCAGCCGACTCCCCGTTAAGTTGCGAATTGCTAGACGAACATGCATTCGACGCAATCGATGAAGAGAAAGATGAAAATGATTCCTAATGGGAACTCTTCTTCGATGGAGCATCTTCCATGAAGCAACGAAAGCGAAACACCCTCATAATCAAAGCCGGGATGGGCCTTATCTTCGTGACTCCGCAATGAGGGATATTGCATTACGCTCTCTCTTTAACAGAGCCAAGAACTAATAACGAGGCTGAATACGAAGCTTTGATAGCAGGTCTAGAGATCGCTATCGACATGGGAATCAAAGACCTCCTCATATACGGAGACTCCCAGCTGATCGTTAGCTAAGTAAATGGCGACTATCAGACATGCAAGCCGGAGCTGATAAAGTATGGCGAAAGAGTGCAGCAACTGCTGACACAAATCCCTTCATACACCCTGGAAAATATACCGCGAGCGGAAAACAGCAAGGCGGATGCATTGGCCAAATTGGCTAAGGAATTGGCCGATGAAGACCTCGATGACGTAAGGATCATTGTGCAAAGCCACAGGGTCTTCACGCCAATAGATATATCTTCGGAAAACCTAATAGAGCCATCCGAAAAAAAAGAAATGACTTAACAAGTATCACTTCAAATAGAGGATGAAGAAAGGTCAAGGACTGGAGGGAAGTCTTCATAGACTATTTCAAATCCCAACGAATGCCCAAAAATGCGTCTTCTAGATATCAGCTCATGAAACGAGCTTTGTCTTTCGCCTTCGTCAATGATACTCTATATAAGAGATCATTTGGCTGTCTGTGGCTAAGATGCATGGGGCCAGAGGAAGCAAAGAAAGTTGTCTAAGAAACTCACGACGGACTTTGCGGTTCTCATCAAGCCGGGCCAAAGATGAAGCTGAAGATAAAAAGAATGGGTTACTATTGGCCCACAATGATTCAGGATTGCCTCAAATATGCGAAGTAGTGTCACTCGTGCTAAATTCACGGGGACTTCATCCACCAACATCCAAATCCGCTACACCCAACAGTGGCTAGTTGGTTGTTCGAAATGTGGGGAACCGATATAATTGGCCCCATTGAACTGACATCGTCCAAAGGACATCTGTTTATATTGGCAATGACCGACTACTCTCTAAGTGGGCAGAAGCAGTACCACTAAGAGAGGTGAAGACGGAGAATATCCTTTATTTCTTCAGAACCCATGTCATCTATCGGTTCGGCACTCCGCGATAAATTATCTCGGATAATGGGCTAGCTTATAGAAGCCATAAAATAAGCCGCTTCGCACAGCAATATAAAATAAATTGGAGATACTCTTCAGTCTATAATCCTCAGGCCAACGGTCTAACTGAAGGTTTCAACAAGACCTAGATAAAGATTATAAAGAAAACAGTGTCCAGAAACAAAAAGGACTGGCACGAAAGGCTGTATGAAGCTCTCTAGGCATACCGAACACAGTTCAAGACGACCACGAATACAACATCATACGCGGTGGTGTTCGGCACGGAAGCAGTGCTCCCGCTGGAAATAGAACTCCCCTCTCTACGAGTAGCGGTTCGATACGAGTTGATAGATGAAGAAAATGCTCATCTTCGGATTTAGGAGCTCGATGCCCTTGATGAAACTCGCCTTATAGAACAGCAAAATATGGAGGCTTATAAGGCAGGATGATACGGTCATACTAAAAACTTATCAGGCTAAGAACGTTCCGTCAAGGCGAACTCGTGCTAGTCGTCAAAAGACCAATGATCACCAATCGCGCAAAACGGCGGAAGTTTGAGCCAAACTATGAACGCCCGTACATTATAGACAAAGTCTACTAGGGTGGAGCCTACCTGCTCATGGATATGCATGGCGAAAGACCATTCCGGCCAATAAATGGCCGATTCCTCAAAAAGTACTATGCTTGAAGAGTCATGACTTAGGTCAATGATAGATGACGACACTTGTGTCCGCTCGCTATCTTCATGAGTCAGAACTCTGAGAGTAGTATCCAAAAAATCTCACCTCAAACACGGCGACAACGGACCGAGATGTCCCTAAACTAACAACGGACCGAGATGTCGATAATGGACTGAGACGTCCTTAAACTAGTGTGTCACCTCAAATATGGTGATAATGGACCGAAATGTCCCTAAACTAGCGCATTACCCCAAATACGGCGATGTTCTCTCTTGAGATCTATATTGCAATTGAAGTCCCAACGGTGAGGGTTGCAACTCAAGTCCCACCGGCAAACAGACGGGAACCTATGGCGAAACTACTTTCGGGAGTTCCATCGTAAAAAAAAAATATGTCCATAAGCAAAAAGGGGCACGAATATGTAGGGTTTATCTAGCACCATGCCTAGGGTTTGGTTTGCATCTAACATGCTACAACAAAAATTTAGGGGTGCTAAACAAAACCGACCATGAATCGAACTAGAAATTTAGGGTAACGAGAAATAGTATCACATACTATATGAGTGTCTAACACTAAAAGGGTAGAATTACAACCATTGTAGACCTCCCTCTTGGCTCCTTGGATCGACTTGGAGTTTGAACCGGTTTGCTAGAGTCCTTCAAAGTCTACGATGATCCACCACGGAGTCCCTTTGCTCAAGCTCCTTACTCCACTTGATCAAGATGAAGATGAAGCAAACAATCTACACTAGTGGGCTAGACTAAAGTAGAATGATGATGTGCGTTGTGATCTCACTTCAAAACCTTTTCTTTTTCTTTTCCTCAATCACTTTCTAAAACCTAGAGAGTATCAAGGAGGAAGAGGGGAAGAAGATGGCTTAACTTAACTCAAGAATGAGAATGTGATAATAATCAAGAGAGGGAGAGGGTTATGTCATCCCAAATCATGGTTACAAAATATCTAGATATTTTGATATTGAGTTAACCAAAACCATGGGCAATAAAACCATGGTTTTGACTTAAGTCAACTAAAGAAGAGTGTAGAAACTCAAAACCATGATTTAATTTCCATTTAGGTTTTTCTCAATAATCAAAATATGTAAATATTTTACCATATGAGTCTTGTATTGCCATCACCAATGTATCATCAACCATGACACATGTATGCATGCATGTGTGCATCCATATCAATATATACATACATACACTCATGCATACAACATAAAGAAATAGGTTTTAATAAGTGAGCTAATGGTCATTCATATTAAATCAACACTTGATTTAATAATCCAGTCATATCACATACGACCCGACTAATAGTAAACGCTGGATTAAAACGTGGTATCATATGGTCCCATTTAATCAAGCTCCCGTGCATATCCCCATGAGCAAAAAACGATAGATAGGAAAACTACCCCACATCTTTTCACCTGAGCTAGGAAACCCCTCTGTGGGACTCTAAGACTCGTCAATACGCTAGCAGTAGGCAGTGATCATATCATTTACCTACAAACCGTCAGCGGCACTAGCTATACATAACGGCTGCTAGGTATTGAGCGATAAGAAGAAAAACAAGCGAACCTGTCAAAACTCCCATCGAGCCAACTGGAAACACTTACCGTACAGTCCGGTCTCTTCGTCAGATATGCTGCATATCAAGTCTAGGGATGGTGTTGTCGACCCCAAAAACTTAATAAGTCATGCCGGTATATGGCCTATAACAGATCGAGAAACTACTGATAACACCAATCAGTAAATCTCAATAGCCCTGACCAGGGACTTCCTGTTATAACCAATCGAGCATAGCACTATTAGTTTTATGTATGCCCTAGAGGCCATTATTGTACATGAGATGTATATTATTGTGGATGCTTGGACATATATAGGGAGGACTTTCTTGCTTGACATGATAGTATGCTATCTGGTTGCTCTTTACCTAAACATAGAGATTAGTATACAGATACTGTCTTGCTCTCGCATGTTGGTAAAGCCTTTAGGATGTAAACTTGACTGCCAGGATTATGATGCAGATCATACTAGTGGGGCATGGGCAGTCCATGAGTTCATCCTTCAATTGTTCCTAGTCGTGGGAGTATCGAGACGGGGCATCGATATTCCAGAGTAGACTAGCGTATACGCTTCTCGACCCATGTGATGGGCGATGGATGATCCCATATCCATTGATGTTTGACATCAGAGATCGTATACGGGTGCTCAGTGGAAACTGCGTACACTGAACGGACTCGCCGAGAACTCCTGGATGATATTATACCTCACGTCAGATAGCAGTTCTCTGGTGACACTGGTACATGTTAGTCTGTGTGTCTCCCACTGTGCTTTGATTTCCACCCTACCATGGCTCTACTGAGTCATGCAAACAGGTGGTTTTTGGGTATTGTCCCGAGTCACATGGAGGCAATGAGAGATAGGAGGGGATTTCGTCTCTCCCGGTATTGGGGTTGATGTTGCGCTATACTCGATTGGCCATAACTGAAAATCCCTAGCCAGGATAGATGAGATTTACTGGTAAGTGTTATCAGTAGTTTCTCGACCGTTATGGACCTTACATTGGTATGACTTATCAAGTTACCGGGGTCTGACGTTTACCACCCCTAGACTAGATATACGACATATCAGACGAAGAGACCGGACTGTACGGTTGTGTTACTGATTGGATTCGCAGGAGTATGAGCAGTCTTGCTTGTTGATCTTCTGATCGCTCAATACCCAGGTGGCTGTTACGTTTAGCAGACCGCTTGCGGCTTGTGGGTGATTGATATGATCATCATCTACTGCCGGTGTATTAACGAGTCTTTAGAGTCCTACACAGAGGTTTCCTTGCTCAAGCGAAATGAAGTAGGAGCATATATGAGATATGTGCGGGACCGAGATCAATACGTTTATGTGTTACCGTATTCTATTCTCGCGATTTGTGTTATCGGTCGGTTATATGTGATATAGCCGGGTTATGGAATCAAGTGTTGATTCGATAAATAGATACACATCATATTAGTCGATTATATGTGATATAACCGGATTATTAAATCAAGTGTTGATTTAATAATCTAATGTATAATTATATATTTGATATATTAATTTACATTAACTAGTATTTGCTCACTTAAGATTTCTTTTTCTCACTTGAGTGTGCATTAAGTATATATGTGATATATATTTGTGTACATTATTTTGTGTCATGGTAGATGATACATGCAATATGGGTGTATGAGACTCATACTATGATTATGATAAGGTTATGGTTTTATTTTCTTTTAGTAATTCAAAAATTGGTTGGATTTTGTCATGGCAAGAAGCATGGAGAAGCTTGTGAGTTCCTTGACTTAGTCCACTTGTTTTGTTTTACTTAAGATATTTATTAACCCAACCATTATCCTAAGCTATGGTTAAGTCTACAATGGTTAGTATATGATATTAACTCACTCATGGTTGCTATTCACTACTTGCTTCTTTTTTGAGTTGATTTTCTTCATCTCCTTCCTCTAGCTCTCTTGCTTTTTGGAAGGTGAAGAAAATGAGTGAGAAAATTATTTCTAAAGTGAGCAAAATTCCTACTTCATCATCCTACACTACTATCCATTTAGCATAGGGTGTTTTATTCACAAAATTCATCACTTAGTGAAGAGGTAGCATGAGCTTGAGTCTCCTCGATGTAGATCATCTTTGGCCTCGAAGACTTCGAGCAAGCTTGTTCATTTCTTCAAGGGAACCCATACTAGAGTTCAGGAGATCACTACTTAGTGTGAAGGGACTACTACACGGAGCTTTAGAAGTGAAGGACCGGTCTACAATGGTTGTATTTCTCATTCACTTGTTGTAATGTTTGATTACATGTTTGTAGTGTCTAATTACTCTAGTTTGATCCTAGGCTATGGTTCTTTAGCACCTTATAATTTTTTGAAAATGGCATGCTTGATACATTGAAAACCCAGTAGGGTGCTAAGGAATCCCAACAGTGGTATCAGATCCGAGCTAGAGTATTAGACGATGTTTGTTGGATTACGAAACCGAAACAACTCCAAAACACCCGATACACAAATCTAGTTTCTGTCGATTTTTTAGAGTGTCTAAATTTTTTTTAAGCAACTGCAGAATGTTATATGAGATGTAACATGAACACAATAGAAATTTGATCCTTCCCCACCTTTTTTTGGCTGGCCACAAGCCATGAAAATCCGAGCTCACTAGTTTTCCTGGGGCATTTTAGCTTCAAATTTCTGTGGTGTTCCAGTCTCTGGGTTTTAGTGTTTCAGGTATTCCTTGTTTTTTCTGAAATTGCATGAGATGTTAACTTTCTGTAAAGGCAATTCGGAGTGTTTCGTATTCGTAATTTAACATGGTTTCGGGTTTCACATTTATCTAGGCGAAGTTAAAAAGTTCGAACGAATGTCAAAAACCCATTTTTCCAAGTTTAAGGTATTCAGAAAATCATGCAATTAATTCTGTGGACCCTCTAGAAAAATAAAACCCTAACTCGACATAATGACCATGGAACCGTTTTCGAACCTTAGGGTTTGTGGCAGTTCCGCGGTGCCATTAATGAGGCTTGGGTCTGCCCTTTTACGGTTGGTCCATAGGTGTTGTGGCATGTTCTGGGTATTTATAAACTGTGCTCAAGTGTTGAGCTCTTAGGGAATTGTGGGACATTGATTAATCGATCAAAAAATTTAACGTCGTCCGGATATCTGTGATGGGATACAATACTTGGAATCCACAATATTTGAATTTTATAAATCTAGCAATTTAGTCTCAGTTGATCGGTTGCTACGGGATTTTGATATGATCAAAAGTCCGTCGCAATCACGTAGTGTATGCGGATACTCGCTAGGTAACCTTACTAGATAGCCACGCCCTATAACCCCGACCAAGTGACTATAGGAGAACTCCGTTGCCAAAAGCATCCATCCGGGTGCTCGCGGTCGCGGTGTTCCGCCTAAGTGCACTTCGTCGACGGTATTGGGGGAACGACCGTCTACTAAAGTTTCCGACGAGCATTCGATCAGGATGTCGGGAATCTTGTTGAATTGCCCGACTTGTTATTGAAAATTGTTTTCAATATTGAGACTAAAATGCGGGGTTTATAATTGTTAGGTATGCGATGTCTAAGGAAATCATTTGGTTACGCATGAAATCCGGAATATGAGATATTTCGGGTTTATGATGTCTAAGGTGGTTGCGGATTCCAATTGTTGTAGTTTTCACTTTCTTCTCTGCGATCGTAAGTGTAATATGTGGTGTATCGCCGGTTTCGTTGCTATATGTCAACGACAATTGGGATACACATATTTACTTACGTTGATGACATGTGATGTTATGTGTTGCTGTGATATGTTATATTGGATCATCGTGTTTGAATAGCCGGGTTTTTTTTTTATGTGAGATGAGAGCTTTTCATTTTCATTCATGTAAAAACTTGTATGTAATATTCTTTTATTGGGGCACTTCCGGGTTGAGAAAGATGTCACCGTTGATGTATATTATTTACTTTTCCGCATTAGGATAGACCCAAGAAGGGGAGCACATGTAACCGGGTTCTAGAGTCCAGTGGGAGACTATCTCGAGGAGTCAAGTCCGGGTCTTCTAACTCTAGAATTGGTAGGGTTGCTTGCCGCTCTCATAGGGGTCTAGGGATGTGGGTTTGTCTATTCATCACGACCGTGGAAACTGTGTTTTATACTGGCTTAATTTAAAACCCGGAAATCCTAGTATATCCAATATTTCATATGTTGATTTCTGCTGCTGATATTCTGTGATGTGATCACTTTATATTCTGAGATAAATACTATATATAATATATATGATATATTATAGACGTTGCTTATGTTTTTCACCCGCGCTAGCTCTGCCCCACTCTGCCGTTAGTTACCTAACCTAACGGTGCATGACAGGACTTCTAGAGAATGCAAATGGCATAAGCGTACGTTGTATTTATCTGTGATGCTTAGGTAACTTAAATGATGGGACATTCATTAATGAGATTAATGAAAGAAAATGAACCTAAAGATGTTGTAGAATCGAATTTGAAACCCACTCGGCTTTTTACGAAAAAGCAAAATTTCAAAAAGCGGAGCTTAAGCCACTACTTTTAAAACTATTTGATTCTGTAATGAGATCAAGTTCAAAGCGTTAAAGGTTTTCACAAAAACTATCTGCAACCCTCCGTCATTTTAGGAAGTAGAGTACTTAGTTTTCGTGCTGCGTATGTTGAGCATAGTCAAGACGTAGTGTACGGTAGCTAAGTGATGTCTTCCTACACAGCATATGATGCGATTAATTAGGACAGTCACATGATTATGTTGACCATAGCCAAGGGTCATGTGGGTAGGTCTAATTAATCATGAAATGACGGGTAGAACTTGACTAGTACTTATGATATGTTGACCATAGCCAAGGTCATAAGTGCTAAGGGTAAAAACCATTATCGGGAGTTTCAAGTGTTGAAATTTGCAATAAGATTGCATACCTTCTATGAGATAGTTGGATCCTGATACCCACTGCGAGTAATTGTTACTCCTGGGAGAGTTTTGCACTTTACAATTAGCCGATCAAGTAGGTGTCTAGAAAGGTGTCAACGGGGTTACGTCCCTGGGAAAACGAGGTTTATTTTAATTAGGTTCGTACGAAATCACGGAGAACCTCACTAAAAGTACCGGCACTGGCCTGGCTGAAAGATTGGCGAACTTGTAGGGTGTAATTAATCCCGCCTAGTCTTATCTTTTAAGGTTTGAAGGAAGATTTGATAAAAACAGCGGGAGCCATCCTAATTAGATAAAATATATATAACCAATATAATCTTGCAAGAGTGCACGCAGAGTGTTTTCTTCTCTCTCTCTCTCTCTCCTGGTAGCGACCATGTCATGCTTAAATCAAGATAATAATATGGATGTATTAACCGAACCCGCTTGTTATACTAAGCTGGGGAACATTGGTCCCGCTCTACCTTATATATTGTTATAAGACCGAGCAGGAAATAGGGGAATACCAGGATTTCCATGCCGCCCAAATGAAGAAAGTGCATGTTGATGCATCTTTTTCGGGTGTGTTCGTTACAGAGAACTAATTCTCAGTATCCTCTACGTCCTGGGTATTAGAGAGCGGATCAGGATCCCACATATGTATCTGTTACATAGGCTACAGAAAGGTAGAGAACTGGGATTGGGTGATATGTCTTTAAGTATAGAGAATGGTGCAATTGTTGCAGCCAAATCAGTTGGCAAATATCACCTTGTATTACCAAATACATTGATTCTGAACGAATGTTATTAGATACCGAACCTGATATACAACATTATATCAGTTTCTTTATTAAATAAAGAAGGATATAATTTTGTATTGTTGGATAATGTTTTGAACATTTCCTATATCAAAAGTTGATCGGATCAGGCACATTATCTAATGGCATATACGTTCTAAATCAAACCACGGTTCTTAACGTACTGAATACACACAAGAGGAAGAGTTCAGAAATGAACGAATCCTTCTTATGGCATTGTAGACTAGGTCATATCAATGCGACCCGACTAGCTAAGTTATATAAAGATGCATATTTAAATTAGTTTGAATTTGCATCTTGTGAAACTTACCAGTCATGTCACAAAGATAAAATTACCACAGCTCCGTTTACTTAAAACAGAGAAAGAGTTATTGAACTCTTCGGACTGATACATGATGATGTATGTGGTCCCATGTCTACATATGGCAGGACTGGTTCTTTGTACATCATTACATTCACTTATAATCTTTCAAGATTCGGATGCATGTTCTTGTTGAAACACAAGTCTGAAGCTTTTGAGAAATTCATAGAATATAAGTGTGAAGTCGAGAACCAAAACGGGTATAAGTATTATGTCCTTTGATGTGATCGGGGAGGAGAATACTTGTGCATGGAATTCTTGGACTATTCAAAAGGAGAATGAGATTCTCTCTCAGCATTACTCCTCCGTATACACCACAGCACAACGGTGTATCGGGGCGGAGCAACCGCACCCTATTTGATATGGTGCACTCTATGATGAGTACTACTGAGTTACCTATTTTCTTTTAGGGTTATGCGCTTGGGGAAGCTGCATACCTATTGAATTGGGTTCCAATCAAACCAGTGCCTACCACTCCATATATGATATGGAATGGGAAGAGCCCATGTCTTAAGCAAGTTAAGATTTAGGTTGTCTGGCCTATGGTAAAAGCAAAATCCGGACAAGCTCGAGGCAAGGTCAGTTCTGTGGAAGTTTGTTGGATATCCCAAGCATTCGCAAGGGAATATCTTCTACCGCACCGAGGAACAAAAGGTGTTTTATTTCTCGGCATGCCACCTTTTTAGAAAAGGAATTTTTTATGGAAAGAATTTAGTGGTCATGAGGTAGAACTGGAATAAGTTCCATCTATACAAACTACAGCTGATGATTTGGTAGAACCGGAGGATTCAATAGTTCCCGACGAACCTCAGCCTCTCCGCCGATCTGGTAGGGTTCCTCATCCGCCTGATAAATACTACGGTTTTCTCGATGACAGTGGGAGCGAGGATTGCATCATGAGAGATGATGACCCAACTAGTATTGAGCAGGCCATCATGAGTGGGGACTCTGTGAGTATGGATGGATGCTAAGCAATCTGAGATGGAATCTATGTACACCAACAAAGTATGGACTTTAGTTGCTATATCTGAAGGGTTAAAATCCCATCCGGAGCAAGTATATCTTGAGATGATTACTTGGTGTAGATGGAAAAGTTGATACTTTCAAAGCTAGACTTGTTGTAAAAGGTTCTCGTCATCGACCAGGTGTGGATTATGATGAAACCTTTTCTCCAGTGGCTATGCTTAAGTCCATCCGGATCCTACTTGCCATTGCTACATACCATGACTACGATATCTGGCGGTTGGGTGTCATGACTGCTTTTCTAAATAGTGATTTAGAAGAGAGCGTCTATAAGTACACAGCCAGAGGGCTTCGTAAACAGTTGGAGCAGCGGAAACATGTGTAAGTTGCTTTACAGGATAAAGCAGGCATCGCGGAGTTGGAACGTCTGTTTTTATGTGGTAGTCAAAGCGTTTGACTTCATCAAAATGGTAGATGAACCTTGTATATACAAAAAGGTAGTAGAGAGTAAGGTGGTCTTCCTTGTATTATACGTGGATGGCATACTCCTGATAGGAAAGGAGTTTCCTATGCTACACTCGGTCAATCTCCTCTTATCATATTGATTCTCCATATAGGATCTAGGTGATACCTTC